>CM060849.1:18956073-19640184 GCA_030737835.1 Acorus gramineus
TAAAACCCTAAACCCTAAACCCTAAACCTTCTACCCCTGAACTCCTGAACCCTAAACCCTACACCCCCAAACCCTAAACCCTAAACCAAAAAACCAAAACCCACAACCCTGAACCCTTTTGCATCCCAATACATTGTGATAGTGTAGTATATACTGCGCTACCGTATTTCTTGGGGTGGTTCTATCATATTGTATGACGTAAAAAATTTCATTTTTTCTGAATAAAATAAATTAAATATTGTATCTCCATATTATTACTTGTATATACTTAGGGAAAGTCACATAGCTTTTTTATATCTGTTTTTACCCTACCATGAATTAATAAGCACTGATATTTATTTATTTAAAAATTTAATGTTTCAAATCTTTTCCAGTTTTCACCCTCCCAAGAAATCAGTAATCACTCATATCTATTTATTTAAAATTTAAGATTTTAAATTAGATTTAGATAAATTATAGATATATTTTAATATTTAAAATCATATTTAAGTATCATATTAATATATTTAATTTTAAAATTTTTGAAATAAAGATATTCACTAAATTTAAATCACTTGAATTCTATCAAGTATGCAAATACATAATCACATTGCATAGAAATTTATTACATTATTTGTTAATAATAAGTTTTTTTTTATGGTTTAGTATTCAATAAACATTTCGTCAATATTTATTGTGTTAAGGAAAAAGATACACGTAGCCCCCATTACTGCCCCAATTGTAGTCCATTTATAAAATTATACACTTAGCCGTTGAAGTACATGCTATGTAATGAAGTATATATTGAGATATATTAGTTAGGGCTGCAACTCGGGCGGGTTGGGTTCGGATTGACCCTAACTCGAACTCAACCCGAATTCCAAACTACTCAACCCTAACCCGACCCAACCCGATTTTCAACCCAAATTGGACCAACCCGAACCCAACCCGTAATTAAATAAACCAACCCGACCCAACCCGACTCAACCCGATTTTCAACTCAAATTGGACCAACCTGATCCAACCCAAATTTCTAACATGATGTGCAAATTAAATAAATCAACCCGACTTAACCCATAAGATTAGCTAGGTTTACCTAAAATTTGAACTACCCATATTAGAAGCTAGAAAATGAACGGCCATTATCTTTTTTTTTAATTATTAGTTTACGGGTTTGGGTTGAGTCGGGTTGCGAGTAAGGCCAATCCGAACCCAACCCAATTTTTGAGTCAACCCAAACCCAAACCGGAACCCGATTTGGTCAACCCAACCTATGTAAAAATTGGGTTCAACCCGTCGGGTTCGGGTTCAACCAGACCCAAGTTGCAGCCCTAATATTAGTGTATTTTTTTCATGGTAAAATATGAAAAAATAGACTGCAGTATAAACTATGATAGTGCAGTATATACTATATTATCATAACATATGGGGTTGCAAAACGGGCTGTAAAACGAACTACGTGTATCAGCACTCAAAGCTATATGAAGTTATGCATTGGCTATTATTTTTTCAATAATGATTTTTGGGCCCCAATTTGTAGACCCATTACAAGCCCCATGAGGTAGCACACATATAATTCCTCTTTTAATCTTCTGAGTTTTTTTTGGATTTTTTTTTATAACTGATCCATAAATGACATAGGCAGTTATGATTTGTTGGGATTCTTTGTTTCTTCTCTCTTTTTTTTTTAAAAAAAAAAACAATTAAATTCAATCGAAGAATAAAAAAAATCAAAGTCAATTGTTTATCACACATCGGCCGCCCGACTTATACTTCTCATTGATTTTTTTAATGAAATTAAACAAAAACAACTCCATTCCTTGAGAGGTATTTCAATTTTTCTGTTTTGGATCCGAGTGGATTTGTTTGTGATTTCACTAATGGTGATTCGTTTCAGGTTTGTTTTATTTGAGTTTTTTTATTTTGATTATTAGAAATGTTATCACTTAATTGAATCTTATTATTTCATGTGTATTCCCTTTTTAAGCATCGACTCAAATCCATTTAATTGTTGATAATGATATGGATGGTAATCACTCTGTTTTAATTTTGTTTATAAGCATTATTCAACTTATTCAGATTTAGGATTTTCAAATACAGTGCACATTCACATGTATGGAATGTATATTTGTTAATTCAAATTCCAGATACACCTGTATCTGAATTTGAATTTTAACCCATTTTTTTAAGATATTTGTTAATTCAAATTCCATATACAATACAAGTTTATCTGAAATTTGAATTTCAACCCATTTTTTTAAGGTTGTTATTTTATTTTTATGGATTTAATTAATGTATAGTAGATTAATATTTAGTTGCTTATTGTTGCCATTTTGAAGATTTTTTATGAATTTTCTGTGCAGTTCTCTATAGCATGTAGACCATATTTGTTCATTTGGATTTTCAAATATATTATTGTATCTTAATTGATAAAATGTGGTTGACGTTCTTTTTTTTCACCAGGCAGTGATGGTGTTTCAGATTTTTAAAAAATATGTTAAGTCAGTGAAAGGATTTAATGGTGCCGCCTTATGTGGGATTCAGTTATTTAATGAAATCAATTTTTAAAATTATAAGAAGAGTAATATTGTCATTGTCATTTTGGTGGCTAGAAAAAGTCAAATAAGAAATCAATAGGAGAGTGCCACCTATTAGAACTCACAAATGGAGCTTAATTTCTAAGAGTACTGTTATTTTTTTTGTGTGTGCACGGGCTATTTAATATTTACAAAATCACTAAGGGCCCCGGGCCCCACTTGCCTCTCTAGGTCCGCGGCTGTGTCCGATGTAACACACCAGATCGAGTGAAAGGTAATTCCACATATCGGTTACTCAAATAACAATGGTTCGATAATTAATGTTAACTATAAGGGAGGGGTAAAAATGCACATATTTTAACAAATTTAAGGGTATTTTCATAAGGATCATTTTAATAAGAGTTATTTGACAAATTATAAAAGGGGTGTATACGCAGAAAGCCTTTAGTTATTTATCACGCTTTTCATAATAAAACCCGATGCCTAGGGTTTCATTTTCTTTTTCTCTCCCTCTCGATTCCCAACGTGCGATCTCCCACACCGCCGCCCTTTTTTCTCTCTCTCTCTTTCTCTCTGTAGATCTCTCCGCCGTCTCTCTCTCCAGTCTCCTCATGCCTCCGATCTCCCTCACCTGGTAAGTTTGAATTTGATTTTTATTTAGTTTATTCTTATGATCTTTTTTTTCAAACCATCTGTTAAGGGTGGTCGAAGTTTTCAATGTTCAATTTTTTTTTTTCAAACCATCTTGCTGGTTATACCATTGGAGATTTGGCTTTTCAATCATCTGACATGCTTTAACATGTTTGTGCAAGAAGAAATGATGAAATGATGCATTCTAAATTGTCTATTATTATTATAATTATTTTGATCTATAGGGGTCCACCGGATCTAGACCCAGAACAGTTTTATCCAAGGTCTTCTGGGTCCTTGACAGAACCGCTGATCCACTGCCAGGTTGGGTCCAGGTGAATCCTGATGCAGCTCGAACCCGCCTTGTTGATAGGCCTAACTAGGGGGGAACATGCTAGTCAGATAAGGCAAAACTGCACTCAACTAGATTTGTCTTCCAAGGAATTCCCATCGCCTTTTAGAATCCTACTCTGCTAGCCACTATTAAAAGTCATTCAGTAATATCTGACAGTCAAATATATCCTTCCTTTACAGCTTCATCCATATTTTTTAGGTCTCATGTTGCTCATAGGGTATGGTCAGTGATATACATCGCTCAATGTGAATCCATATCATTTAAGATGACTCTCCACTTTTTCAATCCCTCTCACATTTACTACTATGCTTCCTCTACCTATTTCCATTCTTATCTTTCCAGTTTTGTGTCTTTTGGCACGTTAATATGTCCATTTTTAGTACATATATTACAAGGGAATTAATAGTTCAGGCATTCAGAACCTTTTTGCATTTCAATTTAAGAAAAAAGCAGTGAATTCACCAAAAGACTAAATTCTGTCAATGCGAAGCTTGATTCCTTTTACATTACTCTACTTAATCTAAAGCTATTGATTTGATATTGTTAGTCAGTTATAAAAGCATTGACGAATTCCATTGTGAAAAAAATGAAAGTCGTTGAGATCTTGAATGTCTATTAGGTGTGTTGTCACCTTGTTGAAGATTGATCATAATTTCAAGTAAAAAAAAAATGTATACTCTCCGGATCACATCACCTCACACAAGTTGGTAGGCATGTATTTTTACCTTAATCGCCGATGGAAATATTTTTTAGAAGCCTTAGTATAGTTTAAGACAAAAATGTTGGGTTGTTACCTTAAGAAAAACACAGATTTAGTTTTTAACCTACGCATTCACGTTTAGAGTTCTCATTCGACAGATGACTGTGGACATTTACTATGTCAACTCGACATTTAGAATTCCATCCAAACTGCTATTAGAAATATGAGTTCATTCAATCCGACAGATTGTATATGCAAGTGGGCTTCAATTCAGAAAAATATAAATTTTGTAAATTTGAACAGTTTGAAACTTCATTCAAATGGTAGGCAATCACTGACACATAATATGATATGAATACTAACTCGAATGAGACAAAATGGCCGCCCTGATTCAATCATTTGCTTTGTAAGCTCACTTTGAATTCATGAAATACTATTCAACATTCTGTATTCCAATTCTTCATCCGGATTATGTGCCACCTCTTGGTGTTTATGTTCTTCTAGACAAGGTCACAATGTTTTTCTAAATGTCTCTTACACAAGTTTTCATGAACATTGCAAGAAGACACCCAAACAGTCCAAAGAACTGCAGGGACTATGTTTGTGTTACATTTGCAAACATGTTTCTTTTTGGAAAAAATGCATATAACCCACTAAAAATTTAAATACATGCTTATCCACCCCCTCATTTTTCTGATAATCCATATAACCCCCTCATTGTACCGATTTAATAGACATACACCCTTGTCGTTAACATTTTCAAACCAAACTTGAGTTAAATTAACCCTAGATGTTTAAATTACCATATACTACCCCTATCCCATTTTACCCTTACCATTCTCATCTATTTTTCACGAAATACAACACATTTTAGGGTTTGTGAAACCCTCACAACCAATCTGTCCCCTTCATCAAGACGGCCCCTCCCTCTCCGGCCTCTCCCTCGTCGCCTTCCAAACCCTCACCATCGCCGCCTCCATCTCTGCCTCCATCGCCTCCACCACTACCCGCCGCCCAAACTGCTACGCCCTCCTCACCGCCCTCATCGTCCTCACCTCCATCTTCCAAGGGGCCGTGGCGGTGCTCATCTTCACGAGGATCGTCGATTTCCTGTCGGGGATCAGATCGTATGTTCGGGAGAAAGACAGGGTGGTCATAATCAGATTGGCTGGTGGGCTCCGTTGAAGGGGGGTGATGAGAGATTTAATGGGTTGAGGAGGAGTGGGAAAGTTGGGCATCATGAGGAGTTGAATGACTGGCCTTGGCCTTTCCATGTCTGAATTTTATTTGATTTGTTTCATTGTGGGTTTGTGAAATTCTGATGTTTTTTTTTCGGTCGGGGGTTTTGTGTTTGTTGGATTGTTTGCATAAGGAAGAACTTCTACTGTTGGGTTTGTGAGGGATATTTTAAAGCATCAAATCTCCATATGAAGAGGAAATGTTGTTGGTGATGTTGACAAGGGTGTTCTGGTAATTTTTGGGGGACCGATTTGTATTTTTTATTAAAAGTGAGGGGGTTATATGCATATAAAATTTTAGGCCTCAGTCAACTAACAGAATATTCACCTGATATTCCATCAAATTGGATGGAAAACTAACACAAGGGGGTATGTGTATGTTTAACCATGATAACTTTGGAGGGGTTACATGGATTATCAAGAAAATGAGGGGTGTAAATGCATTTTGAAGAACTTTCAGGGAGTTATAGACATTTTTCCTTTTTTTTTTTAAGGAATAAATATGAGTAATCTTATTAATGAAAGATGCCCCTGAACAAATGAGACAAGCGATCTCCATACATCAAATTAAAAGTAAAGAGCAAGGAACTCATTGGAAGGGGCCCCTTCCACAAAACTCCCGGGAACGTTATCTCCCAAAACAATGGTCTCCCATAATGGTCGAAAGAGTGTCCTCCCCTACTATCATAGTAACCCAATGATGGAGGTTCGGAGAAATTACAAACATTTTTTTGTCCCCTTCTTTTTCATTCATCCTAGCCTTCACCACCTCTACGCTAGTGAGTTTAGGCTCCCATTGAAATCGCAGGCTTCTCTAATCCTACTCTAGACTTAGAAAAAGGACACTGAATAAACTAATGGACCACATATTCTTCAGCCTTATTACAAAATACACCGCATCCGGTGCCCATTATCCCTTTGAACTCTGGTTAGAACTTAGAAGTTTAATCTACATTAAATCATGGGCTTTCAGAGGAACATTGGGGCACTTCTTGTGTTTTGATGTTGTGACATTAGCAACAGGCAATTCCTCCTCAACCAACCATAATAAGATTTCAGCCAAAACCTCTACTTTAGATTTTTAAGTCTCAGTCTTCCATTACCCTGTATATTTTGACATTATGCAATTTTACAGCAGCCCTTGAAGATAAAACCTCCAAATCAGAGAGTACAGTACACGAGTACTAATTAGCCTTACCTCCTCCAGAGATGTGTAAATAATACCAATTTCATTTCTGTTAACTGTCACTCTGTAGAGCGCAGTGAAACACACTGTCAGAGAGTGAACATTCATCTATTCCTCCATATCCTCTCCTAGGATTTTTTTCCTACTTGCCATTCTTTCTGATAATTGCATTTAAAAAAAAAAAAAAACTCATGACACATACCTGGATTTAGTTAACTATTTCTGATCAGTCAAGATGTAGTTTTTGGGCTTTCTTTTGTTATCATTTGTGAAGCTGTGTTTTCTTTTGGTTCTTGAGTTGTTTTCATTTGATGGATTTGTTTTTGGTGACTTTGATGCTTGCTTGGATGGTTGTAAGTTGAAACCATTTGAAATTGGATAGGATAATTTGGCCTTTCTAATGAGAATATTATTCTCATGCAGTTGTTGGATTTCTTTGGGGATGTAGCTGAGTCAAATTCAGAAGGATTGAGAATAGTATCAGATATACCTATTCCAATATGAGAAAATTGTGATATTGTTGTGGTAGGTGTGTTTTCTATTTATTTGATAGGTTTTCTTGAGGATCTTGTCATTCATCAATATTTAGAATTCCTAATTATCTATCCTCATCAAATATATTGAAATTTTATATTCTTTTGATGATGGGTTACCAAATGACACACAAGGATTTGACATAGATCTTTATAGATTCCTATGCCATAGCAATTCTGCGGTGCATAATGATAGTATTGTTTTGAAATGGCACATTTGACTGCTTATTCACCAATGTGGTCAGTACTGTTAAGTATTTGTGAAAGAAAAAAACCAGATTGAGGATTGATTGTGTAGACTGTTCAAAAATGCGCCCCGTGCGGCCGTTCGCTCGACCGAACCGCCTGGGACTAAATGCGTGCATATGCCGATTAGGCCCGCATATGCAGGCCGATCCCGCATGTGCTCCCGCTTAAGCGGGCGCACAGCTTTTGAAATTTTAAACGGGTCTGTCTGCCAACCCGTTTAACCAAAAAAAACAAAAAGGATCTCCTTCGACCAGCTTCATCCGGCCCTAACTGCGATGACCCCAACTGCGATCTTCCCAAGGAGTCCTTAATCTTCTTCACCGATAGGCCTGACCTTCTTCAATTAGGGCTGCTTCTTCTTCTTCTTCTTCATACTCTTCTTCTTCATGCACAAAGCTTCTTCTTCGTGAGGTCTTTTTCTCCAGCCGTTCAACAGTCCAGCGTCTGCTTCAACTCAAGCTTCTTCTTCAGATCATCTTCTTTATCAACCTCTAATCTTTGTTTTCTCTCTCACTCTCTCTGTTATCTCTCTCTCACTGTTTTGTTTTTTTTATATGGATTTGTTTTAGGCAGAGAGAAGGGTTAGGTGACACTTGTTTTTGGTGTGCCTTAACAAATTGGGACAATTGTCTTCCGGATGATTTTTAATTTGGTTTTTTATTTTTTTTGTTATCTAAAACCAATTTTTTTTTTTAATTTGGACAATCAATTTTTATTTGTTAGAATGTATATGTTGGTAATCTAGAATATCTTATATTGAGGTATTTTGATTAAATATAATATCTTGAATGTGTTTAACACATGTTTTATATATATGTTTTTAATATTTATCTTCATATATTTAAAAATCATCATAATATATTTTTTATTAATAAAAAATTATAGAACCGCATATACTTCCGCATATACTCCCGCATACCGCATATACTCTGTGCGGTACCCCAACCGCACGTAAACCGCATACCGCATATCAAAACACTGTGATGTAGTGAACGTTGATTTTTTGAATTCTCATTGACCTCATATTCTTTGCTTTTTCTGTTTCCAATTTTGAGTTTTTATGGGTTTTTTTGTTGATTGCGCATGGTTTTTCTTTGAAAAGGTTTGAACTTGGTGCAACATTATGGATGTTTCTTTGATATATTATAGCTATGTATACGTTGCTGTTGCTTAGTTAGATTTTTTTTGCAATGTCTAAAGAATATTTTCATTGCTCTATTTTGTAGAATGACTTTGTGATGTCCAATGGATCTGGTTTTGTATAATGACTTTGTAACCATTATGCCATGTATAATGACTTTGCAATGTCTAATGAGTCCTTTTTCCATCTGGGTTACTCTATTTTGGGGATGAGACTTGCCTTATGTTTTATATTTTTGGTGATAGGCCACTATCATAAGTTTATTTTATGAAATTGACATTTTATCTTCATGATTCTGTATGTGAGGGTTGCACTTTTTTATATTTTTATCTTTCTTATTTTATTGCATTTATTTTATTTTCAATATATATATTATATGTATATGTATTATTATTTTTATTATTATAAAAAATGGCCAATTAATCCCTGCTTGAAGAAACTCACGAAGATCTCCTTCACCCTACTCATCTACCACTTCGGCACCTGCTCTTTGATCCCTGGCATTGAGAAGGATGATGGATGATGTTGACGATGATGAGGAACACCATCACCTAATCCCCTGTTCCTATCATCAGGAACCAGAGATGATGGGAAGCAATTGTTGAGGAGAATCAATGAGGATGGATGGCTGCTCAGTGCTATCGCTCTATCGCGTGACTTCCCCTTATCTGGGTGGTGTATACACGGATGAACAAGGTGAAGATCAAGGGAAAGAGAGGTTGATATTTTCAGTTTTTGATTTGGCACCCAAGAATCAGGCAACTTGCCTATTTTTTTCATTTTTTTTCCCTTTACTTGCAGGGAGGGAGGGGATGGAATTGAATAGGAAACCATTTTGCTTTCTTAATAGAGTTTTTGTGACATGATTAGTATAGGGCGGTTATACACTTTTTGCATCAAGTAGGTATACATTATTGTCCTTTCTTTCTTGCTTTTATCTTAGCATCTGCTTTGTATGCTTTGGGCATTCCCCTTTTTTTAGCAATAATATGGTCGAATGCCTACTGACTGTGTAAGCTGTAAACAAAAAAGTATATAGGTAATATTTCTTTCCATAATGATTATTTTTGGGGTGTTTTTTATTTGCACTTTCTGATTTGTTTTTGATTGATTTTGCAGTCCAAAATTGCATCACAGTTTGATGTTGATATTTTGTTGAAACACACGTTTTGAATCCTGCATTATTGTGTTCATTCCTGGAATACAAAAAAAATTTCTTCCACCAAAAAAAATTGTATTTTTGGACTAGAGTTATCAAATTGACCTTTACTTTTTGAATGGTAGTAGATGAAAGTCGGGGTGTCGGCCCACCATCCGACCTGAAACAACACATCTGGGGGGGTGGCCCGAGAACTGAAAATTATGGCCCGAATCACCATCGGCCATTGGATTCTGGCTTTCAGCACGAATGAACATTGAATTTAGAGACGGGGGAGAGGAAGGTATTGTTGAAGAAGCTGAGAGAGTGGAAAAAAAAGAAAGATCATCATTAGGAAGACCATGGTGGACTGGACGCATGCACATAGGCTGTGGGCCAAGTGGGCTCCCATTTACTGTGCTGGTGGTGTTGATGGTGATGCTTCGGGTGAGTCTATCACCTGATTTATTTATTTATTTTTTTGAAGAAAGAGTCTATCGCCCAATTGTTGATTAGACTCTCTTTAATCCCCATATTGTTATATTCCCCTTTACCTGGTCATCTACTCTCTCCCTTTCAGCTTCTTTTGTTTCATTTTATTTTATTTTTAAAATTTCTCCCTTTCTGTTATACGATGAATATTTTGAGCATTTGAGATAACAAATCAGAAAGGAGGGGTAAGTTGGTGGGTCTCACCCTCTGTCTTTGAATGCAAGTGCAGGTGCGGGATCACCACCATTGAAGGCAGCCTTCTTGATCAATTACGACCCAAGTGGTCCTTCTCGCCTCATGTCCGTCATGTGAGTAGTATGCCCATTTGTTTTTATTTCTTAGTTTATAATGTGATTTATTATTTTTTCTCATTCTTATAATACATCTCTTATGTGCTTGCATTGTTCATCGATCATTTTGCTAGGCCTTTCTCTTTGTATGAAATGCATTAGCTCCCAAGTTGGATAGGTTTGGTTTTCGCTTTTCCCAAGATTTTTGGATGTCATGAAGGTGAAGTCTTTTCTTAACGGGACATCTCGGACTAACATTGACGAGTGGTCATTGTTGGCTTCGGAGTGGAAGGGTCTAATGGGTGGTTTGAGAAGAGGCTTGCGAGTGGAAGTGCAAGGTTTTGAGCTTGGGGGCAGGTTGATTCATGTTGTTCTGTCGAGCCTTCCTTTCTTGTCTTGATTCAAGGTTCCGGTTGGGGTTTTGAAAAGGATTGACCTTATTCAGCATCATTTCCTATGGTGCAGTGCAGCGAAGAGCATGAGGAAGGTCCATCTGGTATGTTGGGAGAATGTGTGCAAGGGTTTAGGGTTTCAGAGAAAAAAAAGGTGTAGTTAGAAGAAATAAATGGAATATGTTATAAGAGGTCAAAAGGTCTCTTATATAAGATGCAAGATGTACAAACCATTGAAACAAAAAAAGACCAAAATACTCATGACAAAAATTCGAGAGAGAGAGAGAGAGAGAGAGAGAGGGCATTGCCCTCTAACCCCCTGGCCTTCAGGAATAGACCTAACAACAGGCGTATATAATGACTCCAATATAGTTTAGGGTAGTTCTGAACAACAAATCAAGATAGAAACATTCAAAGAGAGAGAGAGACCTTGTGGTTGCTACTGTTAAAGGAAGAAGGGAAGCCATTTTAAGAGGGTGGAGTTAGGATTCAATTTTTTTTGTGAGGGTGCAGATCTTTTAGGGTTTTTAATTTCTGACATTTTTTGTGAGAGAGCAATAACTTTTAGGGTTTTTAATTTCTGACTTTTTTTGAGAGGGCACAGTAATGGGAATTAATTTCTGACCTTTTTATTAAGTGTTTTTTTGGTGAGCTTGTCATTTAGCATTAAACGCTCAATACACATTTAATATGTGTAATACATGTTTAATTCGATAAAACGCGTACTTTCCTTTTTAAGGCGCTATCAATGCGAGTTTAAATTTTTTTATCTTTTAATATTGCACGTGTAATACGCTCATTAATGAATAATGCGGCGTTGTCTGTAACAAGGCTTACAAGATCTTATCATGTGAGGTGGAGGTGAGCCCACTTGTGCATTATGCGGAGGGGTGATGGAGACTATGGTTTATTTGTTTTGCGAGTGCCCAGTGGCATTGAAGCTATGGGGGAGTCTTCGTCAGGCAACGAAGTTCAATGGGTGCCCGACAAACATTGAGGAGATTTAGCAAAGGGGAAGAAGCTCAAGCCGAAAGGGGATAGGAGCAAGAAGGTCAAGATTTCTCAACTCTCATTCTGGCGGTGGTGTGGGTTGTGTGGCTTGCTAGAAATTAAACTATCTTCAAAGGGTCCACCCCTATTCCGGAAGGAATTTGTGAGAATATTCAGACCTTCGTTTTGGATTGGGGAGATGCATTGCCAAGGCATCAAGAGTAGAGTTCGGGGGGGGGGGGGGTGTTTTATTAATTGAGTGAGCGGTCTTGGCAATGTTTAAAATATCGATTTTTTTTATATATTGAAAAGGGTTTATATATCGATTTTGTGATTTTTTTTTTTGAAAAATGAAAATAAAAGAAAATAAATCTGAAAATAAATGGGAAATATAAAAAAAATGGGAAAATAGAAATAATATTCTTTGATAACTTTATATCTTTCTTATGTATCTTATATATTAACACATTTATTAACTTTAACATTTATAACTTAATTTATATTATAAATGAAATACTAACAAAAAATGAGTTTCTTTTTATTAATAAATTGCAAAACTTTGATCTTTGTTACTTTAAAGAATGTATAGGCATATTAAATAGTCTTTTCCTCCAAAAAATATTGAATGCATCATTATATTTTGATACATTCGTAAAATTTTATTTCAACTATAATTTTATTTTAAGACCCCATAAACTAGGCCTGTCAATCGGACGGAGACGGATCGGATAGGCCCATATCCGTATCCGTATCCGAATTGGATATCCGAAAAAATATCCGTATCCAATATCCGACGGATATTCCAAAACACATATCCTATCCAATCCGAAAATACGGATACGGATTCGGATAATATCTGAAATATCCGAAATAGATTAAAATATAAAGAATTTATAAAATCTTAAGTTCTAACATGATTAAATAGGTATCCACCAAAAGCATAAAAACCCAAATCATAATATAGTTAAACAAGTATTCAACATGGTTAAATAGGTTTGTGTTTTTCCCTAAATCATGAGCCATTGGATTTTCATCTAAGGTTGAAACTAATTCTAACATATATAAATAAAATAATAGTTCAGATACGGATATTGTTCGAATCGGATATAGGCTATATCCGATCCGATCCAAAAATTTTCGAATATGGATAATTTGGTTCAGATACGGATACGGATTTCGGATATCGGATATTTTCTGCATTTTTAGATACGGATTCAGATCGGATATGGATATTTTTTCGGATAATTGACAGGCTTACCATAAACCATAGGATTTAGTGATCGATCCCTCACTTCTTCATATTTTGGTTTTAGTTCCCAGATTTAAAGGATATGTTTCTTTTTAGTCCCTGGGAGGGACTAAAAATGAACATATCATTTAAATCTGGGGATTAAAACCAAAATATGAAGAAGTGAGGGATCGATCCCTAAATAGGTATGTTTACAGGGACTGAAAACAAAAAACCCTTGTTTATTTTATTTATTTATTTATGATATTTCTTTTTTTTTATTTCTAGTAAAGATTTCAATCCAAAACTTTCCATTAACTCTTATTTAAATCCTGCCAATGTAGGTTTTATTGTTTGGGGAAGAAACCGAATTTCCCTTACGAGAGCCAATCGATAAATATGAAAGTTGTTTCGCAAATTTCTCGGAGATTTTTTTTTTTGAGAAAGGCAGGCATTGGCATTAAGTAAATTGTCAAGATATTCAATTCCTTGCAAACATATCTATTTATCTATCAATATTACTAACAACAAGTTTTCAACTTTCTTCCTACCTTCATCACCCTAAAGAAAATAATAATTTTAAAAAAATACATGGAATGAATGGTATGGATCATTCCACATCATAACTTTATATTTTTTTAATATTTTATTGGTTTTAATTTTTTAATGGGGTTTTTTGCATATATACCCCTAAAAAATCACATTTGGTCAAGATACCTTTGAGAATTGTTATATTCAACAATACTCTCAAAAGGGTATAAATTATGCATGAATGTTGTTTTGAGGGGTGCTTTTATAAAATTTAAAGTATTTATATTGTACATTTATACCCTTCAAAAGGGCATTCATGCACAATTTAACACATTCGGGGGGTATTTTTTTTTTAAGATAATATAGGAGTATCTTATTGCAGGAACCCCCCAAAATTAAGAGATGTGAGATTTCCTTATAACATAAAAAAATAAAATGAAAAATACTAGATTAATTCAAAACTCCCGGAATTACTATCCTCTATCCCAATCATAGTTCAAAACCATGTGCGGGACCGCATGTGCGGTGGGGTCCGCACATGGCATATGCGGCCGCTTGTACCGAACATATGATCGCACATAGGATAAGGCAACCGTTCGAACCCCCGTTCGAACGGTATGTTGCCTTTCGAATTACTGTTCGAACGACAATCCAAACTCAGAGGTAGGTTTTACCGTTCGAAGTCAGTTCGAACAGAACTTAGAACGCCCTCTTACCATTCGAATTCCGTTCGAACTGAATTCGAATGTGCGCCGCATATTGGGGGGGAATGTGCGCCCGGGGGTGCACATCAGCATGTGCGGCCGCACGTACCGGTACGTGCGGCCGCACTTCAAACTATGATCCCAATCATCGCCAAATAAGGAACTAGGTAAAGGCTCCTTCAAGATGAATTATATTCAACAACCATCGATGCTTATGGAATCGCGACCCAAGTATTTCCCAATACACTATTTTGTGTTGAAAGACTCCCTCGTTGTGCATTAACCAAATGGACCAACAAGTAGCATGAGGAATCAACCATTGGAACTTAGCTTGATTGCTTTTATCCCCCTTCTTTATTGGATCCTGGAACCACCTCCACATATCTTATTGCAAGAACCAGCTCGGTCATAGTGTTTTGAAACCATCTTAATGGCCTTATGAACCTCGAGTTCAACGCCGTGTTCTTCGATCTTACCTGATCGGGATGACTTAAGGTCTGTCAAACTGGACTTGATTATTCGACTCTGTTCATGTCGATTAGTGGCCAAAAACAGTCCATGAATAACACTTACTTGAAAGAGATGGTGTCGAACAGGCATCAATATTTCAGTAGAAACTCTGTCGTACTGGGCGGTCATAGTCAACATATGGTCTTTTAGTAGATCAAATATATGACATTTTTTTGTTGGGGAACCTCATACATCCGAATTTCAAGCACATACTCAACAAATTTCACAATCATAAGAACAATACCAACCTACCATTTTCAATAACTACACAATAGATTGATTCACATTAAAAAAGAAGTTATTCAACATACTCATTCTCGATAACTACACATTTACCAACTGATTCATGTTCACACATTCAACTTACCATTCTCAGCAACTACACATTCACATGGACAAGTTCAACCGATTTATTCAGATTCACACATAATCATTGGCATTCACCGCGGCTAGGCGAAGGGAGGTCAACGGTCTCAAATGGCATGAAAAAATTGTGAAAAAAATTAGGGGTGGTGGGATTAGGGCTTGTTGTGTGGTGAATGTAAATGGTGGTGGGTTAAGAAGTAACAAAAAGGGTGTCTGGTGGGAAAAGTTAGTTGGTGGGATCAATCTTTAAGGTGGTGGGCCTAGACTTGCCCTATGCTAAAAAACTTTTATAATTGTAACATATTTCTTTGGATCACATATATCTTTGTAACATACTTCACTTCAAAGAATATTTCTTTAGGAGGGAGCTAGTTTAGGAGAGTTTTTTGTTTCAAAATATTTTTTTATTTACGAAGACTAGTTTCCAACTGTCACGATTTACTCGAAAAAAACTATATATCGATATATCGATTGATATTTTAAACCATGTCTTGGAGAGGGTTTAGTCCTTGGTTCAAGTGGTAATGCTTTCTACTACCACCCGGTGTGGGGAAATTTTTTGTTTTCTATTTAATATAATTGACTTGTTTCTCTATTCTTATGAATCACAGTAGCTAGTCTACCTTTCCCTCAAAAGAAAGTTATTATACATTATCAACTACCAATTTCCACATATATGCCATATGGCACTTTGTACATGGGAGATGTAAATTAATAGGGTGATCCCTTAGTTAAGGAGGCGTTCAAGCAAATCCAAGGAGTCTCGTGTCCCTATGAGTGTCTCTTTCCTTTCTCTACTCAAAAGTTCCTAGAGTGCCTTAGTGACTTATCAAATCTCTTGAGGTAATTGAGAACCCCAAGGAAATGTCAAAGTTGAGAAGGTTGAAAATGCTTAGCCTGTGACGTGGTGCCGGAGCACTCAACTATTGTAATTTATTCACATTAAAACAATATTTATTCACGTTAAAGCAAGCATCAAAAAACATTATAGAGTCGTGTTCCATAAGTCTCCTAGTGTGTACCATGTGTCTGAAATACAAAAATTATTTTTGAATTTTGAATGCGTATGTTGGTTGTCCAGCTGATGTATGTAGTCATTTCTCATGTCGGGTATGTGTATAATACAAACATGGTTACTCAATTGAATTGTTCTTGCTTTCTAATTTCAAACTATATATACACCTCATGCTATGCTCCACAAAAAATACTAAACACCACATCCCTGTTGAGAAGTATCATCTGAGCGCTTATGTTATGATTCCCCATGCTTATAATTTTCTGTGATTTCATCCCAAGTACTCTCAATGTAGCTAGCATTGCTTCTATCACAAACTTTTCTCATTTTTTGTGACCCACAGATTGCACAAGATGGCTTACTGAATCAACTTTGTATAAGTTCCTCCTTTGTTAACATCATGTGCCCACTTGTCCCTATTCACATCTTTGAAGATCTTGTTCAGGGAGGCAAGCTGCATGAAATCTCGAATCTTTATACGAGACTTGACTCCACAAATTTCTTTGAACTTATTGGTGATTTCCTAGCTCATTCCCTTCCATTCCTCCTCTTCCAGGATAACCAAGAAGTGAATAAAATGATTTAGCAAAAAAGCCCTTCAATTCCTCCTCTTCCAGCATATGCAGTCGTCCAGATCTCAATTGTTGTACATTTCTTGCAATCACCTCAACATGGCCTCAATCTCCAATAACTCCTTGTCCATTTTGTCATCTGCACACATCTTGGACTTTATCATTTCTATCAGATGCCACCATGAGCAAAAGATCATGCAAAACTATACTCTGGTAACATCTATTTCTAATAATATGAAATCCGCTTCCACCACACCCATTGTCCAAGCAGGCATAGAGCGTTGTCCATTAAAGTTGAAGCCCCACCCATCTCCAAGTCAGCCTTTTCTCAAATATCTCCACTAATGTTGACCAATCTTGGATACACAAGCTTGAGATGTGTAGAGATAGGACAAGGTATTTGATTGGAAAGCTCTAAATTGCACATCCCATTAGATCCTCATAGCACCGTACATCCCTTTACATCATATTAATGCCGACCAACGTGCTACAGAGAATTTAATTCTCAAGTCCATTGCCATCTCAAACACCTGAGGTAAACTTAATGGCAAGAAGGTGATTGAGGCTTTCTTTACACAATATAAGTGTACCATTCACATATTGAAGATGAGAAACCACTCACCTTGATACACATTCAGCTAAAGACAGTTGCCATCCAGGAGATCGAAGGAGAGAGGTTTTCAAGTTGCAACCAAGCTAAAAAAATTCTAGTTTCTGTTAGTGAGAATGGAAAAATTAGCTGTTGAGACAGCTCCTTAATCAGCTGATCCACCTTGCTAAAACCCATATATAGCAAGCAGTTGCCTTGATTAAAACCCAGTTCACCTAATGTGCACCTCCTAAAAGTCTACACTATGTAAGAGGCCTTTTTCCCGTGTATAGCTCTAACATGCTCTTGGACTATTATCTCTTGCCTCTTCGTTTCTATTATGGTAGAGAAAGATGGATACAGCTGAATTTTCTGAACTACGTGATGTTTTTTGTTGTTTTTGCAGTTAAAAAGAAGTTACACTATGTTGTTTCGGCAGTCAGAAAATAATAATATACATTGTCATACACGTGTTTTCCAGATTTTATGAACATTTCATTTTTCCCCTTTTTGCAGAAGAAATAGAAGTTGGATATATTGTAAAGGGATTGGATGCAGCAGTGTCCTGTGACCAATGACAAGACCAGTTTGCTCCATATAATTATATTTGCTAGAAAAGTAAAAGTAGGAATTCATTGCATAGGTTCGGTTGAATCCCATCACACATCACCCTCTCTTTTTTTAGTTTGGAAAAATGAATCAATTATTATCAGAAACATTCATTTAAGAATTTGGACAAATTAAACCGATGTCACTTCTTCAGCTCTCTCCTTCCTTTCTGTTCGTTGATACATTAATCACAATGTTGTATTTTTCATAAATACAAGACCAAGGATTTTTTTTCATCTGTATGACTATCTTTTTATACTGTGTTCCAATCTTCTAAAACTTGAAATATTCTCTTTCACCTCTTTATCAATTGACTCAGAAACTTGACATAAATTTCCAAGGAAAACCAAGTTATGTCTAGAATATTTAAGATAGCAGTGTGGACTGCTGAAGGGCGTTGGGAGAACACTTTCCATAAGCATCCAATTTAAGCATTCATATGGAGGGGAGATGTGTGGTCCACATCTTGTAACATGGGCTAAAATGGATCATTTTTTGTTTTTGTTCAGTTCTTCTTCCATTTTGAGAGATGAATTTTCACCCCATGGATATTTAACCATTAAAATAATTTGTTGGACAACCCACCTTTACTCTTTCAAAAAAATCAATTGATTATGGACCATATTTGCAAGAAATTTCTTCTCTGTCTGTGAATGGATCGGGAAATTGTCATTATATGTAGTTTGGAGAGATAAGGTGTCGTCAGCATTAGCTTTTGTGATAGGAAATGTGTTCCATTATCTTTCCTATTCTTGTGATTGCTGTTCTGCTTTCATAAATTGATCTGAAAGCCATAACACATTCGAGAGTGGTATATTCCATTTCATTTTTTTTTTCATGATATGTTGCTGCACCATTGACTATCAATATCCTGATTATCGTGGCAAGATCTCAGGCAACTCATCTTTCAATTGGAACTTTATTCTCATTGCATTATTCGTTATCAACTGCATTTTTTGTCATTTTTGGTAAGTATTCTCTTGTCATGTTGAAGTGAACAGACAATTAGTTGGCACACTGTATTGTTTTTGTTCATGGAAACTTTTCTGGGTTTGAGAACTATCGGGCCCACCAAAACTGTTGATAGCAGACCAAGGACTTGAGATATTCCTGAGTTGTTAAAGATTGCATTGTTTTGGCAGAGCAGAGCAACAGGGAATGAAAGCAAAGCCTGCAGAGTTGGCATTGTTTCTTGACTTCATGAAACGGGGAAATTATCAGTCCGAATTCTTCTTTATTGGACCAAAACAATGTGAGTGAAATGATCAAATTGTTATTCTTATACTGGAGCTTGCTGAATAAGTTTCCAAATTTTGAACATGGGAATTGTCATATTAATTAAGATATTTAAATGTCAAGACCAGGTGTTAACTCGGGGGCATCTTTTTCTTCATAAGATTGCTCCAGTATCTTCAAAATATAAGATCAGGTGTTAAATGCCAGAGATGTTAGATTTAGCATGATCACATCCTGCACTGCTTCAATGGAACCTAGGGCATGATTGATCGATATATGTAATGTGTTCTCAATGGAATTACAAAGTAGTTTGGATCACCCTCCCACTGATATAGTGGTATCTACAACATGCATGAAAGCTCGCATATTTTGTCCTGCCATGGTGTTTCAATTTATGTGACTCTGGATAACTGATGTTTTATGATAGATTTAGTTACATCAATCCATGAGCAGTGGTTCTGTGCAAGGTGCGTGAATACATCAGAACCTGCTGGTGAGGGTGTTATTGTCATGCAGAGTTAAGCATTTCTTTTGGTTGCAATGTAAGGACCAACAACGTAACAAAAGATGGGTTTGAAATTTTACTTTTGGACCAGGCTTAATGTTATGCTCCTCGTAGACTTGGATTGCAATAATGATGCTCCATTCAATTTGATGCTATGTATAATCTCCTTGTCAATATGTTCTAGGTATGATGGTTCGATTGGTTCAGCTTCTCGTGCAATGCTGGCTGTTGATCAGTTTGTGTGGCAGCTGAGTCGACGGAGTCTCTGACCGTAGATTGCACATGGATTGGCTTTATGTCCATGGGTCTCTTGCAGAAAAAGTGAGCCAATATTTGTGGTCAGTAAGTTTCATTCACGTTTTTAGGAATTGTCTGAATATGGATGTAAATATTTGTGTTTTTGTATCATCTGATTTATCAGTTTATACCATTTAATCTTTTTGTAGTTAAACCAAATCGATATGATTTAATGTGATTCCATTTAATTTTGTAACTAAATAACATAAAGGTGGATTAAGGGTTAGTTAGTACTTGAAAACAGAGGAAGTGTCAAAATTCCAAGTCACAGACAAAAAAAAGTTAAGAAGGTGGGCAATATTCCCTATTTCACTATGAATAATTCTCCTCTTGTCATTTTCCACCGTGAGGCTTACGAGCCGAGCCAGAGGGAAGATTGCATCTTAAACCTTGTCTAAACGATTTTTTTTAGCAGATTCTTATCCTTGCTGTGGAAATATTATTAGAACTTGAGACTAAAATTTTAAACTGTAATGATTCAACCCCTAAAAATATATATAGTCCTGGTCTTTTGGTAGTCAAGTGCATGATAATAAGAGATTGAGGAACTATTGCGTGCCTAAGCAGTCAGTCAATACACACTTTATTGCAATGTACATTTATTTTAGAGAATATGTCTGTTTAATTTACTAGTAGAGTTAATATGTTCTCGCTTGTGTCGTGTTATGTGTATTTATAAAAGAGGTGATTGATGTGTCAGTTCATCCACCCTATTATTACAAAATATATATATATATATATATATATATATATATATATATAAACGGTTAGAGAATGTTTATCCATTGGAAGAGTTAATATCATATTAGATCCAACGGAGATTACATGTTGTTTTTCTTTTTCTTTTTTCATGTTGATTCAAGAAGACGCTACATTGAGTTGGTCCATTGTGATGGGATAGGAGCACGACTTTTCTATCATTACTGCTAGCACTCTTTCTATTTATATCATCATGGAAAATGATAGGTTTAATCTCGTGTTCAGTCTCAGGTCTGTATTAGCGTATGTTAAAAGAAAATATACATTTGTTTATTAAAATACATGCTATTATATAAATTAAATTGAGATGTGATAGCTTTTTTTTCTTTGAAAAATAAAAATTTATAAACTCATACATTGCAATAACACAATACACACCACGCTATCGCACTATATAGAGTTGCATATGGGAATGCAAAACGGATTAAGCATATCAGCGCTCTATCATTATATTTTATTTTATTTTAATATACCGCCCAGTTCTTCCGTACCCCCATTGAATAATGACCTGATTAAACCACCCCCACCCTCTTTTTATAATTCTTAGAAAGAAAGGTACATTTATTTGCTACCCAATTCAGTTGTATAATTAAAACGAATTCTTCTTACATTAACAAAGAATTAAATATCAATTATTTGAATTTTAGGCCTCTCTTGCGATCCACCAGTAAAAGTGATTTGGGTTGGGGGTGGTTCGTTTTCATCCAACCATTGCCAACTTCAGTGGAAGTTGGTGATGTATCATTTCGGAGCAAAAAGAGTTTTGATGAACTGGTCCGGATTCTCCGGAATGTGAAATCTCTCTCAATGACAAGCATCGAGAGTGAGTGGGGAAACTGCAGTCATACTGTGAAGTACAGAGCAGTTAGAAAAGGATCGTTAGGTGAGTCGCTGACTTCATTTACCTGCTTTTATACTATCAACAAACCTAAATATATAAAACCTATGTACATTTTTCTTCCCCGCACCCGCACGCACCCGCACCCGATTTGACTGTATGAGTATGCACGCCCTAGTTCACAATTTTCCTTTGTCATACTATGCCTCCCGATTAGTCCGGATCTACGTATTTGCATTATTCCAACATTTTTATTCAGAATATAATTCCGTGCCCTCCTGGGGGAACTCTGGAATTATTTTTAAATTTTATAAACATTTAAACTTATTTTTATATCACAAGTTAGTTGGAAAATTATTTTTAAGCAGCGTTTGGTTTGTATCATTTTTTTTTTTTTTTTGTGGAATTACTTTACGAGCAATCAGTTTACAAGGAATTATTTTACCAAGAATCATGATTCCATCAAACCGTTTAGTTCACTAAATAATCATTTTTTAGTGTTTGGTTCATACATGCTAAATAATCATTTGATTTAAATGTCTAAAATACACTTACTATAATATATACTTGCAAAAATTATAACATAATTTTGATATCCCAAAATCAAAATGACTATATAAACCCATTATATGGGTGGTGGGTAAAAAAAAAAAGAGAAGGTTATTTATTTTAGAAGGGGTGTATGTAGTAATTTCATTAATTTGTAAAGGGTATAATAGTAATCTAATTTAGGATTCCTAGTGAAATTTGAGATTACCACAACAAAAAGTGAGAATCTGATTCCACCCTGTTTTTCCACATGCATGGATTTTAATTCTAATAAGGTCTACAACTACCATTAAAATTAACATCAATCAAACACTGGATTTTATACACGTTCTTGGTGATCTCATATTGAATCAAATTCTATTCCAAAATAACATCAAATGAGGGTTATTTTTTACCATTTTTTCACTTTTGCTCATACCTTCATCTTTTATTTGTATCCCCCTCTCTCCTATCCACATAGACGACAACCCCTCTCCCTCCATGTGCGGCCTCCCGTCACCCCCTCCCTCCTACCTAATGCATCGTGGTAGAAGGATATTCACTCAAATGTAAAAAAGCGTCTTCTTCAAAAGCTTTAGGTGACATTCCCTCACTACCATCTCAATCATGGTCTTAGTAAAGTAGATTGAATAGCATCTATGTTGGATTAACAAAGATTTGAAAAGAAATGACAATTAAATTGTCCAAGGTATAAAAATGAACAATATACAAAAATTAATTAACAAAGTACACAAACAATTTAATAATAGACCCAGACTTGTTTACAGTGTATACAATCGGTTAAAGGAATGGATAAATATGAAAATGTTAAAATGGATTTAACTGTTGTTATTCGAAATGACTTGAAAATAATAGACATAGGGTCGGAGAACTTACAAATAAGTTCACATGTACAAAAGATCTAGAAATAATTCAGGGTTCTCCGAAGAACATAGAAATAATTTCCTATAATTAATTTCTCCTTTTTTAATAGAAATTTGATATATAGGCATTTTAAACTCGAATTTCTATTGATGTGAACATTTGAGGTTCAGAGCAGTTAAACCATATATGATACAAGCACACCACTGTTTCATAGTAAATGAGAAACCAAGGATTCACAAAAATAGATGAATTGATGACGTAGCACTAAAGAAGAGTCATAAACATATTTGTAATTCGAATTCAGAAATGAAATCGGATAGCAGATATCTACCTTTATTCAAAAAAAAATCAACTGATTTTTTGAAAAAAATAAAGCCGTGATCTATCTCAAGATCTCACGATCTCTCTCTCAAAAGAGAATAAAACCAGAACAATTTCAATTTATAACAAAAGATGATTATTTCCTAGGCTACAAGTTAGGTCATATGGACACAAATTAGCTTAATTAATTACGTCAGATTACATAATTTAATAAAAATAAAAAAATATTAAACAAATATAATGACCATTCATTTTCAGATTTTACAAATCAGTTAGAATTTATGGCAATCAATTCTTATATTTGTGAAAAAAGAACAATTATGTGAATTTGACAAACTATAAATACTAAATTAACAAACTATAAATAGTAAATTCACTTATTTAATGCCTTAATGCTAGGATTTGATAATAAAAAAAAGGGGCTTGCACATTGGCGTAGTGACTAATTATAATCTCCTCCACAAGACACGTCCGGAAATGCTGCTCAATGCATCAGAAATTATAGTTAGTGAACCTCTCGACCCTAACTTTAAATTGAGATTGAATTCTCTTCAAGTGGAGGAGACTAATGCACAATTAGTGGCCGACGTATTCTTGGAGCAGTTGGAGCACAAGAAATAGTCAAGGAAATGAAAGAACAAATATAGCACTCAGCGAAAAAAAAAATCAACGATCTCAGAATGCCACGATATTCAATGTGGAGGTGTATTTTGTGGATGACATTAAAATTAATCGTTACACCCGTATATTCAATATTACGATCATTAAAAAAGTGAATTTGCTATTTATGTTAATAATTCACATGGTTGTTTCTATTTCCTTACCATCAATTATGACTTATCTCAAAATAAATGCCTATTATAATTGTTTAATAATTTTTATATTTATTAAATTTTATAATCGGGCGGTTTGATCAGGCTCGTATATAATTGGGTTTAATCGAGTCCATTTGAGAGAGGTTTGTACCCTAAGGGCTGGATAATATTTTTATCAATGATATTGGATTTATCTCAGTTTTTCTCTTTTGAGAGATATACAGTGAGATATTGACATAGATCAATTTTTTAACATTCTTCTATTGTGTTACTTCTTCCCAGTTTTATTCAGAATGAGAAAGAGGAAAAAACATTGAACACAGAAAATTAAAATTATTATTCATAAAAATAACATGAGATGTTTCATATGGATTGTATACTTTTTTCGCTCAGAAAAAGTTGTGATATATATAAATTTATTTATTTTTTTTAAGAAACGGTGCTCTTCAAGATTTGATTCATTAATTTCTTTCATAGAGGTAGGAGATGCTTTCCAACTTAATCAAGGCTCATAAATATTATTTATTTACTATTAGTAAAATAAAAAAAGGTATATATTATAATTAACACTTATAATACTGCATGCATTACCTTAAACCAAATTATTCTGTCAAATGACCGTCTCCCCATGATTGATCCATCGCTTTATTTAGCAAAATGGCTTACGCCAGTCATGTATAGGTGTCAGCATACATTATATAATCAATTTAAATCAAATGGATTAGCTATCAAGAAGTGCATCCACGCAAGGACTGTCCAATATCATTTTCAACTTTATTGTATACTCAAGTATGGAACAGTTAGTGTTTTTAACATCTTCCATGATTTATGAACAACAACTATTTCTTAATTAATATATAGCTTCTGTTAATGAGTAGATGATTAGCCGGATGATTCACGGCAAACCATAACCTCCAACGACCCTTCACGAGACGAGTAGTCGAGTACTGGACAGATCAAATCAAGTGCTGTATTGGTTCGCTGGACAAAATGCTTTATTACCTTTTCATATTTTAAACATGAAGCAACGTGTTATCTCTTTCCTATATTATAAAACCATCTTTTTGTTTAAAAAAATACAAAAATGGTAAAACGTTATGCCAGTGTATGTGGGTGCGTAAAACTAGTATTAGGACAGCATTTGTTGATATTAATGTTATTTATCTAGACAAAATTGTGTACGTGGGTGTATTTGTTCGATCTATTTTCCTTCTCCTATTTCGGATCATTTGTATGTAACTCTTTTATTTTAATTATAAAAGGTTTAATTTTTTTTTAAAAGTGATATTTATCCATCATCATAACAAAAGTTATGATATTTGCATTCTCATAATTAATGTATACGTACAAAACAGCATATAAGGTTACACAAAAGATTCTAAAACTAAAAAGGAGATCAATGTCTTACAATAATACCATTGAAATATTAATTAACAATTGTTTGAAATAATTCTCGGTCTTCCTCCGGTCCACAATTGTTGACTAATTGCATGCCATTCTATAATTCGAATTTAATAGCAATGCATACAGCATACGATGATGTAAAATCGCTGTTGATTATTTTGGAGTTCAAAACTACTTCTGACCAAAAAGTTAAGACTACCATTTTTCCCATCGCACTATACTGGTTTTTTGGTTGGTCATATGTCAAAAATGAATACATCATCGAAATATATATATACAGGTAGGTATGCATCACGTACCGTTGAAAGCCAGTGACTACCAACCTATCTAGGAGGAGGGGAGCCTCAGCGATTTTTTAAAATGGGGCCCTATCACACACAAAAAAAAATTCATCTTGTTTAAATATGAAATAAATTGTCATTTTTAATTGATTAATTAAAAGAACATAAAAGATAAATACATGTTCTCATCAGCTTCATTTCACAACTCAACTATCATATGATTATTTAAAAAATAAGTTGCACCTTAAAGACCATGTTTATTTTGTTTATCCCCTCTTTTATAAAAGAATATAAGTGGGTGATTTGCTTTCTTCTAATTAGAGATTTTCAATTTGTCATTTAAAAAAAAGAGATTTTCATGTCTAATTTTTTTATTTTATCTCTGAAAACATATATCCAAGGAAAAAAAAAAAACTAAGATTCAAAAAGGGACTACATACCTTATAATAGAGATCAATTTGTTGTAAAATATTTAAAATTTATTTTTTTGACTTTTGGAATGGTTTAGAAACTTGAAACTTGAAAGAGTGAGAGAGAGAGAGGGAGAGATTATAAGAGAGAGGGTGCAATTGAGAAGCCCTAAAAGGGTGAGGGAAAAAAAAGGGTGAATTGCTCAAATACCCCTTGACCAATAACCTAATTTTTTTTCTGCTTTTGGACTTTTTTTTTTTTTACCCCTGCAATGTTGCCCAATTTTCTTTTTTGCCTCTCAATTTTTATAATACTAGAATATCCCTTAGAGACATAGTTACAGAAATACATAAATATAATATGATACATACATAAATTATATATATAATTACAGATATTTAATAGTTATTTACAAAAAAAAATTCACCATACGCAAATATGTTTAAATACCAAATGGTTATATATACATTCCTAGTGTTATTATAATATATTCATAAATTATAAGTCATGCCATTATCATTTATAAGTGTATTTTACGTATACAAAATGATTCTAAATACAATCCTCAAATTTCATTAAAATAGATATATCAATTGTTTAATTATGACGTTTTCGTCATATCCTAATAAAATCAACTATTGTCTCCCCGTTGCAAATCTTCATATCATTTTAGGTGAAATGAAACCTACTGAAAAGCCTTCAAATTAGACATTCAATGTATTTCATAACAAAAAAACGTGATATCTAAGCTATATTAAAGGTGCAACAATCAATCAAACACTTAAACAAATTTTTATTTAGTAATATGACCAACATTATTAATAGCATGAATCTTAATTGAAAATAAATGAATACCGACAATTGTACCTTTTGATTTATGTACTTAGCAATTACAGAAACTATAATATTACATAATCAATTACAAAAAGTGTCAATGGAATTAAATTAAGGACATATAATTTTATAGAAATGTAATAACTAATTACAATAATTTAATATCAATTTACATATATGTAAACGACCCATTACAAAAACTATGAATTATAGAACGGAAATGTAATACCATATATGAAATTAAAACTGGACATACAAAATTACATAAATATAATAACCAATTATAGAAATGTAATACGAATTTACAGATAGGGGTGGTTTAAGTATAAAAAATAAAGTGGCATTGGTCAGGAGCAAAAAAAAAAAAAAAAGATCATATTTCAGGGGTAAATAAAAAATAAAAAAAGTCCAACAGTAGGAAGAAAAAAAAATTGAACCCTTCATCATGGAGCATTTAAACAATTCACCCAAAAAAAAAAAAAAAGCATTATACTAAAGAGGGTGACAATTGCATTCTAAAATGAGATTTTAAAATTTTAATTATGAATAAATATTCATAATCATTGAATGGGTGGGAATGATTGCATTTATTCTTTTCATTTGGGGCCTTGTATTTTTTATTTTCGGATGGTTGAGATTGTTGGATTGATTGTATTATTTCTTTTGGATTGATTGTATTATTTCTTTTCATTTGGGGTCTTAGATTGATTGCATTTTTTTTCTATTAGATGGGCCATGGATGGGTTAAAATATCTATATTTCGTAGTGGGCTAGAAGAGGCCCATAACCAGAAGTGGCACTCGTGACAACTGCAGTCCTTCCTTCAGTGGGGCCCTAGACAGTAGACTAGTAAGCCTACATTTAGTTATTAATATATTGATCGATTTTAGTTCTTAATTATTGTTTCACCAGTGATATATATCCCTATATTCAACTACACTCAATTAAATAGTCAATTGCAATTGCAATTTGCATGTCCACGTCATACCATACCAGTATACCCACCATCAATGACTTGTCAAATATTGCAACTGGGCCAGGCAATTTTTTAATTATTAATAATAAAAAAATAACACAATGCTCCTCCACTGACCACTGCTCCAACAACTCCATTTTGGTCCCTCCCCTTGCTTTGAGACAAGATTCAGACTACTGTAACATCTTATTAAAGTTATATAGTCTAACATTTTCTCAAAAAAAAAATAAAATAAAACAATGATTGATATGGTGTGAAAAAGACATCAGAATCGCCCTCCACTGACATCAATGTATCAAAACAATATGCACACATCTAAATTTCAAATTATTTAAAAATTATCACATGGTTGATATGGTGAATTTTTTATACACACCATGCAAGGATATATATATTTGTGAAACAATTTAAAATTCGAAAGTTTTGATTTATGGGGTATGAATCATATGTAGGTAACTATTATTAGGAGAGAATTGAATTTCCACCATTTTTTTTTTTTTTTTTTTGAAGGAAGGCAGATTATTTTTTTGAATTTCCACCACATTTATAAGGGAGAGATTGGCATGATCAGCTCACGTAATCAAATCATGACTGGGATTTTGAAGAATTTTTTATTGCGTTGGGCATGAAAAGCTCGACCTTTTCACGTATGAAATCATTTAGCTGCGATCTACACACTACAAATAACATGATTTGGGGTTAGGTCAGGTGCCCAGCCCGTCTCACTCATTGTTGTTGAAAAAAATGTACATTAATCAAAATATTGAAAAAAAATGCACACACACAAAAAAAAAAGAAAAAATCCATATAAACCCCTACAAAATCCATATAACCCCCTGATTTTTACTAAACTCCATATACCCCCCCTGAAAATACCTATATAAATCCAAATAATCCCATAAATTAAACTTCTATTGATAGATGAGAAATATTCTAGTAATATTCAATTAGAATATCCCTATCTGAAAACACAATATACTAAAAACCTCTTACAATGTGTTTTCAATGCAGAATACCCCATATGTGTATGACAATTTTATCCGTCCGGATTGATACATTGAAGTACAACAACATCACCTTGTTTTATCACTTCTCATCAATGGATTTAAAACCTAATATTCACGTATTCCGCATTTTTAATCTATCTGAAGAGGTAAAATTGTTATTTAGAGGGGTTTTTTTATATTTTTAACACATTGTAAGAGTTTTTGCTATATTGTGTTTCCAATCAGAGTTAACCTAACGAAATATTGGTAGAATATTCTTTATCTATTAATGAATGTTTAATCAATGAGGTTATTTAGATTTATATTAATGTTTTCAGTGAGTTATAAGAACTTTTGAAAAAATCAAGGGATTATATGGCTCTCGGACAGTTTGCATTGCAGGGAGTTTTATGAATTTTTTCAGAAGAAAATTTCAGAAATCAGTCAACAACAAAACCTGGCCCATATCTACACATTTGATAATAAAGCAAAGAACATGAAACACACCTAGCTATCAGGTTAGGATCCTCTGTTTGTGTTTATATATTTGTATTATGTTGGACTTGGGCTGAAAAATTAAGTTAGGGATCTGAATCCCTAGTCTACTATCCAAGGACGGAGCATTCGGTCTTAAGTTTTGACTCGGTGTATCATGGTATGTAACTGCGTCCATTCTCTTCCCACGAATTATGCATATCCGACAGTACTATTAGTGTACCATATTAATTAATTATTATCCCCAAACTACCACCAAGGCACAGAACAACAACAAAAGTAACTTTGTACGTCGTCGTGGGGCTCAAAGACAATTGTTATCCTGATTGTATTAATAAAATTAAAGTTACAGGGTTAGGAAAAAGAAAAGAAAGAGAAATGAACTGAAAAACAAAAACTAGTAAAAAGTGTCAAATTGAAGAGAGTTATATTCAAACACAATAGAATACGAGCCTGTATGTATTTTAGTTAACTAAATAAAATATTTATAAAATATTTATTATTTGTTAATAGAAGTTTATGGGGAATTAATTATTGTATGTATAATGTATAAAATCATATTGGATCGCATGTATTTTACATTTTTATTTTTATTATTTGATTTTCCATTTGCTTTTATGTTCTTTTATTTTCTGTTTTATTTGTTCTTCATTAGGATTTTTTAAAAAACTTATCTATGGTTTCTATTTATTTAATCTTTAGTTTGTTTGTTCCTATTTTAGGGGGATATTATTTTATTTATTATTTGATTTGATTTACAATGAAAAACCATATCAGGTCATATGCTATTTTTTATTTTTTTTTATATTCGATTTTTGTTTATTTTTCCTTTTGATTTTATCTTCTTGTATTTTCTTCTTTTTTTTTTAGAATTGTGGAGGTAATAATCTGCACCATGTTAAACGCGTGACACGTGTCAAGATAAGACGGATATGGATCGTCAAACCAAAGCCCGTAAATCCGGATCCGAATCCAAGATGTCATAATGACACTCCCGAGCATGCTGACACGACTAGATCGAGGGTCTAGTCGGACAGTCAGATACCTCGTGGGCAATTGTCATCTCGAGTAGTTAATGCATGATCAGATTAGAGGTCTGATCGAACGACCTTACTCCTCGCAAACGAGTAGGAAAGACACGACTAGACATGAGGTCTGGTCGGGTGAATCTTTCACCTCGCAGACACACTCGAAGACGTAACAGACGAACGAGCGGACCAAAGGGCCACAAGCAGAGCCAAAGAAACGGTCAGAGGGCCATAAACGCCTGTAACTGCTAGGGGGACAGCTAAGGCCCACTAATTGCTTAACATGGGTAATTAGAGGGCACGACATGCCTCATTAACACGTAGGGGTTTTCACTAAAATCGCCCATTAAGTGTTTAATGGAGAGACGGTTATAACAGTCAGAGGATAGTGGAAGCGGTAATCTAACCAAGGTGACCCTATAAAAGGAAAGTAACTCAAAAGGCTAAGGTATCGAACAAAATCTGATTTTACTACTTTCAAGCCACCAAAATTTAAGTGAGTTTTGTATTGAATCCCCGACTGATACATCTCTTGGAGGCCCTTTGGCTGGCACCACACCGATATCCTCCTGATTTCTTTGTGAGTGCAGGATCTATTTCTATTGAGATCCGAGTTCGTGAAAGAAGACCCCGAAGACCTATAGTTTAATTGAAGGGAAAAATATCCTTCTCAAGAACGTATTTTTTTTTCTTCTTATTCTATCGTGATTCATTTTTGTTAGGGTTACTTGTGAAAAAGTTAAAAAATAAGTTTTAAAGACAAATAAGCAAAGTCTGTTTGTCCATGAACTTAAAATATATATATATATATGGCCCATTTTTGAGCCACGATTGGGGGGCCCAATCTCTTCGGCTGACCGGCAAAAAAGAGTAATTTTTTACTTTTGGATTTTTGTCTATCCTGCTGCTTTATGTTGATGACATGATCATCACCGGCGATGATTCGTCTCATATACAGTCGGTCAAGCAACATCTTCAGCGTCAATTTGAGATGAAAGATCTTGGCAAACTTCGTTATTTTCTAGGCTTGGAAGTTGTTTCTGCTCCTCGTGGTTATCTTCTCTCCCAACGCAAGTATACTGCTGACTTGATCAACCGTGCATGTCTGACTGATGATCGCATTTCTCCCACTCCTATTGAGCTTCATGCTAAGCTTCGGCCTGACGATGGAGAACCACTTTCTGATGTTACTCGTTATAGACAACTTGTTGGAAGCCTCGTCTATCTCACTGTCACTCGTCCTGACATTGCCTATGCTGTGCATATTGTCAGTCAGTTTGTCGCTGCCCCTCGTACTGTTCATTATGCAGCAGTTCTTCAGATTATACGCTATCTACGTGGCACTATATCTCGTGCTCTGTTGTTACCGTCTTATTCTACTCTTGAACTTCGCGCTTATACTGATGCTGATTGGGCAGGAGATGTCACAGATCAAAAATCCACAACTGGTATATGTGTCTTTCTTGGGGACTCTCTTATATCTTGGAAGGCTAAGAAACAAGACATTGTTTCTCGTTCGAGTGCTGAGGCCGAATATCGTGCTATGGCATCTGCTACTGCTGAGGTTGTTTGGCTTCGACGCCTCCTCTCTGACATGGGTGTCATTCTATCTGTGTCTACTCCTCTATATTGTGACAACAAGAGCGCCATTCAGATTGCTAGCAATCCAGTATTTCATGAACGTACGAAGCACATCGAGATCGATTGTCACTTCGTCCGTCATCATTTTATTGCAGGCACTATATCACTCCCATATATTTCCTCTTCTCTTCAGTTATCAGACTTTTTCACAAAGTCTCATACACTTCAGCAGCATAGTTTCTTGTTGAGCAAACTCTCGGTGTATGATCCACCATGAGTTTGAGGGGGGGTGTTAAATGTATATATATGTTAGGGTTAAGGGTAGATTAGTATTTTCCTTGTTTCCCTTTTTGTACTATAAATATTGGATACAAACCCTAATAATATTCTTGATTCATTCTTTTCATATTCTAACATGGAAGACGATGGTTCACGTAAACACAGATTCCAAGGCAAGAAATGATCCGTATCTGTTCATTACTTTTCAATTAATCCGACATGTATGATCCGGTGTTTTTGAAAATACAATTTAAAAAATTGTTTTTATCTTTTAAAAATGTAATGATAAAGATTGCTTTAAAAAATACAGATTTTAAAATACAATCCGTTGATAAATATAGTAATGATGATATATGTAAACTGATATGTTTAATAATAATTTTTAACTTTTAACTTTTTAAAAAATTAAAATCTTTAAAAGATTTGTGCCAAAAGCACCCTTAGAAACCGGATGAAAGTTGGTTAAACTACATGAATAGTCTGTTTGGAAACACGTTTGAAAAAATAAGATTTTAAATAAAATGATTTAAATAGACTTAACTCTTGAAAGCACATTTTCTGTACTTTTTGAAAGGTAAACTTTTTTGTATTAAAAATATAATGTAATTTTTTAATTAAATCTGTTTTTTTTTAATATGTTTGACAATATTTTTTAATTTTTTATTAATTAAAAATAGAATCATTTAAAGTAGTATCAAATTAATTAAATTTGAAGACCGGACAAAAACTAAACAGTCATGGATAATTATAAAGAAATTTTGAGTGCGTGTGGGACTTGAATAGCTTGGAACGCTTTGGGGTCAGGTCAGGTGCCTGGCCTCGTCTCACCCATACTTGTTGAAAATAATAATATGATATTGATTGAAAAAAAATAACGCAGGCAAGAAAAACAAAAATTCGGCGATCAGTCAACCACAAAACCCGAACCCACATATATATATATATATATATATATATATATATATATATATATATATATATATATATATATATATATATTGTATAATAAAGCAAACAAGTAAGAACAGCCACCACCTAGTCCACCTTCGCAGAACGGAGCATTCGTTCTTTAGTTTGACTCTTTATTATTAGTACGTCAGCTCCGTCCATTCACTTTTACTGCGCCCAACCACCACCACAAAACAACAGAAGCATGACACACTCAGAACGTTTCATGCATTTTATTATTATTTTGTTGGAAACAACCCGGAAACAGTACACCCAGCTACAACTATAAAAAGCCCACTGCCCGTCGCTTCATCTCCTCATCCATCTTAAGTCCTACCTACTCGCCTCTCTCACCATTCATTCTTTTTTTTTTAAAGATGGGCGTGGTGGAGAAGGGAATCCAGGTGATCATCCATCGGAAGAAAACGGTATCCCCGGCTCTGCCTATGCAAGACCACTGGCTCCCATTCTCAAACCTGGACCTTCTCCTCCCTCCCATCGACTTCAGCGTCTTCTTCTGCTACCAACAACAAGGAGGATCATCGTCGTCCATGATGATGATGGAGACCCTTAAGAAGTCTCTAGCTCAAGTGTTGGTGGCCTACTACCCTCTCGCAGGGGAAGTGGTCATGAACCTGGCTGGCGAACCCGAATTGTTTTGCAGCAACCGCGGCGTAGACTTCATCGAGGCCTACGCCAACGTCGAACTCTCCCAACTCCAACTGCATGACCCCAACATCTGCTTCGAGAACGGGCTCATCTCAAAGAAGAAGGACGGCGTGCTCTGCGTTCAGGCAACGGAGCTCAAGTGCGGGGGAATGGTAGTCGCATGCACTTTCGACCACCGTGTGGCGGATGCCTACTCAGCCAACATGTTCCTCGTCGCTTGGGCTGAGACCGCCGCTATCCCGAAACACGAACCCCTCGTCCCTTGCTTACGCCGCTCCCTTCTCCTCCCTCGTCGCCCCGGCCACTATGATGCTGCGTCCTTTGACAAACTTTATGCGGCTCTTCCACCACCTCCAATAACGAAAGGAGAAGGAGGAGGCGCCAAGCCCAAGCATGATGATGATGATGATGATGATGGTGATGATGATCCCATCAACCGCATATATTACATCACCGCCGAAGACATGGACCTGCTTCAGTCAAAGGCAACAAGCTCGAATGGCAAGAAGAGGAGCAAGATGGAGGCCTTCAGCGCCTTCCTGTGGAAGATCCTCGCCAGGAGCACCTCCGGTGCTGATGATATGATTGAGAGACGACGATGTAAGCTCGGGGTAGTCGTGGACGGTCGGTCGAGGCTGCAATCATCATCGTCTAATTCGATGGAGAGCTACTTTGGGAACGTGTTGTCGATACCGTACGGGGAGGCCACCGTGGACGAGATGGAGAGGATGAGCATGAGCCAGGCAGCTGACGCGGTGCACGAGAGCCTGAGCGTGGCAACAACAAAGGAGCACTTTAGGGGGTTGATCGACTGGGTTGAGACGAGGAGACCACAGCAGTTTGTGGCGAGCGTGTACGGAGAGGACCCAGGGTCGACGGCGGTGGTGGTATCATCAGGGAGGGGGTTCCCAATAAAGAAGGTGAACTTCGGGTGGGGAAGGCCGGTGTTCGGGTCATACCACTTCCCATGGGGTGGAAGCGCGGGATACGTGATGCCAATGCCAAGCATGAGCAGGGAGGGTGATTGGATCGTCTACATTCATATGTCCAGGCGCCACCTCGACTTCCTCCACGCCGACCACGAGGCCACCCAGTTCTTCAGGCCCCTCACGCCCGATTACCTCCGTCTCTCGATATGATCGATCGATCGGTCTTCCCACCTAGCTGCCGCACCTTGCGTCTCCTAATTAATTAATTATTTCATATTATCCCTTGTTACTACTGTACAACTTCGTGATCGTCTACGTTCTTTTACATATCTACGCAGTGTGTGCGTATGCAAATGTGATCATGTATATAAAAAAAAAAATCATTGTTTTAATGTACAAAGGACACTTCCACCCGGTAGCCCTAATGTCAAATATCGTATCTGATATATGATAATAATAAAATATTGTTTTTTTTTATTACTATTTCTCAATATGTTTACGTGACTTGCTATCGTTAGTTTGAAAATGTCCCAAGGATGCGGTTTTCTCGCCTTTCTCAAGAAAGTCAATCCATCACAAACCTACCATCTATCTAAATCAACATGCAGAATAATATAAAAATACATAAAAATTCCTTAAATTTTTAGATAACCAAATTCTGATTACTAATTAATCAAACTATTATGCTCATGAATAGAACTGAACAAGACACGTTCAAGAAAAAACTAGAATTTCATACAACTCTAATATGCATTTCCGACCACCCCCCAAATCTGTAAATAAATAATAAATAAATACAAAAAATCAGTTTTTGAAAATTAATATTCATATGATTTTTTTTCACAATTTTTTTTTAATTGTAATCTCATTCTATGTTCTTACGTTTAATTGATGTAAATTTTATTTTTTCATGTTTTCATATTTTTTATTTTCCTTTTTTAAACAACTTATCTACCTTCTGTATTTTTGTTTCATTTTATTTTTTTGTTGTATATTTGTCTTATTTCTATTGGATTCAGTTATTTTATTTTTTAAGTGGTGATACCCAGGCTCCAAAAAATAAGCCCCACTCATAGGCCCCATGAGGTGTCATTATTTTATTGGTTCTTATTAATTGGTTTGTTGACTTTTCAAAAAGGGTAAAATGTCAAAATACAAATATGCCCTTCATTAAAAATCTATCCCATTAACCCAAATCCCCACATTTTCTCTATTCGGTTATGAGTGAATCTTGAAATCCATTTATCCATTTCAAATTTTAAATTTTGAAATCCTTACCTAAATTACAATTAAAATTAAATTACACAAAAAATTATCTAAATTGTTTTAATCAAAATTCTTCTTCAAACTTATATTCTTATTATACACATTAAATTTTTTTTTTTAAGAATGTTATTAACTGAACATTAAAAAATTCAGGTATTTATTGTATTCAAATTTAAATAAAAAAACATATATAGTTACTATATGAAGCAGTTACATCAAGTACATTTCTTAAATATTTATATCTCTCACAACGATTTGTTACATTTACATAAAAACTGTTACATTTACATTTAAACAATTTATAAACAGATTCTATTTTCAATAGTCAGTTACATTTTATAGAAAATGTCAAACACATTTTTTGTTGTGTGATACATTTAATAAATATATGTATTTGACTGTTACATTAATAAATGTAACAAATATAAATTACTACATGCATTTAAACAAATGCAATACACAAATAAATGTTACATTTCAGACTGTTACATTTATTCGATGTCAGAAATGTAACATTAACATCATACAAATCATATATAAATTAAATGTAACTAACCTTAGAAACAATAGAACAAAGAAACAGAGGATTTTGAAACGCTTTGTAGCATCCTCCATCATTTTTATCATCTCCTCCTTTCTATGTTGATCTGATCACCGCCTATAATTGACTTCTTTTGCATGTTATAATACTCTTCATAGTTGGGTTTTTTTTTGGAGATCTTTGGAAAGTTTAGGTTGGAAGAGAAGAGACCATCTCAATAGAAAGGTTTGATTAAAAAGAGTTTACTCAAAAGAAAATTGTGTCCGTCCAGACTCACCTTCACTTTTTTTTTATTTAAAGATCTTTTTTTATTTTTTATTTAATCAATCATAATTGTCTCCTTATTTTGTGGGGATCAGTTATCAAAAAAAAAAAATTAACTAAGGATATAACAGGTATTAGACACATGCCACCTCATGGAGCTTTTGATGGAGCATGTGAAGTTGAAGCTTGGGAATCATTATTGTTTATTTTTTAAGTAAAATTCTTTTCTTTAACCTATTAATATATAAGAATAAATCCTAAGATTTAAGGAATTTTTATGGTTTTTATTCTTTGTCATCCGTACGAAAAGAAGAGGAAGATAAAACTGAGTTTTTTTTTTTTTTGGAGGGGGGGGGGGGGTGTTTAACATATTAGTAGGTAAGAGTAAATCCCATTATTTAAGGAATTTTAATGGGTTTTGTTTTGTTTGGATCCCCTGTTTCCATCGGAAACAGTTTTTTTTTTTCGGATTCAAGTCCCGCCAAATCGTCACGTAACATGTCAAAAAAAAAAAGATTTGTAAAAATTACGCAAAATTTATTGTACATTAAAATAATTATAAACTAGTCCCTTTAAATTGAATCAAATAACCTCACGTCAAAAAGGTTTGTAAATTTTTTATCAAAGTTATTATATATCAAAATAATCACAAACTAATCCGTCTACATTGAATCAAACGAGAAATGGACGGTGTAAAAAACTATTTCAACTTTTATACAAGTTCATACCTCATTAGGTATGTAATTTTTAAAAAATAAAAATACAAGTGGACTGCATTTAAGACTACAAAAAAGAATAAAAAAATATTTTAAAACAAAATTGAATAAAAATCTATATAAGCTTTAAACAACATCCACACAATTGTCATTATAAATCAAATTAAACCATAATAAGAAACCACCATCAAATTTAACTAATAACATTCAACTCAGTCATTTCATAATAAACATAAGGATAATAACAGAAAAATTTAAGTGACAATCCTGACTTACACATATCCTATAAAAGACTTAGGGTCCATTTGGATATGAGTTTAGGTAGATTCTGCGTTTGAAAAGCTAAAAATTCTGAAACTCAGATGCAAACAGATTTTCAATGTTTAGCTTTTCAAACCACAATCTTCATTTTTAAGTCAAAAAATCTTGCAGTTGAAAATCTAATAAAACATAGCTTTTCAAAAGCTGAGTTTGAAACATAAGATTTTAAGAATCTCAGAGTTTCAGCTTCACATCCAAGCGCACCCTTACAAATACCCAAATGAAACTAATGGGTATGCTCGAGTAGTTTGATTAGTACTCCTCATTGACATCAAATTTGTGTGTATGCCTCTCATTGCTGCGTTGATAGTTCACTTGGGAATCATTTACATCAAATAGTTGGACATGTGTAGCCGGATGTAATTGAAATTATTTTCTAGTATGAAAATGATAAAGGTTAATTACAAAAGAAAATAAGCTGATATCGAAAGTAAATATACTAACATGATAGCTGATTAAGCAATATATAAAAATGATATAGTTCAAAAAAAAATACCTCATAAAATTGTGAATTTTTGCTTGGAGTTGTAAGATTGTGGTTATGGTTATCTTCAAATCTGCTTACATGAGACCTCTTCGTATGCATAATTTTGATGGACATAAATGCATTGCAACCAGTTCTTTTTTCTAAATGTGATTTTTTCACAATTTTATCTCATTTCTTATTCTTACAAAAACGATGTTTTGAATAAACAATTTTTTAGCTTGGATCAACATTTTCAGAGATGAATTTGACGATAGATTTATGAATACTAAACCAGATTTTTCAGCGTACTTATTATAGAACTGATATGCTAACGTGTGATTCAATTGAAAGACCTATTTATGATTGTTTTATTATACAAGGACTATATTGCAGTGTTTACAAAATTTTTTAGGGTTAAAGACGTTTGAGTCTATGTAAACATCTATAAATCCATATAAGTCCTTAAAAACTTGGGGTAGGACAATTCCATCCCTAGAAACACAGAAAATGTCTAATACATCCCTACTGTTAAATCATTTTTTAACCTAGTTAAAATCCACCATAGGCATAATTTTACTATTATACCATCCACAATACACAACATGGTAATTAATATGAGCTTTTTAACTTGTGTAATCACCTCATTAAAATGTAAAATAAAAAATATAAGTAATATCTATAGTATAATAAATATAATACATATACAAAATCATCTTTATAATTATAATTGTTTGAAATAGAATGAAAAAATAAAAATAATGGAGTAGTACGCAACAATAAAGTCAAGATCCGCAAAAGAAAAAAAAAGTGAAAATGAGTTTGATCAAAGGGCAAGATGATCATTTAAAAGAATATATATGTTTTTTTCTATTTTTTCAGTTCTTTATATGAGTGTTTAATTTCACGCAGATGGAATATTATGAGAATATATCATCAAATTGGATAAAAAGTTAACATATGGCTTAAATTGACCCACCATAACAGTTTAAAGGACCTATATGTCCGACTCCAAGTTTACAAGGACTTATATGAATTTGTGGATGTTTATAGGGACTCAAATGTCTTTAACCTTTTTTTTTAACGTCATATATTGCAGTGTTTACAATTTATTTTTTTTACCGTCGTCTGGTGGGGCATTGAGCTTGAGCCAAATGTTTGGACAACACATGGAGTCTATCCATTGATAAAAAGTCTGTTTCATTTTCATTGGAAACATGGGATCCGAACCCGTTTTTATTCCTTCAAAAGTTTTTTATTTTTTTATTTTGTTTTTCTGTTTTGAATTTTATATTTTCTGTTTTTTTTGTTTTTATTTTTTTTTAAAGAAATATTTTTAATTTTTTATAGTTATCTTTTGTGTTTTCCTCCTTTTTTTTTTAATTGATTTTTTTAATTTTTTATTTTTATCACTCTATTAGAAACCAAAAACTAAATAAATTAATATATAATTACATTTTTTTCGCTAATTAGAATAAAAAAAAAAAGAGTAAAGTAAAAAATTCTTATTACTGTATGAATGAAGAGATTGATAGAAGAAAAAAAATGACAAAAAGTAGCTCTGTTAAAGTTAACGTAAGAGTTAAAAGAGGTTTTTTTTTGTTTTTTTATTTAAGTTTTGTTAGTTAACGTGTCAAGACACTAATAACTGACTGATGGTGTTTGGGTCGTGAGGGGATCCGGGCGGCTTGTGCATTAATTAATTGATTCAAAGAAAAATATCGATCAAAAGTGCCCCCACCGTGGAGAATTTTTAGTTATTATTAGTCAAAGATGGTGTACCAAATATCTTTGAAACGGAGGACTAGGTAATCGTTCAGAGCGAGTGGCAGCTGGTGAAACGGATTGGACAAAGTAAGCGCTCTCTTTATTATTGTAAAGACGAAAGAGAAGCCCACCATCTGCAGGTTGTCCCATTCCAGTGGGATATTAATGTTTTTCAAACATTGAATCCTAGCCTTTCTTGGAAAAAAAAATGGTCAAAGAAACGAAACCATATATAACTTTCTGTGTCCTATGATCTTAACGCTGGTTACGGGTGGGATTTGGGTGATACGGTATACCCATTTCTTCTCTTCTATTAAAAATAATAATATATGCAATGGAAATCTTGACAAACGACAGACACCACAACCAGCACCCACTCCTTTACATGATCAAACTAAACTTAATTATTTTCTCTCTCCTGCGTGCCTAACCAATCAATTGCAGTCGGCAGTCTTGGGAGCTGAGAATGCATTGATGATGTGGTAGTTCAAGTCATTAGTAAAGTTTGTTTAATTAGTTATAATATTTCATGGTGTCAATCCAACGCAAATGATATTATATATGACCAGCCAAAGAAAAAAATACTAATAATTAACGATGACCCTGGTGCCAAATACAAACCAGTTACAATTCAACGAAGGAAGAAGAAGAAGAAACGTGAAACCCCATAACATAGCTCAGCACGAAGGTTCATATATAATTCTTACTGGTAAACATTTGACTTAGCTTAAGGCTGGCCGGCTACCCGTCCTTTGAGTACAGTTTGTACGGGATGAATGAATACGCTTTCTTTTTCAAATGACCATTAGATTTTGAGTGCCATTTACAATAATGCATACTTTAATAGATTAGTGTATTTTAAAAAATGTCTTATTAATTATATTACATAATCAAAAATACATTTAATGAAATATGTGTTTTTTTTTTTTACTGACGCATATATTCATTTAAAAGACATATATATGTCCCTTACCGACACACATAAGGTGCCACCCAAAACTGTAATTTTATGATACCCTTACTGGTAGAAGTTTATGACATCCAATGATGAAATTACACGATCCAATAATCAATCCGCAAGGCGTTCCTCTGTCCACATGGCAATGGAAATGGGTTAAACATATTATTTGCCTTGTTAATGTGTCGAAGCACCAAAAGGGAATATCAAAGTTAATTGGCAAAGATATAGCCTCGAGAATCCCTACGGCCTGAGCTAGTTTCTGTGGGCTTTCGATCCACAATCAGTTCTAGGTTTGTCTGCTGGTTCATGCTTTCTGAATAGAAAAATGATATGTCCTGCACGCAGGCCACACCTTTGTTTAGAAAAATCTTGCCCCCACGCTTGGAAGCTTACAAGGCACACATGGAAAAAAGATGCACAGCAAACATGGATATTGCAAGCCAATGTGAAAACCTTGATGCCTCAGAATTTGCACCCTTCCAACTAACTTGCATATGGAAACCGCACATTAAATATATAGATCCATAATAAAAATACAATCTTTCATATAAAGTTCAAGCTAAACTAGCCACCGAGAGCAAACAAAATTTAGGCCCACATTACTCAACACACCGGGATTTCATTCTTCATTCTTCACTCCTCACCTTCTTCTTTTTCTTCTTCACTTCACTAGTAGTTTGAGTACCATCTGCCTCTTCATGAAGCTTCTTCTTTTTGCCAGTTCCATTCTCTTTCACAGCTAACCCATCAACTCCATTCACCGACTCAGAGACATGACCATCCTCCGTCAATTTGTGCTTCTTCTTCCTTTTGGTTCCAGACTCAGGGGGAACATCTCCAATACCAACATCAATCAATTTATCTTCAGCCATAGGCTCCCCATCAGCTGCCCCGTGCTTGGATTTCTTCTTCTTGCTCTTTTTTGATGACATTTCAGTAGCCCCATTTTCTATATCCATCTGAGCCTCTCGGCCCTCTGCAGGGCAGACAAAAAAAAATGAAATAAGCTAATGACAATTGCAGAGACAATACATACCATTTTCAAAAATACTTATGAATGGATTGTGCTTTGAAAATATACATGATGAGACACTAACAATCCACATGGGGGTTACTAAGGGGAGGAACAAATACATTACAAAAGAATAGACAATAATTTGAATTCATAGGTTAAACCATCTGATAAATCATAGGTTAATCCATCTTTACTATAAATATCCCTCGGCCAGAATCACTTAAGCATGCACATGCAGCACAAGTTTACAAACTGATAAATCAGTTTTCTAGCATAACACAATGGATTAGATGATAGATTGACACAAAAAGTGACTGGAATAGAGATTACCAGCTCCATCTTCTGTTCCCCCCTTGGTCAAAGCACTCTCTATAGCAGCTTTCATGACATCAACATTCTTTTTAGTTGCAATACCCTTGTCATAGAAATCCAGTCTCTCTTCAACCTGTTCACGAAGCTTCTCTCCAAAAACAGTGGTACGTGCCTCTGTTTCAAAAGATCATCTGTTAATGGCTATATAAATGCAACAAATAATACAGAAACAGAATCAAACAAATCAAATTGAGGCAAAGGATAAGTTCAGCTTGATATAGTAATCTGACAGAACCTGAGAAGCAGTCGATGCGGGTTGCGATAGAACACTTGTTCGCAAGATAACGAGCTAAGCGGCCTTTGTTCCTTTGAGATGCACGGCCAATAAAAGAGGAGTGAAAAATCAGTCCATACTTTGGGGTATTCCCTCGCGTTTTCAGTGCCCTAGATATATCAGCAAATATATGGTGATAGTCATAAATTGTGAAACTTGCACAGATAAATCGGGAAAAATTAGGTTATATCAATGATAAAGATGAGCAATGCATTAGAAAATAGTCACACCCAAGGTACCACTAACGTCGCCAACTGATATTGTGGCCCTTGGCATCATTCTGCTCACATGGAAGTAGACATACATGTTACAAGAGAAGAAATTATCACGCATGCTAACCAGCACATAAATGATAAGGCCAAACTGTGCCGAAAATGGATTCCTATATGGAATCCATGACCAAAGAGGCCCATCCCCTGATTTAAGTAATTTGGATATTCCCTCATGGAGTATTGTGATGTGTGGTCATTTTATTTGGCATTTTTTTTTTGTTAGAATTACAGTCTTGTTGCACTGGTGTTCTTTCTGCAATGCATAAACCAAATGCTCGTAATATGTCCATTTCTTCTAGGCTTCTGGCAAATCATAAAAATTATAGTATCATCCCCAAAATTAAAAAGGAAAAGAAAGAAAACAAAACAATCAACTACCATCTACAGTTATAAAAAGAATCCAACCATGATATGAGGCTTCAGACTTGAGCAAGAAAGCTATGATTATGTTAAAACTCAAATCCAGTAAAAAAATGCTTGTTGGTTAATATATTAATATCTGTGCCACTGCAAAAATTCAGTGTGCACATGTCCATTTCAAATCCATGTCAGGTCCTTCAAATTAAATTACATGAGTGATGGACATCCTTGTTTTCTGCATCCATGCTATAATCAGGTAGGGTGAATGTTCTATGCATGGTTAAATTCAAACTGTCTTCACCCCATTTGGAGAAGGAAACACCATTAACATGTAATAATGAAAGAAATCATGTAGTCAATGTGAATTTGACAGTTTGCAGCCAAGACAAGAACCTGAATAGTGCTTTCTCAGCTCCGAGTATCTGAAGAGTTGAAGATGGGCATTTGGCCAGATTTGAAAGACTACCAGCATGAGAAATTAAGCGGGCGCCAACAACTTCTCCAATCAGAGCAGCCAAGTTTGGTGCAACATCATTCATTTTTTTCACAAGATAGTCATAAAGATCTTTCCTATATTCAGACAGATCCATCACCCGCTGGGCAAATTGCTTGACATTAATCAAATCAATGTCAGACAGATCCTGTCCTGAAAGGCAAAACAAAGTTAAAAGAACTGAAATGGAAGAGGCCATTTTAAAAGGGAAGCATTTTGAGAAAACCTACCCATGGATGCTTTAGCAGCTTCAACAACTTCCTTAGCTTTATCCTCGTCACCAAGTATGTCTGCTAAACCAGGAAAATGGTCTTCACTCAACTCCGCTTTGTTCACCACAAATTTAGCCACTTTGGCATATAAGTAATTATCATTTACAATCTTCACGAGTTCGGGGAAATGCCAAGAATACCATTCTCTGCACAAGCATGCAAACTTGATTAGATATGCAGCTTATCAAGAAAATCCCATAAAATTGCCAACGCATACGTAAACTATCCAGTCATCACCAAGTGAAAAAGGCACAAAGGGAAATAAATTGATTAATTAACTTCTTGCCGGTAGTAATTAATGTACTTCTCGCCGATAGTATATGCTAATCGCTTATGAGTAAGCAAGGTTCACTTGAGTTCTTTAACATAACATGAACAGGAGAACCTGTTTTTATCTTTTCAGAATTATATTTCCAGCATCAAATGGCCTTTGTGTTATAGATGAAGCTAAACAGCCACTCTTACATTAGAAGCTATGCCTTCAGGTTTTGACAATGAGGGTCACAAAAGGGGAAAAGGTATAAAATTAGCAGCACAAACCTGACTCTCATGGAGAAGGAGTTGATATCTTTGTCAAGAGTATCAAGAAGAAAGATTGCTTGAATAACCATATTGTCAACCCGGTTGACATTGAACTTCACCTTTGCTCGACTATAACTGTGGCCCAGTCCAAGCTGGGCTGTTGCCAAGTCTGATGGCTGGACAATACGACAGAAGTCATATCAGAACCGACGACAATGGAGAATAAAAAAAGTAGATGTCAAGAGTACGGGTGACTATAAATTCTGCAAACCTTAAGATCATTGATAAATCGATCAAAGTGCAAACGCACGCCACGGAGGAGTTCAAGAACAAACTCATTGCTTTGGCAAGGTATCTTTGTGACTTCAAAGATCTGAGATCCTATCTTTGGCTCAGCAAGTCCAAGGCTAAATTTGGGCTTCTTTCCTTCCTTGATTTTGAGATTGAGTTCCAGAAAGTTCCTCAATTCATCCGTAAGGATCCCTAAAAGTTCAATAAACAACAAGTCATTGATAGAATATCAAGTTTATTAGTTTCTAACGGATCACAATGTGAGGCATTCAATGACTGATCTTTCAAAAAATAAGAATATTTGTTGACACAAAAGGCCAGAAAATAATATACTCTCTAAAGAGAATATTGTGCATGCATGGATTACATATCCAGCTAAACAAGTATCAGTGGGCATCTGGTGAGGAGCACTAGAACTTGAAGCATGACAAAATGCATAGTCAGTCAATGGTGCATGGACTTGTGAAAACGGTGAAAATAGCAAAAACCCATCATCGTAACAACTGAAAAGTATACAGAGCAACTACAAAAATAGCGGAGAAATGGGTTCCTATTTATATTTTTAAAAATAAAATGGCCAGTAAGATGCAACAGCTAAAATATGCACAGGAATCATTTAAATCGGTCCTCCATGGTCTAACTTGAGCATTTCCTAATAATCCCTCCATTCATGAACCAAGCAACGAAAAATAAGAGGACAAAACATTCATTCGGCAAATGGAAAAGAAATACATATATACAGTGATCAAAGAGGACAACACAACAAAGAGAAGAAAGAAGGGCTGTTGAAAGAAGGAGACCTTCGGAGACGGCGTTGCATTGATTGAGGGCGTCGAGGGCGGAGGAGAAGGGTTGGAAAGCGTGAAGCTTGACTGCCTTGCCGAAGCGGGTGAGGTCAACGACGGAGCTCTTAACGGCCTCGGTGTTCTGACCAATCTCATCGATACCGTTGGCGTGGAACAGCGAGTACCCGGACGCCGACTCGAACAGAAGGTATAGCGCCGTCGCCATACCAGGCAATCGAAACTCTAGGGTTTTTTTTTTTTTTTAAATAATGGGATTGGCTCTGAGGTTTTAATTAGGGTTTTTGGAGTGAAATGACGTAGGGATGGATCATGGATCGCGTGGTCATTCATCGGCCCATAAACGTGGTCCGACCGGCCCAGGTGCATGTCAGGTCCTTAACTTAGGAGTCCCGTGTTCCCAAAAAACAAAAAAACTTAGGAGTCCCGTGGCAGAGATTTTTTTTTTTTTTTTTTAGCCCTTTCAAAGAATTCCTATCCAAATTCTTTTTTTTTTTAATATTTGGCTTGCATTTAAAAATTGATAAAAAAATAATAATAATAATTTAAGAGTGACGTTACTCAGTTTTCATTATTGTTTATTTGTGTTTTCATATATGAAATTTCTCGATAATTGTTCAACTTCAATGATTATTCAATGAGATATATTTTATCATTATAAGATTTTTTAATATGTATATTTTATATTTGATATATATATATACATACATCATTTGATGAAATAACTATTTAAAAACAATTAAAATGAGTGATGGGATGGAAACAAAGTTGCATCTCATATTTACCTTCATTTAAATGTCAACATAATCACATTAATTCTTTGTCGGTTGACAATGATGTTTTGTGTTGCGACTGAGAGGGGCATCCAGCTCGATGACTTGCTCTATGGGTGTTGTGCTTGTTATGAATGCTCACATATTGCGAGGAGGGCGAGGTGACCAAGTTTCTTGTGTGTTTGGACCTGAGAAACCTGGGGGCTTGTATGACTTCATGATGCTTATGGTGGACATCAGAGCAATCTGATATTTTATAAGTATTAATATGACTTCATGATGCTTATAGTGAATATAATGACTTCCAATGGTTTATTAGGACTATCATTGGGATGTAATGCCTTTAACTATATTAACAAATGTTTGTAGGCTTTTAGAAAAGAAAAAATTGAAAATGGTGTTGATACATCGAGCTCATTATGTAACTTCGTTTACAATTATCGTGTCATTAACACACATAGCATATTTTTAATGTTATCATGTCATTAATGTTATGAATATTTTTATTGGTCATGATGGAGATGACCAACACATGGCAGTTTGATAGCCAATGTTAGGCGGATTGGCCATTCCATCAAGCAATATTCATCGATACGAGATTGATCCCACCAAAGTCAAACGAATCACATCAGGATCAGTTGTTCGATCGATGGATAATCGATCAAACCCATCCAACGCGTCGATCACTTTGTTTGATTGGAAGCATTTGTTCAATCGAGTGCGATCAATCATATAGGCTCAATCGGCCGATCGATCACATTAGGACTCTACCTCCACCCCCGACGCCTCGTGCAGCAGTAGGAAGGGTCCGCCGCAGTACTCCATCTCCACCTCCACCGCCGATCCCTTCCAATCCATCTCCATCTTCTCCTCCTCATCCGCCTCCCCCAACTTAACCTGGACCCATTCTTTGGTTGCAACCACCACCACCACAGCTGGGTTATTAATGTTTCCTCCACCGCCGCCCGTACAACATCCTCCACCTCCGCGCCTTCACCATATTGTCAAACCCTTCTCCTTTCATGTCCCACCCGAACGAATGGTCGTATTCCCACCACACTTCCCCTCTGCCCCAAACATGACCGATTTGTGACAGATGAGAAATCTGTGCCCCGAATTTTTATTGGTGGATTGATCACTAGACAACGAGCAGCTTGTGGTATTGAATTTTATACAAATATATACAAAGTGAAGAGTCCTGAATCTGATGCTTTATAAAAGAACAAACCTATCAAAATTTCAATTTACACCTTAATACTTGTTTATTTAGAAAATAAGCAAGCAACTGTCATAACATGATTACACCAAAAAAAAAGAAAAAAAGATATTTTCAAATCAGAGGCCTCTTCTATACACTGAATGTTTCAAGTGTTCTTCTCCAGGACTGAGAGAGCTGGTGTCAGATAGTTATTGGCTTTGTCAGGCAAATGCGCCACCTGCACCATAGCGAACAGAAACAGCTATTAAACACTTCTCTCTGTATTTTCAACCCTCCCATCTGCTTAGCTTACCAATTCATAGAGCTCATTCCCTTGCTCTGCAGCATATTCATAACACACATCAAAACTCTTGTTTCTTGCCGTTGAATCATGCAACGCCTTCACACATATATCTGCCACATCAGCACAGCTTATTCCCTGTATTAAACAACAAAATTAATTTTAGAAAATTGCAGTGATTCATTGATCCATAAGAAAAACCAAACAATATCTTATCATGTACCTGTGATATCCTGTTTCCCTGATCGAAGATGAGAGCACGCTGCCCACCAGGTTCTTCCTGGAACACACCAGTTCAGCATTATACACTGACTTGCATGTCTCGAGCAAATTGACAACCTGATATAAAGACATAACGAACAAATGACACAAAATTGTACCTGCAAGGGACCAGGGCGAACAATGGTGTATCCAAGCCCCGATCGTCTTAGTGAATCTTCCCCAGACTGCAGCAGAAATGAACATTTATGCTTTACCACATTCCCCGTATGAATTTGGCATAACATAATTGAGAGAATAAATTGGCTGATGCCCAACAGTTTTGAACAGCGCTGACCTTTTTAGCTTTAAGAACCTGCTCCCTTCTGTTAGGTACAATTCCTAATCCTGTACATGAAACCAATATAAAGTCCGTTTCCTGACCGGTCTGCAAGCAGTCAATGCTTCTTTCAGACATGATAATGTGGATAAATGGCAAGCACTACAAAATCGCAGATGGCCAACAGAAAGACAGCACAAGAAAGTGAAGAAACATAGGCTGTAACTTTTTTTAAAAAAAAAAGTAAAGCATTTTTCTTCCCAATTTCCATTGATTTGCATATCATTTCACTTAGAGCAATTTCTGGCTCCACCACCTGTTCTCACTCTTTACCAGGGATCAGATGATAACATAATAGATTTCAACTATAAAAAAAACATTTCCAATGCATACAACTCCAACTAAAACGTTGGATAAACAAAGATATGATATTTGAGGTTGGAAGTAAAACCATAGTGGTTTCTTTTTATGCTGCAATAATTATAATTAATATAATGGCAAACAGGTTATTGTTTTTTTGGTGAAGGTGTGCAAGGACCTTTGAGGTAGGACTGCTACATAATAAAATCATTAAAAAGATTATCACAGAGCCACTTATGTTGTACACTGAAATGTGACAGACATGTTAAGGTGACATCCATTCTATAGAATGTGACCTAAGCAAAATCAAATTTTGTATAATTAAGATCATAGAAATCGTTTTTAGAATATGCATATTTTTTGTCTCTTAGTGCAAAAAATATTTATAGGTCCATAAAATTAATTATGTATACAGAAAGTTATTTGACACATAACAAAATTAATTAAATAGCACATATGTTAATTTTGCCCTTTAATAAGATAATGGGTCTGTAGAAATTTTACACCAAATAAATATGAAAATGATTCTCTCAAATAATACTCATTAAGGATCATTAACAAATATAAGATCAGAAACCTAAATAACACAATTTTCTTTTACTTGAGAATAAAAAATTCCAAATATATGAATAATGACTGATAGCATCAAATTAAATTTTTATAACCAAGCATAATAAATTAAATTTTTCTAGCACTCAGACAGAGATGACGTGTGTTTAGTTCACCTACTCGTGTTTATCTTTCTGATTATTAAAAAATAATAAAGTTTAACATAGAACAAGAGGGTGAGACTTTGTTCCCCATAATTCAGAAACAAGTTTCCAGCTAATTCTCTCTTTTGGTCCTTTTACATTGAGATGTAAAATCAACTATACAGAATGTGGTCTTCAGATTGAGCCACAAAGTAACACTTTTTGACCCTGCTTTCTGGTGACCAAAATTAATTCTGGGACAGAACGCAATATAATATTGAGTATCAAGCAAGGCCTAAGGAATTAACGTTAGATGCCACAATTCTTAGTTTTCTCATGTTAATGTTTAACCTATCCTCGATAATGTCTGTCTTCTACAAACCATCTTATTTATAGGCAATCAATTAGTTTCTAGTTTCCTCCAGTCTTAGGTTACAGTGCCCTTGCACTACACCAGATGATTTCTCTTGATCTGCTGTACCTTGAATTTTTACCCCATATCCTTTATTTTAAGTTCATCAAACAGGAACATTTCGTCCATCAAATGCCATCATATGATAAACTAGTAAAGAACCACATAAGCCAAATTGTAAGCTGAACTTACAGGTAGGGCTTTAATATACTCTAATATTAGCTTGAAGCTTCTGAGATCCTGCTTGGTTCCTCCAGGTCCTTCAATAGGCCTCTGTTCCAAGTTGAAGGGAGTGGTCAACACAGTTTGGATAATCTGTATATTGATTTATGTAATTGTTTTTTTTTCCCCAAAATATGAGTTTTCAAAAACCATAGCATTCCAGGTATTTTACAGATGGTTGGCCAGGAGTGCACTGGAAGAACCTGAAAAGCTCCAAAGAAAAGGGCAAAATTCATGACTCGATTCCTATGTATCAGGCATAGGACAAACCTGTCTTCTTGGCTCAAAACGAATGGTTAAAGTATGGACAAGAAAAGGGTCTAGTGGTGGATCTTCTGGCTTCACAGGTCTGAAAGATGAGAAGGGTACCCTCACCTGCAACATGCAAGAATCAGAAAGGATGCAGAGTGAGAATATGAAATCTGATTGGTTGCCATTAAACAATTTTTTTCTCAACAAAGGAGAAGTTCCTGACCCTGCAGTAGCCAACTTTTGTGTTTATTCGCGCGAAATACATTTTGCTTTGAGACATATCAGCCAATGGACCAGCTTCAAGAATCAAAACAAATGATCTTCCATTTCCACCGACAGATAGTACTAGACCATCATACCTGGTTAGTGGCAATCAAACAGAAAAATAAGCCTTTGGACTGAGACCCATTAATGGATATTTGAATATGTTAATTGATGATAGACAAACTAATATATGTTGTGTACATCTTGGGGGAATTATGCATGCAATTCAGTACCTGTCAAGAGTGAAACCCAATGGAAGAGAGAGTTTTTTTGATAGTTCAACATACCCTCCTCTAGTGAAAACATATCCTGCAATAATGAAACAAAAGTGAAAAAACAATATAGCCAAAATAGAAAACAATGAGTTTTCCTTCATAACATCTCTCATATTCCATTAAATTGTCATTTGTGTATCCTCCAGATATAGTATTTAGCTAAAAGAAAAAAGTTTATTTCTGACAATCTTCAAATCAGATAAGGAAGACTGTAGACAAGCAGCAGCAACAATATTAACAAAGCCTCTCTAAAAAATTAGGGTCTGCTATATAAATTATTTATTTTTGCCATTTAACCTTACAATTGGTCACATACTCCTAACACGTGTAGTAAATACGACTTTCTTTATTGTCGTCATCCAAATTTGTTTTGGTGTCTCCCTTATTCTAGGAACACACACAGCCCCTCACCCCCTTCCAACCCCTCCCCTCACCCCCCCCCCCCCCCCCCCCCAAAACAATCCAGGCCTGGGGTTCAGTTGTTGTGAAAGTAATAACAACAGGTGGAATATTGTGTTTAATGAAGCAAGGATTTAAATTTGCAGGTGGAGTAAAGAGATGTTCTAGTGGACCCAGAAATGTCAATGGTTTACCTTCTTACAATTCACATCCACCGAATTTCATCTAATTATGCTTTACTTATATTTTTGTGAGCAAACAAGGGCGGATTTGTTCCCATTTGGTATGTTCACATTAAAACATGGAAATTAATGCATTACAATGTACCTTAAGTGTTCACTGTTGGCTCCTTGTCAAGGCAAGAAGAGAAATAAGTACCTGAGAAGACAGCATCTCCAGTCTCTAAAAATTCAAATTTAGCATCCATCCCACCATCATACTTGGCAGCAACCACATCCTGGAAGTAAGTTCCCTGGCGGACCTCCCACCCTTCCAGAGACTCCGCAGACTTGAATTTGGCAAGCAGGAGCTTGCTTTTGCTGCTCTTCCCAGCCCGTAGCTGTGCTAGCTTATGGTTGTAATCCTGCAAAACAAGATTGTCCTTAGTTATCCTCCGTAATAATGGACAGCCTCAAGTAAACACATCGGGTGGACGAATGTTATCAGAAAGCAGACCTGAAAAGCCTTGGAGACATTAGTTACACCTTGATGATCGACTCTGTTGAGATCACCAGTGATGGTAGATCGAGCAGTAGCACAATAGATGATCTTGTTACAGCCTTGCACCGCAGTAGTGAGTGTTGAAGGTTCTCCCACATCACCTATCACTATGTCCACTGATCTTGGAAGCATATCTATGACTTCCTGATCAGCTCTTCTCACTAAAGCCTAATTCATTGTCACAAACAATTGGATTAGTTATCCACACCAGAATTGAGAGAATGGCGATTCCTTTTTCTTTCTTTTTTCCATTTTCTAGGTTGTGAACAGAAATTGAATTTGTCAAGAAACGTGTTTGTTTGATTTAGGATATGATGATTAGAAGAAGATGTAGTGAGGAAGCAAGAAGCGGAAGGATCACCTTGACCTTGTAGCCCCTGAGCATGAGTTTGCGGACAACGAGGCGGCCGATGCGGCTGGTGGCGCCTACGACGAGTATGGTGGTGTCCTGGGCGCCGGGGATGGTGAACTCACACATGGGACCCTCGCGAATGAGCATAGAGTCGAGTCTGTCATCGGTGGGGGTGCGGGAGATCTGGCCGAGGCCAGAGAATTTGCGCCAGACTTCATCGAATATCTGGCGGGACTTGCGACCCAGCCCCACAGGGTTCACATTATCCAGAGTCAGGGAAGCTTGCTTGCTGCTTTCATCCTCTTTATTTTTTTGCTTGCCATCGCTGCTAGACGTCTCGCACCTTGGGAAGCCCAATGACGTTCTTCTGTGCTGGTGGTGGTGGCTTCCATGGGCGAAGCCAGAGCTGTGATTGGGAAGGGGAAGCCCCAGGAAACTGTGGTGGCGCTGGGAGTTGTGACATTTCTGGTGGGAAACGCCTCCAAAACCACCATTTGTGGGAAGGGACGACGCAGCAACAGCACCTGTTGCTGATATATCCGCAGCTCTTAGAGCCATCCAAAATACACAAGGAAACCAATCAATCAAGAATAATAACAATCGCTCTTTCTTTTTGTTAAACTTTCGCGATCATCATTGTGAATGCGAGCAAGTGAGAGTTGATGGCTCGAATTGGGGGAAAGGTAGATGGTGGGATACACACACGCGCGGACAGAGAGAGAGATGAGGAAGGGAAAGGGGAGAGAAAGTTTGAGGCGAGGCGGGTGAGTCAGGGAAAGCGCCACGTCGTTACCCCTCTCATCTGCGAACGCGTGGCTTTCAAACCTATGATCATCATTTTCTGTGGAATCCAATCCAAACTCGCAAATCCGAACCAATCCTATTACCATCATTGGTTATTTTGGTTCGTGTACCGTCCTCGTCCGTCCGTCACTCACAGACAACTGGAATCAGACATCGCTTATTCGGGTTGGTCGCTGGCCAGATGCCCGACCCGGTTATGATTACCGATACCAACACCAGTACACGTTTACACCACAATAATAATATGCGCAGAGAACAAAAACCCTAATAAAAAGCAGAAAATAAAAAAATGATGATGAATCACATCCGAATACCGGCGGCATTCTGTCATCGTTTGCCAGGTTTCGTTTGCATCCGAAGAAGCAGTAGCAGGAGGAAGGCATCGAAGAACAGTTATAGTAGGAGCGTTGTTGCGTTGGAATCTCATTTGAAGAGGAGGACCCGTTCGACGACAGATTTCGACCATGATCTGATGAGGCGACACAATCACGATGATGATGATGATGATGATGATGTTGGTCATGTCCCCGTCCTCCTGGGAGAGGTCCTCTCTGTCTTCCGAAGCCCCACCCTCCTCCTCCGCTCCTTCGTCGACTGCACTCTCGGTGCAGCCGGTCACTCAGCCGCCGTCAGTAATTCCTAATCCACCACATTAAAAAAAAAAAAAATCAAAAATCAATGTTTGATTGATTGATTTCTTTTTTGCAGATAATAGAGGGTCATCCGGAGATGAGGGTGCATATCGGAATGGACGTGGACCCCACAGCACTTGAAAAGGGTCGATCCATCCTGAACGACGGCCCCCTCCGCACCGTGACGGCCCCCAAATCCTACACTTTCCTCAGAAACTTTAAGCATATAATGCCAGTTCTCGGCGAGGTCGATGGGAACCTCTTGGTCTCTGGAGTCGACGGTATTTTGATGGATCTGGGGATGTCATCTATGCAGGTCCTTCCTTTTTCTTCTTTCCTATTCACTCCAAAATATTGCTTTGCTTTTTACCTGTGTGTTGTCAAACAGGTTAACAACCCTGAAAGAGGATTCAGCGTGCTTTACGATGGCCCCCTTGATATGAGGATGGATCCTAAGGTTATGATCATCTCTGTTCTTTTTTCTTTTTTTTCATAAACTTAGCACATTCTATTCTTTCTTTAACTCTCCCTCAATAAAGTCTATTCCTTTCCTTCATTCGCTTCATTGAAACATTAGCCATAGCCAATTTTCATTATCAAACATCATGGTTGATGGCATAAATGACTTCTCCATGAGTATAAAAGTGTTGCTCCCCCACCTTTCATTTTAAAAACTTTTGTTGCAGGCTTTGCAGTATTGTTTTTTCTTTTTAAGTAATTTATTATTTTACCTTTATATGATTTTTTTTTTTTTTTTTTTCCCCCTTTCAACAAGTTCATATACAATAAGTAATACACCTACTGCTAGTGAATGCCGATCCTGCCTTTTGTTTTTTTTTTTTTTTCATTTTACTGATAGGAGTGATAGTTCTTTTGGAATCTCCAACAATCCTGCTCTTATTTAGCTGATTCAACAGGGCCATGACAGGCAACTCTGAGAGCAGAGGACATCCTGAACTCCTGGCCTGAAACTGAACTAGGGCGAATATTACGCGAGTATGGGGAAGAAAGCAATTGGCGTCATCTTCAAAACAAGATTGTGAAGGCTCGCTTGGGTGGGGGCCTGCATTCTACTAGTGAACTAGTGAGTCTCGTGCAAAAGACATCGTCTGCTAAGTCTGGAGGTACATTGACCCCTTTTCTGTACATATCAAACACAGATTTTAATTTTAATTTTAATTTTAAATTTTTTTTTTTCTGGATTTGGGAGTGGGAGGCCTGTGTTTGGGAAGGGAACGGAATTTAGGTGCTGGTGAACATGTATAAGATCTTCCTTTTTATGCATTCGGTTTAGCAGTATAGAGATTGAGGTTAAAGGGCGTTCTTCCAACAGAATCAATATTGTAGGGCAGGTTTTGATGTGATCTTTATGGTGCAGGTAGGCAGGGATGGATCAAGACTGCCACCCGTGTATTCCAGGCTCTCCGGATAGCGGTGAATGATGAACTGAAAACACTGGAAGACTCTTTGTACGCTTGTTTCAATTGCCTCTCCTCTGGTGGTCGACTTGCTGTCATCTCTTTTCACAGTTTGGAGGACAGGATTGTCAAGAAAACTTTCCTAGATATCATAGAAAAGGGAGATGGGAATGAGAATGCAGATAGGGAGTCATTCAAAAGTTCAAGGGAAGTTGACAATGAGGAGGTAAAGGCATGGAGCAAACAGAGAGTAATTGGGAAATATGGGACCATCCTAACCAAAAGACCCATAACACCTACTGTGGAAGAGGAGAACATGAATCGTCGCTCTAGGAGTGCTAAGCTCAGAGTGATCCAGAAACTATGAAGGGAACAACAGCAATTGCTGTTTATGTTCTATGCTCTTCCATCATGGAACTTTCCCTTCATGCATTTCCCAGGTTCCGTGTTCTGTTGCTTGCATGTTGTTGAAATTATACTCTGAATAAACTTGATGGGTGGCATGTGGAAATTTGGTTTCATCAATTCCGATCGTTGTGCTTCAACTAAAAAGCGGATGTAGGATTCTTATATCTGGCAGCTTTGACTATACTGCAGCATTTCCAATTACCATTTGCTGGTGATAATATAGCAATGTATTTTACTCAATGGAGAATTGCTTCACATTTTAGAGATGTCCAGTCTGTTAATTTTCTTTTCTTGGGGGAGGGGGGGTACTCGATTAGGATTTTTATGGATATAATGTTCGTGTACATGGATTTGTGAATCTTGTTTAATCTAAACAAGTGGAAAAAAAGTTCAGCATTATTCAATTGAGACATTATTTCGTGGACAAAAAAATCCAGTGTTATTCGATTGAAACTTCTCATAATTAATATTTTGTTATGTGTTATTCAATTTAAACATGATTTGTAAAGACTTTCATAAGTGATGGACTTTTGAGAGAGAATTATAAATGAAAATATCATTTTAAAATCTCACCCAAATGAGTAAGATTCCCATGTACTTTTTTTTCTAACAGTGTGAATATCTTTTTTTTTTCTTTCTTTCTTTTATGATTGATAGTTATCTCTGTCTTTCATATTTTTTATTCAAACTCGATCTATAAGTCACTAATGAACACCGATTTTCAATGTCAGTAGGGAAAATTCATGAATACCACTTCTCATTGTTCGTTGGGAAATCTTCACGGATTTTACACCAAATAAACCCGTGAGAATTCAAACTCGAGCGCATGATAAAATCAATTGATGAAAATGTCTAAGATATAACATCTGTTAAAACAAATTATAATTTAACCCGTTCTCAAGTCACAACTATATCATGTATTATGAAAGGCTTTTGTCCAGTTGAGTTTTGTCAACCAGAGGGTGCATGCATTCATTTTTGTGGTTCCAACAAAGCTGAAACTTATTTAAATGAGAGTGTTATTCATTTAGCCACTATTTGGATAGAGAATTACCTTATTCTAAGGTTTACTATTTCAGTATAAATAAATATAAAATGATTTTTGTTTAATTGTATTTTTAATTAAACTCATTCCTTCTCTTTATAAAAGTTTATAAAATCTCTTTATTACAAAAAAAAGGTTGGCTCATTGTAGATTTTTCTTAATTGAAAGTACATGAAAGTCAATTTGTGAAAGGATAATGTTACATTCAGCCCCATTTTTAGCCTTAATTCCAGTTTACATGTGTTTTAAATTTTTTTAAAATAGTATACCTCATATAATGAGGTATGTGCTTTTTATAAAAAATGAAGTATATACTTCAATGAATTACATTGATGCATTTATAGAAAATGTAAAAAAATTCTTTCGAAGCATATGACTTGTTAACGTGAGCATATACGTCGTTAATTTTCTATCAACGCATATAGAGCTGGAATTGGGGCTGGAAACAAATCTGAGTGTAACAGCACCCTTTGTGAAAGTCTGTTAAAGTCAATATATGAAAGTACGTGAAAGTCCATAAATCAATATGTAAAAGTCCATCACTTAAATAATATCCACAGAAATCTATCAAAATCCGTATCGACTCCCCCTCCCCCCTCCCCAATTAAGTGCACACAATTTCATTCCTAATTTCTCAATTCCATATCAAACATTGAGATGTTTAATGGAACTGATTCAACTCAATGGTATGTCTCAGAAAGACAAGCCAGTTTCCTTAATGAATGCATGAATCACAGATTTATTGGGGAACAAGGTCTGGCACACTGGATGCAGCATGCTAACCTAGTAGAATTATGAATGCTTTGAAGCCATTTTTTCCATACAGCTATAAATCATAGCTCCTGTATTCTATGCAGTTATTGAAAGGTCTGATTTCAAGGTTTGCATGTGCTTCAGATATGAAAGCTGTCACATTGATCAGACCAAGTGTGAATGTTCCAAAGTTTGGACAAATTGCTTCCTCATCCAGGGCCAGAACTAATGAATTTATTCCTTTCAACTTTAAAGAGAAAGTGTTCTACAAAAGCAAAACGCTACACATACAAATGCCTCAAATGATGTACCCCACCACCAAAACAAACAAAAAGGGTCAGATAGAGATGGAGTGAGAGAAATCTGAAATAACTTTATTATGCTTTGGCCAAGGATGAATTAGAATATCTATACACCTGCTTCCTCTTGCTTGAAAGGCAGCCACTGTAATACAGCAAAAATCAAATAATGTAACAGTCACCATGGCTGATCTGGTCAAGACTGATCCAAGCTCAGACAGAATCCCAAAGAAATGCGGTTAGTGTTGGTGAAGGTAGCTCCAAATAATCATTGTTGGCTTGTTGCATAAGGGCCACATGTGAATTATTTGAACCGACCAGAAGCATCTAAGAGTTTTATATCTCTTCTCCCACTTAGAGATCAGCCATTACTTTGCCCATCCAACTTCATGTTCCAATCGTCTTCCCAAGGACCCATGAAAAATAACAATAATTTTTTTACCCTTCTGGTAACTAGCTATGCACAAGCTGGCTCATCAATTCTTCTCTGCAACTTCTGCAGCTCTCTGTCTCACCATTTCCATAACCGCAGCCCTGCGTCGCGATTCAGACTGTTGTTGTGATCTCCTTGAATGTTCTTTCAAATCCCTGAATGTGAAACGAATAGACATTACAAACATTTGTTATTGGCTCCAACAGTCAAAGGCAACACAAAACTAAAAGCACCATCATCATACGCACTTGCAACGTGGTACATGGCATTCTGATTCTTTGCACGCCCGGGCATGCAGTTGAAGTAGAGCCCAGATTTTCATACAATAAGCACAACCCCCAGAAGCGCGGGTTTTGCATTGTGTCCCGTGACGGAAGAGCCCTTTGACTCTGCGACAATTTGGGTAATTGCAACTCGGTTGGCGGCACTGAGAGGCATGCACCAATAGATTGAGCATTTCCCTAAGCTGCAAGAAATCAACAGAAAGGGATGGGTAAGATATACTTGGAAATATCACTAAAAGATTCAAGAATGTGGTACAGATACAAAGTAAAAGATGCTCTCAAACTGAATGAAAAATCCAGACTTAGTTATAGATGACTGGTTCAATCCAAACAACCACTAGCTGATCAGAATTTCAGGACTCTAAAGTTTCCCCCTTGTCATGAATAATTCATCAACTCTGCCAAACTACAAACCTTTCCCAGATTATAACCATGGATACTCTTTGTCAGAGATGCTGAAAATGCTTCTGACAGAAGTGCTAAATTGTATATCAACTTATACAATCATGTGGATATGATAGCATTAAAAGTTGGATTTTCGTCCTATACCATTTTAGTCTCTGGTGTTGAACATGAATCATATAAGAACTGATAAATGAAGAGGCACACAACTAAAGCAACATTCAAAGAGAGAGAAGCTATATAAATCAAATTAGATGTGATCCAAATACAATGTGCAACTCAACACCTAATGCCAATTTTTAGGACATAATTTTGATGATTTATTAACTCTAAAGTGACATAGAAATACCTCCAAGCGAGCATATTTATTGCAATATTGATAAACCAAAAGAAGCTTCACATATGAAATTATAAACTCCTACCTGCAAAACTCGTTTTTGCCTTGCTTCTGCATTCTGAGCATTATGCTCGGCCAGAGATGGATGATTTGTCAACTTATGAGCATGGTTTGCCCCACCATCTTTCTGATAACAAGTATTACATACATCGAAATCAGGGCAAATTTCACAGCGCCATCCCTGACCAGTTTCAATGTCCAGATAGCAGATGTGGCATGAAGTCACAAAAGCAGGTGCTGTTGGATTGTGAAGATGATACAAAACCATCATCGAAGAATACTTCGCACGGCGTAGAGTGTCGTACTGGTAGTGGTTTCCTTGACATAGGCTCAGGAATGCCTGGCGAGTGTCAAAAAACTCACTTTCCAATATTTCATCATCATCTTTAGTTTCAGATGGAACACCATTTATTTCGACCTGTTCAAGGAAACTCTCATATAAATAATTTGGTTACCAGAAGAAATACTGAGTATTAAAAAAGCAAAGGTCATCATGGACAAGTCGTAGTCCCACCGGAGAGAGCAGATGCTTCTCCCTACTATTGATAGGATGTCTATCCCTTTCTTCAACCTTTTGCTCAGCAGCGTAGCATCTGCAGAAAAATAAAAGTCAGCAACTTTTGAGACTTTTAAAACAAAGAAAGCAATTGCATGTCTTGCCCACTAATCTACATTAAAGGGCACCAAAAGAATTCCAATAGATAATGAAAACCAACTTGCTTTTATAAATGGTCTGGGTAAAACACAGCTTGAACATGCGTGAGCAAAAATTTTAAGCATCGAATGAAATGGCAATGCAAATGTAACCAATCAACACGGACAACTACCATATATAAAATGACCACTTTTTCCCACGATTTATGTGCCAAACTTCGAACACCACAGAACCATCTAAGCATTCTACTTCCTGCTGCGTGTATTACTCCCTACTTGACTGGATTTTCTGCAAATCAACGTAACTGGGGAATACCGATTTGCAAAGGGAGAATTATCTTTTTTTGAAGAGAGGTGCTCCTCAGGAATAGATCTCTTGACCTCTTTCACAAGGGTGGGAGGTGTTTACCGACTTAACCAAAGCTCGATTCATGCAAAGGGAGAAAAATCACTCAAAAATCAATTTAGAGCTTCAAAATTTTCATGCACGTCAATCATAATGGTAGTTATGCATCTAATCCTACTTGCTAGATTTTGTTATTGAAGGACCGATTGTAATAGTTATTAGGGCTTTTCTCTGAGTGTTGGACACAACAAAAACACAAGTTTTGGAAACAGCTCCAAACCCAGACATGAGATATCCACTGTAATCATTATAGCTTTATTGCATATCTCCCATTATAGTAGACTCCAAGAAAACTATCAACCCCAATCCATCATCCTTGTAGTCATCAGCAGATGCAACTCAACTTCATACCACAACAAATGATGTTATCACATCCCTGACCTCCTACTTTATCTTTCCAACAACTTTATCTTTCCAACACCATCTAGCACACTCATCTAGCCTAGTCCTTCACAGTTCTGTAGTCTGCAACAATTCCTCTCCTCGTTCCATATATGACCTTTTCAGATGTTGCTTTTTACCAGTTTCAAAGTCTGATCATGCAATGTGCCCATATTAAATGCTGCATCCCACCAAGGCACCAATTTCTACCATGTTTTGCAGCCTTCCAAAATCAATTTCAAAACTGTTCCATAACATAGATTTAAAAGAAGCTAAAAAGATTTTACGGAAGTCTAGTTGAGAACATTCATGCACCAGTACCCATATGACATACATGCATTTTATTACTTGGTAAGGCATGGAGCTAATGACAAAACCAGATTATTGAATGCAGGCTTGCAACAAGATATGGTGGAGGTCAAAGCAATCAAACAGGAATAACAAATGTACAAATGTGTTTTTCATTAATGGAGCACATTTATTAACAAATTTCTTGGTTCACAGACTCAATATCAGCAACTAAATTCTGTAAGAATTTTAAGAGAATGCGCCAAATGTCCTATGGAATAATAACGGCAGTCAAATCAATTCAAACAAGCAATTGACAAAGACAACTTTGTACCCCAACAGCAATATATTAGGTGGCAGAAGGCCTGCTATTTCATTTTTCAACAAAAAAAGGCAACTGTGATATTTGATTTTTTAATGAAATTACAAGGATAACGCTAAGAACCATTAAAGTAACGCATGATTAGAGAATGAGACCAACCAAAAAAGATACAAAACCAGTTCGCAACAGAAACAGTTACAGATGAAAAGTGTATTAGTGATCAATAGTACACCATACAACAAGAACACTTACTTGTCACAAAGTTGAAAGTTTTTGCATTGGGCACAAACCCATCGAGTACCAGATACCATAAGAAGAGAACAATGAGAACATGCATGCTGCAAATGCACCATGATAAAGTCATCCTTCATTGGAGAAATGGTTTCACCAAGCTGTGGAAGAAACAGATTTTGCAGGGAATAAGAGAAGATATCCAAATAAAATAACATAAATCAAGCCAGAAAGATATATTGGGTGACCTTGAAATCTTTCACTAGAGTATTAATGGTCAATCACATGCTTCAGACCATGATGAGATGATATGAATATGAACATATATAACTTACTAAGTTGAAATAGAAATTTTTATAAATATTTACTTTAATAGTTTCATTATTTCAGAAATCAGAAACAGGACACTAGGTGGAAAAGAAAATTACTAATTTTGACATAAAGATAAGTTTTGTGCAATTTGAAGGTTTAATTTTGATAATAAATATTGCTTGTTTAGATCATGCCCCAACAGTTATACACATGCATGTTCATAGGAATGCAATAGTGGAAGTATGTAATAGTGATAACACTACGGTGAACATCGATACCATCAAATGATTGATGTTTGCAACACTTCCAAATTGATTATCTTGTATCTACATTAGACCTACTATCCAATGTAGTTCATGCCTTATGTGAACAATGAAACCACCCCATGTTCCTACAAATTCATCAAAAGCTTTTACAGTGGATAGATCCATTGTCACATATTTACATAAATGCGCGATCTGCCTACTTCATCTCACACCATTCAGTCAAAATCTGATATTGATAAATCACGTCCCTGCCAATATATAGACTTGTTGGATGCATACACATCTAAGTAGAATGTAAGACAAAAACCATTCCCTTGTAGCATGATAATCTTAAGTATTGGAAGCATAAGAAAAGGCATAGTTTTATGGTATTTAGGCTATTGAGGAGTGGGAGTACAGAGAGGTCAGAATCAGACAGGCACGAAAAAATACAATAAGATTATTTGACTATAAAGAGGTTTATCCCTTAAAGAAACATACATTAACTCGACAAGATACTCGGATGATTAATGATTGGAAGAGGTTTACCTGTCCAAATTTCACAAAATTGGACAGACTTTGGTTTCACCTAATTCAATTTAAACTGTTCCCAAATTAACTGGCCAATTTTCAGAACCATATGTACTACTACTAATTAAGAAGAGGTCAAGAAAATTACTTTCTGCATTAGCAAAGCATCCTTAGACGCATTTCCATAAAGATCGGTTTGCCCAGCAGCTTTCAAAGACCTTTTTGTTATTGATTTTTTAATTTTTCCTTTCTTCTGATGCTTTCTATCATCCTCTTCCTGTTGAAATAGATTGATCATATCCTCAGCAGCCCCGGGCCAGTAGTCTCCATCAAAATATGGCAAACGAGCTGCAGTTACTCTGGCTTTACATTCACCAGTTGTAACAAAGAAATGGTCGTATAAATTAGTGAGTTGAACCACGATATTTTCCTTGACAGCCTTCCGGAGCATGGCTAAATACCTACAAAATTGAAACATTCATGTCATGCTGGTGTGCCACAGAAAACATGAATTGTTCGAGACGATTGAGTAAATTAGGACAATATTCTGAAGTCTGATCTTCACCATTCACGAAGTTTATCAGATTTTGGGGTCTTTTGAATCTGAGGATGACAATATAATATATAATCTTCACCCTTCAAAGGAGGGCAAGCCCATATATAACAACTAGTGAAGCCCCGAATCTTGCAATATTCAAGGTATCCGATCTGAAATCACATAAATAATGCAACATAAGTCATTCAAAGTAGTCCAGAAGTTAGTGATGGCGAGACTTAAAATTGATAATATAAGTAGTTGTAGATAATAATTAGGCACCAAATGAAATATACAATGGATACAAAAAAATAGACATGTGACAGATAATCAAGTAAAAAGTTGCAAGATTGATGAGGATAACATACCAGAATTTCATGGTAAACAAAAGTACGTAGGGCCTCTCCAGTTACTGTTTTGATGTCAGGCCTGAAGTACTTGACAGAATCAAGATATGAAAGATAGACACGACGCTGATTTGGGAATCGAGCTTCTGAGCCAAATTCCTGGACATACATCCCAAAGAGGCATACTTCCACACCTTCAATCTTCTGGAACAGCAAAATGACCTGTAGAAAGCATTTGTGAGATCATAAAAAAATATCTTGCTACATAGAAAGTCACAACCTTTTTTCGGAAATGTTTTCCACTGATTATGAGAAGATAATAAAGTTGTTGATTCATCTGGGAAAAAACGTTTGGCCATGCACCTTGGACTTGTATGAAAACTCCTTCGGATAGTTCTCTTCTTGAAAGATCTCCAGAAACCGTTGCTTCACTTCTAATTTTTTGTCAACAGATGACACAACTCTAACTACAAGGGCTTCAGCTCCTGGTACCTGCAAAAATGTAGACATTAATTAGAGATTTGGATTACGAAGTGGCAATATAAAACAGAATTATTGAAGCTTCACAATGAGATCAAATAGGAACAGACTAGATCAAGCATATATATACCACAAATCATGGAGGAATAAATGGTTAGTATAAATTTGGTGCAACCTGATGATATTAAAGAAAATAACTTATGATAAAAATGAATCAAGAATGTGATAAACCATTAGATCATGGCAGTGGAGGCTCCTCATTCAGTTGTACTGCCACAAAAATTTTGGCTGCTAAATTTTTCTATAGGATTGAGAGGAAGTGCAGCTAAATCAGTCAGATAGTAAACCAAATGAACCCCTGCTTAGTTCATGAGCATAGATGTGCAAGAAATGCAAAGAAAGAAGACGAATCCAACATTAGAAAAGCTTTGTCTCATGGTTATCATGAACTAAAAATTAGTCATAGAAGAATATGCTCATCCGCATAAGGTAAGTACTACCTGGCACTTATATCCTAAATCTACAGTTTTCGCATTTTGTGACACTCATGACAATAAAGACAATTGGTAACATTTAACTCTATGATAATTCATTAATCAATAATATTGGTTGCATATGTCCATACCCCTAAGAACACTTTAATTTCATATATAATGCAATATCGTTGTAGCATTTTCTAAGCGTCAATTTAGGACTCTTTAAACTTAGCAACTGTACCATGTTGTTGATGATTTGGACATTTCTAAAAAAGAAATTACATTTGGGTAATAAATATTGCCTAAATTTCATTAATTTACAAAAGAAAATGCAGAATAAAACCTAATCAAGAATTTCTATTTATTTCTGAAATCAAGTTTTGATTCAGAAAATTAGAAGCGTGTGTGTGTGCCCGCCGGTTACTCGAAAAAAAAGGGCAGAGACAACTTTGTAAACCCTTATCATCACTAACACATAGCAGCAATAATAACTATCAAATCACCTCATCAACACTTTTCCCCAAATGCTTTGCTCTCGCTTCTTTTTCATCCTTCAGTCTTCTAGCAATTCGCTCCTCTATATAGTCACTAAGATATGTCTTTGGCAAATCCTTCGCACCAAGCACGACACTCTGAGGTAAGGGCCTGCGCTCCCCACTTTTTATCTCTCCAATATAGCAGTTAGGGCAAGTATATTCTGCTTGTCCTCCATCATCCCTCCTACCATTGAAAAGCGCACATATTTGATGTTGCCAAGCTTCACATTTATCACATTGAACCCACTGCAGAAGCCGGTCAAAAAATAAGCAAGACTCTTTCACAAAGTAAGGGCACTGCATAAAAGGAAAAAGAAACTAACTGATTCAGCAGCTTCCTCATCATTCTTCTTCTTCTCCAGCCTTGCCTTTGGAATTGTAGTTCCCTCCACTTTAATATTATCTCCGCGGACCTCATTATGGCAAGGGATACAAAAGCAGTACCTTGTGTCTCCAGTCCCCACGGTGTAATACATCGCATTCCGCTTAATGCGAGCACCGCATCGTGTACAATATATAGGTATTGGGTCAAAATACAGCTTCTCCACAGCACACAGCTGGCATGAATTCTCATTCATTGAATGCCTCATTGCTTGGTTTTTCTCAGCCTTTGCTTTGCTCTGTAAACCCAACAAAATAGAAGAAAATTAATGACCCAGTAGAAATGTTTTGCTTAACATAAAAACACAACTTTAAAGCCTATAATGAAATCTGTAATCCAATCTTATCGACTAGAATCAAAATACTGACACCAAATAGTTTGGTGGAACCATGGAAGATAATCCGATCAACTTAAGGGTATAAAAATCTTTCAGAATGTATTAAAACAACTGAAACATTGACAAATCAGACGTGAAGTATGAAACATTCGAACGTTCAAAATAAAGGCAATCAATTGCCATCTAGAATAGGGTCCACCTAGCTCATTTTGAGAGAGAAAGCTTCATGGTATAGATCAACCAGAGGTTCTGGTGGAAGTGCAAACTATTAAAAAAAAAAAAAAACACTTCCAGCTTAGACTTTCATAATGAACAGAAAAAAGAAACGGAAAAAGGAAACCTTGGCTAGTATCCACCATTGACTACTTGCCTTCTTGGCCTAAATGGATGGTATTTTGGTTAAGAAGAGTGGGCAACCAAGTCAAATGTGTCATTCATGATTAAAACTTACAGTTCTTCGCTAGGCTACAGCAGGCAGATATTAGATATCAACTTTATATTATAGATGTGTAATGACAAGTTTGCCTAAATCAGACATTAGTTCAACAAGTAAATAAAGAAGGGACAGGATAAGACAGGAATATCATGAAAAAAATGACCAGACATCTGTTCAACAAACAAATAAATAAGAGTAAAAATCATGAAAAACTTAAAAAACAAGCTTTTAGGTAAATTATGACATGCAGGACAAAAACTCAGGCATCAGTAAATATGTCCCAGATGACTGTCTAAATTAGAACTATATCATACAGAAAAAGAGCGGAAACTGGGAAAATTTAATCAAGTAAATTAACAATTGAAGCAACCTACTGATTACCAAAGACGTACGCACGCACGCCCACAAATATATATAATATAAGATCATTAAAAATCCACTAAATTGTATTCCATAGCAGACAAGGACAGTGATGCCAACAGAATGCCAAAAGAACAAGTTCAATAAACTCATTTCAATACCTGACCAACCCATTGCCTAAGACCATTAATGTGCTCCCTCACTTGTTCCGGGGTAAATAGTTCAGTCAATGAAACACCCTTTATCTTTGGCTTCCCAGATTTAGTTCCAGCCACAGTATCACTTGATAATGTGTTTGATTCTGGTTTTTCTTCCAGCTGATAGTGATCTGCACTGTCCACATGTATGCCTTCTTGCTTAGGATGTTCATCAGATTCATTTGGGATGGAAAGCATGACATTGGACTTTACCACACAAGCATCCTTTGAGTCATCAATCTTGGATTCATTGGAATTGACTAGATCTACTCGCTCTGATCTCATCACAAGTTCCTCCTCCACTTCAACTATTTCAGACTTCGCAGAGATGAGCATATCAGTCGATTGGCACACTTGAAGTGGCAGCTTCTGTACTGCATGCGATTGGCCTATAACAGGAACAGAGACGGGGGAACTTTCACTCTTGGGTGGTAAAGAATGTGAGGGATGGTCGATCTTCCTTCGTTTCAACAAACATTGAATATCTTTTGACATTTCAAAAGAAGATGCATTAGTCTCTGATGTGATGTGATTGGCACCTTCAGCAGCAGTAGCTTTCGAACTATTCACAGAATTTTCAAATCCTGTATCAGGTGGCTGGCGTAGTCGTTCTCTCTGCGCTATATAATCATGCACAGGACGACAAACAGGACAGTCTTTATCTGGACATCTCCGGTGATGCTCAAGCAATTTCTTTGAAGAACGGCAGCGAGGATGGTCACATTGATCCGTAACACATCCATCAATATGATACAATAACTGCTGAACAGTAATGCAGTTCACTTCTAGGCATTGAGGAGCTCGACATCTACGTGCATGACGCAAAAACAATAGCCACCTCCGCTGTTTAAGGTACTGTTCTTCGCGAGAAGCTTTTCTTCCTTTATCAGCGATTCCACTTGGAGTTTTCGGAACTGCAACATCTTTAAAAGCTTCAACACAATGTCTGGTAGTGCCTTCAATGGTGAAGCAAGGACGCTGAGCTTCATCATTCCCTGATAAACGCTGGAGGAAATCCTCTTGCATTTTCTGCTCTAGTGGAGGTTGGCTTAACATGATCGGATTGTTTTGAGGTTGTGAACGCCACTGATCATGCGGGAGAACATCAAGCTCTGACCCCGTTGAGAGGCCTCTCAGCTCATTTTGAGCGTCTACAGTTTTCTGTAGCGGATGAAACATTTGCTGTATCTGCTGGGAACTAAGTGGAGCTTGAGTCCCAGACAATGGAGAGAGCAACTGAATCCCCTTAGAATGATCCACACCTGTGGCAATCTGCTGATGATGATTTTGTATCTCAGAAGGGGTAAAATGTTTAGAGGTATTATAGGGTTCCATTCCATGTTCTACACCTGTAGAAAGTGGAGTCTGCCTCACAGCATCATGTTTCAACAACAGATGTTGATGCCCTTGATGTTGCTGCTTTTGTTGTTGCTCATGTTGAACAAACTGCCCTAACGGTTGATGCATCGGCTGCTGAAATTGCTGTTCTTGAACCTTTTGCATTGACTGCTGAGATTGCAGTAAATATTCACGGGTTGAATGTGATGACTGGAAATTCATCTTTTGTGGATTATCTGCCACTTGAGACTTTGCAAGGATATTCTGTTGCATTAAATGAAGATTTGGTTGATGTACCAGCAATGTTGAATTTGCTCTAGATCTGGACTGCAAGCTTGCAGGACTCACATTCTGGTTATTCATTGCAGAGGCAGTAGATGTGGCAGGGGTGTATAAATTCCCTGATTGAGTGAGATCAGCAGCATTCAGCCCATAACCATCACCTGGAATCAGTTGCTGGGACAAAGATGCTGTATATAAAACCAAATAAATAAATAATTAGAACCTATCGAAAAGACATCCATAAAGTGATAAACCTTACATGAGCTAAGAATGATGCAGAAAGCGAAAAAGAAAGGTAGATAAAGAAAGTACAAAGAACAATAAACAGATAAAATGAATGTTAAGAATAGATATCTTGAGATAAATTACTTGGCTTCATTTCCCATTGTTGTTGCTGATCGAGATGCTGTTGCAATGCCTTCGGAGAATTAGCGAAAGAAGAACCACTTAAGTAGCCCTCAGACAACAAAGATCCATTCCTCAGTTGCTGCATATTATTTGAGATCAATGGTATCCCACCATTCATAGATCCATTTACGAAACCATATGAGGACGGCGTGTGCGGCAAGCCAGCAGGCTTCGTCGCAGTGACCATTTGGCCCCCAAGGTTATGTGACATACGGCTATTCTGACCTCCAATAAACTGATTTGGTTGTTTTTGGTTTACCATTGTTGGCCCAACACTAGAAAGCCCTACCCCACTAGAAACTTCTGAACTGATGGGCAGAGAATGTGAGTTATTCATCCCAGGTGTAGATATCATCTGACTAGCAACTCTTGGTGAACCCACAGATGACATAATATTGTTTCCATCAGAGCTGGGTACCTGCTGATACCCATTAGATCGTCCTGTACAATAAGACACTAATCAATATTAATTGGAACTCTGAGGCAGTAAAAAAATGCGGTTTTACATGTTGTAAGTTGGAAACTTGTAATTACCATCAGGCACATTGAATGAACCACCCGAAACAAGCTGAGCAGGTTCATGGGAAAATGATGACAGGTTACTCAAGTTTCTATGATCGGGCGCTAAAGTACCAGAGCTGCAGGTAATGACCATGCAGTTGTCTACGGAGGATGAGACTGTTGAATTTGCAATGCCAGTTTGTGAAATTCCAGGTGTTGGTATCATTGCACCGATGTATGAGGAAGAACCAGGGTGGACATATGAGGTGCTCTGATTAAGATTTCGCATGCTTCTAGCTGCAGCCCTTACCCTCTCTTGCAAGGTGTTCATGTTCATATATTCATCCTGGAAAAAAAAATGTGAACCATAAATTCCTCAAAAATGTGACTCTACCTCTTTCCCAACAGTCTGGAGATAGTATACTGCAAATTAATTGTCTCCACACCTAAATGCCCTCAAGAATCCCCAAAAAGGATAAGGTAAAAAGCACAAAATTACAATGAATGTAATGATGACCTAGAGGAAACATGAAGTACAGAAAATAAATCATGCAAAAATAAAAATGGAGAGCAAAAATTAATGGAAACCAACTACTTGAGCACCAAAATTTCCCCAAGGATCCCAGGAAAAATCTAGAAAAATAAAAAAGAATGCTTTAAAGGGGAACGAAAATTGTGATTAATTATCAAATATCCAAAAGGGAGACAAGATGTCTCCCCTAACAAAAAAGTTTAAGCAAAATGATCTCATGTAAAGATCTACCACATCCCTGTTCCACAAGAAGTGTCTAATCCATATCTAGGCATACATCACTAGCACATAAGCCTCTTTCCCTTCAAATATTTTTTTTCATTCCTAGTCACCTAAATGTTCCAATAGGTCACATGAGGAATGAATAGAGTGAATTTCCGTGCAACACTTTTTATCTTCATAATTTATTCTTCTCAGAAAAGTAAGAGAAAAAATTGAACCGAGTTGAACTCAATCTTTTCCCCTAAAAAGTCCCCAACCTCCTCCAAACTTCACAGCTGAATATACACATGATCAATGGATGGCCTGCGGATTCTCTCTCTCTCTCTCTCTGATTTCTTTTGAGAGGTCTGTTCAAATACATCATCCACATGAAAACCAAAACTTCAACAGAGATCAAACCTTCCATATGTCCTTGTATTTGATCTCTGTTTGAATAGCTAATAAGGGATGTATATTGCAGGTGGGGTCTAGGTGCATAATGATTATCATCCAATTATTCTTCCAAATGCAGAGTATAAATTCAATGCAAATTTTTTTGGCAAATAGTTGTGGTGTGATGGGTTTCTGATAGAAGACTTCCAGAGTACTTATTTTGGAGGGAGATCTCTTCTGACTGGCTTTTCAATGGCTCCACAGTGTTTTGCAAGCCAGAAAGAGAACAGCTGTGGATGAGTTTTTAATTAGAAAAGGTGTATGATAAGGAAAGCAGGGACTTCTCGTGAAATCTACTGCAAATGTACCAGTTCTCCAAAGAGGTTTTTATCTCAGGAATTGCATCTTTTCTGTCAAATTTTCAACCCAGGTGACTGGGAGACCAATCGATATCTACAGCGCATATAGGGGCCTTTGACAGGGTGATCTTCTTTATTCTTTTGATATTTATCATGGTATGGAATGTGCTGAGTAGGATGCACGTTAGGGCCAAAGGTGAGGGCTGGCTGGAAGAACTGACAGTTGATATTTATTTATTTATTTACTTGGGGTGCCTTTCGATTACTCATCTACAATATGATATATGAGGATGACACACTCCTTCCATTAAGGATTACGTTCAGTTTATTCTTTTTGTAATACTAAATCGAATAACGTTTACCATTTCAAGTTTTGAGATGGTATCATGATATCAGGTTCATAATCAACTTTCACAAGCCCACATCTGGGATAAAAATGGTAGAGAAAGTAGTTGTATGAAAAAATACTCAATGATACCTAAGCCCACCTTCCATACTGCCACATTTCAAAATTGGAATCTTTCAGTGGGATGAGATGAAAAAATAAGTAGTCAGATGGAAAGAAAAAGTCAGCGAGGATGGGAACCGGAATGGTCCTGATAAATGATATAATGATGTTAATAGCAGACAGAATGGTAGAAAAAGGATGGAATACTCTAAAGTACACATGAAATACAGAAAATAAATCTTGCCTACATGTAAGGGAAGACATTCTGGATAAGATGATTGAATATGTAAGTACCTCCGTACGGGCGTCCCTGTATAGCATGTCTTCGAAACGCTTTACAAGCTCAGGTAACTTTTGTTGATAATCTATGCCCTGCTTCCAGTGATTCTTGAAAAGCTGGGCACTGCAAGGATCAGAACAAGTCAGAGTACCATTATAGCTAAAAGAAAATAGACATTATAATATGCCTACTTTGCTAGGGTTTTGACTGGGAATTATCTAGGCAATAAGAACTCTATGCTAATCAATTATCCCAAAAGTGTTAATAAATAAGAGTACCACTTAGCATTTAGCAGTCAAGAGGTTCTCAAGTTGACTGACCATTAAAATAAAGAATTATAAGATGGGGTGTAGCCCTGGAAAAGCCCGTTGTGGAATTAATTACTAGTCCGATGACTATAATCCTTGCACTTTTCCCAGCCAATCCAAAATAAACATTTCTCTCAAAAAGCCCAAAATAAAGACACTGACAAAGAAGGGTGACATATTAAAAAACATTTCAGAATGTACAAAGTAATATATAAATTTAAGTAATCTGGGTTGATGTGAAATCGGAAATGATAAGCTCCTCAGAAGGTTGCATGCTTGGCTAAATTCTGTATTCAGCCTGTCACATGAATTCTGGATCAGACACAAAGTATAGGTCAACGACGGTATTGGTTATTGATAGAGCAGGTTTGATTGGTTAAAATAATGGAGGCTCATCTGGAAAGGCGACCGAGCTACACTCTACTGCAGATCAGATGCATGTGTTTGATTGGTCACATAATGAGGGGGCATTATTAGGGGCTGAGAAGGTGGCATAAATAGAGACGACCTGTTTTTTGTTAAATAATTTTGTGATCTTGGGAAGTTTCTTTTATTTTTTGGGTCTTGTTTTCATCTAATTTGAAAGACTCCTTGCCTTCCTTTTTTTTTTTAATATACTCTGTCACATAATAACATATTGGGAAATGTCAAATCTTTTCCTCAGAAAGGAAAAAAAAAATACACCGCAAACTGCATATCAGACGAATGACGGTTTAAAACTGTTTAAAAGGTATACAAATGGTGCCAAACTTCAAATCAATGTTGAGCAATCTTCAGATTTGCAAAAGAATATCAACTTTGAAAGAGGTGAAAGAACCCTTACAGTCTGTTCCGCATCAATCTGCGTTTATCCATATTGGAGTCCATGATGCATGAATTTCGAAGAAGTCCTAGGTTTTGTATTTGAGAAGGTACAGAATTGACATTCTGCTGGGAAATGCCAGAGAGCTGCCTGCCTGGCTCATTAGGCATTTGACCTGAAATCTGCCCTGACATATGTGTCTGAATGTTTATGTTCCAATGATGCAATCCTGAAGGCCACATAGGAAGCACATTAGCATCCATAATTTCAGAACTCTACTAATTACAAAAACAAAAACTAAGGATAATCTTACAACAGAGGTCCCTGCTAAGGTAAGATAACAGAACTCCCACAAGCCACATCGCAAACAAGACTCTCTCCTGACAGAATAGTCAATTAAAGTCCCAAGCAAAACAAACTCCTTGAAGCATATACCTAGACAATGATGATCCTACAACAAAATACAACCTGCATTTTCAGTCTCCCCACCACTGAGAGGAGAAAACCACACAAGCGAACTGGATTTATTTTATTTTAAATTACCCAAAAAGTTGCTACATTGACCAAACGAACTGAAAAACAGCTTTTCAAAGATGGTCATACTGCAATGCCTTCACTGCACGAGAACACTCTAATTAAGATAAATGAATTTAGATCCCATGCCTAAAAGGGCAGCCTTTACATGCCATGAAAAAGTAGAAGCCCATGTCATGTGATTCAACCAGGCTCCTTCATTCAATTGAGATGGCAGAGCTGGTATAAGATGCTAGATTAAGGTTCTGGACTAACATGGTGTGGACTCAAATCCAGCTCTCAACAAATTGCTTATTTATTTCTCTCAAAAAATTGTAAAAATGATAGATACCCCAGCAATTGCAAAGTGTTCAGCATTCATATCTGCTTCCAGCTGATGTCCAAGTTTGTAATTTACACTCTAAGAACAAGAGAAAGTTCACGCAGGAATTAAAAGATAATGATTTTTTTTATGCTACAAAGTAAAAATTCAAATTATTGCTTGCAGTGTTGCAGCATTCTTAAAGTCATTTTAAAAAGTGAAAACTTCAACACTATGGAGCATGGAGACGGACAGGGATACGGACGTGACATGATACCACATGAATCTCGTGTGTCTGCGCTGTGTTCATCCCGTGTAAAGATATCAGAACTACACCTTATTCGTAAGATATCAGAACTAAAAAATGAACCTCATCCAATCAGGGTCATTGAAAATAACCCTATGCAATCACCCATTTCACAAAAATCTAATGAAATGAGCAGTGGATGGGGAAACAAGCCTAAAGAATTAAGTCCATGATATATAGGCAGATAGACAGACAAATACACAGCAAGAGCATTCTCCGAGTAGGGAAAGGATCACTCACTATATGTGCAACTCCCAGCATTATTCAATTGACTTCCAAAATAAATATAAAAAAACAATGATTTAACTCCAACAACACCCAGTAGATAAGATAGGAGGAAACCAATTCAAAGAATTAGAGTAGTGATAAATAGGCAGATAGATAAGACAGTTAGATAGACTTCTCCGAGATAAGTGCAACTCCCAAGCATTATTCAATTGACTTCAAGGAAAGACAATGATTTAACGAATACAACAATATATCAGAACTAAATAAATAAATATCATCCAATCAGGGGTAATGAAAATAACCCTAGGTTATCACCATTTCACAAAAAAAAAAAAAAAAAAAAGAGCATTCGATAGGAAACCAACCTAGAGAATTAGGGCCGTGATAAATAGGAAGAAATATAAGACAGATGGATGGACAGCAAGGGATCTCTTCAAATAGCTTCAGGTGCAAAACAGTCAACCCCGGTTGATCGTATCGACCGATTACAATGAATCAATATATCAATCGCTCTTATTTGATCGAACCGGTCCGCCAGACGTATTGAATCCCTAGATCAAGCAGAGGGATCCAATCGTATCTCTCGCTTATAAAATTTTAGAAATTCTTTATTTCTTCAAGATCGGGCTTTCGGGGATTTTTTTATATATATATAATATAATCTTATTTCCACTTCCGATAATAATAATAATCCAATTTATAAGGGCTCCTGTTTTCTCCCGGTCCGATCGATGAGGTTGACGCGAGTAAACGGGAGAGAAGGGGAGGGCGATGATTATCATATGTGGGAAATAAATTGATTTCCAACATTACCCCGACTTTGAAGATGGTATCCAACCCGAAAAACAAATGGTTCTCGTTTGTTTTTGAGGGTCATCTCGACATTAAAAAAGGTAAATTGACGATTGGCGATGTAAATGACCTCTCGCACACTTCAACTCGTTAACGGGTCAACGAGGATCTCACCCTATATACCCGGCTCATCACGATCGAGTACATTGTGACCGTCCGAATTGCATCAGATAAAAAAAACAAGAACGGAAACAAAAAGAGCCATACATCAATCGGTTGGGGAATTCCGAATTCGGGGCTGGTGGGCTCACCTGAAAAACTCGGCATAGAATTTAAGGAAAATATAAAATAAAATAGACAAAATGGTTTTAGAATATGGAAAATGTTACGTTAAGCCATATCTGCAGAATAGCATGCACATTTTTTTTTTTTTTTATGTATTCAGATATATTATGTTTGGGAACATAGTTTGATTTTTAGAAATCATATTTTTTCTATTTGTAAAACAGATTTTCAAGAAGCATGCAAATTATTTTGAAATTATAATTATAATTAAATATTGAGTCATGCTTTCTAATTAGTTATTAAAAAAAATTGTGTTTAAAAACATTTACAATTTTTAGCTTTCTATAAAAATAAAATCACTCAAATCGTGTTTTCAAATGCGTCAGAAGATAATTTTTTAAATAAATAAAATAAAATAAAATAAAGTTCACACTCATATAAACTGAATACAAATATTTTACCTTTCTCTTAATATGATATATATTAAGATAGTAGAGTATATACTATATTAAGTGATTTCATATACTATATTAATAACACGACAATTACAAATAGAATTACAAAATGAAATGTGCATCAGAGCCCCTAAAAAAAATTCAATCCATCATGTGAGTGTGAGTATATACTCCATTAGGTGTTGTTTGGATAAAAACACATTATTCTGGAATTCATGACTATTTTATTAATAAATTATTATATCAGTAGAATAAATATATTTACGTTTGGTTATGTTTTTAATTATTCTCGTTAGAAAACATAATTATGAAATTTTTGTTGTTTGGTTAATCATAGATAAAATGTGAATAAGATATAGATAAAAATTTATAAAAGGTAAAAAAAAATGAATCGACTTGTGAGCTCATTGATTTATAAGAGGTGATGACAGTGGGCCCCTGATTTATAAAAGGATTTCATATGCATGTCAGCTTTGGCAGAGACTCAAGTTGGCGATCGCCGATGGGGTTGCTGGACAACTGCGAATCTTTGGACGACTTATGGATGGCTGGTAAACAGATGAGGCAGAAGGGGGACATAAGTGCTACCGGAAAGATCACTTAGTCGTACATCCTTGTAGTGATATGGATCATTTGGCTTGCCCATAATCAACGAATATTCTGGGATACAAACGTATACATAGAGAATCTATTGGAGTTGGTGCTAACTTATATAAAAAATTGAGAGACTGTGTATGCGGAGGCAAGCAAAGTCTTCTACATCGGGAGGAAAAATCATGATTGAGGAGAAGTCTTTGGTGTTGATTGAAAAAAAGAAGGTGATGACTGTGGGACCCATTTATTCCATTGCTTGGAATAAATGGAGAGATGAAATGGCAATACCACTTAATTCTAACTTATAGTGCCATCCAAATACCAACTTATTCTATCAATCCAAACAAGTTTTTTAATCCTATTCCAGCTTATTCTAGTCTATTCCAACATTAACCATATATTCAAAGGTATGCATTCTATTTATTCATATTCAAGTAAATCAAACCCAAACCCAATCAAAACCAACCAATCAGATAGGTTGGAATCGGATTGAACTACTCATGTTTAAGTGCTTGGGTTGGGTTTTGATTAAACTCGCCGAGATTAATGGTCATGTTGAGCTTTAAGTTTGGGTTTTCTCTTTTAATTTGAATCGGGGTTTCGATTAAACTTCAATCTAACCTCCCCCGACTGAGCAGCAGTCCGAGTTACAATTCAGTACGATATCAGAAATAAAAATGCAGTCATGGAAATGGCCATACGCTACTACCATTTAACCTAATGAAATTTATAAGCATTATATAGGAAACGACCCTAAAAAATGTGAGCAAAGTAACTTCAGAAGCCAAAAAAAAAATAATAATAATAATAAATCCTCCTAGTTCGATCGTATCGACCAACAATCAATCAAACCCCTTGGAAGTGAAGGTGCATCTATATTGATTTTCAAAGTAGCTCAATTCCTGTTATAAGGTTCAGATAATTATTTTCAAAAGAAAAGAAAAGAAAAGAAAAAAAAGCAAAACCAGGTCCACCAAAAACTGCTCATAACAAATCACATACGAGCAACCACAGCAAGCCAACATTTGGGTTCTTTCTACAAAGTGCATCAGATCACCTCAGCCTAGATTTGCAGAGATACTGCAGTACTATTAAACCCCTCTGTTTTCTGAGCTTTCACCCACCAATGTCTCCACCCGATCATACCAGGCTCTAATTTTGGTGTTCGCTATTAAATCTCGTCCAGCCTGTAAGTGCCGTATGGGACGTAACACTCCAAACACCGCCAAGTCTGCCAGGTTTGGCCTGGCGCCACCTGAAATGAGTACAATATTAGAAATGTGTCCACACACAAACACACACAGGGACAGACATGGAGCACGCGCACACACATGCACTAGAAAAGGCATGCAAATGCAAGATCCCAAATTATCAGTGCAACAGCTTAATGGATAATAGAAGAATACATCTGACATGTCAGGATTCTATATCCTAAGGCATGATGCATTTATCTATCCACGATTGCAAAACTGCAACTTTTATTGGCATGTTCCAAATTTTGATATGACTATTCGGTAGTCTTGAAATTATAAGTCAATCAGTTCAAAGATATGTGGAATATATGATGCTGATATTTCAATGAGAATGCATGGTTGCTCCAGCCCCTAGAGATTTGTAGATCATAAGCAATTTGTTTGTACTAACACATCAAACAAACGTATGTGTGAAAGGGAAAAAAAACCTCGACAGTCAATATGATGTGGAAGTCTTTCTTCTAAATGAAGATAGTGCAAACTTGACTAAAAAAAAGTCATTTGTTATAGTGCTCACCCATGAAAAGTCTATCACTCAAGCCCCCAATCCAGGTCTCCACAGCATCATACAAAGCTTTCCTCTCATCCTGTATATTATGCCTCTTCTTTAGCTTCTTTGAGACGAAGTACATGGCTGTGGCCCCAGCATATTTCCCTGTCCATCTCTCGAGTCTAGTGAAGTTGCCTGCAATGCATAAATGATACATCCAGTGACCATATAGATTTCAGTTTATCTAGTGTCATGAACAAGTAACATCCTGATTTGAGAAAATGGCATTGATTTTATTTACCTTTTGTTGTAATGTAATCAAATGATTCCAGTGCTTCTAATGGTGTCCTATAAATATTTGGAGCAAGCATATGCACTAGATGCTCATCAACCCACCTGAGGACGAGTCATTTTAACTAATTCAACAGTTCACAAACAAGAAGACAAAGCATTTATATAGAAATGGTTTTCATCTCTTTTTTTTTCTAGTTACCTTAATGATGTATGATTTTAAGATGCTTAAAAAGACATACGTATATTCATCATATTTTTACATGAGCAATAACATTTGTTTCATAAGCACTGTTGGCCTTCCATGAATGTGTGCATGTATGCTATGTTTTGTACCATAAACCAGAGCCACATAAGACATTAAATTCAAATCGATATTTTACAGGGATCAAGACAACCATATTATGATGTGGACAAGAGGATGGTTCTCCAGATGCTCCATCAAGCTGTGTGCTGGACTGTGTGGCTCACAAGGAGAGAGAGAAGCTCTTCTCAAACAAAAGGGTGGTATTCTGAGAATATGTGAATCACGGTGGTATCCGTCTTAAAAATTAATGCGGGCACATCCTTAGAGCAGAGAGGAACTGTCTACCAAGAGTGGATCCATTCCTAGTTGAGTATGAGTTTGTGGGAGGGGCTATGTAGAGGCCCCTTTGCTTTTCTTTCCTGTTATCTCTTCTTTCTTTCCTAACCTCTTTTAATTCTTCCAGTCCTAATAAAAATTGAAGACAACACTCCTTTTCTTATTACAAGAGAGGAGAGAGAGAGAGAGAGAGAGAGAGAGAATGGTTCTCTGGAGGTGATGAAGCATATACTGCAGTGGTCAAAACTTTCAGATTCCTGTATAGTCATCAAACAATGTTACAAACATCCATTATAGCCTATACATAAACCCACGGATATTATAACTGTGATATATTCCAAGCTACAGTCGGGAAGGAGGAGGAAGCGGAGATTTTGATATGAAAACAAATTAGTGCTGTAACAGCACAGAATAATACTTCTATGACAATGAGGGAGATGATTCTACATGGAATAAAAAATAGCAAAATTTGGAAGTACTATCAAAGAATAATAATACAATAAAAGAGCAAGTTGTATAAAATAGCTATATATGGAGTGTTTTTTTCAGTATGAAAAACAATTTGAGCAAGTAACAGATCACCTTCGCCATTTTTCCTCTTCTGCGTCTCTTGTGCCTGATAGATCATCACTCGTGGGGCTCAGTCGTTGGTATAGAGTGGATATTATTTCTGAGTAGTTTGATGCACAGAAAGAGGGTTCAGTCTCTTCCACAAAAAAAAAAAATTGAGCAGAAAACATATAAATTTAAAAGGTAAGATGACAACCAAGATGAAAAATGAGGAGAAGAGGTACAAACCAGTGGAATCACTTAGCTGCTCTCCATCCACAACCAAAATGGGAACCTTCTTGTAGTCAGACCATATGATCTCCTTCTTATTTATTGGGTTTACTTCAACCAACTTATATGGAAGATCATAGAAATCTAGAAAAGCTACACACACCCAGAACTCATGAAATTTTAGCACGTGAAGAATTAAAAATTTTAAAAAAGAAGAGTGAAAAGAAAGAAGAAAAAGGTTGAGGGGACTAACCCTTGACCTTGTTGCAGAAGGGGCAAGCGGCGTACTGATAGAGGATAATCTCCTTGATGGGTTGCAATGATGATGAAGATGGTGGTGGTATTGGTATTGGTATTGGTGAGTCATCATCCTTTATTATTCTCTCAGCCACGGCCGAATAAGAGCGGAAGGCAGCAGCCACACCCACCCCATTCAATGTGTCGTTTATGCGATGAGACGTAGGATAAATGAATCTACTTCCATGGAGAACGTCCGATGAATATGGTATCAGCCGAGGCGTGAGGAGGGTTGACCGATTTTCCAGTCCGTTAAAGAGACGACGCCCTACCACCATCCAACTCCTCTGAAGACCCCTCCACATCATCTCGTCTTCTCTCGTCTCTCTCTCTCTCTCTCAACGCGCGGCCGTTCCTCTTGCCTCTCTCATTCCCTAGGACAAGAAGAAGCCACCCTTGTACTAGTCAGAGAATTGAGATGGGTACAATGGGAATTTCACATTGAGGTAATTGGGCCGGGCTCGTCGGTCCAGCCCGGTCCGCAGGCCCCAACGGAGGAATCTACCATTTAACCAATCAAATGACTGCCAGTGCCAATACAATGCCAGTTGTTCAACGCTACCCCGTTTAATTCATTCATTCATTCATTCCACCACGTGTCTCTCTCTCTCTCTCTCTCTCGTGACTCGTGATCCGTTACAACAACAACCAGAGGAACTGAAGAAAGGATGGCAACGTTTGATCAGCATGAGGAGGAAGGGCGAAGAAGAAGAAGAAGATACGCAGTGCTGAAGACTGGACATGCGACCGAATACACCGAGCTCACCTACGGTGGGTACGCCTCCATGCTCCAGCGCCTCCTCCAATCAAAAGATGAGCGCTGGGTCATATTCTCCGTCATCGATGGTGATTTCTCCTTTATGGACGATCCCAACTCCTTTGACGGCTTCGTCATCACGGGAAGCAGCGCTGACGCCCACTCCAATGACTTCGACTGGATCCCCCGCCTCTCCCACGCCCTCCTCACCCTCCACCGCCTCAACAAGAAGCTCCTCGGCATCTGCTTCGGTCATCAGGTCTCCATAAATCCTCTCCTCTCTTCATAAAGAAACCCTGCATTTAAAATTCAAATCATGGTCGCAGATATTGGCTCGCGCTCTCGGCGGGAAGACGGGGCGTGCCTCTGTCGGATGGGAGATTGGAATAAAGAAGCTTCAAATCGATTCAAAGATTATGTCCCAGATCTACGGCGTCGAGATGTCTCCCACTCTCAACGTCATCGAGAGTCACCGTGATCAGGTTTCCTTCCCCCGCATACATTAATTTATTTGCATTTTTTATACACCTATTGCTTCGGAGGATTATGCAATCGGCAATCCTCCTTTACAATTCCGAATTCATCATGAAATTCTCATCGTCTGAGCTGACATTTATCCTATACTCAAACGTGTAGCCAAACTTTTAAAGTTTGAGTAAAAGTCCACCTAAAAATCTCTCAAACCATTTACACATACCAAATCAAAGGAGACTCAAACTTTTATCCAATTTTTCAAATGCTATTTTTCTTCTTCAACTCCACATTTTTTAAAATATTTGAATAAAACACAAAGTGCTAATATCAAATGAAACTTTTACTCAAATTTCACTTTTTAAAATTTGAGTATAGGTTTGAGTAAGGGTTAGAGATGGCCTAAGTGGTAAGTAGCCTCTGATCTTGTATACAATACTCTCTTATATTTGAATATATCATTTGCCTGTACTGGTACTGATGGTCTCGTCTTCCATGTGCTCCCAGTGAAACATATTTTCACTAATAAACAGGGGCAGTGAGGGTTTTATATTCCCACTCTGAGGGACAAAACTCATTGAGGTCCCATGCATCCCTGGCTGTGACATTAGCATCTTTGGATCTCATCAGGCTCTGCTTTCAGACAAGAAAATAAAAGGATAGTTCTTTAGGCTTTTGTTCTTTAATATTTATGCATTTTCAAATGTTGTGTATCTTTATTCCTCAATTACAATGTGTACCCCCGCAAATTCCACTTTACTTTCCCTATCACAATACAGCCCCCAATCCTTAATGAAGCGTGTTGTAGCCTCCCATATATTCTAATATGGAGTACTTCCCTTGAAGACAACATGGTTCCTAGTTGGCAAATCGCCTAGAGCCTGGCTGGAATGGAAAATTGGGAGATATTAGCCTTTTTGCTTCTCTCTCCTTTTAGCCGTAGCCTTTTCCTCACCTCCCGATTCTCTTCCACGGATCAGAAGTTAGCATCCTTAGCATTTAACAAAGATTACATGTTGCATTCAGATAGACGTGCCCCTGTCCATGTATGTAAGAAATATCATAGGAATAAGGAACTTGCTGCCCAACTGCACGGATTTTATTATTTTTTTAACATTCATCTTCTTCTTTTTAATCACACGTTTCTTCTTTTTACAAGTCATCTCAAAGACATTATCTGAGTGTTTGTAGGTTAAGCATGTTTGTAGCATTTGCAAATTCCATATGTAAGATATCATTTGAATGGTTGCAGGTGTTGTCTGTTCCTCCTGGTGCCATAGTGTTGGCTTCTTCAGAGAAAACTGAGATCGAAATGTTTGCTGTTGGAGATTGTGTTTTAGGCATACAGTGCCATCCAGAATTCTCCAAAGATGTCATGCTGGATATAATACACTGTCGCCTTTCAGGAGATTCATTTAGTGTATGTCTTTACTTTTTTATCCGCTCAATCTCTCATAACACTATTGGCACTGCATATATCTTATATAGACCTGATTTTGATATTGCTCATGTGCATCTATATGGATGTGGATAGGATCAAACATCATCGGCATGTACTCCCAATTTACCCTAAAACAGAATCTTTTTTCCATATAAAAATCTGACAGAAAAATATATGAAGTTCAGAAGACATGGAACCTCATTGGAGTAGTCCCACTCAAAGAGAGATTCTAGCTACAATCTACATTATGGCCCTGATAAATTGTTTTGGAGCAGTTTATATCTGTTTGATGTTCAGTTATTTCAATCATGAAAGTGCCTTATGACACTGAAATTTCTCATTGTTTCCGAAGGGCATAGCCTGACATGCCTTATAAGGACTGTCCATCTTTCCTTAAAGCTAGCATCAGGCTGATCACTACCCTGTTTGTTGTTCAACAATCTAATCACTTAATTGGACATGCAAGTTCTGTGAGAACCATGTTGTTCAAGTTTTCATATGAACGTATACCTATTCTTGTATGGGCATTTTATGCATATCCTCTTTATTGGTGTACCAAGGAAATGTTAACGTTGAAGGATTTTGCTTTAAGCCTGCAAAATTATACAATACTGTATAATGACAAGTCTCTCAGTGACTGCAGTGTTATTTTCCTTTGTTTCTGTTGTTGCGATCAGAACTGGCACATCATGGAACTTGATTGAATCAAACATCTCATTTCTCTGGCTGCTGTTTTTGTTGTGCTTTGTAGGCCGAGGTGGCAAATGAGGCAATTGGGAGCTTGGAGAAACACCAACCTGATCAACATCCTCTCCAATTCTTATGCAAAAGATTCTTGAAGGGGGATTTCGAAGTTGTTTAAGATATTTCTGGCTTCCGGATCAGAATTTTTCAGATAAACTGGAACATTCTAGATGAATTGCTTGACATATAAGATATAGATATAAAGTTGAATCATGCATGTAAAGGTTTTATCTTTATAGATTCCTTTAAATAAACTTGCTTAATGTTCGCATTGATGGATACAATATTGGATTGGAAAATAAAGTTTTTTTTCTTTTGAGGCAAAGGTAGACCAGCTACAATTGGAAAATAAAGTTGAGACTATAAACTTGAATGCAAAAGAGGAGACTTTATTTACATCTCTATCTTTCATAGACTCTAGTGTTTGAGCCTGATTAACTTTCCGGTGCAAGTATGCTGATGAAATTTACTGGCATATTGATCGAAAGATAAATTTCCAAACATGTTTTATTCCTTTCCAAATGTTTATTTTATTTGCAGGATGGCCAAACAACATTTCATCAAAGATACATTTGAAAAGTATGTAAATCTGGGGAGGACCAGAGTCCAGACTAGTGGTGGGAAAGGAGTTGCAGCCCAGCTAAAAGGGGGTCAATCCTTGAGTTTTTGGGCTATCCTGGAAAGATACTGGCCCTGATAGAAGGCCTGCTGCAGCTCCAAATCAGTGGGTTGGCGAGATCCATCCCCGGCGAATGTGCCTGCACCATAGGAAGACCCCCCCTTCACCTCATTGATCTCGAACATCCCACCTCCGAAGGTGTATCCGAGAGGCACAAACAGTATGCCGTGGTGAGCCAGTTGAGTTATTGCGGTCAATCTGTGAATCAGCAACTCAACCGCATCAGTTCTTTAGGCATGCAAACAGAGAATATGATATACCGCAAGGTTGTGAGTGCTTACGCGCTGTTTTCCTGGCCACCACCATGGAAGCCGGTGCTCCAGAAAACGCCAGCGGGCTTTCCGGCAAGGCGCTGGGACTCCCATAGGCCATGGGTGGCCTCGAAGAAAGCCAGGAACTGAGCACCCATCATCCCGAACCTGGACGGGAAGCCGAATAGGAAGCCGTCTGCCTCCGCCAGCTGCTCCGGCCTTATCACGGGCACGTCCTCATCCTTGGATGGAGCCTTCATCTTCTCAAGTACACCATCCGGGAGGGTCTCGGCGACCTAATAATCTGTTGGTAAGTTTTACTCACCCCACATAGGCTTTTTCTATCTATCTAATCTATGAATGTTGGAAGAGAAACAACAACATAAAATGTGTTTTGTTGTTCCAAGTTACCCTCCATAGCGTGGCTTCGACGCCTGGGATGGAATTGGCTCCACGAAGCACCTCCCGCGCCATCGTCCCGACATGCCCGTGCAATGAATAGTAGCTGCATCATAGATTTTATAATCATACCGTGATCTTATCACACCTTGCATTCTTTTGAATAACTTTGATTTTTTTTTTTTAAATATATATAAAAAAACCAACCCATGTGAACTCACACTACATAGACTCTGGTTGTGGTGGTGATGTTATTCTCGGCGGCAGCGGCAGCGGCGGCGCAAGTGGTCATGATCACGATTCACAGCGAGGGAGAAGGAAAAGGGCCAAGCAAAAAAGGTAGGTAGGTTGGGTATGCACACAGAATTGAGGAAAGGAAAATGGACGGACTGTTTTGGCGAGTTGTCCCATGGGAATAGACAAAAGAATTGACAGTGACCAACCAGTTTTAAGTATTTATCCTCTCCCTCTCCCTCTCCCTCTCCCTCTCCCCCATGACTCCACATATATATATACACACAAAAGATATATATAAAAAAATGTATTTGAAAAGACAAACAAAATAACGTTTTCCAAGTTGGATATGAGATTCTTACATTAAGCCTCCGTTTGTTTTAGGAATAAGCAAATAAGTAATAAAGAATGTTTGAAAACTTCATATAATTTCAGATATATAAATTTTAATCAACTTCTGAAATTAAAGTTATCCTAGGTTATTTCACTCAAAGAATATGTAGGTTTAATTAACTATCATTATTTTTTCATCTTTTATAAATATTTATCCATACTTTATTCACATTTTATTCAAACAATAAAACATTTATTCTTACGTTTACCAACAAAAATAATTTAAAACACAACTAAACACAAAATCACTTTATTTTTATTTATACTCATTTATGCTTGGATAAATATATACTCAAGAATAAATCATATTTTCGTTTCAAATTAGACTAAAAATATAAGTAGTTGGAGGTGAGATGTAAATTGGTATAGTTTTTTTTTTTTTTTTTTACAAGGCTCTGTTCTTTTGAACATAGCATAAGATGTTAATAGCCTAAGAGCATCTTCAATGTATGTGTTAGTTAAACAAGATGTTAAAGTATCATGTTAGCACTTTATATCTCCACTACACACTTATTTACTACATTATTATTTAATTGGTTGTTGTTGCTCCAATGGGCTATTAAATAAACTAGACAAACCAATAGTGGGCCCTACCTCTCCACCCACTTAACCTCTCAAATGTATTTTTTATTAATTTTTTTAAGAACTATCACATGGAGCTAGTTAAAACACTAGCGACAGTTAGCACATAAAAGATAACATCTAACACGTGGGGTCCACATTTAGCTCCCTCTTAACATCTCTATTGGAGTAACATTTTTACATGTTATGTAAAATATGACACTAACATGTTAGTTAACATATCCGTTGGAGATGCTCTAACAAAGTTTAACATTAACACCACTGGCTACAGCCAGTCTTTCAACAACTGCCGAAATGTGTAGGCAGGATGAAAGAGGTCTCAGTGGCGATCGAGCAGCGCGTGTCCAAACGATACCCGAGCATGTTTGGCTAGCGTATCTACCCCCAAAGATACTGACGAGTTGTGAGCCAGAAAGTCACGTGAATAGTGACCTGTATTCGCTCCATCCACTGCAAGACTAACTCTTGTAAGTGCAGGGTGCCGGGGCCGGGATCAGTGAGGAGAGTCACAGCATTGGTAGAGTTGTGGCTTGTGAAAGCATAACTTATAAAGCATGCTCTTGCTTTTCTTTTACCCCCATTTCATAATCAAGAGAAGATAGTGACACTTGTATTCAGTAAAAAGCATTGTTACATGTTCCACGCAAATAGTTCATGTATCCCCATACTCATCCAACGAGATTCATGTACCTTACCTTATTAGGTGAGGTATATGCCTTATTGATTTTTTTTATGTGTTAAAACAATAAATCCATTTAATACGTAATCATGCATTCACTCTATGTTCTACATGCCTAATAACCTGATACCATGGTGTGCCAGTACCCCTTTTTTATCCCATGTAAAGAGGTGTCACATCAAGGATTACTCTGTTCATCCTCACTCAGAAATAGATGCTATTTCTTCCCAGGCCTTTGTGCCCAAAAGGATGAGCATCCACCCAAAACAAAATATGCAACATGCAGCTGTACAGAATATCTGGTTTGTAATCTACAGATCAACGGACACCAATTTTTCTCATATTAACTTCATACATTGTTTTTTCTACATCATGAATTACCAATCACAGAGTCCATCAATTCACCTGTTAATGAAGATGGATCTTCTGGTGAGCAGTCTTCAAGTGGAAGACCAAATTTGCTAATTTGCAATGCAACTCTCGAATTAAAGCAGAAGTTTCTGTTTCCATTCTTGCTCCTCCCTACCAAAAACATCATCAGGCTTTCCAACTATGTGGCCCTGTAATCCTCGGCTTGTTCTGGAACTGTTGGTGCATGAGTTAAACCACAATCATGGTAACATCAGTCAGTGCTCTTTGAAAATTTGGGGTGGTCGAGCAGATGTCATGGTAATATCTCTGGCAAGAATAGATAACGGAAGCGAGAATCAAATGGAAGGATGTCACAGTTGCGGGAACTGAGGAAGCTCTGCCGCCTCTGAGACAAGCACTGTTCAACAAAATTGGCCTGCTGTGGTGGCAGGAAACCCGAGATCCAGACAGCCAGATTGGCATCATCAACAGAGCCTTTGGTGAAACAGTGGACCATCTTTGGCACGAGTAGCTTCCCTTTGCTACTTAGCCCAGCTGATGCTCTGATGAAGTCACGTTGAGCCTCTTGAAGCTCCTCCCTCACATTTGCAGGAGTGTATATCCTTACCTGCAGTGTCAATACTGCAATTGGTTAATACCTTCATAATGCACTTCCATTTCACAAATTGTGGGGCACCGACAATATGTTTAAAGTTGATGTGTGCTTATTATACCCATCAAAGGGGCCATCATAAAAAGGTTAAATTGAAAATGAAATGAAAGATAAAAAAAAACCAACAACGAAACAAATCAGACCATCACCCAAAAAACAGAGAGAGACTCAGTTGCACAAGCAAGTTAATATCACATTTTGAAAGAAAGAAACCCTGGCAACAGTCATAATTTTACATTCAGAAGCTCTAAAGATAGGTTCAAGATAGGCAGTCAATATTTAAAGAGCCAAATAACATTGGATGATAGAAGCATTATTTACCGCAGGTGAAGAATACATTCCATAGCTGAGAGCAAAGGCCACCAGTGGTTCAGATGAATCAATGGCAAGCTTTCTTTGCTCCGATGACACCTTCATCTTGTGGAGGGCGAGAAGCAAAGCCTAAAATTTTAAACCATTAAAGGTCAACCAACCAAGGCATGAAATCTAGATAGAGATAAGAGTTCCATACCGTTTGTGGTCTGTGGACTGGTGGCTTCATTTTTAGAATGACATACTCAATTGCAGCAGCACTGAATGAGTGCCCACCAACAGTGTATGCTGCCTGATAAGAACCACAGGAAGAATAAATTCCAAGAACCAGAAAAAAATAAATTAAATGTAAAGTGGATTACAACAAACCTTTTGCATCAATGAGAAAAGCTTCAATTCGCTTCTTGGAACTCCGTACGCCAGGTAAGACTGAAGAAGTCAAGTGTAAGTAATTACTGAAGATCAATTAAATTAGCTCACTGGTACTTTCTCTACAGTAAAATTTCTTCCTACAGATGCATGTGAAAACAACAAGAAAACCCACATGCATGATGAGCGCATTGTATAAGTTAATCCAGAAGGCCAGCCTCTCATCTCCGCTCAGGTGTGCAGGATTCACTTTAGCCAATTGCTCAACTAGCGACCTGTCCCCAAGTAAAAAAGGCAGCACAATGTTGATTAACTACTACTTTAAGGCAAGCAGCCAGCCAATCTTACCATACAAATTAAATCAAAGTTTACTATAAAGTTTGCGATGCATAAATTCCTGAAATAACATCTGATAGAGAAAAATCAAAACCAGGACAAAAAAACATATTGAAAGGACAAAGATCTCAATTTAAATAATATAAAAGTTAGAGAAACTTGATATGAGAGCAAAACATAAAAGAAGCTCCAAATTGCAGTTCAGGTATATATATAAGAAAATCTGCAGAGGTTCCAATTATTACATTCATTCAAGGAAAATAACGAGAAGTGATGTTGCATAAAAATTCAACTTAACATATCTCGGTAATTTTACAACCAAATTTTAGGGCATGAAATTCAAAAACGTAATTTGAAGCGGAATAGACAATGAATATTTGCTTGGGGAGACCACCGAAAGCATTCATCTTTTTCCATCAGAAGATATTAAAATTTCACTTTGCTATAGCCTTCACTAAGACAGAAATACATTTTTTTGTATTTGGAGAACGAAGTGCAGACTGACAACACTAATATAGGAAATTTTAGGAATAACTATCTCAAACTCTCGTGTTTAAGGGCATGACTGGTGTGATTTTAATATTATATGCAAAGCATGAAAATATTATATGGGTTTCATATAAAATGGAGGCCATCAGAAATCAGTGGATAAGCTCACACACTCGCATAAGAAGAACATGAAAAACTACAGATCACAAGATTAATATTCAAGTCATAGTATTCTATTTGCGACACATGGGCATGAAATTATACAGAGTACCAGTTGAAGATATTTCACAGATGAAAGAAGTGATCATTAAGATATATCAGATGGATGGTTCGACATCAGATGACAACAAACCTGAACTGCCGTAGAGCATCAGAAGCATATTCTAGTTGTTTCTTTCCAACTGACATCCAGGAAACCTCTACTGCTAACCTATAGTTCCCAATGTCAGCCCAGCAGAGTTTCTCCCTAACTTTGTAAGGATCAAAGGCATCTTCTTCAGTGGCCAACACCTCACTGTTACATTGCACATCAATTTGAGGACTCTGCACCCATGATGAAATAGTTGACAGTTCGGACAATGACCATACAGATGAACTGGAAGTATGTCTGTGGGGAGATGCAGGGGATCTGCTCTTGGATGATGAAGATTTATATGAAATGGTGGATGAGTCAGACAGTGTGATGAAAATGTTTTTCATGCACCGGACCATCTCCTCTGACAGCTTATTAGGGTGGTTCCAGAGCCCCTTGCTACAGAGTGCCTTCTTAAGCTTCAACTTCTTCTCATTTATATGACCCTCCATTTTTACTATGCTCTGGTACAAAACATTAAACAATGCACACACGTCACCTGTACTTGTTTACCAAATCTAGTATCATGGATATCATTGGATACTTCAAAATCTGCTTTTCTTCAAAATTTCTTACAAAAATATGCCCCAGATATAATATATAAAACATTGCATCATAAAAATATCACCAGAAAAGGTTGAATGCTTCACAAACAAAAAAAAAAGTATCATCAGGTATTCAATCTACCACATATCTAATCATCAAATAAATGTCAGAAATTTTTTTATTTATTATACTTCACATATTCAACCATACTAAGTCGTCCCATAAGGTAACAACAAATATACTTGACATATAAAGATCATAGTAATTTCACAAGGTTATGAGATACCATAGTCTTATATAAGAAAAAAAAAGAGCATTGTAAGAATCAGTAACAATTAAATCAAGGTACAAGTACTGAAATAGAAAGCTTCAGGTAATAGGACAGTCAAATACACATGCAAGTCTACTTACATATAGAAATAAATGTGAATTAAATTATATTTTCTTAAAAACCAATACCCATGACAAGTTGAGATGGCTAGGTATAATTTATTCATCAATAAGACTCAGCTCTTGACTATGAGTGCTTTGTATTTGTTGAAGTATGCATCTTCTGCGTTCCTTTTTTTTAAGGAAAGGTAGGAGCTTCATTATAAGTAAATGGTGTCACTCAAAAAAAAAAAAAAAAAGAAAGAAAAGACAAGGGATCTCCTAACAAAGATGAAATTAAGAAATGATTTATCTTTCTATATTAGATTTTCTATAATAATTATAGAATCATGATATCGTAAAGGGGTAAGGATAAATGGACTTTACACTGGACAAACATCCATAAATGCAGGATAAAACCTAGATACCTCTGCAATTGTAGATGTACTCAACACTCTGTCACTGACTTCAGATGATGGATCCATTCTATCAGAACATGGGATTTCCTCCAATGTCTTACTCAAGTTAGACTTAGACTGCTGTGAATCCTTTGAACAAGGGGAGAGCTTTAAGAGAGAAATTTTGTTAAATAAAAAGCATGTTATCAGATGGATAGAAGCAAAGATAAAAAGATTCCCAACTTAAAACATCAATAGGAAACTAAGCAACAAGTAACTGTCATTCTGAATGAGATAAATTTGAAATTACAACAATAACAAACAATGTGAATTTCCAGCTAATACGCATTATTCAGATCATCCAACATCAGTACTAGTATGAAGTATGACCTCAACATATAACATGCGGCATAAATAGCCATAACACAAAGGTCCAAATTTGATGGGAAAAATTAGATTGTACCAACTACAAAAACTTCTACTAATTCGATTTACGTTTATCAGCAACAAACATAAATTTTAATTTCTAAAACTTCTACCATTGGAATAGCGGAATACATTTTATGAAATCTTGATGATATGAAGATTCATTAATGAAGCACATCTGCATCTACCTAAGTGATAATTAACAAATATAGCCAAATTTGTCTAACAAGATTAGCAAATAGGTAGGTTTTACATCACACAGACATCATGTTAGATGACAAAAAAGCAAAAAAAAACTTACAAGGAAATTTGGTGGTTCTACAGTAGAGGTAAATTACTAATTAACCAGACATGTGGAACATAAATAGCAGAAAGTCTTTCAGAAATGTATCACTGAAAACGTTACTAGCATATGTTCTAGATTTATCTTGATATAAACCACAAAACAAATCTTTGAACATGACTACACAATCAGAAAGCTGAATAATGAACCATCCCTCCTCAAAACTACTTACAATCTAAATTAGTACTGTAATAATTTGTTTGACGACCACATACATCTATTTATACGACTTTTTTCCCTTTTCGTTTCCATGGGAAGAAACAAAGCCACTTTTTATTTATAAATATATCTTCCATGTTTCTAACAGATGCCTTCCATGTTCCCATGATCCAGATAATATTCCTGTGTGGCCTATCATATTATTAGACCCGTCTTGATTGGCACTTATCATGTCAACAGTGAAATCGTGAGTACATCTATTGTAATTTGCAAAAACCAGAAATGCTTTTCCCATTTTCCCGTGATCCAGACAATATTCCTCTGTGTATTATATTTGTGGTCCTGTCTTGGTTGGCACTTATCATGTCAACAGTGAAATCATGTGTACATTCATTGTAGTTTGTAAAAACCAGAAATGCTTTTCCCCAAAGGGGACTTCGGAGAAAAAAATTTTGATTCATTGTGATACTTAGACCATTACAATTGCTTTCTGCTATTGCCATGCCTTCCTATAGACCACAAATTGGTATGTGTGGTGCAATTCGAGACACCAAAAACAATTTTCCCATATTAAATAGACAACACTAAAATAAATCAATGAAGGTTTTAATTGGGGCAGCCTCTAATAATCATTGAGAGAGCTTTTCTAACAAAGTGTTCAAGAAACTGCTTTCGCAGGAGTATTTAGTCACATGACAAAGAGTTGAATAATTGGATTATCCAAAGTTTGGGACTCATCTCATACCAGTGTCTGGACATGATCCGGGGAGCAACAAAAATGAGACTCAGAATGTTTTATACGATACTCCACTAATCTTCGCTCATTTCTTTCTTGAGTAAGCTGAAAATGCAAAGAAACCTTCTCTTCTTCAAGCCTGGACACTGTGGTTTCCAGTGTCCCAATATCAGACAAGAGCTCTTGAGCCTGTATATTGAACAATTTCAAATACAATTTCTAGAAAAAGAATACAATTTCAAATCTCAATATCGAACAAGGTACAACAAAAAATAGAAGATGGAAGTAGAAAACTGTACATCATGCGGAAGACATGACAAAGCAGGATGTTCTACAGTAGCATGATCAAGAGCATTTTGAAGGACTATATGCAACTCCAATTCTTCTTGTAGCCTCTTCTGCAGTCTTTCAATCTGTAACAAATTAATAAGTAATTTATAAATGTTATCCATTGCATAAATGTTTAAAATGAAATGGTGGAAACATAGAATGACACATCTACCTAGTAGTTAAGAGATCAAGGAGGTGGATAAGATAGACGAATCAAATTTTTGGACTACAAGAAGATACGCATACCTTTTGTTCAAGCTGGAATCTGTACGAACAAATCTCATGCTTGTCATCCAGTGTTTTGGACTTTGCAGTTTCTACATTGCAAATGTTCACCTAGATAGATATGCAAGAGGTAAGTCTCATAAAATTATGACTGCACCTCAGAACATAACCAATGTGCTCTCTTCATTGGAACAAAAAATAAACAGTTGAGACTTGATGGTATGCTGATGAAACAGTTCAGAATATCTACTTTTTTTGCTGATGACAGTGCTACATAAATATCAGGACTCCGGAGTTGATCGTACAATTTGGTCGGGAGGAATTATTATAGAGAATATCAGGTAATGATAATTTAGCACTATTTTGAATTGATGAAACATTGATCAACATTCCAACAATTTACAAAGCTATGGCATAACAATATTTAGTACACAATGTAAAACTGTAGTCAAAATGCATAGATACTACTGAATTGTTTATATCCCCACTTGAAGATAATTAGCATCTATGATCAAAACTAAGTTTACTCCAAATGATGCCCACCTCCAACTTGGAGGAATCTTTCCCAGAGTCATCTGCAAAAGCTAGCTGGTTTTTGGACTTCCAAATGCTTTGCACTTGTGAACACTGAGAGAGAGAGTTACTTCCATACCAAAAAGAAAATAAAATAAAATTAAGAACAGTTTCAGTGAAGAAACAAGAAGTAAATAAATAGAGGAGTCACAAATAGATGTGCCCAGATAATTGACAAAGCTGTAACCTACAGATTCGGTGCTACTCGCATGATCGGTGCTTCCAACATTTTGAACAAGTCAATAAATCAAAGCATCAGAAACCTGCCCAGAATTATAATCGTCCCTGCTATATGCACCTGAGCAATGAACAATGAATAAATTAACTCATAAAAAGAACCCATATTACCATAAGCAGATATACAGGTTTAGCAGTGAAAAGGTGGAGCTTTAAAACATGAGGCGCAGGAGAATAATGATGATAGGAAATACTACTGTTCCAGTTAAATTAAATTAAAAAAAAAAATCAAACATTAAGCAACAAGAAATCTGCAGCCCTTCTTGAAGACAGGAATATACAGATATTGAGGTGAATAAACTGAAAAGAGAACAGCAAAAAAAAAAAATGAAAAATAACAAATTGACAACATCCTGAAGCTATGATTTTGTAAGCTGAACAGATTTGTGGAACCAATAGGAACAATCTTCACAAAAAAAAAAAGCAAAGAAAAATAAATATCTATTCAATGATACCAACATTACTAGCACTAGAACTGATGAACCATAATTCAAGTAATAAAGTTTTTCAAGATTCAGAATTCAAACAAAAATGATGGCAAGTAATAACCGACGTATCTAAAGTTATTTGACATAAAAAAAGGTTTCTTATGATTGATGAAAAGGGAACAAGGAAAGAAGCCCATCTCCAAGGGCTCAGACCATCGAAACAAATATTAATGTGGGCTCTACAGGGAAAGGAAAAAAAAAAACAGCACTTCAAAATCTAGATGTTTATAGCATTAATTCTGACCAGATATGGAAAAGAGAAACTCAAAAAGAGAAGGAAAGGTTTAAGGTCAAATCTCACTGATTCACTTTTTGGACACTGAAATAGATGAAGCACATATTATTCAAGTGTGGAAAAGCGAGGGAAAAAAAGCGAAAAAAAGAGGGATTGATGAGGGTATAATGAACAAAATGCTGTCATGATCTACAGAAATGCATACATTACCTTTGAAAGGAAAAAGAAAAAAAAAGAAAAAAAGGGAGAAATAAAAAGCATGTCCCTCCTTTTTGAAACATATCAGAATGAAAGGAAAACAACGCTTTAAATAAAAGCTTCAAGGAAAAAGTATTCCCAAAATCCAGATTTTGATGGGACAGAAGAGATGGGAAGATCAAAAGTCATCGCAGAACATGAAGAAGAGGGGGGGGGGGGGGGGAGAGAGAGAGAGAGAGAGAGAGTATACCTTTCAAAGGATCCGAGTGATATGATGATGAAGAAAGTATAAAATCTCGTCGCGGCATCAGAGGAAGTAAAGACAGACAGACAGACAGACTAATGTGAATGTCCCAACCCCGACCAGATTCCAAATTCAAATTTCAGATTTATTAAAAATATACAAGGAGAGCAGTTGTTATAACAAAGGCGCGTTTCAGATTCAAAAATCACTCCGCGTCTCACTCACAGTGGACTGCGATATTTTCAAAACGCAAAACCGCACAAGACGCCAGATTTCATCAGTACATTCAAACAGTGAAACCAGAAGCGCAAAGCAACATCTGCTGGTTGTATAACCGAGATGATATATATATAATAATTACGATAGGATGATAAAAAAATAAACAAAGTCACGCACTTGGGGGGTTGGAAGGGGTGGTTAGGTTGTTTTTTGAATAATTAAAAAGTTTGACAACCTAAACGCTTATATAAATAGATGTCGATTAATGTTTGTCGTCTTCTCAGTGACATATAAATAGATGCCCTCCCCTTTATATCCGTTAGATCTAAAAATAAACAAGGAGACTCAAGATCCAGAGACAGGGACGTGAGATTTTTATGATCTCCATCATTCTTTTATTAATATTTGATTTGAATCTAGCTGAAAAAAATATATATGAAATGACGATGCAATATTTGGTTTGAAATAAATTAGATAGATTTGGTTGGTTGAAACTTGAAATGGGGAGACGTGGGGGCGGGGGCACGATCATTGAATAGTGGGCCACCATCCATGTGTGAGTTGGACCTTGCTGGATTTAGTAAATACGCTTGGACACGTGCCGGGTTGTTTCTCACCTAGTTCAGTCCCTATTAATCACCGTTGAAGCCACGCCGACAGGATTTTCCCATTCTTTTCCAATCTTTGTGCTGACAAATTTTTATCTGCACAAAACAAAAGGTTCAATTTTTATCTCAAATAAAGGGCGGCCATATTCGGTATCAATTTTCTTAAAAGGGAATATCCATGTAACCCCCGTGAAACAGTAAACTATCCAAAATTTATATAATTCTACGACTTTTATAAAGTTCATGTAACTTAAAAATACTTATGTAAATTCAAATAATCAATTTATTTAAATTTTTATTAACAAATAAATGTTATTTTACAAATATTCTTTCTAATTAACCCTAATTAAGAACATAGTTTACCAAGATCCTCTAGGGGATTTTCCCGTTCTTTTCCAATCTTTGTGCTGACAAATTTTTATCTGCACAAAACAAAAGGTTCAATTTTTATCTCAAATAAAGGGCGGCCATATTCGGTATCAATTTTCTTAAAAGGGAATATCCATGTAACCCCCGTGAAACAGTAAACTATCCAAAATTTATATAATTCTACGATTTTTATAAAGTTCATGTAACTTAAAAATACTTATGTAAATTCAAATAGTCAATTTATTTAATTTTTCATTAATAAATAAATGTTATTTTGTAAATATTCTTTTTAATTAACCCTAACTAAGAACATAGTTTACCAAAATCCTCTAGGGGCGGAGTTTAGTTGGAGGGGGGGGGGGGGCAGCTTGGAACTTTTCATTTACTTTCCAGGCACTGAAATGCAACACTTGAAACAGTAAAGGATCATATCATATACAACTTCATGAGACAATACCCACGTTTACCACTCTAAATTTATAACAGATATAAAAAAAAAACTATATAAAAAAAAAAAAAGATGATTAGAATTCCCCATTATTTTTTAGGTATGTCTCTCATACACACACACACACACAATTGATTGTTTTTATTCTACACTCCGTTAGAATTAATATTTTAAAAAGCACTAGGCACTAGTCAAGCGGTTGAAAGAGACTAGAGATTAATCGACTAAACAGAGATAAGTCTGCCAATACAAAATAATACATACATGTATGTATGTGTTATTTTACTTAATTGTTGAAAAAATAAAATAAATACAATAGACCAAAGAAGATAAATGACTTAACACATAGATATTGATGAAGAGAAAATATGCAACCGTCACATAGATAAATCACGAAGAGAACATAAATGCAATCATACAAATAATCATGAAGAGAAAATGTGCAAGTGCATTTATGACATGGATAATATTTAACTAATAGGTACAACTATCACATACTATATAGATAATAAAGAGAAAATGTCAGCAACTAAATAATCCAAAAAAATCTTGATTTTTATATGTAACAATTTTTTTTTTTTGATGCCGACTAGTCCCCGCCTAAACCCGCTCGAGCCTACCTAAATCCGCCTAGGCCCGCCTAAACCCGATGCGCCCGACCGCCTAGATAGGGCGATTATACCCTAAGCGATGCGAGAAGATCCTACTTATGCCTAGACAACCGACTAGTCCCTGCCTAGGGCCGCGTTTTAGAACACTGGTTAGACCACAACCACTATCCTCTTCTCTTTTCACGCATTTTTTTGGAAGAACAGCCTTGTACTCCTTTATATAGGGTTTTATAATCTATTCATTGAGGTAAAATCGTCATGTACAAAGGGTTTTTTACATTTTTAATAAATTGTATGGGTTTTTTTTTGTATGTTTTGTTCTCAGTCAGAGTTAACCAACACAAAATGCATAAAATATTCATAATCTCTCAACGGAAGTTTAACTCGGGAGGTTATTTCATAGATGTTTTGAGAGGGTTATATGATTTTTGGAAAACTCATAAAATCATATGGATTCCAGATAGTTTACATAGGGTTATTTAAAATTTTCCCTTTCTGAAACACATTAGACTCTGCTTTAATTATCATAATATAGACTATCTATTAGTTTCTTAAAAGTTATTTTAAAAGATAAAAATTGTTTTAGTAAATGTAAACAAAAATTAACGAAGTATATATCTCATCTAACAATTCATTACATTTTAAACTTTAAGAAAAATTGAAGGAAAAAGATTTGACAAATTCATAAAACTTGTCTATGGTATTCACGGGAGGATGGAGGACTTTTTTTCAGAGTGGGTTGGAATAATCTTTTGATTAATTTCTTTATGTTTGATAAAAATATTAAATGTTTTTTTTTTTTTTGGTCATCTAATGATACATTTAGGTAAAATAAGTTGATCACAAGATTAAACAAAACAAAACAAGTTTATCAAAACAAAAGTTGATAATCAAATACTATATTCGAAATAAAAATACTAAGTAGACTTTTATATAAATAAAAAATATTCATAATCAAAGTCTAGTCAAGAATAACATAGTCAAGAATAACATACAGAAATTATAAAACTATATCAAGGAGCATTATTTTATATAAAAAAGTATAAAAAAAGAGTAATCCACTAATCCTAACTAATTTAAGGAAAGGGAAAAAAAATAAAAACAAACACAAAGATAAAAGGCATAACAATTAAAGATGATATAAAATATTAAAAAAATTTAAATCTATTTAAAAATATAAGAACAATAAAATATTTAAAAAGTAAAAACTCATTCGTGTAAAAAAAAAAAAAAATCTATCCACGTCCATTTGTCCTTCTCACCCTCATCCATTGATTAATCTAATCCAATCAAAGTACACAGAATGAACTGAAGGAATAAAAAATACAAAAATTAAATTAAAATCTTCAAATATACAGTGGTTATTTTTATTTTTTTTATTAACCTAGCAATGATATTTTGGATTTTTTGTAATAAACTTTGGGCTGCGCTGGTATTTTAGAATTTTTCTAACAAATTGGGTTGGACTGTATTAGAGCTTTTATAATAAAACTAGATTGAGTTGGTATTTTTTGAGTTTTTTTTATATAATAATAATTATTAAATGAAATAACATAAAAATTATATATTTATATATGAATGGAATACATATTATTTTTTTGTATATAATATAATTATATATCATTAATCAATATAATAAAATATACGTTGAATTGGACGATTTCCCGTGTAATATGAGGCTATACAAAGAAGAGCGAGTGATCAAAAGCTTGAGATAGAGAGACCCACCCAGTCCCAGTGCCGCTGTTCGGGTCATGTTCAGTTCAGCCCTAAAAAACTCTTATTATTATAATCTATCCGAGTGGTGACCTAATTTTGTTGGGCCAGAAAGAGAGAAGGATTCAATAATACATGGATTCAGATGCCGCGACGACGAGGACTAGGATTTACATCGGTGGATTGGGTGCATCGGTGACGGAGGGTGACATCCGTAAGACATTCTCCGCTCTCGGTCAGGTCAGATCGGTCGACTTCGTCCGCACCAACGCCCGCAACTTCGCCTACATCGACTTCGATCCTTCCTCCCCCAAATCCCTCTCCAAACTCTTCGCTTCTGTCAGTTCTCTTTCTTTCCTTCCTATTATCCGTTGCTGCTTCACATAACACTTTCAAATTAGTAGGTAGAAGTTGATCCTTCCGTCTAATTGTTGTATCAGACCCTTCGGTTTCAAGAGTCGGTTGCATATTAAGAATAAGACCATTTAGATTCCACCAGGTTGCATGTGTCAAAAGTGAATGATATCCAGAACTTCTGAAGAGCTTGTATTGTATGCATAACCCCTTATTCACTTCTAGGCTGGCACAAGTAATGAAGTAAGTAGTTTGTTCCCAATTCATATGCGGAATGGGTAGCACATGAAAGAGAGTTGATAGGAATTCGATATATTGAGGACATTTTCCAATCCCATGTCTTACTTACTCCATTTGTCAATGTTTCTTCACTAAAGCAAGTGATTTCTTTCAATCAGTTGTAAAAAGTTTAGAACAGTTTTTAAAATGAAGATGGTGAGAATGCAGCAGCCTAGTTAGTGGGGTATCATCTCACAAGAATGAAGGATGGACCTCAAAACACTAGCTGTAAACTATGCATCATTTGCTCTTCCTGTTCTTTGGCTGGTTGCCTGGTTCCAGTGCTTATTCAATTAATTGCCTAACTATAGGCTGATTAGGCAACATGTTAGAAAGCCATTTAAATCAGCTTGACAATTGAACTGCACCTCATGGTCTACAACCTTCCACATAAAGGCATTGTTCATAATGGAAAAAAGAGTATACAGACCTAGTGCAACCACCCAATTTCTATGGGATTTATTTTCATGCAAGATAACTCTACGCTGAGTTTCATGGGCACAAGGCAAGCCATCCACACTTGAAAACTTTGGGGTTTCATTCACGGTTCACCCAACAACCAAATTCTCTCACTTTTCACTGCCCTTCCTGATATCAATCACAAATTTATATGACTTAGCACTCTAGGATATCTCTCAGCATGGAAACTGGAAAACAAAACTGAAGCTGCATAACAATCACGCATCAAACATATACAAAGTTAGGTAGAACTTAAGCATGATGCATCCAACAAATATAATTTTAAATAAAGTATCATCACAGAGGAACGAGTAAAATTTGCAGCAAATTGAGAAGACGACAACCTCCTTTCCCCATTGAGTGAGTGGTGGATTCTCCTGGGCAATGAACTTTACCAGTAATGCTTTATCACTTGTCCGGATAAGTGCTACATTGATAAAGGGATCGCAGTAAACGATGCTCATTAAACAAATGATGCTAGGAAGATGTAATTTTTTTAATAACAATTGCCTTTGATAACCAGTAATTGTTCTCTGTTTTTCTTGCTACTTCTAGGGTGTTGGTGGTTATGATATCTAGTGGAATGCTACTGGGTAGAGGCCAATTGTGAATTTTGTCAATGCTTAATTTATCACTCTCCATCATTATTCATGCAGTATAATGGGTGCATTTGGAAAGGTGGTCGTTTGAGACTTGAGAAAGCGAAAGAGCATTATCTTGATCGCTTGAGGCAAGAGTGGGCTGAAGCTTCTGAACTCAAAAGTAGTACAACCCCTGTCCTTGAGGCAAACAAACATTTGGGTTCTGTAGAAAAGTCTAAGAATCCATCAAAAGAGAAGATGGTGCTGCGGATGTTCATCCCGAAACTGAAAAAGGTAGTTTTGCTTGTCGATCAATTGTATTTTCAGATGTTTACATGACAATTTGGTTAAATTAGCCTATCTCCCTATGTGCTGGGGCCAGCTTTAGAATTCTGTTATGCAATTACATGCTTCCCACTTCCTGATGGCTGCATTGTGTTTATGGAGGAACTGTTGTTTCAAAAAAATAAAATGATGATGTTCACAGCATTGTTTAACCTCAGGTGTATAGATGAGGAATGCCCATGGTTTAACTTTTCTTTAAAAAAAAAAGACTATCTGAAGTTTATGATGGGAGCCAACATGGGATTGGAGGTGTATTTGCATGAGGTTTTTTATGTCTGGACTTTGTATGTTGACATATAAAACTTGAGTAGTTTTTACCTTACATGGTTTGTATGCTCCTTGTCAGGGTCCTGACCTAGGTAATTGGTTGGTGAATGAAACAACTTTAGTCGGGCAAATGTTTGTTAAGAAGTGCAATTATGGTTATTATGGGTCATCTATCATTTTTTTTTTTTTTTGAATCCGTTTCACTTATATATCTCTGTATAAATGTCTCTTCAAAAAAAATATATATCTCTGTGTAAATGGCATTGTGAAATTATTGTGAAGGAAGTTAGTCAGTTAATATAAGGCTAACAGAGCTTCTCTCTTGCGTAAGATATTCATGAGAAATTTAGTTTTGACTGAAATATACTAACTCCCATGATGAAATATATTAAATGCACTTTTAACTTATAGGATGCTGTGATATCCATATTTAGACGCCAAATGTTCTTGTGCAGGTTAAGACATTGCCTATGATTGGGTTGTGCAAGCACAAATACAGCTTTCAACGCATTGAAGTTCCTCCACTTCCCATCCACTTCTGTGACTGTGAAGAGCACTGTCAGCCTTCTGAGACCTCTACGCAGAAACACATTCCCCTCCCTGACACCCAAATTAGTGTCATGAATGAGGAAGAGCTGAATATCATGACTTCTGTGATGAACAAGCTCTTGGATAAGGAAAATGTTGAAAATGCAGCAGATGGTGGCAGCATTGAGCAGAACAATTTTGACAATGGCATGTGCAGCTCACAACACAATGGAAGGGAAACAGATGATGAGACTGATGAAGATAACCTATTAACCAACATAAAAACGGTTACAGGAGAAAATAAAAACGGTTTGGGTTCAAAATTTGATGAATGGGAATCATTTTTGGTTGACCAGGTACATGTTTATGTGAAAGTTCTTATTTTTCAGCCACTTAACTAAGCAAATAGATTCTGTTCTTCTTTTTTTTCCACTGACATTTAAACAAATTCCCACACACATGCATGAGTTAGAACTTGCTCCCTATATACAATTCTGTGTTTCCATTCTGATCCATGTAGACAAGTTGTTAACCTTTTATTTCCTCCATTAATCTGATCCTCAGGTCTCAGGCAGATCCCACTCTTCCAAAGAAACGCCAAGAAAGCCCGGTTCTCAGAAAAGACAGTATGATGGATCTCTTGCTTCTGAAACCATGATGAACAAAAAGGCCCGTATATCTTTGGCAGGAGGGAATGGTGAGGGGGAAGTTTCATCTGTTCAGTCAAAGAAGAAGAAACTGGAAAAAATAGAGCCACAAACCAAGTCAACAGTGCAAGAGAATTTGGAAACCCATCTTCAAGCAGTGAAGAGCCTCACAGATCCTCCACCCACTGAAACCCATCCTGGGTACAACTCAAATACTGGCAAACTGAGCAAAGGTCCTTCCTGGATGCAAAGATCTTCATGGAAAGAAATGGTAGGGAACAGTGGAAACAGTTCGTTCAGTATCTCACATATTGTCCCTGGGAGCAAAACCTCGAAACAGAAGACTCCAAAATCTGACAAGTCAGCTGGTGCTGGGGAAGAGCTGCTGATGGAGTCCGCTAAGTCAAGGGACCCAGAAATCCATCCTGAAGACGTGGAAAGACTTACGGATCCTGCACCAGCTGAAATACATGGTGGAGATAAACCAAGCACTGACAAAACAAGTGAAGGTCCTTCCTGGATGCAAAAGACGTCATGGAAAGAAATGGTGGGTGAGAACAGCAACAGTTCATTCAGTATATCTTGCATTTTGCCAGGGATCACCTCTATGAAGCAGAAGATGGTGAAACCTGATGAAACCTGTGCCAAGTCCCTCAATTTTATAGAGAAAGATGAACCTAAGCATCCACAAACGGAGAATCTAGAAACGCGCATGGAACAGTCTATTGCGAGCAAAGATATCGAAATGGTCTTAGAAAAGGGTGATGATGCCCGTGGCGGCCCCGAAGAAGTACAGCATGAGAAACAAGAGGAGAAGGGAAATCAAGAGCCTAATATGGCCGTTGGAACTGATGGTAGCGGTTCACAGAAGGCAGTGCCAGATAGCAATGGAGAAGTTTGTGCATTCATGAGGACTGCAGAGTCCCTGCGAGAGTGGTCAAAGTTAAGAGCAACTTTAGGTCGTGGTCTCAAGAAGAGAAACAGCGAAGGCAATTCTTCAAAGATCTCCAACAAGAATACATCAGTTCGAAGATGAGAGAGTGCGGGAAAATGTTCCCAGACTTCCAAATAAGTGAAATGTTCCCTTATTATTATTATTAGTATCTGTAATGATCGTTTTAATGGGAGAGGCCATGAATTCTCTCTCTATGGATCTGTGAGATAACATTTATTTTTAAATTTATGATATATAATGTCATAATCTTTTTATTATTAATTAAATAATAATATGGTTAAGTTTTTGTGCTTCTATTTGGTTTGCCAAACACCGAGAATGGTTGGGAGGGAGATTGATCTTGTGATGGGTCTGTATATTGGCACGAGTTGCATCACCATCAGATTTAGGCGCTTCTCTTCCATCCTTGGAGGACGACTACAGATCATCTACTGCTATCTCAACGACCACCTCCATTTAACAAGAGGTTTCTCTGCTGCATCGGCCTGTCGGGAACCCATACTGTCCGAAGACCTCTGCGTGCGTGTCCTTTCCTTGTGCAATTCAAGGTCCTTCAAAGACGGCCTCTGCGTCCACAGCCCCGTCGTCAAGTTGGGACTCCAGGATCACCTCCCCCTCAACAACCTCCTCATCTCACTCTACTCCAAATGCTCTCATGGTGCTGTCCCAGACCGCGGCGCGCGCCACCTGTTCGACGCCATGCGTCACCGCGATGTCGTCTCTTGGACCGCCAACATTTCCGCCCACACCAGTGTCGGAGACCACAAGGAGGCCCTGCGGTTGTTCAAGCTGATGGAGTCCTCGGGATGCCAGCCCAACGAGTTCACCTTTGCGAGTGCGCTGCGGTCGTGCTCCTCCCTCTGCGACCTCGACTGGGGCATCCGTCTTCACGCCAGGATTTTGAAATGCGGGCTTGAGCCAAACCCCGTCCTTGGAAGTGGGCTGATGAATCTTTATTCCAAATGTGGTGAAGTTGATGCCGCATTTGAGATCTTTGCGACAACGATGCACAACGGTGGTGGTGACACCATCTCTTGGACCACGATGATCTCCGCTTTCGTGCAGGCTGGGGACTCCGCTGGGGCACTGCGCCTCTACACCAGCATGATCGAATCGGGCATCCGTCCAAACGAATTCACTTTCACGAAGCTGTTGACTGCTTCGGTCTCACTCGGCTCCTACTGTGCGGAGATGGTGCACGCCCACGTGATCTTGTGGGGAGCAAAACTGAACCTGGTCTTGAAGACAGCATTGGTTGACAGGTACACCAAGCTGGGGAGGATGGAAGATGCGCTCCGCATCTCAAGAAGCACACGCGAATCGGACGTGATGCTATTGACCTCCTTGATCTCTGGGTACACTCGGATTTTGGACCCCAAGAATGCGGTTGCCATGTTCCTTGGGATGGACGCTTGGGGGGTGACACCAAATGCATTTACCTATGCCGCTGTGCTGAGCGCTTGCTCCATGATTCCCGACCTCAGACTTGGGGCGCAGATCCATTGCCGGGTGATGAAGGCTGGATTGGAGTGCAACGTCTCTGTTGGGAACGCACTCATAGACATGTACACAAAGTGCTCACCGTATGCAAAAGACGCTGTATTCTCATTTGACAAGATAATCTCTCCGAACGTTGTCTCTTGGACGTCCTTAATCGCAGGATTATCTCGTCACGGGCTTGATCAAGATGCTTACATGGCATTCACAGGGATGCGAGCAGCTGGGATAGGGCCTAATAATTCCTTCACCCTCTCCACCATCTTGAAAGCCTGTGGATCAATTGAAGAGGCGAGAAGGATCCACGCCTACATGCTGAAGATCTGGAACTCAGGTGACGATGATGAAACCAGGATTGTTGGGAATTCCCTAGTCGATGCTTATGCGAGAATGCAGTCAATCGATGATGCGTGGCTTGTCATTGACACGATGATGCCACATAGAGATGCGATCACTTATACAAGCATGGCGACAGCATTAAATCAGATGGGTCTTTACGAATCAGCCTTGGGTATCATCAAGCGCATGTCGGATGACGATAGTGTCAAGATGGATGGTTTCAGCATCTCAAGTTTCCTGTCTGCATCTGCCAGCCTGACTGCTATGGAGCCTGGGAAGCAGTTGCACTGCCACTCTGTGAAATCTGGCTTGGACTTGCACATTTCCGTTTCGAACGGTCTCATTGACCTGTACGCCAAATGCGGGGGTGTGGAGGATGCTCGCAGGGTGTTTTCCATGATTCCACAACCGAATGTTGTGTCGTGGAATGGTTTGATCTCAGGACTGGCATCCAATGGGCTGTTCAAGAATGCCCTGTCCAGCTTCGAGGACATGAGGATTGCGGGGGTTCAACCAGACAATATCACCTTCTTGTTAGTCATCTATGCTTGCAGCCACGGTGGTCTGGTTGATTTGGGCCTCCATTACTTCGACTCCATTAGCAAAGTCTATGGGATGGCTCCACTCTATGATCACTACGTATGCTTGGTCGATCTCCTAGGTCGAGGAGGACGGTTGGAGGATGCGATTGGCCAGATAGAGGGCATGCCATTCCCACCTGATGCATTGATCTATAAGACTCTCTTGAGTTCCTGCAAGGTCCACAAGAACTTGGTGCTGGGGGAGCACGTGGCGAATCGTGCCATGGAGCTCGACCCATATGATCCGGCCATATACGTTCTTCTTGCTGGTATATATGATGATGCTGGTAAGTCGAGCCATAGCAAGCAGACCTGGCAGATGATGATGGAGAGGCGCCTAAGGAAGGTCCCCGGCCAGAGCTGGATCGAGATCAGGAACAGGGTCTATGTTTTCACATCGGGGGATCGGTCGAACCCTCAGATTGATGAGATACATAAAAAGATCATGTCTCTGGAGGAAGACAGGCATCACGCAGAAGTGAATCCAGGTGCGTCTTTCCACAGCGAGAGGTTGGCGGTCGCTTTTGGGCTTCTGAATACTCCAACTACGGCTCCCATACGCGTGATGAAGAACCTGCGCATATGTGTGGATTGCCATGCTTTCATGTTGCATGTGAGTGGGGTGGTTGACAGGGAGATCATTGTAAGGGATGGGAACCGCTTCCATACATTCAAAGGCGGTTTCTGTTCTTGCCGCGGATACTGGTAGTTGTTTATGGCAGAAGCAACTTCATTATAATGGGAACCAATCAGATTGATGATTTAACATTACAGGGAGGGGTTGTACGCCAAATTTTTGGATAACGCAAATCCATTAACAAAATCGTTGTAGCTACATTTCAATATATATATATATATATATATACATACGAGTCAAGATTGTGGTCCCAACATTTTTTTTTTTTTTGAAGATATATACTTGCCCAACAAAATACATAGCTGAAAAATAAAGTATTAAATCTTCTTGCGTTATCCTATTTGAGTGCCCCCAATATATTGAATTACAGTTGCACTGATGATCAAGAGCAATAGAACAAAGACTGTCTGTTATGATCGATGCTGACATAAACATTTTTTAAAGAGAAAAAATTAAATTTTGATTGGTTATTTTCATCCTCTTTACACCTTTACCGTGTACGCAAATTCACCTTCTTGTTCTTGGTTGAGTAGAGGCCAGCTTAAAAAGTGATATAACAATTATTATAAGTTGTAAAAGAAAATGTTGTGATACAAAGCACCATGTATAATCAGAATCGGTATAATGGTATGACATTCCACGTTAACCAGGACATAAAAATATATATATAATTCTTCTAAAAAAAAATTTCTTATGTTAGGCAACAAAAAGATACCAACCAATTTGCATGTCAGCATGAGATCTAGTTGTCTATTTGTTTCCTAAAGCATGCTAATTTTTACTGTTCTATCTTTACAGCAATATTCACACCACCATGATCTGGGTCCATAGGGGTGGATGCATCCCAACCCCCTACCCAATCATTCATTGGGTCGAATTTTTGCAGCACAAAGCAATCGCTCCCATCCCTCCCAAAGAAGGGAGATTGCCACAGCCGCAGATTATGTTGAACAAATTCTACCTCACCTAGAATTTGTTGATCAACAGGATTCCTTCCCTTTCTGTGCAGCTGTTCTGATAAACTCCTGTTGAGCTCATACCTTGAAGCACCAATGCACGTCTGGCTGAGAATTCTTACTGCAAATCTTTGTAACTCAGGGCTATGCCCTCCATGCTCTGCCCACCACAAATCTGCATCGCAGTGCAAAATTAACGGGTTTTAGATTTTTTATGCCAAAAGAGAGAATGGAATCATAAGTAAAAAGAGTAGTCACCATAGAATGGAAGGATACTATCATTAGCATTATGTTGCATGCAGTTGAATGTCCTCAAGCAATGGCTTTGTTGACATTCCGCTCAAACAAGATATTCATGTTGAAAATCAAATGCATGACCAATACATTGTGATTTCAAGCAATAAATGTCCTCAAAGTGAGCTTAAGAGAATGCAACTACGAAAACATTTGATGCTCTAACCTGGAGGACACGTCATCCTTTCATCACTTGTCCAGTCACCGAAGCCACCTGCAGCTGTTCTATAGTTGTCAAGTTGTTGAACTATTAGGCGCTTGTGTCGATCCTCAGCCATGTGTACTGTGCAGTATACAAGGCCATTAGTAACCTCCGCATCGACGTGGAAGTCACTCGAGTAAAAGAGGCTTGGGTTCAAATAGTACCCTGCACAATGCAAAGGGCTATGGAGGCAGTTGTCCCATATATCGTCTATAATATCCCATAAAGGAAGGTATGCTAGATCATCCCCCAAATCCCTTTTTATAGCCTCTTTTGCCTTATCCATAGATTCATATATGTCTCCGATTGGGGATTTTTCACCACCACAGATTGACCGTAAGACGTGAATGAGTGGAATGGTTGCCTTCAAAACTTCAATGGCTTGAGCCCAAAACAAATCGTTCTCCACCAAATTAACCACTCTCTTGCCTCTACCTCTAGAGGCCAGAATCGAACAATGTTTTTTGAACACGTCAAAAATATTCCTTATGATCTCTCTTTCATAAACAATATTTTCCAGGGTCAGAAATGCAGCAAGTCCTTTCATCTCAGAGACCCTGACAAGTTCCCCAGCGGGGGTGTTCTTTCTCATCAATTCTAGCAGTGATGCATTGCCATATATGAATCTTGTTATGGCCCTGGCTCTATCAAGTATTTCCTTCACGTAACCCATCATCCCAATTTTCTCCAAGATGAGATTTATGCAATGAGCTGCACATACACTCCAACAAACAGTCTCGTGCTTCTCCATTAACATTTTGCCCGCGGCAGCCAAAAAACATGATGCGTCATGAGTCACGACTTGAACAACATTTTGGACACCTACTTCCCTTATAACTCCATCAACTAAGGAGAACAAAGCATTGGCATCACTGATAGAATTTGAAGCATCCACGGATCTCAGAAATATCGTTCCTTTTGGGCAGTCGGCCAAGAAAGAGATGAGGCTTCTGCCACTTTCATTGGTCCAACCATCCAATAAGATGCTACAACCAGTTTGTGACCAGGAGTGCCTGACTTCTTCCACGTGTCTGCGTACTTCTCTGGCTTCCTCCTGGAAGACCCGCCCTTTTAGATCATGATAGCTGGGGGCCTTGTACTGAGTGCCGCAGCCAATGATAGAGGATATCATTCTCTGGAAGGAAGGATAAGTCGTTGCAATAGCATCGATTCCCGCATCACTGAAGAATCTACTTATGCACTTTGAGGCATAATTCACTGGACCATCCTCTTCTGTCTTACTCATAACAACTGAAGGCGCACCTTCCACAGAAAAGGTTGCAGAGGAGCCTCCATTTGCAAACCCATAAGTGTACGTAGGCTTAGAATCACCCAAATTCTGTGCTGCCCCAGATGAGGCCGGCTTCATGGTTTTATGTAGGCCATTCTCATGAGCTTCGTTAGACGTGGGAGAGAAAGTTCTCTTCAGAGGAAGGGTTGGATGGAATAGTTCCCCGACCTCCCTTCTCAGCCTCTCCGTCTTGAGATCGAGTAGGCTCTGCCTCATGCGTGCCTTGATGTCAGCTGGCACCTGTTCACAGCCCAACACATCGCTGCCCACATCCCCCAAATGATGCTTGAGACGATTGAAACCGCTCAACTCTTTCTCGCAATACTTGCATTTGACTCTCTTCTTTTCCTTGTCAAGGGCCATGCCGTGGTCCTCGATATGGTCTTGTGCCTCAGCCATACCCAATTCTCCAAAGCAACAAAAGCTTGACTTCAAGTAATACTGGAAATGCGCGTAACTAATGTTAAATTGAAGAACTCATACTTGCTCAAAAGAGGGTATAAACAAGTGAAGCTGCATTTCCCCCCTTGCTAATCAAATAAATAAATAAAATAGAGTCATTTTCTTATATCATTGATGAAGAATGCAGAAGAAGATCCATTACAACTTAGACAACAATAATCAGAACAACTAACCCTATCAGTGATTTCTGAAAGCAATAAACAGCTTCTATTTGAAACGCCCAAGATTTTCAAAAGAAGAATCCAGACCAACATGAAGCAAATACCTAAAACATGAATTGAAAATAAGTCCGCTGAAGATTTTTTTTTTTTTTTTTTAAATATATATATACATATAGATATAAATATTCACTTTTCTTAATTTCCGAAAAACCCAAAAAAAAAAAAATGCAAACAAAACCTCCTTTTTTTAAAAGCTCTATAGCCAAAAAGAACAGAAAGAAAAACCCTTAAAAAAGAGGGGAGAGAGAGGAAGAGAGATCCAGCAAGGTAGGCTTACCAAACTTACGGTGAAGATGAGAAAGCCAGTTAGAGAAGAGGGGTTCACAGGTTTCTACTTGTTCTTGCTGTTGATTGCTTTTAGATTATAATAATATTTATTTATATATTTTAATGGTGAAAGGATAGAAAGCAAACAATGGGTCTGTCTGTCAACTCACTGGCATTATTTACACGTGCCAACAGATTGGTTCCTTTCCATACCCGTTTCTACAGTATTATTACAGTATTATTACACACGTTAGCACATACATATATATTATGTTTTTACTCCACTGTCTATTAGAAAAACACATGTATTTGTATCATCGTATGTATTTCATTTTTCTCAAAATAAATGAATTATATAAAAATTTATCATATTAATTTTGGGGAGTGACACTTTGACATTGATTTTTATTTTATTTTAAATATACAAAGATGCCAATGGCCATGAGCAGTCGCAAGCTTCCCGTTTGGATACGGAATAACCAGCGAAATAATATGTAATAAAGCAAAAAAATGTTTAGATGCTATGAATGTCATGGGATAGCATATGTGAGAATAAATCAGTAAAAAATAGTATACAGATTTCAGTCAATCATTGAAATTAAAGTTATTTATGAAATTAAAATTAAAATATAAGTCCACTATCAATTTAATGGTCATCACCTCTTATAAATTAAATGACAGATCAACTATCATCATTTTTCACATATAACAAATCATGGGCACGTCTATCCCTACACACCATTTGCCTAATAACACATATATAAATTTAATTGAACATCACTAATCCCATAAGCCATTCGACAATCAATCTATCAACATTCTTGTATAATAATCGATAGTTGGTATGTTAACCTTTATTTAATAAATTCGACAGTCACTTTATCAACCTTACTTTACAACATTCGACAGTCTCTCTATCAACATTCCTTTACAAACTTCGACAGCAACTTTGCCAACTTTCATTTACAACTTCTGACAGTTAGTATGTCAACCTGGGAGAGATTGTTTGGCCTTTTATATGTCGAATTTCAAAAAAAAAAAAAAACTTGAGACACATTCGACTACATTCGACATTCAATGTACATCAAAATATCAACACATTCACATTACAATCATCACATGACTACTAATAAAAACATTTGAACTAGAAGCAACAACTAATTCTTTCAATCTTCTTGTATTTGCATACAAAGTTATTGCAGAAATCAAAACTAATTAATCCAATCCGCATACTCTAATCTAAAACCAAAATCCCACCTTAAATAGATATTTTTAAAAAACTCCATCTATGTCAAAATTCTAATTCTCTGAGTTTTTTTAAAATATTACAACTAAATAACTATACCTATTAACTCAATCCTTACAAAACTATAAACAATTGATGATTTTATTTTACATTTAATGTTGAATGTGGTCAAATGTGTCTTAGTTTTTCTTTTGAAAAAATATTCGGTTCGACACTATTAAAGTCGAAGATTGTAAAGAAAAATTGACAGAGATTCTGTCGAATGTTGTAAAGGAAGGTTAACAAAACTTTTGTCGAAATTTGTACAGGAAGGTTGACAGGGACACTCTCGAAGGTTGACAGAATGATTGTCAGATTTATTAAATAAAGGTTGACAGACCAACTGTCGATTATTCTAAAAGAAGGTTGACAAATCGACCGTCGAATGGTTGATGGGATTAACGGTGTTCAAATTAAATTTATAAATGTATTTTTGTTTTTTTATTGGTGTTATTAAGCAAATAGTTGGTGGGAGTAGACGAGTCCACAAATCATTATCCACACTTTATTCACATTTTATCTAAACAAAAAAAAAATTGTTATTATATTTCCCCATGAGAATAATCCAAAATACAACCAAATACAAAATCACTTGTTCCACTGTTATACTCATTTATGCTGGTATAACTGAATATCCTGTAATAAGTCTTATTCTATAGACATAGGCTAATCAGTGTTGTTTTAAACCTGCCTCAAATCCAAACTTGAAAAAAAAAAACTTCCAATGAAGGTTACACCTTGATCGGATTTGTAGTTTAAAAGTTATGATTTTTCTAAGATTTTAGTATAACAAATCTGTTCCAAAAAGATTTTGCTTGTTACAACGAAGGTGGATTTAGCTTTTCAAATACAAAATCCAACCAAACAAGGAGCCTAAGTCCGTTCCCTCTATCACAATTTCCAATATCTTGTACACAACCTAAAACTACCCTCCATCATTGACACACAGAAAGCAAACCATAAGAGGGGAGGAAAAACAAACTTAGGGGGAAAGAAAAGGAAAACATATACAGACCTGAGACCCCACAATAAATCACTCTAACAATGCATAGGAGAAGCTGTCATGGCCAGCTAAAAGTTTTCATGTAGTAGCCTCTGGCTCGGCTTCAACCCTTTGGCGTTTCCGCTCCACCTCCAGTTTAGGTTCGTCATCAGAATCAGCAACATTATGCTTCGGCCGTGGAGGTGAAGAAACAGAGTCAACTTTGGATTCTGCTTGATCTGGAGAGGTGTTCGCGGGCTGTGGTGGGGATCCAAGCTGCACTTCTGAGCTCGGCTGCCGTTCAGCTGATGAGAGAGAGTTGCATGAAGACATGAAGGTGCTGCTGGCTTTCTGCTGTTCTTCCAAAATCTTTTGTAAATATCTTGCATGTTCCTCTATGCGTAACTGAAGTGCTCTTTGTACCTAGCATGACAGACTCATGATCAGACAGAAAAACTATTGTGAATGTCCTAAAAGAAGGGATTGGATGATTAAAGAAGAGATATGGTGACCAGCATCATATGATCATTCCTTGAGAGATTCCTTGCATGGAATTAATATATATAGACGGGAGAAAACAAGCGAAACAAAAAATCTCAGGATGAGATGTATTTTAATTTTACTCATTGAGATCTGCGGTCATGTTATGCAAACGAGAGAAGCAATGGAGAAAATGGTGAGTGTATGTATGAGACAGGGAAAACCATTTTTTTATTCAATTAAACCACTCCACATGTTGGGAGCTGCTGATGAGCAACAACATGAGCAGACCAAAGGCCGTGTGAAATTTTACCAAATGAGTGAAAGGGAGAAGAACAATCAAACTGAATGAAACCAAAATTTTAAATAATTACTCTCACCTCAAGTTGTTCATGGAGCTGCTTCTGGACTTCCATTTGCAACTTTAAAGCTTCTGTAACTTGCATGCCTCTATAAGAAAAAGAAATAGATTAAGTTTTACAATTAAAAAAGGGGTTATTCATATATTCTGTTGGACACAATGGAAAAAGGCACCATGCCAGATTACCGTTTGATTCCTGCATCGGTTTTGTTGCTGGTTAATGATTCTTTTCTCTCCTCAGAGCAAGAAGTCTTCTTGTCTGGACAGCAAAATTGCAAAACATTAAGTTGCAAAAAAAGAGCAGTGTTTCGTTGCTTGACACTTAGCATAGTATGTTCCCAACATTAAATGAGAAAGTTCAGGAATTTTCTTAAACCATTTAACTGATTAGTAATTGATATTAGAGAATGATATAAATACTCACGTAATCATTTCTCCGGTTGATTTTCAAGAGTGAAACACAGACCAATTGAAAAGGGCAATGACGAACAAATTCAGACTACTATTTTTTTTTTTTTTTCACCTCTGCTTTTCAAAGAACAGTTCTGAAGTTACTGTTTTGGGAACACTTTAATGATGAATGTCAAAACATAAGATCTACTCATATGAGCATAAAAGTATGCACTAAAACAAACAGACAAGATTATCCAATTAAGGTAGCTCTGAGCGTTTGAACCATCTCTAAGGCACCACTAAGAGGGAAGGATACTGAATTCATTCTTGTATCAAAATGAATAAATGGAATAGTATAACCATCAAAAGGACTTGGAGGGTTGCTTACTGCTGGTTAGCACCCTATACAGAATATATTCAGAATAGTTTTCTGTCATATTTTTTGTCTATATCGTCCACTTACCATCTTTTTTCTCTGGAAGATATTTTGCAAGTCTGTATTTCTGCATGTTTTGAACATCACAAAGCAACGAGGTTAAAAACCATATTATCAGATTCCTCGAGATCTAAATATCAATAAAATACCTGTAAGTGGCTTTTTACATGATAGATGGTTAGACCTTCGACACCCATTAGATTCAGTACACTCTTTGGAGTTGCCTCTGCATATCACGGTATCTATATGAGACTCAGGTTTTAATTTCATATGCACTAGCTAATCAAAGTCATATTCATACTCTCGGGCCCATCAAGCTTGCCAACAGCATCTAAGAAACACTCATGGAGCTCTGGTGTCCACCTCATTCGTGGCTTGTTTGCAGCACAAGGCCCAGGAGCTGGAGGATGTGAATGAAGCTGAATCCTGGTAGTAGAGACCAATTGCTGATGAATCTGATTAGATTTATATTCAGACAAGGAAACAGATGATTCTTGGGGCCTCTCATAAATTTCCTGCATGTCGTAATAATCATGTTCCAATTAAAAACCTCCAATGTAAGGTTACTTCAGAATTGCTCAAAAACCTGAGAATAGGCTGCTGAAATGAATTTTGACTAAACTTGGCCAATGTCTCGAATATGAGCTCCCCAATATGTGGGATCTCATATGATCAGGCCAAGTCAAGATGAATCATTTGATAAGACCAAAAAAAGATGATTCCAAGTTTGCCTGACACTCTGATCATTGTAATATACAAGACATATGGAACACAGAAAGAAGCTTCAATGTTGCACTTTTTTTATATTCTCTACCAAAATCATGGAACTACCACTTCTCAAAAGAAAAAGAATGAAAGAAAGTGTATGTGAAATGTAATTACATCCAAGCAAGGGCTTTCTCCATTGTCTGTGATATTTATGCCAAGCTGCTCCGACAAAATCTGCAAATCCATCTGCTCACTATATACTAAGCTCTCCCGTGCATGATTCTCGCCATGGAAACTACCATCCGAAGCATCTCCAGACAAATTAAGAAAGTCCTTCATTATATCATCAGAGAACTCAGTCTCATTGCATCGATCATTGATGTCATCACTCAAAAGAACTGAAGAATTAGAAGAATGAACAGCAGATGTGAGCTGGTCACACTTTGGGGGGTGTGGCAGGAAAGGTAGGATTCCTAGCTGCCTAGTGGTCTCTGAGCTTGTTGATGACGACAAATATAGATCAGTGCAAAACGTAGAAGATCGAGAATACATGCGTTCTGGATGTTGTGGATGAGAAACTTGAGAAAAAGGGCTGTTTGGTTCAGATTCTGGACAAAATTTCTTCGGGAGAAAGGATGGCATTTTCCCAGGGCTTGTTGAAATGGGTGACCCTGAATCAATATATGGAGATGGGACTGAGGATGATGGGTTGGCCTCCAAAAACTTTTGACAGTTCAACTTTGCATTGAACGCACAAGAGGTAGAAGAGGGTGAAGAACCCTGTGATTGCATCAACTCTGTAGGAGATTTTCTTTGTTTCACGCTATCAATCATGTGGCTATTCATGGCTAAGGGAGGTAATTAACGATTACCAACTTTGCCAAACCAAAAAAGGATGATTGCTCCAGCCTAACAAATTCTGCTTCCTCACGACACTAATACTGTAATATAAGGTTCAGAAAGGAAGAAGCTAGAGCTGGGGGGCTGGGGATTTAGATTCAGTCAACAAAGGGCAATGATGTGGAGTTAACCTTATGTTCCCTTGAAACATAATCATATGCCACTAATTTAAACCTGTATAAATATTATGTGATATAGCCAAAGCCATTGGAACACTATACAACCACGTGCTAAAGAATTGAAAGAAAATCTCTTCTGGAACAAGACCTGTTTATAAAAAAAAACAGAGAGAACAGTCAAATGATCAGGACAATGATATTTGTTAGAATTATTCACATATACAAGACAAAGAAAACAAGGAGTTCAATGGTCAAAGCAGGGAATGTGTAAATCTTTAGCTGTGTACCTGTGCACATCTTAGGCCCATCTTAATACTTTTTATCACAGCCGATCTGAGACTTCATTTTACATAAGGGCGCTATTACACTCTTCTTCTTTTTTTATACAATCCAAAAAAATTCTTATATATCTCGTTAGAAATCGAGCGAAGCATGTATATCGTTAGACGATGTATATACCTCGTTAATTTTTTTCTTATACTTACTAAAAATGTGTTCATTCAATTTGAAATGGAGCGATATACATTTTTGATCAAAACATATAATCCATTAGATGATGTTTCATGTGTAGTTTGAGTTTTGAATCGTAAAAATGACTAAGTCTAACATTTTCCTTTATATAAAGATACATGCTTTTCTTTTTCCTTTTTGACAGAATCCACAGAGCTCCATCCATTTAGACCTATCAAAGGCACCAAACAGTGGATATGTCAATGTTGATGTATCTAATATTTCATACTGGGGTCAATCGACCCATATTGAGATTTTCATCCTATCCAGACATTGATTCAGTATGGGTTCCAAAGATTTAACACAACTCCATCAATCAATAGGCAGGAACCGCTATACAACTCGATCAATCCTCTGATATACCCACCCATCTTCACGTCACTACAACGACAGTACACACACAGACAACTCTTCATTTTCTTTGCCGAGTTGCCTGACCCATCACTATGTCACTAACGCACCCGATACATAAACAAATGGAGAAAATGAAAACCCCTTTAAAAAAAAAAGTGCAAGTTGGTATAGGATCTATTTGAATCCCACCCTCCTATAAATAAATGATGATAGACTCAGAACTTGGTGAATGAATCGGTGTTCTTAAAGGACCAACAAAATCATCACAAATAAGAAAAAGAAGAAGCATTAAAAACAAATTTTTTTTTGGTCGACTCATCCAAAGAAGAACAAAATCTTAACAATTATCATAATCAACATCAAATAGGGCACTTTGAGGGAAGGGGAACAATAAGTGGTAAAAAAGGGCGGTCTTTCAAAAGAAAAGGAAAAAAAAAAAAAAAAAAACATTCGTTGGGTGTGATTTGAGACCTCGTCGTAAAGAAGAAGTCGGAGGCATCAAAGATTCATCAAAAGAAAATGCGAGAAAAGATTACTAACCTATTGAGATTTCTCCCCCGCAAGCACGTATTTTTATTTCTTCCCTCTTTTTACATGTTGTGCTTGCTCTCCCTCTCTTTTGAAATGAATGATTGGAGAGAGCCCGATCCGTCTCTTCATTTTTATTTTATATTTTGCAAATTAACCTCACGTTTAACCCCGTCACAATTTTACCTGCATAAAGTATACATTTAATCAAATCACCGTTGTTTTTTTTTATTAATTTTTTTTTTTAATCTAAATTTGAATTATATCTCAAAAAGATTCCATCTCACAGGTTGATATATATCACGTCACCAATAAAAATAAAAAAATTCCAATACGTGATCACATTAAATTGATGCAAATAACAGTAGGAGTAGAAGTGTATTAAATGTGCTATTAAAAATAAAAAATCTCCAAAATGATTGAAAGTCCCATTTACGGTGATAATCCCCTACACGACAAAACAACAAAGACAGAAAAAAAAAAACCCTGCTCCTGTAAGTCGGGTCCCAGACGCTCCTCATTGGAACTAACTTCAGGTGCAGTGGGGCCACAATCCATTTTATCAGTTTAATCGTATCGTATCTTTATTTATTTTACTCTCATCACCCCCTGGTGGCCGATGGCTGACCAGGTGATGGTGACGGCGGTTATCACTCATTAAAAAAATATCAAATTATTTAGAGAATAAAAAGTCATGTACTTTTCTTAAAAAAATTTATATAAAAGAACAGTTGAACAAGGAGTTTTACACAGGAATTTTTTTGTTAAAATTTTTAGACAATTTTAAAGCATGTTATCCAATAATGTTTTGCAGCGCTCAATTGGGTTTTAGAAAGAGTGACGTTTAAAACTTGACTTGCATATATACGTGTCTTCTAAGTAAGTATGGGACCACCCCACGTAGTTTAAAGCCTGTGACTAATAATAGGCTCAATTTTCACCCAGCAAGGGTTGATCAAGTGGATTGAATGAATGAAAACGAAAGGAAAAGGAACAGCTTTTTGTGGAGGGCGATGGGTTGAGATGCACGCAGCGTTGATTGAATATTGTGTCTGTGTTTTTACTTGTGATCCTTCGGCTGCGGTATGGCCACTACTACGTCAACGTTTTTGGCTTTTCGGGTACACAAACATTCGCTCGGATTGGTCCCTCCCTCTTATTTAGACATCATCATCTTTTTCTCAATGATTCCACACCGTGACGCGTGGTGGACCAACACACAAGCGACGACAACCACTCACTGAATTGTACAGTAAACCGTTGGAAGTTAAAAAGAGATGTGAGATGTGAAAATACACTACTACGTAACACCCGATGTACCAGGTCGAGGACATCCAAGTCCAACACCCCCCTCCCTTTCAATTTATAACTCCCTCAAATCCGCTTCCTGATCAATATTCTTCCAAGCAATGAACTTTTGTATTTTTTAAGTTGTGCGATTTGGTTGCATGAGAATCTATTAACTACTATCTACTACCTCATTGGATCTATTGGCAGTTAACACGGTAATATATTAAATCTCTCTCTGGAGCTAATGGGAGGATATACTTCGATATTAATCCAAATGTCATTATCATATGTAAGAGTGTATCAAAGCCTCCATCCAAATTTTGCAGGTGGCCTGATAACTCATATCAGTACCGATGGGTTCACTGGGGTCCGAAATAAACATTTTAAAAAGTAGTTTACACGGTTACACTTTGCCAGCTCAAACACAATCTTGTAGTTCCTCCTAAATAAACAAATAAAAAAAGGGTGGAATTTGGAAACCACCCCCCGCCCTCCTCACCTATCCTTAAGCTCCTGCTCAAATTCGAGCAACTTTTCACGGATGGATGGCAAAAAAAGCTTCAATTCCTTTCCAATCTGTACTTTATCTTGATCTGCAAGGTCCTTGTTTTCATTACCGACTTTCACTTCCATCTGCACATTCATTCATTCATTCATAAATTACCTGTAAGTTGTGACATGAAGCATATAATGCATCCTAACATGTTGGATTGAACTATGTTGATTAGATTCTCATAGGATTTCATCTGTTTACTTTCATATCAAGAAATCTTAATCAGACAGATATTCACCATAGATGACATACCTGCAGATCTTCAAGTTCTCCGTAAGAAAACTCCGCAATATCAATGTGGCCCTTCACCAACTCCTTTTTATCCCGAACTGACAATTCACCTGTTCACATTTACATTCCTCGTTATCACAGTTCACTGATCAAAAAAGAGAAAGACATATATAGGGGGAATATGAATCATCCACGTGCCTCTAAATTTCAGTGTCAATTCATAAGTGTACCCAACACGTTTCTTATTCCGCACTGTCACCAAAAATGCCTGTTCAAAAAACGGGATTTGAAGATGACAAATATGAAGTTAGACATCAAGATACCAGGCCAATGTCAGTTAAATAAAATCAAAGGTACAAAGAGAAAAGAAGATGATAAAAGTAACCCACGTCGCCTGCACATTTAGAAACATCCGTTATGCTTGCTTTACCATTTGACAACTCCAACGGTTCAATGGATGCAAGCAATTCCTGCAGTTGATAATGGAACAAATTAGAAAGCAATATCCAAAATTAATAAACACAGAAAATTCCAAAATCTTTGTCACCCAATTAAGATCAACACACATTCACATGAGTACATCAAGAGACACACCTTAATCCTATTGCTTGCCCACGTGTTCAAGTTCTTCTCCTCCCAGGTTCCAGCCTGCATAGAAGAACTGTGTTATTGGGGAACAGTGTATACGAACACACACGTCATCTCAAAACTTTACTTCCCAATGGTCCAGCAATATAAATCATAGTCAAAGGACATCATTTTGGGTAATAGTAGAGACTGAATCCATGAGAAATAAACAAAACTGCATTCACAAATATTTAAAATAGACTAACATAAATCCCAAACATAGTTATTGTTTTTTTTTACAGGTGAATATAAGATAGAATGTTATATTTATAAATGAACAATATAAAGTTGGAATGCAACCCAAAAGGGTCGCGGACGGGGGGAGGCAAACCTATTATCTAGATACTACTTCTAAACGATGTTGCTTCCTCTATTTGTTGTTTTCTTTTCTCTTTTTTTTTTTTTAATGAGTTTCCCTCTGTTTGTTGTTGCTTGTTGGAAGTTGGAAACCACAAAAAAAGGAAGGGCGGTGGGAATCATTACCCTTATAGAGTAATGGTCATGACCTATATGACTATTATAATTATTTGAACATTATATTTTGCATGGACATTTTGACTTTCTTTGTCATGAGTCATTGAACTATAGATTGAATTTTTTTTAGTTACACTAGTTTTTTTAATCAAAACAATTAGGGTAGCTATTTACATATTTCTTGTTTCCATAAAATCCTAGCTATTCATTCGTTTCCATCTCAACTGTTCATAATAAATGCACCAAGTCCATTAGCATATCCCCAACCCATTTAATATGCCTAGGCTCAATACAGGCCCAGTAATCAGGCTGGTTAGGTGGACAAATGGCTAGGCCCATATGGGCCGCCTAGGCATTGCACAGACAACTATGACTCCAAATCGAAAACAGAACCCTAATTTGAAAACCCACGTAGTCCAGTTATGAGAGCTAAAGGGTGATGCATGATTTTGATTTACATGGAAGAATATGTAGACCCTCAACAGAACTTTCAAGATCTGATCATTTTTAACATTCAGCCCTCCACCTCTTCCTCTTATTTCATATTTTTTTCAACTTGTTAATCAGTGTCAAGACCTTGTCAAATAATGCTTTCAACATCAAACCAATGACCCATAGAAAAAACAAACAAAAACTTTGCAGAAAACAACCAGTACATCAAGTGCCAGCCAAGGAATCAAAGCCTGTGTGTCCGATTGAATCCTAATCTTCAATTGAAGGTATTCAACCAAATGCATACCAGCATCCAATCAAAAGATTCTTCAAATAACTGAAGGCCCCCAAGAAGGAACTTTAAACTGTTGCATTGAAGTTTCAAGCACTATTTCACTCTACACTGAGATAATCACATATCTAGTGGGATTGCAAAGGCAAGAAGATGTCAAGATTGTGGTTTTCGATGTTGAGATTTCTTATAGCATCAATATGGAAAATCTCAAACTCCTATTGCATACCTCTGATGTTATAAATTTATCCTCTATAGAAAAGCTATTGGATATTTAAACAGGGATGAACCAGAAGGTATCCCAGATGGAATCAACATATCCATGCGTACATGCCTTTGTTCCTACTTTAAACCATATAATGGGCTGAAAAGTCAGCAAGAAAAAGGGAATATTTTGAATAGAAATATGAACAGATGAGATATCAGGACATTTTTTTGCTAGCATCATTTAGGAATCAAGTTATTTGTAGAAAATTTAGAATTGGGCCAACTGTTTATTATAATATATATAGACCCATGGGCATCTTAAAACAGATACACAGCTCAGCTCAACCATGGACAACCCCACTGGTTATAAAATGCACCAGGCAGTGGTTTGAATTGAGGGTTCTCTAATGGTATCAGATTCCTGAGAAATCCCTATTTGACATCAGACAAACCAGTATTATAGTCATGGGGAAACGGGCCATTGCTTTTGGAGTTGCATGATGGGGAAAAGTCTTCAAAGACCAGTGGAGAAATTATTTGACAGCCATCAGTTCAAGGCAATGGAGTATACATGAAGATAAACCATGAAAGGCAGGAGGCATGTGCCAGAGATTCCCAAACCAATCTGGTTATAACATTTTGGACATAATTGAAGTCTTGGGGGTTGGTCATATAGGGCATTATGAGTTGAGTTGAGGGGTCATGTAGGGCATTATGAGTTGAGGGTCATATAGGGCATTGTAAGGTCGCTCTTGGGCAAGAAACTAGTTTTGAAAAAGTAAACATAGTATTAGAAAAAAGGAAAAGCCAGTTTATTGTTAACAAACTGATGGTATCCAAGTAACACCATGTAAATGGCTGAAAGTAGATAATAATTTGATGTGCTCTTAATTCATTTATCATATTCTTCAAAGGTGTACATATTATGGAATGTTTTACAAACATTTTTATTTTATTATTATTATTATTATTATTTTGTAAAAAAAAAATCCTAGATGCAACAAAACATGACATATTGTGAATTTGGTGATAATCACTTTGTATAGATGATGCAAAGAGCATTGAAAGCGTTGATTGAAATAATTAGAGATATTGATCGATGATACCTGATTCCAGACGGAGCCGAGGGTGGTGGAGAGGGGCTGCTGCTTGGATACATCTTCAGCGGAGAGCTTGCGGGGGACGGGAGGAGGGGCAGCGTCGGCCTTAGACTCTCTCACCCAATACGTGTATGATGACCCCTGCTTCTCCGCCACTCCGTTCTCCATCGCCCGATCGATCAATGGAACCCAACCCTAACGAGGGAGAATCAACGGGAAGGGAGGGGTTAGGGTGGGTGGGGATTGGTGAGGAGGAGGAGGAGAAAGGGTCAGAGATTTTGACCAGATCACGAAATCAACCACCTCATTTATATTTCATCTCGAAACTTCTCCTCTTTTCTCTCTCTATATAATATAATATAATATAATATAATAATAAATAAATATTCCAACAGCAGCCCAGTCCAATCCTTTATATTTCTTGGTTGGGCTCATCAAACTGTTTATGGGCCCTATTTATGTGGTGGGACAATGAAAAAGAAGCTACGTTAATCCCCCCGGCTTCCTTATCTCAGAAATAGAATCAATCGAAACAGTGAAGAATGGATTGTAAAGGGGAATGCTTTTTGAGGGCGAGCGGTGTATCCGTCCCTCCTCCTCCTCCTCCTCCTCTTCTCAACAAGAAGGTATTTTGTAATCAGGGATGCCTGTTTAACCACACTCCTCTCCTTTGTATGCATGTACAAGCCTCGTTATTATACAACCATTTCTCACTTTTTTCTTCTTCTTCTTCTTCTAACCTGTTGTTGATATGCAAAGGGACTGGTTTTCTACACAGCAAGACATCCAATTCTGGAGACCAGATGCAGAATTAGTAGGGCTCCATCTCCTTCACCACATTCTCTTCCTACCTTAAGGTACGGATGAATGATGCAATTTTCAATTTCATGTTTATTACTACATATGGATCACCATGGGACATGTTTATTGTATGATGATGATATTCTTTAATAAAATTTAGCAAGTTTAAATCGACTGATTTCAAAGTCCGTGAAGCTTGAATTTTGTATTCGCTTTTTATGGGTTAATATTAAGAAACCAATACGTCTTTGAAAATCATTCAACTAGATACAACATTACCCTTCCATGTCTGCTTCCTCTCTGACACCTACAAGTTTTTTTGCCCCTGAATCCTGAACGCATTCTTGATGGTGTAATACATCTCTCTTAATCTATGCCCAAGCATCTATAGCCTTATCATGTGTGATATCATATTTATGATTGGAACAGTGGCTAAGGATAAATAGAGAAGTTGAAACATTCTTGAAAAAGGCCATCACCATCCATTCCTGTTTTCTAAGCAGTTATTTCGCACTGCCAGTTTAACTCTTCTCTGTATTTGTATTTGTTTTTTGGCTACATGTGATCCATTTACAGTCCTGAAGAAGATTTGATGTTGTACATGAAATGATGCATGCAGGAAGGCTTGGAATTATTAGAAAGGCATGTTTCCACAATATCGTGAATTTAATATCCTATTAACATGGTTCTAGTCCTTTTGTTTTATTGAAGGTTAAGTGTTATAGTATGTGTGCATGCATGTGCAGACTTGTATGTTTTTGTATACACCAATTCCAAAGGATTTTTTTTTTTGTTTTTCAGGAGATCAGAAGTTATGCAAGTAGTGGAGGCGAATTATTTCAGTCCGAAGAATAAAACAGCAAAATTGTCAGCTGAGCACAAGGAAAGAATCATACTACCTGGTTATGCTGATGACCGCAATAGGACTTTTCCAATTGGTGAATTTCTTCGTCATCCTTCGGGGATGGAATCGATGTTAAACACAAAAGCACTGCAGAGTTTTCAGTCTCTGGATTCTAACACATACAGGTCCATCCCTTCACTTCTCTTTTGATGCTTTGGCGAGATGCAATGCTGTGCTGTCTTTGTCCTCTTTCCGTAATGGATGTCAAGATAGTCTCTACTCTACCCAAACCGGAAGCTACCATGATACTTGACTTGAGCCCTAGGAGTGTTAACGTCAGGTAGATGGCAGGTCGTAAGAATCTACATGAATTTCATGTAGTATATTTCCAGATTTTCAAGAGCATTCCATATCCAAAATCTTATAAGATGGAACAGAGGCTTGACTTTTATGGTTTTTTTTTTATCATTGTCATTCAATCATCACTACCTTTGAATCTAATAGGAAACATGTAATTGCAGTTGCGAACTTGATCATTTGTGAATCTGAAGCTATACTTGTTCCCATGACAATTTAATAAGCAGTAAAAAAGATATTGCCTTCCCCTGTAGTAACAACCAATAGTTTCATATTTTGTAGCTGATAAATGTCAGAGAAGTTTTTGTCCCTTCCTCTCGATTAATAAATGCTTGCTTGTTGGCAGATTCTGAATTGTTGCTGGTTGTGATCGATGCAGGTGCACTTTGCAAAAAATTGAGTTTTTGAACTTTGAAGTATCCCCAGTATTGGATTTAAGAGTAGTCCAAACAAGTAATGACTGCACTGTTGAAATGTTGTCCTGCAAGGTGATCCTTGACCTGGAAAGTTATGATTAAGCCATCTTTTTTCTTTCCATTTGTAATAGAAATTTTGTGAAATTTCATTAAAATATATGTGCAACTCTGAGGCATTGGATCTAATCGGTTTGGGAGAAGAAGAGAGAAAGGGAGCAACTTCCAATTAATTTGAATAAGTTATCACAGTAAGCAATCAGTGGATTTCATAATGTCTGATTTGTCCAATGGTTCATTGATTTCATTCTCTGTCACAAGTCATGATATGCTTGGTCTTTCCCAATAACTAGGTGAAAAAATGATTTAGATATATTTATAAAATTATTCATCCGGTGTAATTTGACACCATGGAGCTTTTCTGTTGGTGAGAACACATCATTCAATGTGTGGATTAGATGCATAAAAAAGGTTTAGATTATAGGTTCAACACCCCCCCCCCAGCCGCGCCCCCCCCCCCCCCCAACACACACACACAAGTGAATGCATTGCTTTGTCCTTGCAGATGTAGGGTTACATTCTATATTTTATATTCCCTGTAGTACCTGCACTTACTTCTCTTCTTTTCATCCAGTTCAAGGGTTCAGATGCACTGGAGCAGCAAAGCAATCTATTTTCAGGTATTTATACAAGCAAAGTCAAATTGGTATTACGATTCAATTTAATAAAACTTTTCAGACTAGAAATTTTATTTGCAGCATTTATGAGAAACCACATAACATGGGATTCAAATGGAACTGAGCCAAGTTTGGATGTTGATGTGAAGTTAAACATTACACTACAGGTTGTAATCCATACCTACCAATGTAAATTTGTTGAGAAATCCACATTCCCCGTATGTTTCAGTTTTTTCTCTTTTCTGAGGCCTTATTCACAACTTGAAAAACAAAGAATGCAATGCTTTCATGTATGGCTTACAGGTCTATACCTCGCCATTTAACTTACTTCCCATCTCCATGGTTGAAGTGCCAGGGAATCTGTAAGTCATTACATTGTTTATTCTAAATGGTCTCCCTTTTCTGCCAAACATTGATTGCTTTCTGGAGGCTTATATGGATAACTAGGAAACTGTGATACAGGGTTATGCAGGGGTTGATTGATAGGCTTGTTCCCCTGCTTGGCCAACAGCTGCTCGAAGATTATCACAACTGGGTTGAAGAGCAGCTAAAGTTTGCCTCATAGATATCATCTACACAAATATGACCGAGCAAGAGCAGCTAAAGTTTGCCTCATAGATATCATCTACACAAATATGACCGAGCTTTCTTGCGAGAATGGTTTCAAATGTAACAAATATACTCAAACACATCTTACCTGTGTTTTTCTTGTGTACAGTGGTTGATGCCACAATATAAAAAAAAAAATGTATTGATCTTAATGAAAGTTTCCACAGTTTCATCACAAGAGGTAAAAATGAAGCCTGTGTAAATCAATGACTTGCACAAGCCTCAACATCGCAACTGTTACAGGAGAGGATCCGCCTGACTCGCATCTTGATTCAACTAAATGAAGCGAAACAAAACTTAGATTAATTTCCAGGATCAATCAACCCCCCACCCCCCCAGTATGTATAAAACATAAAAGGAAAGCATGTTCTTGAACAAAAAAAAAAAACTGCTTAATTAAGTAAATATTGAGAGGTAATTAAACAGGTGAGGCATCAGGTGATTGAACTCACTTACAATCATCACACATCACCATCAAGGATTCCTCTCACTTTCTTTTACTTTGTCTCAATCTCCTACGAGCAGCTCACTTTAAAAAAATGTGATTTACAACCCAACCCAATAAGAACGGCCATTGGTGTTGTGAATGGTTGAAACTGTGGGGGATGTCACACACCATTCATACCATACCTGCAGTCAGAAAAAATGACATGTTAGATTAATACACGTTTACACTACCGAGTAATGACTGATGAAAAATTGCCCAATGTCATATCCACAACTAAAAACAAACTCACTTTAGTAGCACCAGTGCACCGCCAAAAGTGAACTTCAATTGATGAACCAGCAGTTACATAGATGGGTGTCCTCAAAGGAAAAAAGATGGAGAACCTGATAAAAAAAAAAGTTATGATGATGAGAAGAAACAAAGCAAGGTGTAGATTGTTCATAGAATATAAAGCATGAAATCCAAGACAAATTTGATGTACCAACTGAACATGTTAGGTGTCGCTGTTGATGGTTCAATACCAAGATGAACATCTTTGTACAGTGTCGCATCAAAGTAGCCAGCAAATCCTGTATGTGATCAGCACAAAATTTTCAACTTAATTTTCGGTTGAAAAGGAGAATAATTATATCATTATCCACGGGATAAGGCTCTGTCATGGCCAAAATATAGAGATAGATGACAGGTCACTCAAGCATGTAAGAAACTTCGTTAACAAACACCAATAAAAATGGGTAGGGACTAGGGATTATTGGTACAAACTTAAATAACTTTATAACGACCACCCACCCTAAAAGGAAGATACTTCCCGAGGATTCTCTTTAACTTGAATTTTCACCATCCCGGTGAGTAGCAAAAGGTTAAGAGTACAAGTATTCCAATAACATATATTTATTGTTTAAAAAAAAGAATAAGACCATGGAAAATTTTAAAAACTAATGACCACTGGGCAATCAGTCAGTAATCTCTAGCAGATTTCTAAGCATTTCCCGAGTCTTTCAGAAATAAAACTTCATAACTTACTGAGTTAGTGAGTTACTCATTCCATCAGGATTTTCGAAACCACACAAAATGAAAACTTTTTCCATAACTTGGAACAGTACAAACTCTTCAACAAATGGCCCACTGAGTTGTTTCTATTATACAAAGAAAAAGCTTTGTCTAGCTAATATATATTTGATGGGATTCACATGGTTAAAGAATATTCATAACCAGAATGTATACAGGAAATGAAATGGTAGAGGAATTCAACATACCATGAACAGTGACGGATCCAGTATCATTGGGTATCTCAAAACACATCTTTTTATACCTCTGATTATTTTTCTCTGCTGAATGATTTGGATGAACAAATGTGAAAACCTGAGCATGAACCAAAATAAATGTAAATCAATATCTGATGTTAAAAATATTATTCACGAAAAAGGCAACAAAACATGAACTATACCACTATTAAAACAAATGAAAACTTTTTTGCACTATAAAAGATCTTGAGTAATGTAATATGACAACCTCTCCCAATCCAAACAAATTTAAAAAAAAAAAATTGTACCAATCAAAGCAACATAGGAGTAAGGACATCATTAAACTAGCATCAGATAACAAAAACCGCTTTCAGGTTTCTGATTTGAAATGTTCTAAAGGTGTATCAAGTAAATCAGGCAAGTGAAGAAAAGATCTTACTGGCTGAGGAGGAGCAAGCCTTGCTATGCTATGTAATTTGACAACATACGCAGTTTCAAAGTGTGCCAGGTCTTTATGAGCCTTCACCTGTAATAAAAATTAAAAAAAAAAAAAAAAACTTCATAAACTTAACAAATACACTTATACAGAAGGGACAGGAGATCATAGTGATTGATGAATTGTTATACATCATTATACAACTTCGATGTTGTCACTGGTTGAATAAAACTGGTGTACCTAGAATGAATGGAAGAAATGTTACTCAGTAAATGATACTGTTAAATAAATATTTAGGGAGCTCAGAGAAAAATGTGTACGATGATGGAATAGAAATGCCATCCTCCTTCAAGAATTTTTGTGCCCCATCAAGACACTCTGGGGAAAGTTCATTATCACCAAAAGATCCCAGTAACTCACTCACCTGACAATACATAAAAGCATTAGGAAAATCAACAGGGTAAGCATTGGTAAAGAATGGCAAGGACGAAGGAAAAGGCAACCAAGCAACTCATACCAAAATGTCTGCTTTTTCAGGAGCATTCCAGCATCGCATATCACTAGACACTATACTCACAATGCTCTCCCACCCTTCCAGTTTCAGCAAATTCTGTTATCTCAAAAGGTGTATTAGTTAGGAAAGAGGTAGGAATGGACACAAGATTCAAATTTTGGAAGATCAAGCATAACTTGTATAGTTCACAAAATTGAACCAACATGATGAGAAAGAATACAAACTACAAACCATCTATACAAGCAAAAATAATAATTATCAATTACAACAAACAATTCATGACACTAAAAAAGGGAAAACTCACAGTTTTTCAGAATCAAGGCTTACCAAAAGCTTGGTGTTAAACAGACTATAATATGCTACGGAAATGATTCTATTCACAGCTCAGGCATTTCTTCATATATGAATCAATAACCAAATTCAGGAAATTTATCATAGAAGAATAATCACCAACTGACCAGAGAAAAGATTCCATAATTTAATCCAATTAGCAGTAAAAGATCCAAAATAAATGAACGTTACCCACACAGGGTAGGTAATCAGAGGAACTGAAACTAGAAAGAGGTGAATCCTCTAACAGTTCTTTTATCCAAAGAAGTATCCTCTTAAGTACAGTACACCTTGCAAAGTAAAGGTTCAGATAAATAATGAAGCGGAAGACAAACACATACTAAGTGCATGTCCATCCATCTACAGGAGTTCATTTTATGCAGTAAACAGTGCTGGTGAGCGCTGAGGGTTGGCACCATGATGGAACAAGTCCTTGACATGGCTAAAAAGGAAATTCTAAGAATTAAAAATGGCAAAGTCAATCAATCGGTTATCCAGTGGTCTCTAGAACAATTTGCAACCTAAACCAGTCAAAATAGAAGAAATTTTGGACAAAATGTGTTCATTAGAACTGAAAAGGGGAGTCCATTTTACGGAGTCAACCTTTACTTGTACTAAAAAAGCTCTCTCATTATGATTAGAAGACTGGCCAACAAGGAGTATAACCACTCACATGAAGTGTCACTACTGCGTTAGGATTTTTCTCCACAGCATATACTTTCAGTCTCCGGCTTGTGTCTTCAGCTGCCTACAAAAAACCAATAATTTAATTATCAGGTGCATCAAAAACAAATATATACACCACCTGGTCCAAGAAGTGAACTGCTATGGAACATAATAAATGTTGAATGCTAAATTCTCAGAAAGACAGTTATCATCATTATTAAAAGTATGCCACCATGCACTTTCAAAGAATACAAAAATTGTTAAACTAGATAAAGTTAATTTAAGTTTAAGAAAAGAAAAAGTGAAGGAAATTGTGTTGTAAAGAAAGAATAATAAGAAAGAAGAAACGATTTGCTATGCCATTATCCACTTTCAAATAATACTAAAATCGTTAAACTAGATTAAGTTGATTTATAATGAGAAAATGTCAAGGAAAATTTATTGCAAGGAAGAATAATAAGAAAGAAGAAATGATTCGCTCCAGAAGTCAGTGATGATATCAATTCCAGTCAAAGACAAGAAATGATTCAACCCACAGTATTCAGATCATAATAATAATAAAACAATATACAATCCGCAGCCTTGAATTCACAATGAAAAAAAAAACAATATAATGATTTTAAACCATTCCTTTTAGTAGAAGGAATACGGGAATCTCAATTCACCAAAGAAATCAGCATGGCATTATGCAATATATAAGCACACAGATGTATTATTATAAAACGGTGCACTCATGTAATACACACACACACACACACACACTCCATTTAGCCTGCGGGATGAGTTAGATTTGACCAACAAAAACCTAAAAAAGACTCGGCCATCCGACCACATACAACCAGGCAAATAAAAGAAAAAAAGAAAAGAAACCCAAACACTGAGCAAAAAGATCCACTCCAACAGTAGGCTATAAACCTGTGTCAGGGTCAAATAGGATTCTGCTGAAGGACAGGTATTAACATTGACGTCTATATTCACAAACCTTAGACAAAGAATCATTATCCAAAGGTTTCAGCTTTTAAGTACTAAGAACTACCTGTAATGATGCTCTCACAAGAGGTCCTCGTCCCGCTCCAACAACCATTAGCACCTTTTAAATGGGAAAGTTAAAAAGGGCCAGTCAGAATTGTAATATTCCATATACATCATCAAATAGTATATATTACAAATGGAAATAACAAGGGAATCTACTACTTTAAACAATTCCTTTTATTATTATTACTATTACTATTATTATTTTTGAAAAGGAAGTAGAAGCATAGAACAACTCCAAATCGAAATGTGAAAAATTAAATGCCTTCATACAGTTGTGGTCGTTGATGCCATTTCATCAGAAACCCTTTCCAGCAACGCTTTAGATATTGCCCTTTGGTACTGCAAATAAATCAACCAACAAGAAAATTGCAATAAAAACGCAATTCAAACAAGGAACACAAAAGTAACCTCAGTTCAAAATTATCTACATTCTCAAATAATCCACAATAAGAAAACATCACTTCAAAAAGAAAAGAACCTGACTTACATCTCATGCACATTAAAGCACAATTTCCAAGAGAGAAAAAATGCTCTCTAACTACATAAAATGACTTTGATCAAGAAATTTGACATTTATATGACATAAATAAAATGGAAGGATGATTGAAAGCTTTAATATGTAATAAAATTAATTTGTACTGTGTTTATCTCCATATTCAATTGTCAAAACAAAGAGAAAAGCCGCCAATTTCCAAGTGGCTCTATTTGGGCATCGAATTATGTTAATGCCTTTTAATGTATCAAGGTGACTATTAAATGTTGATGCCCTTTCATGTAACCAACAATGTACGATGTAGAGTCATTTATTTAACCATGTTTGATTCCAAATATCAATCTGACATGAGTGAACAAAAATGCGTTATAAAGAGGTCACTACCTGTTTGATCAATCATGTGTTCTATCACGTTAAAGCTATCAGATCATTGAAATCATTTTTTTGTTTCAACAGTCAGAATAGGATCCAACAATGTCCAAAGGGAAAGGTCCAAAAAAACTTAATGGCACACAGACAAACCTGGCTGTATTTGACTGTATCTTTTTCAAATGTCTCGTATGTTTGAGCCTCCAAGTTATCCATGAGGGGCTGTAGTGAAGGCAACATTTACAAGCCAAGCAAACCATTAAAAAAACAAATGGCACATTCATAAAACATTAAGCAGAACTTAAACACACACACAAACATACAAATGTAAATATGCAGTGTATACAAGTGTACCTGCAAAGGGGACTGTAGGAAGTCTCTGTATCCAAGCTGGAGGAATCATCATCACAGTCAATTGTTAAATATAGTGATAGCAAAAACGAAGGGAAAAAACTCTCATAGTCTTATCAAACACAAATTATTAAATTACAAGCAAAATGTCATGGTATTGCTAACCTCAATCCGTTCTTGCTCAGAGAGGGGATCCATCCTCTGGTAGAGAAACCCAACATAATCCAGGTAGGACCTCAATGGATGTCTGGGCATTCCTTTGTCCAAAAGAATGAAATTTTACAAATTACTGGCATATTACCCAAATTAATCTTATAGGATTTAGAATAAAATAACAAAATGACGTGGAACACACTGAAGATGAACCTTTTTTACAGACCATTCTTAAAATAAAATAAACTAAAACATGACATCATGAACAAGTCAAGAAAACTCCTTGCTCATGTTTTCAAGATGAAATTTTTTGATGAAATGTGGCTAAACCTTTTTTCACAGTTGTTGCCCTATATAAACTGGTCATTATCCAGGTTGTAAAACATACAAGAGCTTGACCTTGCAATTAAATGAGCTAGAACATGCTGAATTATGAATTATCATTGTGCAAGTGATAACCAAATAAATTTACCCCCATCAAAGTATTCAGGAGAACTCTAAAGCATACCTTTATTATGGCTATCAATGTGGTTGGCTGATGGGCATACATTGTGAACTCCTTTTCCGGAGATTACTATCTAAAACAAAAAAATATATTCAATCATCATATCAGCATTTGCACCAGATAGACAGAGCAGAGCTTAAGCATTTTTTCATCGTTTCACATAATAATTCATAAAAGAAACCAGTAATGAGACATGATCTTGAAGATTTACACACTAAATATATACCAAATATAAATCAGAAATTCTCACTGGCAAAAATACACATGCAAGAAGAGGAAAGAAAACAAAACTGAAATGCTCATTTATAAGAAACTTTGCACCGGCCCACGGGAGAAATAAATTTATCTACCTGTACAGAATGATTGAAAAAACCAGTCATCAAATTCTGATGCCGCCTTGATAAACAAGGATATCCTCTTGCATTTGTTAGAAATGACTGCAAAATCAACATCATAATACATCATAAAAAATCACTTACCATATGCCAAATATACATGCAGCCTTCAAGAAAGAAGATTTCAACAACCAAAAAAAAAAATTACATCTGTGTGAATGATGGCTGCTCTGACAGGTTCCCCAAACCAACGCCCAAGAGAGTTGACCGACGGCAACGAACTCCTGATCAACAAAGCCCTTAAATGAATAATTTGACCAGATAAATAAAGATTGTGAAGAAATTATAGATTAAAGGTTGCAAATATTACAAAATATCCAGAGCTATGGACAGTTGATTGTGATGCTCACAAAGTAGACGAAATGAGTTCCACCACTCCCAGCTATCAATTACATGTCCTCCATTCTATGAAATGATAATTATTATAACAAAAAAGTACAGCTTAATACCAATAATTGGGTCAATCAATGAGTTCAATGATATAAAATGAAATACGACACAATAACCTAAACCACATCAAGTTGATATTTGGTTGCCAAACCCCCTAGGCTTCTCACAATCAGCAATAATATGTCAGGATGTAATACAAATAAGGAGAAGAATCACTCACCACACTGTCAGAGACCCCATCCATTGAGTCATCAAGAACATCAGATTTTTCCAATGGCAACCTTAACCACAACTACAACAAGAGAAACATTATAGTTGGATGAATAAGCCTAATGGACATTTTGTTCATATGAAAACTGGGCAAAAGAAGGCACCTGCATGTTGGTCAGACCCTGCAGTATTTGATTCACACAACGTGCATAGTTACCACAAGATACTCCTCGTGGTGGAGGAAGAAGACATGCCTACAATCAGTTTAATGCATCAAAATAATAATAATAATAATAATAATAATAATAAAATTTATCAAAAGTAAAGGAGGAAAAATAGAACACATGTACAGTGCAAAATAACCATATTTTAAGCGATTCATATGGGTATCCATTATATCAGTTGCATATAACAGGCCAAAGCCACAATACTTGGATACTTGTCCACACCAAAGTGGACAAAGAACACAGGGATGTGTGTATGAGTTAACAGAACGGAGTTCTCAAAGCAGTTATCCCTCAAAAAACATGGACAGGATTCAGTGAAGAACTGCATGCTTGGTGTGATTAAGGACTCAAGATATATCCAGCTATGTAATAACTAATCCTTCATTTTCTAGTCCAAACAATGCACATAGCATATTGACATAAAAGCATATTGCCAATGTCTGGTAATTTCAAAACAAGTGCCCCTGGCTTCAGCATATAAATCTATACATTTAAAAAAACTAGCCCATTCAAATACAGAAGTTGTACTAGTTTCTCATTAAAATAGAAGACAAAAATGATAGAAGCTAATTCCAGGAATAACTATACAGTACATGATGAAATCCAATAAATCAAATCTAAAGCTTTTCAATGCACGGGTTATGGATATTATACAGAAACCACACATTACAACTATGACATATGAGAACACTCATATTAAGAATGTAAATCTTCATACACTGACCCATGTAACTAACTAACCTGCAAAGATAAATGGGAGGCCCATGCTATTTCTTGCTTCAAAGCAATTTCAGAATCCATTCGAAGCTCCTCATTATCAGAATCCAAATCAATCCATGAGCTGATTCTGCCTGGACGTAAAGCAACTCAGTCCATTTGGAGGTTTCTCAAGAGATATAGAGATCCAATATCCATAAAAATTGTAACATAGATTGATCAATAAAAAAGAACAAAATTAATGACAAGTGATCTCATTCCTTGAAAATCAATCACTTTTGAAAAGTGAGGAATTTAGGTAAATTAGCACCACTTGAAGAGGTTAACAAAGTCCAGATTTAAAAACAATTTCTTGCACATATATTTTACTCATAAAATTAGATGAAAATGGAAGGGCATTTCCCCAGAACCTTTTTTTTATAGAAATGGCAGGAGCTCACTGAAAAAGACAAAAACTCCAACAAGGAGGCATAATGATAGAGCTCAACAACCAGATGAGGGAGGCGTTTGCCCAGCCTCTTTCTTGCACAATTTTTTCAAATAAGAATGAGCATGAAGAGATGAAACTCCCTTAGAAGGGATGATAACTCTCAAACATAAAGGTCAATACAGCTTTCGAAAAAGAAAACATATGTATAAGATCTATTATATTAAATATACACTCGACAATCTACTGCTCCAGTATCCCAGGTTCTGTCTCCTTTTCTTCTTCTCATTTCTGCCTCACCTGGTCTCTGTACTACGTTTGTCTCTTAATACAACATGAAAGCACTGCCTACCTTTTCTTTGAAAAAAATTTCCATTCTCATCAGGAATGAAGATCCCCCAAAGGGGAAACCTACATAAATAAGTATCATCAAACCTTACAAAACCAACATTAAGTTGGTTTATAAATATCTGATAAGTGAGTAGCACATGATCTTCCCAACTACAAGAATGACAGACAATTTTTTACAAGGGGAATGCTTCAGAAATAGCAAAACCACTATTACACTAGACATTTACTACCGCAGTGTTCCAATCAATGGACCTGGGCCAGTGTAGAATAATTTCCTACTTGGCTGTTTGTTTAGCATTGCGTTATATACTAAAATTAAATCCAAGCAACCCAAGTTTATAGTGAGAAGATACCATGATCAATACATACCTACGACATGGCTACTCCACTGTGAGGGGCTAATAACCAGGTCAGAGGCTGCGAATGGTAGGACACAAGTTCCATTTCCATCAGCTTTCCCCAAACTAGGCCTATAGCTGGGATCAATCTGTGATAAACAGTTGCAACAGACAAATTTTTAGGACATAAAATTTTGACTCTAAATAAGTTTACCATCTAGAAGACATTCAGATATAAAAAGGACTAACAAAACAGAGAACATGTAAGTGAGAGCATCAGGCAGCAACCATGATTTGTGGCTTCCACCATTGATGCAAATCAACTACAGTACTATAGGTGAGCTTACTGACCATTCACACAAGAGAACATACACAATGTCCGACGTGTGATTGGCTAATTAGTCACCATTATAAACTACTTGTAAAACAAATAAAACGAAACCATATTTATGCACAGCAGAACAGTAAATCAGACAAACAAGTAAAAAAAAAACTTAAATGATCAAAACATCAAATATTTAAGAGAAGATGGAATACCAAAGGAGCCACAACGAAATCGAATCCCCCCTGAAGGTTGAAAGTGAGGAGGCCAGGCATGTCATCGTCGAAGTCGGTCTCGACGCCGCAGTAGCGGGAGTCGCTCTTGTCCCCCTGCCTTTCCCCGAGCGGCATTTTCTTCCTCCTCGGTTTGCTTGGTCCCGGACACCCTTTGTTTTTTCAAGAAAAATCGCGATTGAAAATAGTCGACAAGAAAGAAAGCACAAGATCTCCTTCGAAAGATTTCGAAAACGTAGAAAAGGAAAGAGCGACGCCCACTTTTTAGGGTTTCAGAGGTTTGGGTTTAAGGAGATGCAGCAGCGGAAGCGGTGACAATAAATAGAGATTTCTTTCCACCCATGCAACAATCCTGACCGTCCAAATAATGATTTTTCATTTTTTAAAAAAAAAAACAAGAGCCGTACACCATCATTAGGGTTTAACCAAGAACGCAGACTCATCGCATGAACGGTTCCGATTTGATCTTTACTTGGATCAAAGTGGGGTTAGTAATGGCGTCATAGTCCATATATATAATACTTCATCATCATCATCATTTCTATTATATACTATAATATATTCATTTTTATTTATATAATAATAATAATAATAACTATTATAATTGTTTGAAGAAAGCAAAAGGCAGAGAGACGAGGGGATCCTCACCCGGACAAACGAGCGAAACCTGTTTTTGTTGCTTTCTATCACTGCAGCGTCTCCTTCGCGTCATCTTCGAATGTACATCACAGTTCGATCAACGCAGACAAAAAGAGAACGCAGTTTTGGGAGAAGGTGGTTTGGCTTTCAAATGGTGGAACTTATATTATAACCGTTTATATATATTATATATATAACCGTCACTCCCAACCAACCACACGTGACGAAATCAGAGGCCACATTGATCATGATGACACTTATATTTGTCACACAGAATTCAAACCCATCTTCCTTCCAAATACACGCCCGACACTCACTAACAAAACGTCTGTGTTCCATGACTCCCTCCCAAGAACCAAGCATGATGAATTGATGATCAGTCACATCAAACCATCTCGATTCAAAGTATTACACAGCATATACAAAATAATTCAAGGTCATGAGTCTCAACCTTGATTAATGTCATAAATACTAACAATATTCGCATTCAGAGTGCCCAAATCAGAATTTTCTATGAAGGAAAACCTTAGAATCCCTTTTCTTTCATTTCTAAAGATACAAACCTCCTCCTGATGGACGGAAATTAATTAATATATGAATGAGCCTATAACAAAAGCAAAACTTGTGGAAAGCTTTATATGCCCTCAAAAAATAAATATTTTCTTTACTGAAATTTAAAAAAATTAAAGATTTACCCTATAAGAGAGCTCTAACTTCTTTGTCAAGAAAGATTCGTAGAACTGCTGGTTTACACTCATTGTGCCTGATCCTCATGGAGAAAAGGATAATCGGAGAAACAGGCAGCAGAGGCAAATCAGTGAAGCGGTCTATTGCCTTTAATTTTTTTAGACATTCTCATCATTTTCAATTGATTCTGACAGCAAGTCATGCTTCTGGGACCGCTCGCTTTGCAAAGATAGGCTCCGTTTCTCCTTCCCACCAGGTTTAGATGAAGCATTGCCATACCATATCATTCCCATCACTGCCAAAATCATACCAAGTATCACATGAAGGTTGAGCCCCTCCTTTCCAAAGAAGAAGAATCCCAATACTAATACAAGTATTGTCTTCATGTGACCGAGAACTTGGAAAGAGACAGCAGTGAATCGACCGATGCAGATGAATTGGCTAAGGTTCGTCCCTATGGCAATTGTGCATGAAAGGGTGACGAAGAACTGTCCACAGAAAAGAGATTCAGGGTGATTCATGAGAATCTTAAAATGTAAGGGAAGACATCTTCTATAATGCAATTGTTGTTATGCATCTCAATACGGTTACTACAATATGATAATATGATTGAATGCATTAGTTGTTGTTTTTTTAAGATTTCCTTGTAAAATGAGAGAAAATAAAAAACGTATATCTTAATTTTGCTTACCACGGAAGCTACACTATAGTCATAAGCATCAATTCTTTTATTTGTCAACCAGTAATCAAGAAAGGGGCCCAACAGCAGCAGTGAAACAGCCTGGACTGGTGCGGTATGGCCCAACAGGTTAAATGATCCAAGAGAATACTTCCTTTGAAGATAGTGGACATACTGCATAAAATTGAAGCAGTGAGAACCATGTCAGCAATTTTTTTTTTTCCATGATTTGCTCTATTTATATAAATGAGTCAAAAGACAAAATCTAGAGTTTTACCATATATTCCAAGATTATGTAGTTCGGAAGAGATTAAAATAAAAGAAAGCAATCAGGGAAGCACATGCATTGTCCCATGGAATAAATATATTTATTTACTTATTCCGTCAGGTATGAAACATGATTCCGGGACTTGATTACTTACATATTGTTGCAAAGATGTGCTCCAAACTGCAATAAAAGCTGCAACAAATCCTTTGGTATTGACGCTCACATCAGTCACAGTACAGACTGCAACACCTAGGAGGACCACAGATATGCTGAGCTTCGTGTCTCTTGAGTACCGGATCTTGTCCAATACGACTTCGAGAAAACAAGACACAGGGATCATAGTCAACTTTGCTATCTGATGAGCATTCAGAATGGTGAATTTATGTCATTCCCTAGTTATATCACATTTTATGCCAGAACGAAAACAAGGGTGTCTACGGGACTGACCTGATAGAACCCCACGGAATTCCACATCAGACTAACATTCATCCCCACAATTGAGAAATTTGCAAAAATGATGAATTTGAGGAGCTCAGGTAAAGGCAAATGGGAGGGCTGAATATATCCCATCCATTTAAGAGCTACGGTCATTAGTGTCGTGGTGGCAAAATGCATGCCAGTCAACGTCGTAGCTGAAGAAAATCAATCACAATCAATACGCTTTATACATAAATGTTTCAGCTATACAGATATTCAAAGCAGTTAAAAGATTCAAAGATTCAGTAAAATGGAAACTGCACATAAACCTAATACGAGGAACACAAAAGCACCAAAAATTTTGAAATCCTCAAACCACTGATTGTAGTCAGATAACAATGTTGCAACATAAACATTCATATATGCATGGTCATACTGAATGAAGAAAGTACCACTGCAGCCAACTTATGGTGAAATCACTTTTTCTGAAATAAAAATACATAGATCTTACAGAAATGAGTAAGATTTAAAAAAGAGTAATCATGGAAAAGCTATTTATATTCTTAAAACATTATGGCTGAAAAGTGATCTGGTTATGGACAAATTCCGCTTCTACAACTCTTCAATTTTACATATTAGTGAAAATCCTAATACTCTGAATGCAAGGGTCTGCCATAAGAGTACAACAAGGATCCAATATTCCCGTATCAGAAATGGGAAAAAAAAAAAACAGAGAGAACAAGACAACAGAATGAATACTCAATTTTCTTGTATGAACTTCCAATGACATACGTTTCATGCAAAAAAAATAACAATAATTTTGCACTTTTAACCTAACTGATATTTCACAGTTTCTTAACCTAGTTATTCAGGTTCAAAAGTCCCGTTAAGGGAGGATAAATGAAAAGATAATGTCATTCACGTCATCACATTTATGAAGAATGATACATAAACTCGTCAAATTTGGACGTGATCATGTGGCTGAGATCCTTCATAAATTGAATGGTTTTGCTACAATAGAAGCCTCTCAAAATCAACCAGTCACAGGATTAGCAGAAGTTTGAAGGGCTGCTTCAGGAGAAAAAAAAAAAAAAAAGGATGTTATCACCTCTCCCTCTGCCTATCAGCTAGACAATGATTCTCTTGGTTAATAATCACTCATACATCTCCATCTGCAAGCTATGGATATATGTATCCCATTCCAACCAAGAGAAACTTGTGAGTTGTATAAGAAACATGGGTTTCTAAATGTGCATAATGGAGACAGCTTGTCCATAATAAAAAGAGCAAGTCAGTTAAAAAATAAGCCAATTTTTTGAAATCAAGGCAACATATTTTACGTATCAAAATCCAAATAAAAATTGAGAAGAAGTGTTGATAGTCAAATGAAACCATAATGGTAACAAAGATGTCTGATTGAATCCCAAGATTCTGAGACTTGTTTGCACAGCAATTACACATGCCAATACATGGCGATTCAAATTACTCCATAAACATTGCACCACTAGTCCACTAAGTCAATGCAACTCTAGAATGACCTGTGCCAGATGAATCCTATGATATCCTACTGTACAAATTGCCATTGATATTACGACTGGGCAAAAGCCTCAGGAACATAGGCAGATCAACAGGCTGCATCAGAAAGAATATTCGACCAGACTAAACCAGTCCCAATTGTTCCACCTTGTTCTGATCCCCAAAATTTCTTTATGTTTCTGTTTTTTATTTGACAGAATACGTCATGCAAACTGAAAATCACATCAGGTTGGTTGCTTGAGTTACATCCATGGAAACATCTTCAACTTCAACCACAATTCAATTACACCAGACAGAAATTTCTAATCCATCCACACGAGATTGTATACGTATATAGTTAATTCAAAGTGCCCAATTGACTTTTAAGAACCTTATACGAAAAAAGAAAATCCTGAATCATTTATCCCAGATTGACAGAGAACTCCACCTCAAAATCACATGCACAAGTAAATTCACATGGATTCAGAAACTAAACATGAAAAGAAAAATACAGATCGATCGCAAATGAACATCTATTTGACAATAATAATAAATAAAAAAAAAGGTGAGTGGATTTACCAAAACTGAAACCATAGGAGGCCATCAAGGCTTTGTTGACGATGATGATCCCAACAGAGGTGACGACATTGAACATCCAAGACGCCACATCCAGAGCCGCCTTCCTATCAGCCTTGCTCGCAGGAGCCATTCTCTCTATGTTTGCATTCAATTACATACAACCCATAGAAGAGGATCTCCACATGAATCAGATCTAACGGAGAATTCAGAGAGAACGGATTTGGGAATCGGACCTTTTTTTTAATTCTAATCTAATCTAATGGGGAGGTGAGGGGAGGGGATGTGCAGCAGATAAAGACGGCTGTCGTGCTGGGCGTGCTTCGTGGCTGCTTTTTCCGTCATTTTTATTTATTTTATTTATTTATATATATATTAGTATTTACTTACTGCTCCAAAATTTAACAATAATAATGTGTTATTAAATATAATATATAATATGTATATATTCAGGGGATTCATGAGAAATTCAACGGATTCATGAGAGAGGAATTGAATGGGGTGGTGGTGGTGGGTAGGTCCGAGTCGGGTCCGGGTAGGGGTGGACCCCGACCAGACCCGTGGCAAGACCCGTGACAAGACCCGACGGGTTTGGGTTCGGGTCCGACTCGACCCGGACGGTTGGTTAAAAAAAAAAAAACAAACAAACAAACAAGAAGAACTCATGTATTTGTTTATCTTATCATTCTATTTGAAATTTTTTGTAATAAAACATTATTATTAATGAGACTATGTTTGAATATAATTTTATACAATTCAAAAGAAGTAAATGAATTATTAAACAACATCCAAAATAATAATCACTAACATAAAAAATATATTAATTTAAATAATAAATATAACTAATTATACAAACATTCAAAACAATATTAACCTAAACAACATTCAAAACAATAAACACTAACATATTAACCTAAATAATAAACATAAATCATGCAACAAACTAATTAATCATATAAATTCAAAAGCTAATAAATTAATTGTCCAAAACAAACCGACGACAATACATTACTAAGTTTATTACATATTAAACAATCAAGTTCTTATAAGTTGCAACATCAACACAAAAAAAATAAAATGTTATGATTATGAATATGATTTATGGGTTTGTTATGATTATGATTTATGAACTTGTAGATACAAAAATAAGTTAAGTAATAAATAAAATTATGTATCAACTAATACTAATGGTCTTATAATATATGAGCATATTTTAATAAAACAATTGGGTCTCGGGTCCAACGGGTCGGGGCGGGGTGGATCCGGACCTGACCCGTTTGTTTGTTCAGGTCCACCGGGTCATGTTCAAATCAGATCGGATATATTACATGTGTAATCAGGTTCGAGTTAGATCGAGTTCGGGTCTAGACCCGACCCGTTAACAGAGCTAGTGGTGGGGACTGAGGAGTGTGAATATAAAATATGGTTGGGGTTGGATTGGATGCGCATCGTGATCCAAAATGTGTCTCCGCCTAGACATGAATAGTAACTAACATTCCATTTCAAGAATGTGGGGGACCTGTAACGTTTAAATCTCAAAAGATATATGTCATCATCATTTATTCATTTGTATACCCCCACCCACCATCCCACGCACAAAAAGTTATAATAACTTGGGAATTTGGATATATAAATAAAACATACAAACGCGGGTTGGTAAATGAGTCGAACAAGTCGAGCTTTGACCTGTTTAGACTCAACTCATTTAGTATCAGACTCAGCTCAGGCTCAGTTCAGTTCTGGATCGAGCTTCATTTCGTGTTCAAGTTCGACCCGTTAGGCTCGTAAAAAGCTCGACTCGTTTGTTAAACAAGTCAAGCCGAAACTCGAATCAAGGTTCAGCTCGGACTTGTTTAGCTAAAAAAAAATATTATTTAGCATTTGAAAAGTCACATTTTACAAATCACAACACCTTATACATGTGAAAGTGACATAAGTTCAGGCTCGTGCTCGAGCTCAGCTCATTCCTCTTTTTTATGTTAAATAAACGAGCTCGTCTAGGTTCGGGTTAGGGTCGTTTACAAACCGAGCTTTAAAAATTGTTCAAACTCGGCTCGTTTGCCTAACCGAACGAGCCTGAACGAACTTTAACTGAGCCGAGCCAGAGCGGAGTCGAGCCCGAGTTGCTCAGCTCATTTACCAGCCCCACATACAAAATGTGACATTCGTGAGGGTACGATGAAATTCATGGAATTGTTATGTAGCAATAGCAGCCTAGTTATTGAAATATCTGATTTTATCCTCTACAATTATTACAATTATAATAATAGTAATAACATAATAAATAAATCTTTATAAAATTTAATTGAGATAAAGTTTAGTGAATATTTTTAAATTTTGAATTATTTGAACGATTATTCAAATCTGATTTTGAAATTGTAAGATGTATAAATGATTTATTTGAATCTATTTTGAAATGAACAAACAGATACCATTGCTAACTAAATTTATGAGTGTAAAACGGCGTCACATCCTTTTGATAACCAAGTAATGATATATATATATATAAATATTTAAAAACAAACTGCGCACAATCAGTACCTTCAAATTTTTTTAATTCATTTATATATAATATAATATGTCATGTTATATATATATATAAATGATATAATGAAATTTTTAATAATGATTAGATAAATCATTTTTAAAATAAAAAAAAAACATAAAGGAGATATGTTACAACTATAAAAATGAGTTTTTTACATATATACTATTCCACCAAACTTATATTATAAAAATACCCTATTTATTACTCCAAAACCAACTATATTGCCAGAATGGATTTAAAAAAAAAAGGAGTTTAGAATTAGGGGTACAACTTAGATGGGTTAAACCTGACCAAACCTGAAATTTGGGCAAGTTTGAGTTGTGATTTTAACATTCGGGTTCAACCAGAGCCCATACCAAAACAACTAGAACCTGATTTAGTTAGGTCTAGGTTGAGGTTTTGGGTAATCCGAATCAACCTGAGACCGAAGTTTTCATATCAAAGTAAAATGTTATAAATAGACTTATATTTTTTTAACGTGTATGATAAAATTTGAATTATACAATTTAATTTTATGCAGAATCTTTCACTTCTATAGTTTCCATATATCATTTTTTTAATGGATAATTGACTCTTGTGAAATTTTAATTGTTTAAAATAATACATTTTTACAACCATGGGTCCCAACGATTATCATAAATAAATAAAGAATAAATAAATAAATATTTAAAGTTAAACCAAAATCCAATTCAACTTGAATCAATCCCAAACTCAACCCGAACCCAAACAAAACCCGATGGATTGGGTTCAAGTTGAGCTTCTCAAACCTGATACTCGAGTTGGGTTCGGGTTAAGACCCAACCCGCCCAAGTTACACCCTTATCAAATATAATAAAATACTAACGATATTTTGCTAAAATGTGATTTTTAAATGTATATATACAAAAAAATTATTATTTTGTGGATATGGATGATATTTTTCGATTTATGTATAGATAAAAAAGCCAAAAATTAAATTATTCTCAAATTATTTAAAAATTCATAACTTTTTAAATATAACGGATGATCAATAGCTGAAATAGCATTTTTCCCGAAAATGATGATTTGAAGATGAAAAGTGAGATAAACTTATATTTAATCCAAAATTACCTCTTTATTATTTATATTCCACAATTATCTCAATTAAATATAATAAAAATATAATATCATAAAAAAATACAATGATGTGGCGCAATCGTCACTATTCATTCAATATATCTTTAAAATCATCAGATAAAATCAATGATTTTGGATAATAATAAATTTTAACAAATTTATTAGGGGTAAAGATGTAAATTGGCATTACACAATTGAAAGCACTTCCCATTAGTATTAATACGAGTATTTTACCACGCACGATGTGTGTGTAAAATTAAAAAAAATATTTTAAAAAGGATGCCCACAACCAATACCCCAAAATTTTTCAATTTATTATAATAAATTTTTTAATAATGATTAAATAAATCATTTGTAAAATTTATTATGAAATTACAAATAAATGAGATATATCATTACTGAAAATTAGTTTTTTTGCATGTATACCCCTCAACCAACCCCACATATATTGTAAAAATACTCCATTTGAAACTCTCAAACTAAAAAAAAGAATTAAATTATTCTCAAAATTCTTTAAAAACTCATAACTTTTTAATTATAGCTCTAATTGGTGCAATCAATAGCTCGTTGAAAATAGATTTTCAATATATACTTATGTCTATAGAATATATTTTTCTTAAAATGACTATTTTATGATGAAAAAGCGAGCTCAAACATTGAAACTCATAGACCTGAAATTTTTTATTTATCAACCTATATTATGTGATTATCCATATCTAAATCTATTAAAAATAATAAAAATAATGATAGGATATGATTATGTGGCATGATCACCACCATTCATTCAATATATCATATAAATAGATATTAAAAAGATAAATTAGATGAATATCTCATATCATCAATTAAAAAATTAAAATATATTTATCATTCTTACCCTTTAATATAAAATCAAACATCATAAATAGTTAAGGATAAAATTGGAAAAGGAAAAAATTACACACACAAAGGAACAAGCATGATAACTTAAATAGTAGGAGATAAATATAATCGATATATAGATATGAATCTCCAGATTTATCCGAGATAAATACGATGGGTTTATTTTACAATCGGACCCATTTTTAAAATTTTTGAATTTTGATTTGAAATATTCAAATTTGTAAGATATTAAATAAAAAGAGATCTTATCCTCCGATCTATCCAAAATATCTCAAAAGAATCATTTTATACATGTTTTCAATTATATCCTAAAATATTATAATTTAAGTTGTAGGTATTATTTATAATTCAAAATCAGAATCCTTATTACAAATCTAAAATATCTATTATTATTTAATTAAATCTAGATATTGTATTTTCGAACCTAACAACCTAATGGATTCCATATATGATATAAGTTTTTTACAATAAAAATTTCGAATTTATACTAAAAAAGTTATTAAATTGTAAAAATAATTTGATTTAAAAGAATATTAAAAATATTTAAATCTCTAGTATTCATGTAAAAGAGGTCATTTTATTTCTCTTCCAAAATCCTCAATAGAATATTTTCTTATCTTCCACATATAAAAAAAGGGCAATATGATTGGAATACGTAAAACTATCCTATTCATACATTAAACTTTTTGTGTTTTCAAGCTAGCCAAAAGAGATAAAATATCCTACAAATTATAATATTTTAACAACCAAATAATCTACACATGAAAATAAATAAATTATAGCATAAATTTGAAATTAAAAATAATATTAAGTAAAAAAAATGATGTTACATTTGTTTTAAAAGTAGAAATATAACGAAGAAGACGAATATGAAAGGGAAGCTGAAACTTTTTGAAAACTTTTTTTTTTTTTAAAAAAAAAGTGGGCCCTAACAAACCCTTAAGGCCCTAACAAACCGTTATGTTGCTACGTGACCGTGTGAAAAAAAAAAGGGATAGCTGAAATGATCGTCGTCCATTTATTTAGAATAAAAAAAATTCCCAAGAGAGGATCATATCCCAAAAAAAATCCCTATCTTTGATCAAGTCCAACATTAAGAGCTGTTCACATCTTCTTATCTTGATTTGAATCCAATCCGAAACATGCAAGTCGCTTTTCCATAACAGAATCAGATAAAAAAAGATTAGACTGGAAACTCAAATCTACTACTATATAAACCTTCAGTGATCGAAGACAAATCTATCTAATCCAATACACACACACACACACACACAAAAAAAAAAAATGGCGAAAGCAATTCATGGCTTTCTGACCCTCTTCATCTTTCTGGGTTTCGTGGCATCACTGGCGTCCGCTGCCTTCCATGTCTGCGACCCGGTGAGGTTCACCCAGCTCGGCCTCGACATGTCAGTGTTTCGCTACTGTGACAAGTCGCTCCCTTACCATGTGAGGGCCAAGGACCTCATCGACAGCATGACATTGCAAGAGAAGGCTATTCAGCTCGGTAACAAGGCATACGGCGTGCCCAGACTCGGCCTACCCCCCTACGAGTGGTGGTCCGAGGCCCTTCACGGCGTCTCCAGCACCGGTCCCGGCACCTGGTTCAACAGCACCGTCCCCGGCGCCACCAGCTTCCCCACCGTCATCCTCTCCACCGCCTCGTTCAACGAGTCCCTTTGGAAGACCATCGGCCAAGTACGTATACATATATATATTAAATATATAACAAGAGTGCGTGCGTGACGTGTGAATATTGATTGATCGATAGGCCGTGTCCACTGAAGCGAGGGCCATGCACAACCTAGGCATGGCGGGATTGACGTTCTGGAGCCCAAACGTGAATGTTGTGAGGGACCCGAGGTGGGGGAGGATCTTGGAGACACCAGGGGAAGATCCATTCGTGGTCGGTCGCTACGCCGCCAATTACGTTAGGGGCTTGCAAGATGTCGAGGGCCAAGAGACTACCGCTGACTTGAATTCCAGGCCTCTCAAGGTCTCCTCCTGCTGCAAGCACTACGCAGCTTACGATGTCGACAACTGGGAGACTGTCGCTCGCTGGACCTTTGATGCCAGGGTACATATATATTATACATTTGATATATAATAGATTCTCTTATGATATATATAATTTGTTGTTTTGATTGAATTATTATATTTAAAAAAAAAAAAAAAAAAGGTGCGTGAGCAAGATATGGTGGAGACGTTCCTCCGACCATTTGAGATGTGTATCAAGGAAGGCGATGTGAGCAGCGTCATGTGCTCTTACAACAGCGTCAACGGAATCCCCACCTGTGCCGATCCAAAGCTTCTTAAACAAACCGTCAGAGACGATTGGGATCTCCATGGGTACGCACTGCACGTAGTTCAAATTAAAGTATATAATATTCCTTGTACGTACGTCGTCTCAAACATATACATTTTTGTTCGATCTTAATATATTATGATCGATGTGATGATCTACAGATACATCGTCTCGGACTGCGACTCAATCGAGGTCATGCACCACGACCGCAACTGGTTAAACGGCGTAGAAGAGGACCAGGTTTCTCAAGCCATGAGAGCCGGTAATTAATTAATTTCACTAGCTCGATCGCCATTAGATAGATGTGTCCGAGACTTATTAATTTGTTGTTTGAAACCTAGCTAGGCTTGGATTTGGACTGCGGCGTATACTACCCGAACTTCGTGGAGTCCTCGGTACTGAAAGGTAAGATGAGATCGTCAGACATCGACAAAGCACTGAAGAACAACTACGTGGTGTTGATGAGGCTCGGATACTTCGACGGCATGCCCGCCTACGACTCGCTGGGGACGAACGACGTCTGCACCGCTGACCACATCGCTTTGGCAGCCGACGCCGCCCGCCAAGGCATCGTCCTCCTCAAGAACGACAACAACGCCTTGCCTTTGGACCCCACCAAGTACAAGTCCATCGCTCTCATCGGTCCCCACGCCAACGCCTCCAGTGTCATGATCGGAAACTACGCCGGCACACCCTGCAAGATCATCTCCCCTCTCACTGCCTTCTCCGGGATGGCCTCCGTCGACTACCAGATGGGTTGCGCCGATGTCGCGTGTAAGGAAGACACGCTCATCGCTGCCGCCGAGGACGCCGCGCGTAAGGCGGAAGCGACCGTCATCGTCGTCGGCATCGACGGTTCCGTCGAAACAGAGGGCACCGACCGCACGGATCTCCTCCTCCCGGGCTTCCAGACCCAGATGATCAACCAAGTCGCCACGGCCGCGACCGGGCCTGTGACTCTCGTGATCATATCTGCGGGTGGCGTCGACATCTCATTCGCGCAGCAGAACCCGAGCATCAACGCCATTATCTGGGCTGGCTACCCCGGTGAGCAAGGCGGTACTGCCATCTCTGATGTCGTCTTCGGAAAACACAATCCAGGTATGTGAAATTCAATTCAATCCAATCGCGCGCGCGCGCGTGTGTGTATATATATATAACACTCGATCAATATGATATGATATGATATGTTACATTTGACAGGAGGAAGGTTGCCCCTGACGTGGTACAAGGCGGATTACGCGGACAAGATCCCCATGACGTCGATGCAGCTACGTCCGGACGATAAACTCGGTTACCCCGGCAGGACATACAAGTTCTTCAACGGGTCTACGGTTTACCCGTTCGGATACGGACTCAGCTACACCGAGTTCAAATACACCCTCTTGTCGTCGTCCAAAGCGTCTCTCCAGATCAACCTGGAACGCCTCCAGCACTGCCACGACTTGGACTACAAGCCGGGCGTCTTCTTCCCTCCGTGCTGTTCCGTCGCCGTGAAAGACATGAAATGCGACCAGGTGGTCGAATTCGAGGTCCAGGTGTCCAACGTCGGAGCCGTCGACGGTGCCCACGTGGTGATGGTGTACTCGGTCCCGCCCTCGGCGATCGTGGGAGCGCCGGCGAAGCAGGTGGTGGCGTTCAAGAGGGTGTTTGTGGGGGCGGGGAAGAGCGAGAAGGTGAAGTTCAGTCTGGATGCTTGCAAGAGCTTGGCAGTGGTGGACAAGTCGGCGTTGATCGTGTTGCCGACCGGGGAGCACACCATAGAGATTGGGAGCGGGGACGGGAATTTAATCAGTTTCCCTCTTCATGTTGACCTCCAAAAGAATTAGTACTAGGGTCAGGAAGGAAATTAAGATTTTAGTGGCTACTGCTAGTTAGCTAGGTAGTGTTTGTTTTGTGGTTGGTGACATGGATGGACTCCAGGATTTTATTAGCTAATTAGTTTTTTGCTTTAGTTTGTGCAGTGGTTTTTTTTATTTTAGTAGCTGAATAATTTATTCAACGATGCTTAAAGATGAGAAATAATTCTCGTTTTCGTATATTCTGATGATCTATCTCATTCATTCTTCTTATCTTACTTTTGTTTGATAATTTACCATAAAATAAAAAAATACTAATCTATTTTTTTTTTAAAAAAAAAAAAACTATATATGAAAATGGTGGTTAATGGTGTTTTATACAAAAGATATTGACTCATAAAATTCATTCTCTCTCTCTCTCTTTTTTATCTTCTCCTAATCCCAGATACCAGTGGAAAAGAGCTGCCCAGTTCCCTTCAATTTTCATAGAGTAAATATAATTAGAAAATAAAGTCTGATTACTTATCTACCCTCATAAACAAAAAGTTAAATTTTTTATATTTGTTCCACACCTTAAATCCCTGCTTGATTTATGTGTGGGATAAAAACTAAAGAATGGATAACTCATTGATTGATTAAATTAAAATATAAGATTATTATTCATATTTTTATTTTGTTGTAAATTTTTTAAAAAATTATTGTAGATAAGATGATTTTCAAAGATAAACATGAGGATAATTAAGGGACAAATATACGTGGGATTTGGCAAAATAATATACAATATATATATACAAACATAATTGATAGAAGGGTTGACCATTGAAAAAGGATATAACAACGCACTTTTGGCCATCGGTAAATTTTTTAACTTTTGTTTTTAAAGATTTGATTGTTTTTTTTTAAATTCATTGGTTTATCATAATATTTATGAATGGTAATCATTTTTTAATTTAATTTTAATCTACACGTGTTTTAAATTTTTTTTTAAAATTGTACATCATTCTTATGTACATATATTTTTTTTATAAAAGATGAAACATATACATTAATAAATTATATAAATATATTTATAAAAAATTTATATCAAAACAAATGTTACCATGATTTTTTTAATATCACGTATTATTTATTAATTTTATGTTCACGCCTGTTTTGTTCCATTCCGACAATATCCCAACTTATATGTATATCCCAGTTGTGTCATCGTGTACTTTGTGTTAAGAACTCCCCCATTTCATTCACCCAGGGCTTCTGAAACCCTCACAAAGCACACGTCAAGGCTTTTTCTTCATCTTCGGCTCCTCCTCTTCTCTTCTTCATCTCCGTTTCAATTTCGCTCTCATTTCACATTCAGGTACATAATACTCTCCTCCATCTCTTGCCTCTATTTATGTTATTTAACCTTGAATATATGACCTAATTTCATCATTGAGTGGAGAGTTTTGTTGTTCTTTTGAATCAGTTGTGAATGTTGGGCTTTTCAAAACTCATTGGTTTTTTTTTGGTTGCTTTTTGTAAATCAGCCTTACAAAAAGGGTTCTTACTCTCTTTTCATTGATAATCTTTTTTTCTTCAACCAGTTATGCTCATGTTCTCAAAGCCTTCCCCTTAATTGATAATTTGAGGACATCATGAATATTATTGTTCCTTTATTTTTTATCATCAACTTGGAGAATTGTGTTTTTTTTTTTTTTTGAAGAAAAGGTAGATGTTTGTGTGTGTGTGGGGGGGGGGAGAAGAAGAGTAAAAATGCAAGAAAGAAAAAATTCCAGGATCCTCAATAAGAGGATGCAGGGCCCTGAAGAACGGTTTGTTTTTGGAAGAAGAGTGTAAGGGGCATACATAGTTGTCTCATGTTTAAGTGCATCCATCATATGGAATATCAGGGGCCTTAACGACACGCAAAAAGGAGGGCAATTCGAGACTTGGTGGCGGCGCACATGGCTCAAATTTGTTGCATCCAGGAAACGAAGATGGAGGTGGTGGATAGGCTGATAGTGCAAGAACTGGGGGCGGAACTTGGAGAATTGTTGAGTTTGTTATTTCTCAATATCAGCCACTAAGGCTTTGTTTCTCTTCACTGTTGGTCCACTTTTGTTAGTCTTCCAAAATTTTCATGCCTAAACCTTATTGAAACCTGGATTGGGATTTTTTAGGGGCATATGCTTGCTATCAGTGGAATGCGTGCGTTGTCCTAGGATCTAGATAAGGAAATTATCTTTTTAGAGTTGGGTTTATATGGTTTCAGGGGTCAGTGAATAGAATTTGGAGTTTAACCAGGGGCTGGAGGTGTATCTGAAATTTTCAAACAAAAACAATATAGCTTTATGTCAGTTGAGAAACTTTATAATGCAGGTAGGTTTGCGTGTAGTCTACTATGTACCACATTTTTATGATGGACAAGTAGATAAATAATGAACAGCATGGTGAGAAAGATATCTATTGTTGGTGATTATTTGATGTGGTTTTCATAATCCATTTTACTTGGGTGTTTGCCCCTGCTCTTTACGCCACTCCTACGATGACACCCATCCCTGGCTCACCTACCTGTGTCTCCCCTTCCCTTGCAGAGATAAAGCTTGTGGAACAGCTGTGTGTGTGTGTGTTTATACTGCATAATTTCTCACAAAGTTTAATAACGACTACAAGAAAATCTGAATAACTAGAGAAACAACAACTCCATTTTTGAAGAGCGTCATATAATCGAACAAATTTTGGTAGGAATCTTTGAACAGGAAAAAGAAATTGGGGTACTGCGTCACTGATGATAAAAGTTGCCCATTTCATCAAAAAAAATTAATGATGTAAATGATATTAAGTTCTGTCCAATAGGAAGGATCCAAAAGCCCATACACATCTAAAAAATTGATACAGAAAAAACAAACAGCTTATACAAACTTGCAGTGCTGCCTTAAAGCCATTTTAGGTGAGTGACCGATACTTTTTGGAAAGCTACTATTTTGAATATGTGTCGATACTTGATAGTTAATACTAGCATGCTTTGATATAAATTAGAGCCCATGTGTTTTTTTCAGATAAAAAATGATTTAGTATATTTAAAATTGCCATTGGTTACTCTTAGAGAAGCATAGACCATTGTTCTTTATTATTATATGTCCCCAGAATGAAATAGGCTTTACGAGATAATGCATAATTATGCCTTGAACTAATATGATTTGGAAGTCATGCTTCTAAAATTAAATACATTTCATTGTGAAAATAATTAAATATCCTAGCATTAGTTCAGAGTGACTAATGCCTATGGATTATTTGTGAATCCCTCTAACATGTCACACATTTGACCCTACATAGGCTTACGTACCTGGTAAATGACATGGATAAAATGAACCCTAATAGTCGCCCTTGGGGTGTAGGTTTTGGACTTTGCCCTTGATTAGTGAGGAGCTTGGGGTATGTCCCTCCTCACTGTGGCGAGGGCCTTGGAGTCATCCTCCCTCGTAGGAACCCAGGGATCAGGTGCTAGATGTTCTCGTAGTGGTGGCAATGGTGACCCACCAACATCATTCTAGATCGACATCTCCCACGGGGAGCTAGACGACATTGTTGTCGGCTTGAAATAACTGTCTTGCTTGGGTGCTCGGCACATCCATAAGACGATTCTTCAACGCTTTGACGAAGACCCTACAGACAAGATACTTTGAGTTTGCGGGTGTTCCGATGCACTCAATGAGTTTCCAGGTGTTCCAATGTATACGAGTTTCCAGACAATTGATGTACTCTATGGGCTGGTTTGGCAAGGGGTTAAACTTTTGAAGATAAGTTGTCCTAATTTTAGGGAATAAAAAATCCATCAATTTTGTTCTTATTTACGTTTATCAAAATTGAGACAAAAAGTGATGATAAATTTTATTCTAGCCTTTAGTTGGAACAAAAAAATCATCATTTTCATTTCAAAATCTTTATCCTGATTATTTTTTACACCAAACGGGATAAATTGTCCCCTCTCTCCACTTATCCCCACAATTATTTCGTATCCCATCACTTATCCCCCTACCAAACCAGCTCTATGAGTTTCCGTGTGTTCAGCTAACACCCTTGGCCTCCCTTGGAGGAACATCAGCCTCCCCATCCCCACAGAGGGACCACTTCCTCTTCCAGCTCACCACCATCCACTCTTCTCTTGATGCTCGCGACCTCGCCATCGCCGGATGACGACCCTGTGTTCTCTCACCACGCACCTCTTTGCTCTCACTCATACTCATTTGGCATCTTTGCTATTGACTTCCCTCATTATGTTGGCAAATTAATCAATTAACTTCAACAAAAATAAATCAAAATGACCTCCATTTAGTTGAGAATAGTCTGCCAACAAATATCCTACTTTCATTATGCATCAGAGCATTCATATGCTGTAGTAAACAAATGAAGTTAATATGGTTCATAGTTCACTTGATTGGTCGGCTATATTTATTTAATGTCTTCATCTGCATATGGATACCTGTGCCTAATATGAGAAGATTTTTCAGAGATGGATGCTTCTAAGGTGTCCTGGTATCTGCCAGTTGCTAGAATACAATTCCATTATCTGCAATTCCAGGTTTCGTGCACCTCGATATTTTTTTATTTTTAGAATACAATACTGTTAGCTATGGTGCCACATTTACTTATTCATAGGAATGAATCATATTTGGGCCTTGTTGTTCTAATGCCATCAGTTTTGCTGAGTCCTGCAGTCCCAATTTTGTTATCTGAAATTGTGAACAGTGGAAAAGAAGCATTCTTGTCTTTGGTTCTTTCTTACTACCAGGATTATAAGAAATAGAACTTCTGTTGTGATACCTTGTGCTGTGCCATGGGATACTACCTGCCCTTCCTCCTATTAGGGATGCATTTCTGTGGATTTTTTTTGTTTCATTTTCAAAAAAATAAAAATAAAAAAAATCTAGAATTTTTTTTGAGGGAATTGCAATTAGATGATAATCACATGCATGTGTTAACTAACATTGTTCCGATTGTTGTTCAGCCATGGCAGAAGAGGGTGACATTTGGCAAACCATTGTTTCTTCTGTTGTATCCACATCTGGTGGGTCAATTATGGAAAATGTTTGCTCACACGAGGATGAAGCTTGGGTTGACTCTTGCCTGGCGCAGGATGCAGAATTGTCTGATGAAACCTGGAACAGTTTGAAAGAGGCATTGTTAGACATCATCAGTTCCCAAACCACTGTTGCATCTAATAATGAACCTTCCCCAGCTGATGGTGATGCTATGTCAGAAGGAAATGATAATCCTGCTCTTATAGAGGAGCATGAAGAAACCGACGTGGCTCTGCGCTACATAAAAGATGATTTTATCCCTCATCCGCTTGTCGATAATGTAGATTCTGATTCAGAAGATGACACAGGTCCAATGAGTGATATAGGGTCAACTGAAAATATTTTCAGAGTATGGGATCTTGAGATACCGGCAGAGGAGGAAGATGAACTTGTTAAGCAGTTGAATAAAGCCCTTGGTGAGACTTCTACTGATGCTCCTGCGCCAAAGTTGGGTGATCGCTCCACATCCCAGTATAAAATAGATGACCTTGTTGATGGCTTGGCGGACTTGTCTTTGAAACCATGGAATGATTGAATGACCTACTCTCCAACCCAAGAAGCTGTACTCTTTGAATTGATGTTTGCTATCAGATTAGATGACAAAGGAAGTTAGTTTTCTACCATAACCTTTATTAGGGAACATGATTTTGGTTTTTATCCCATTTCAGTTTTTTAGAACTTCCATACATTTCATTGATGCAGTTTTCTAATAAAAATTACATTATTTTTTACCTTAACAATGCGGACATTAATTGTAAGTAGGTGAAACACACTTTGAGGAACATTGTGATGTAACATGTGAAATACAAATGAAAAATAAAAAAAATTACATCATATTTTCAAGTTCTTGCAGCTTAAGTGTTTTCAGTGGTTGCTGAAGACTCATGTTCTCTTTGTGCTTGAAATATCTGCAGCAGCAAACTCATCTGAATGTGTTGCATGGGGGATAGGAGCTACATCTCCAGCACCTGGGTATATACTGGGTGATGGATCTGCATAGCCGTAGTCTTCTTCTTTAATTAGACTCTGATGTTGCCATGACCAGTCTCCATCTTCTGTGTGAGGGAATGCGAGTGATGATGGAGATGGTGATGGTATTATGTGGGATGACACCTTGAATAGGACACTTATTAATATGAAGATCAAGAATGACATCTTCATTGTTGGAATCACCTCTCAGTGCATTTTTTTAAAGTAGTTTTATGGGTCACGCTTTCTTGGATTGTTGGTCTGTTGGGCAGTGTTGGGCAAGAGAGGAGTACTCTGAGAACTCTCCAAAGTTTGTGTCACACGTCAAGAGTGACCCAGTCACAGATATAGCATGCCTTCAATTGCTGGCTTGCTGCAATAACTACTGTTTCTTTTTTAACATCCAGTATGTCTGGATTAGATGGAGATCGATTTGCAATTCACTGATTCAACTTTTCATTAGTTTATATATATATATATATATAAGAAAGGTCTGATGCTTCTTTGTGTGTTAGGAGAACTTGGTGGGGTATGTTAAGCAAAAAGATTAAAGAAATACATGACTGGGTATTAAATAGATTCAACAACAAAAGTATACAAAAACTTGAATATTGGAATATTATGTCATTCCTGGATTTTATTCAAGAACACCCAAACTTTTACTCCAGGCTTGAAATTGCAACAGCCAATTCTCAGGGTGATGCTGAATTCCTGGGGCGTTGCCCTACATAAACCTGTTGAGGTACCAGACAATTAAGTTTCCGTGTGGGTGTGTGATCGGCACCACCGCGACGAGGGGAGAGACAAATCAACGCAGAAGTGTTGTTTCAATGCATTGGAGATATCGGCCAAAAATGCACAAGCACCTCCTACGTCGATGTAAAACACCAACGCCCCCTTTTTGATTGATTTGGAGGTTGCGTCTGCCGGTGTCTACGAACACTACCGCCCCCAACAACCCAGTGCCAAACACTGCCCAAGTAATTGTCCAGCATCCTCTTGTATGTTTGCATGATACAGTACCAATTTAGCCATTCTGTTGGAACTCCAATACTATTGAAATTCTCTCTCTCATTTGGAACTTTTATCAATTACCATGAATGTGGATGGATACACAGAATGTGGTGACATGAGAGAGAAGAACATGAAAACCCAAAGATTTGTGTACCCTATGAGGCTATGACCCTTAATTTGATGTACATTCAACCATTGCAACCCAACAATGCAAGTTTTGGCATGTTGTAAAACTAGATATAATCAATGTTGTGTCACATGAACTAGATCATGCGCATTGCACTACCACTGAAATTGAATGGTCTCTGCTCTTCCATATATATAGCTCGCAGACATGCGTGCGAGGTGAACATGAGTATATAAGAAGCATCAAATCTATTGATCAACAACCAATGTTAATTTGCAGTTGCCAATCATCTTTATTACTAAATCACAAGCACACCATCAATCATCATTATATAATTGGTACAAGCCCGCGCATAATTGAACCGGATAATGTTTAACAATCAATCCTCCAACCATGGACTCCTCCTTGGCGTCTTGACGGTGCGCAACGCCCTCCACACCATACTATTGCACTTGAACCCGGACCCAAATGCGAGCTGCCACACCCGGTCCCCTCTCTTGACCCCCATTCCCTTCGCCTCAATGTAGGCGAGCTCGTACCAAACGCTGCTGCTCGACGTGTTCCCGAACCTCTCGAGCGTCCTCTTCGACGCCTCCATGTAATCCTCCGTCAGCTCCAGCTGCCTCTGCAGCTCCTCAAGCACGGCCTTGCTCGACGCCAGTATGCACACGTGCTCGAACGCCAGCTTGTAATCCGGCATGTACGCAGCACCGCTCTTCTTGCATGCCTTCTCCTTCTTCCCCCCGAACAAGAGCGTCTTGAAGAACATGACCTGCTCCATCACGGGCAGCACCAGCGGACCGAGCGTCGCGATGTTCGCCTTCAACGCGTGCCCGGCGATCTCGACCAAGTCCCTGCTCACTGAAAGACCCTGTCTCCCCCGCGAGTCCTCCCTCAAGTACACGCTCTTGAAGCTCCTGTCATCCGTCCCCTTGTGCGTGCGCACGACCTGCTTGAGCTCGTACTTGGACCGCCACCAGTCGAGCCTCCGGTTCGAGAGGAGGATCGCGGCGGCCCCCATTCGGAAGAAGCAGTTTGGGATGAGCATGTCAGGGTCGTTGCCCGGGTACCAGGAGGCGGTGACGACTTCCGTGCTGACGACGAGCGCGTACGAACCAGGGTGCGCGTCGAGAAGGTCCTTGGCGAGGTCGACCGAGATGACACCGGCGGCGCAGCCCATGCCGCCCAAGTTGAAACTGTGGATGTCCTGCCTCAGCTTGTAGTGGTTTATGAGCATCGCCGACAGGGAGGGGGTCGTGTTGAGGATGCCGCAGTTCACGACAAGGATCTTTATGTCCCTCGTGCGCAACCCCGTGGACGCGATCAGGTCGTCCACTGCGCCGAACATGACCGTCGCCGCTTCCTCCCGCCCCTCTCGGAGGGTTATTTTGTTCGCTGGGAGGAATGCTGTTCTTGGCATGTATGATTCGTCGCCGATGCCGGATGATTTCAGGACCCGCCCCATGAATTCGATCGCCTCGTCGTTGAAGTTGCCCGATTTCCTTGCCAAATTGATGAACTCCACCTTCGTGGTCTGCATGCATTTTATCTATTAATTTAAGTCTGTTTTTTTTTTTGATAATACACAGCATAGCATGCATAATAATAAAGAGAAGCAGCAAGCAGGGGTGGTCTGTCAATGTCACCTAACCTTTAGTTCCTTGGGTGGGCGAAAACAAGCGAAATCGACTAGATAGGTGGAACGGGGGCTCAAGTCGACGTAGACGTAGAGAAGCAAAACCATCAATACCGAGATGAAGACGATGTTGGACGTCTCTTGATAAGACGACTTGAGGTCTCCCCATGTGATATTTCCGATGCCCACGCCGAAAACCAAGCCGATGGCTATGGGGGCTGTCAGGATGTACGCCCCGTGATTGATCAGGTAGTGGTACCCGAGCTTCACGTACTTCAGGTTCACTGAGCTCAAGAAGTCCGGCATGCGCCGCCGGACCCTCACCGAGAAGGTGGGTGACCCGCCGTCCGCCCCCCGGTTAACGATCTCTGTCGATAGCAAAGCTTCGGCGGCCATGTCAAGTGTTCAAGATTGTGAGAAAGATAATTAATGATGTGGTTCTGTATATATGGTGCAAAGAAAGAATTTATGCAACTCAAGTTTCGACGAGGGTCGTCTCTTTTGCGTGATCGCGTTTCGTTCGCTGGTTTACAGAGTTTCGGTTATTCTGTTTTGTTGGTGGTGTTTTTGGTAAAAAATTTTAAAAAAAAAAACATGCATGATTTGTTAGATACAGACCGATCGTTTCGTTATCTGGTTGTGATTGATATTGCATAACGTAAATAAATATATATACATTCATGCACCGCCATTGCAACCTCATCAGACGGTCCGACCAAATCATTGCCCTGGTCTCCAATGGATCCCCAGAGGAGGCTCTCAACCTCTACAAACACTGCCTTCACTCGTCTGGCTTCCCCACCCATTCCATCCCTTCGGTCCTTAAAGCCTGCTCTTCTTCTTCTCCTCGGTTCCTGTGCTCCGCCCTACAAATCCACTGCCAGGTCATCAAAACCGGGCTCGCCTCGGAGACCGTGACCGCGAATTCCCTGCTCGCCGCGTACTTCAAACTCTCCCGCGTAGGTGAAGCCCGACTGGTGTTCGATACAATGCCCTTCAAGGATCCCGTCACGTATAATTCGATGGTCATGGGCTACGCCCGAAATGGGTGTCTCGCCGAGGCGATCGATGTGTTCCACGAAACGGTGTCACTGGGTCTCCACCTCCGACCGGAGCTCATCGCGGCTGTCGTTTCCTCGTGCGGTCGGATGAGCCGGTCCGCGCTCGGGAGACGAATCCACGCCCACGTCATACGTCGCGGAGGGAACCTTGACGCGTCCGTCGTCCTCTCGACCGCGCTCGTCGACATGTACTCGAGATGCCTCGATATGCGCGCCGCCATGACCGTGTTCCGGACGATGCCGGAGCGGAACGTGGTCTCTTGGACGGCCATGATTGATGGTTGCACCGTGAACGGGGACCACGAGACAGCAATCGGGCTGTTGCGTGAGATGGTCTCGGTTAAAGGTGGTGGCCTCAAGCCCAACAGAGCGACATTGGTCTCGGTCCTGCCCGCATGCGCGGAGAGTGGGGTTGGTCTGAGGCCGGGAAAGGAGATCCATGGGCACATCTTTCGAAACGGTTTCGCGTCCGAATCCCGAATCGCTTCGGCCCTGGTGGACATGTATGGCAAATGCAAAGGCGGGTTGCACCTCGCGTCGCTCGTCTTTGAGAGGACTGAAGAGAAAGACGTGGTCGCATGGAGTTCGATCATCGGAACCCGTTCTCGTGGAGGGGATGGCATTGGAGCTTTGGTACTCTTTCGTCGCATGTGTTCGGACGGGGTGAGGCCAAATCATGTAACCATGTTGGCTGTCATATCGGCCTGCATTGGCTTAACATCCATAATCGGGGGGCAGTTGGTCCACTGCTTCATCATGAAATCTGGGCTTAATTTAGAGGTCTCCGTCGCAAATTCGCTGATCGATATGTATGCGAAATGCGGGTGTCTTGAGTCCTCAGTCCACGTCTTTGACGAGATGCGCAACAGAGATACGGTTTCATGGACATGCATCATATCGAGCTACGGCTTCCACGGTCGTGGCACAGACGCATTGGGCGTCTACGATGAGATGCTAAAGAACGGAATCAGGACAGATTGGATCACCAGCCTTGCAACTCTATCGGCTTGCGTCCACTCTGGCCTCATCGAAGAAGGACTGAAGATCATCAACAAAACAGCATCACAACCTGAACATTTTGTGAGCTTTGTTGATCTTCTATGCCGGGCAGACAGGGTAAAAGACGCATGCAAGGTGGTCATGACCAGCGACGTAAAGGACCCAAAGACATGGACTTGTTTGGTCTCGGCTTTAAGGGCCCGTGGAGAATTGGAGGCCGCAAAGGAGCTCGGGCACCGGCTCATAGAGTTGGAGCCAGAGAACTCAGTGAACTACGTGTTGTTGTCCTCGGTCTACGCAGAGGCTGGCGATTGGGAATTTGCAGAGAAGTTGAGGAGATTGATGCAGCTAAGGGGACTGGAAAAGGACTACGGATTTAGTTCTGTTTCAGGAGAAGTTATTCATCGATACTTATAATGTTCAACAAATGTACAAAGGCAGCAGAACTTCTAGAAATCTTTCTAACATCTAAAAGTCTCATTTGTCGTCGCTGATGAGAAACTCAACCGAGATACGGTTTCAATGGACAAGTATCATAGCGAGTCTCAAACTGGGGAAAGCAAGATTCTGCTTTGAAGTATGGATTGGAAAATCTCCTCTCCTCCCCTCTCTGATGAAGAAGTATGGTCAGAGTTGAGCCACAGAGCATAAGATGAATATTGTTGTACTGGAAGGAAGAGATGAGTGGAGGTTAGAGAACCGTGCAGCTTTTGCCAATATTTGGTGGGATATGGTACATGGGATTGTTTTATTCGACCTTATACATATTTCAATCAAAGCAAAGCGAGTTTATCCGTCTCATCTTATATGATTTTCTATAGCCCATCAAATTTTTATACTGTAGAGGTCATTTTCCCCTTCTGGAAGATAACAGGAGCAAAACAATCAACCTATATACTAGAAATCATGTGTGTGGTGCTCCAGTGGACTGATATGCTCCCTCCCACGATATATAGTGTGTGTTGGAATATATTTAATTCATGTTTAACTGCTCGCTTGCAGGTGTCATTCTGAGTTTGGTTGGCAGGCTTTGATAGAAATAATTCTCGAACATTATGGGTTTGAAGTTGACCAGGCTGCTGTGATCATTTTCTTTGTTTTGTTACAGTTGTTATTGATGCGTGCGTGAAACTCCGGGTATGTAAAGTCATCTTGAAAATTTGGTTCGTCAATTATATTTTTGTCATTGTATTCCGCAATGTTGCATGATATGCACACGAGCATGTGATTTTATCTCTCATGTATGTTCACATGTCATGAAAAAAAAAATCTTCTTGAAAATTTGACAGGTCAACAGAAATGCATATATATGGTGTATTCCACATGTGATCTGTGTGTGAGAAGGTTATGTTTTGAAGGACTGGCAGAATTCAAACAACACATCTAGGAATTCTTTATGGAAATCTACAACCCTCACTTGTCAAGGCCCTTCATCATTATAATTTTTTTCTTTGATCGTTTCATTATTAACCACTGAGATTCAAGAAATTCATTATTTTCTGCATAGGATTTCCAAATGTGACTTTGAATTTGTTCTCTTGAAACACTGTTCCTTTGATGTACTGTTATTCAAATTCTTTCCAAGACTATCTCCAATTGTGGCGAATATATTCCTGGAAATGAAGTGCTATTAGTTGAATTTTCTTCCATTATCCATGCAATCAATAGACCAGGTACATGTTTCATTTATGTCATCTAAACCACGTTTCCCCTGTTTTTCTTTCCATCTTAGAAACAGCTTGTGTTTGGACTTTTAAGGCCGATGATAATATTCCACTTGCCTCCTGTAATGTATCATTCTTTTGAGCTACCATAGCAGATCATATTCTAAGACACATCAAACTGTTTTGGTGTCTGGAAGAGTGGATCGTCACTGAACAAGACAACTATACGAGAAGAGACAATAATCCAAACCTCCTATCTCGATAAACAGATCAATGCATTGGACTTGTCAATCTGCATTTCTTTTCAACTTTTGCTTTGCATGCTATGCTCTTGGTCTGAAAACTTACAATGATTGCCTGTTACTTCATTTACCAATAGGAATTGAAGAAATGTAGTTGAGGTGAATGGTGATTCCTTGATTGAGAGGAAATTTTAGTAAAATGGATTAGTTTTATATCGGTGATTATAACATGTACTGTGTTCCGTTCAGCCTGTTTTTCTCCTTTGCTTGAAAACTTTTATATCCAAATTTTTCTGATGGTGTAACCCCCACTTATTATGCAAATAAACTATACATTCGCTGATTGAATTTTTGTACAAGTCTCCCTTCACATTAACAAGGTTCAACATCCTTTAACGACCAGGCTATGAACATGCCGTCATCTAGCATACACTATTTAAACAAGGGCATTGTTGCATTCGATACTTATATGTGTATGGGCAATCAAATATCCCCAATGGGGTAATATTTTGTTATATGTAACATTAAATTCTTTCACTTTTTTAATAAGCTCATACAATTCATTAGAATATATATTTTAATTTTATGAAAGTACATGTTTCGTTGCATGAATTATGCATCTTCTTAAAAAAAAAAAAAAACATGTAAAGATTACCCATGAAACATGAGACTACTCGTATATTAACTTACTCCACGGCGTGTCGTTCATTTGATTGGAGGTCACCATACAATTTCTAATGATCTATTTATAATTAGGCCCTTGCACAAAAAATAGAACATTTTTATCGCATCAAGGAGCCCATCAAAACCGAGTGATTTCAGGTAATCCTATATTACTATGTGAAAGATACTACCTTGTTTCTGATTGACACTCCCTAAAGCTTTGATTAGGTGTGAATGAGCAAAAACATAGAGCATTAAATACATGTATATTTCTGCTGAACAAACCTATCAATTGTAATAAATTTAGACATGATTTGAAATGATGACCACACTACTGTCTCATTGTCAAAGATTGTATCAAAACCTGGGGCGCCCAACAGCCTCTGTTAACAATTATCCACAGTTGCTGCTGAGAGGGTTTGGGTCCACTATTTGTTCTCTTTGGTGCGGTGTGAATGATGTGGATGACGTCATCATCCCACTGTGGTCCCTCATCGAATGAAATCGAGCTTCTTTATATTATATGGTTGGGTAAGACTGGCAATGGTATGGTTGGCCTGAAATGCCTTTACTTCAGATCGTGGAGCTTCGGCTGTCATGGTAGAAACTTTTTTTTGGCCATGCACAAATAACCTCAGTTTTCTTAATATTTACAAAAACAGTCTCCCCTGATGAATATTAGCAAAAACAAAGATCTGATTTTGATAAGAGGATAAGTGGTGAGATAAAAAGTAATTATGATGATAAATGAATGGAATGATAACTTTTAATCAATTTTTAAGACTTGTGTATCATTTTTCCTAACTTAAGAATTAAACATATATATAATAACTAAAGCTTTTGTGAGATTAATTTGTTTAATGAGAGACAAAATGTCTCAAAACCTCTGACCGATGATGATCCAAAAAGGGTCAACCAACAAATCAAGATCTCTTTATTTCGTTCAAAATATGTAAAAGCTACATGAAGAGTGTGTGAGTTTTTTTGGCTACCATCAAGTACCAAGAGCAGCCCAACTAACACAAGATCTTATTATATCCATCCAGTTTGGTTGGTTGAATATATGCCATCCTCTTAAACAGTTAATTTGGACGATGACAACAACAATGATGATGGATCCCTAAACATGCACGAACTCCATTCATTGTGAAAGAGATTGGATTCATGCTCATGCATTCTCGAATTGAAGCGTCTCCATCCAAAGCAGGGCTCACTTGAATACGGTTGGCCGATCACCATATATCAATCCCTGAATCATCCCGGACCCGGTTAGGCCTGTTTAATTTTTATGCAGATGTCAGAGTGTGTGTGTGTGTGAGAGAGAGAGAGAGAAAGAGAGAGAGAGAGAGAGAAGAGAGAGAGAACAAACAGCATGAACAACACAGGCTCAGGTCCATCACCACAATTTAACATCTAGTGTGGTCCTTCACTTGTCCCCATCAAGTAAAAAGAGGGCTGCTGTGGGTTCCATTAAAAAAAAGCATCTCATCATTCATCATAGTCAACAATTAATATTATAATCGATCCCTTCCATGATATATATGTAACCATCCTTTTTGTTTTTTCCATCTCAAATTGATTGCGCGCGTGGGTGGAGTTCATCTGATAAGAGTTTCAATATGTGTTACTCCGCGTGTGACACGGATTGAACAACAGTTTCACCAACTTATATATTGAAATTAACAAAATTGAATGTGAATAGTGTGACTTGTTAATTGTACCGCGCGTTCTAGTCAAATCCCTTCAAAGATCACACTCCATCGCATGTCCCACATTTTGACACCTAAACGAGCAAATACCTTCACCGTAGCTCATACAAAATGAGAGATAGTCCATTTTTTTAAAGCAGAAAAGATAATAAAACGTCAACTTACACATTACTTACTTGAGTAGGCCAAACCACCAGCTTGAATAGTGAGGAAGTAAATGTGGTCCATTGTGACTGTAACACGTTTGATGGGTATGGTTTGTTTTTTTTTTTTATTATAGGCGTGGCAGTGTCACTTTTTTTATATAACAAAATTGTATTCACCATTGCACACGTGAGTGCATCATTGCAACAGTGATGTAAGGTCTTTTCACTGGAAAAAGATACATTGTATCGGGAATTAAAAAAAAAAAACGTCCATGCGCTGGAGTTTATGGAGTCACACTGTTCTCCAAATCCGAACGGTCCAACGTGATCTCGACGTCCCATACAGCGTGAACCAGATTTCCCTGCTCCCGAGCTTACTGAAACGAGCAAACCCCTCTCATTGCGCGACAACGACACGTCCGATTCGCACAGTGTACACTCTCCAAATCTAGTCACATTCTTCGCTTATAATTACGAACGATTGCCACTCCAATGATTGGGTGGATCGCCGTAACCAGCTCCGCCGGAACACATTGACTAAAACTGCACTGAATTTGAATCACAGCCCCGTTCCGTAACGGTAAATAAATCTGCCTCTAAAACGACCGACCAAAAAAAGCCCGTTGTTGTACGGATCGGAGATCGGACGGTTGAAATGGCACAATCGAAGAATTACACGTGCAAACAGATAAATAATCAGGAACGAAAACCCAACTAAAAAGCTCTGTTGATGTCCCCATAATTTGTACTTGGACTGATAGTTGTGATGAGAGAAACACGTTTAAGGTTCACAGAATGAACGGTTAATAAGATTCTATTTCGGAGATGATGAAGTTTTATGTCGGTGGTTTCTGTTTTTCTCCTCACGAGTTGAAATTATTACAGTTATACCTAAAGCCGTGAGTACGTCAATAATGTGTGATCCATTACCAGATGGATGATGATAAACTTTGTTTGCTAAATGGAGTATGATTTTTCAATAAATTGTAACTACTATGTTTTAAACTGATACAAGAAAATAATTGGGAACTGAGGGGGGCAGTTTAGTAAAAATAAGTAGCCAGAGTGTCTCTCTCTCTCTAAAATACTTTCTTACTCCCGCCGCCTCTGAAGCCATAACTCCGTCTTGTCTCCAATCCGTAGAAAGAGAGAGAGAGAGAGATTGAATAGTAATATTAATTAATATATATAAGTTGAACACCAGTGGTCCTCCCTTCAGCACATGATCTCCACCACCCAAACACAGTAAGTCCTCTCTCGCTCTCTACATGCTTCCCTTTCTTTTTCCCTTTTTGTCTTCCTCTTTGGGAAACCTAGCTCCTCCAACCCAATCTTTACAGTGATGGTTTTTTTTTTTTTTTTTTTTTGGGGGGGGGGGGGGTGGGGGGGTTGGGGGGTTTTAATAAAGAAATACAGCTTCAGTTGCGGTAAATGATGAGTTGAGGTTTCCACATTTGGATTCAAAGTGGGTCGGTTTGGATCCTCCCTCTTTACGAGTCTGAAGGGGAAGCTTCGCCTTTTTCTAATAAGGGGAAAAAAATATGACTTTTTTTTCGTGCTTTCCTTCGAATCTTTCCTTTTGACATTTTTTTGGGGGAAAAAATCTCCACTTTTTTTTTTTTTTTTGGGGTTAGATTGAAAGTCTGTGTGAAATCATGTTTTTTACATTTTCTCTCATTGGAGATGAAATCTTTGACTTGTACTCGGATCTGGAGATATTAATAGCCCCCGCTTTGTCGTGATTTGTTCGGCTGAAAAAGATATATTTTTTTTACATTTATTTTATTTTATAAACAAATGTTAAAACACTTGATAAGGCCAAAATTAAAAAAAGATATGACTTCGATGATGAACTTAGTTTCTTAATTCAAAAGAATAAGTGGGTCCATACGGTTTTGTTAATAATGCAAAGTTGTGGATGTTCTTATTTAAAATGATTGATTAGGTTTTGTGAAGCGTTGCTGGAATTCATGATTTTTTATTTATTTATTTTTTTAGCAGGAACTATTTAAGAGGAACAGAGGATCGCCTGTTATTAGCTGAGAAGAACAAAACGAAGTATCGGAAACCACAGTAATTACATTGTGAAAATTTGGTGGGCAATGAAAAGGTGGGGGCTGTGGTGGTTAGAGAAGGTTAGAGTCTTGTTGTGGGGTTAAAGAACAGGAATTTTTTTATCCTTTGATGGTAAATTGAAAGTGGAAAAAAACAGAGGTTTTGTTTTGTTGGGGGAAAATATAGAGGTTGAAGTCTTCAATGCTTTGTATTTTTAGAGTGCCCGAAGAAAGACTTTTCAAAGGGACGGGCTTTCTTGTTGCTGTACGCTTTTAATTGAAGTGGGTGACCTTCTTGAGTCATTGAGTGCGTAATATAATAGTTAGATGAATTGAGAGAGAGAGAGATATACATAATACATGGATGGAGGAGATGTGAACACAATTGCGGAGGGAGGAGATACTGTGGGATCTTGCGATCACCCTCTTTGTTTCAATTGAAGTGGTAGTGGGAGTAGGGAGAGTGGTGTGCACATGGCTTGAGGTGTTGGATGCTGTTGTTCATCTCTTTCGGGTATCTCGTTAGGTGGGGGAGGGGGGATTCTGTGTTTGGGGATGTGCAGATGGGTTGAAGAGAAAAAAGAAGGTGGAGAAAAAAAAAAAAAAAGAAGGTGGTGACTCTTTAATTTGACCATTAAAAGAATTCAGCCAAAAAAGTGGTCTCTCTCTATTGGATCAATTTGATTCAAGGGGACAAACATATCTTGTTCTTTTATCTTGGTCTCCTCCTCCTCTTCCATCAACCCTCAAGTTTGGTCTTTGGCTCTGGTCTCGTCTGTGATAGTTTTCTCTTCTTGTTTGAACACCCTATGCATCATTAGCAATCCTGATAGATGATGGACTACAATATTAAGACACCCTCACCGTGGGATTGGGAGAGCCTGGCGCTTTACAGTGCCAAGGGAGGAGATGTTCCCAGGCATGTGCAACCAACGGATTGGGGGATTGATGTGGCTGGTGGTGGTATTGATACTGGGTCAGTATATTCATCCGGTGGTGGAGGTTGCTCTGGATCTGATGTGGGTAACGGGTGTTCATCCAAGAGCTCGATCTCGGCCTCCTTTGATTCCTCATCCAAGGCAGGAACCAAGGTGTCGGAAATCTTTTTTGAGGCGGTCAAGGTCTTCCCCAATGACCTTAACAAGAAGAAGGATTTGGCAAGGGTAGAGGACACTGGAACTTCTCCAGTTTTGATGACTTCGATGGGCTCCTCGGAACCACTGATCGGGCTGAAGCTTGGAAAGAGAACTTACTTTGAGGATGTTTTTTCCGGGACTGGGAGCAATGTTGTTAAGGCCCCATCCCTCCCACCTGTCCCTGCTGCAGCGACAGCTTCAGCGAAGAAGACTAGGCAATCTCATCATGGCATATCGAACACATTTTGTCAGGTCGAAGGTTGCAATATTGATCTCACGATGGCCAAAGAATACCACCGCAAACATAGGGTGTGTGAGACTCACTCTAAGTCCCCGAGGGTCATTGTTGCTGGTCAGGAGCGTCGTTTCTGTCAGCAGTGTAGCAGGTAAGTCTTATGTTGTATTAGTGCTACTTCATAGTAACTCCTTCATGTACTCTTTTGATTGCTGACATGGTTGAGATTATTCTCTCTTCTCATATTTGCTGATTGTTGAGACATGGCCTCAACAAGTTACTTGGTGTGAGGTTTCATTTAGCTTTGCTGTCTAGTATGGATGTGAGCCATCCTTACATCTATTAACTTCTTTCCTTTTTTTAATCAAATTCTGGTCTCTTATCAACTCTCTTTCTTTTTTAAAGATACATGTATGTGAGTTTGTTGTTTGACCTTATTTAAGGTTCCACGGTCTGATGGAGTTTGATCAGAAAAAGCGAAGCTGCCGAAGACGTCTGTCTGATCATAATGCACGACGCCGAAAGCCACAGCCAGAAGCTATTTCATTTAACTCTGGGAGACTGTCATCTCCGTTTTATGGTATTCGCTTAAAAACTTCAGCAATTTTTGTCTCTGCTTAATGCAATCAGTTAACTGAATTATTAATTTGCCTTTATGAACTGCATGACCATTAGACTTAAGCACGGGTGAGACAAATTGCCATCCATATAGAATGATTTCCTGTTTCGTACAATGTAGCCCATTTTTTTTCATGCAATGTCAAATAGAAAGGATATGAGAGTAGGGCTGGTTGCTAAATTAGACTTGTAGTGATTAATTATTTTTATTATTTGTGTGAGGGCTTGGTCACTCTTGGTCTAGATAATGTGGTCGGTTTTAGCTCTGTTTTAGTTGAGTTTGAGTATAATTCTTTTAGGAGTATTAATTCTAATAGAAATTGATAGTTTTAGGATGTAGAGCATATATGAAAATATATTGTTTTGTTGTATGAGTTGTGAATGAAACTGAGGTTTTTTTTTTTTTTTTGGTAGTTTTGAAAATATATCTTTTTTCTGTTTATATCCATATATTCTCCTTTGATCCAAATCTGCCACCCAAGTATTCCCCATAGAACTCTGAATCCATAAAATACTAACCACAGAAGAATTCATTGGGGAGGGTGAAGAGCTTAACCCTAACCTTCTCCTACACTGCTGCATCATTATGCTAGCCCACATTTGTGTGATTTGAGCATGCTGAATGCCTCCAGAAGGCTGTATATGTGTGCTATGTTTTTACTTCTCTGGCTTTTGTGTGCTGGGCCTCTATGTGGAAATTGGAGTTGTGCACATTTATTGGTCTTATTTTGCCTGTAATTATATTTCTTATTCGTCTTCTCAATACACTGGCTCAAAACATGGTGTTATTACAATCTGAAAGCTCAAACTGTTCTTTTACCTTGGTAGGGTCCTTTCAAGATTAAGAAATTTCTGAGCGATGGGCAGCAAGGACATTTTTTATGTCATTTATTACTCTTCTTATTTTTCTGTTTTGCTGTTGTACTTTTATATTTTCCAGTATTAATAAAATTTGGACACGAACTTTTCCAAAAAAAGAGTCTTTTGTTGATGAAAGAAAACATGGTTAGAAGACCAGTGAAAAAACATCGAGAGAAAAAATTCCAGAGGAGAAAACCCAAAAAGAAATACTGTGTTTGTCTGGAAAATTTAAAAAGTAGTGCTTACCAAATTGGTTGGTAACTCAGTCTCTCAAAATTTATAATTTATCTGAACTGCCTATGATTTGTTCCCGTAGTAAATCTGCTTGTTACACTTTGATAGGATTGTTCAGCTAGTTGTCTAGGCTGTGATTATTTGGAGGAGCCTATCTTTTCTACCATCTTTGTGAAAATGAGCTTGAGCCAAAGTTGAAAGGAGACTTGATAATTAACATTTTTGTAGTGGCTATTTTCTTAAAAAAAAAACATTTTCATGGTCTTTTCCCATAGCACTTCTTTCATGAGTTTTTCGCCTTGATGTTTCACTTAATGCAATGAGGTTATTTACAAGTTACAAGAAACCTTCAGCATTTTAAATACATACACACATGCATGTATGAGAACTCTTTTCTTAATAATTTATAGTTTAGCATCAACAGTACATATGTGATAGTAGTTTGCCTGTTTGAGGCAATCTTTGATGATGAGATTACTATACTAGAATATTAGAAGTTTCTAGATGAATATTCAAGAAACATTTTCATTAGTTGTATTTCTAACTCAATACTAAATCATCAAAAATGGATGGTGCTTTTTTGGCTCACAGTTGTTATTTTGTGTGCACAGCAGCAAATGTATTACCCTATTGTTTGTTTATACAAGCTTTCGTGGGAAGAAATTGTCATTAAAAATGATAGATTTCATCATTGTGTTTCAGATTTATTTTAACATTTTTTGTTCTCTTCCAGCAGATGATAGACATCAGATGAATCTCATCTTTAATAGTCCTTCATTTGGTCATGCAAGGCCTCCCAAAAATCTTACATGGGAAGGCTCACTTGATTTTAAGCATGCACAGGCAAAAGGGCCATGGAACATGTCAATCAAAGTAGGTGGCATCAATGGGCAGCCACATTTGCCTAACACTGAGCTGCCAAATACTGTTTCTAATATTCATAGTGACTTAGACAGGCTCTTGCCATTCAAGAGCACCAGTGCTGCAGTCCTTAACCAAGGTGATGCATCTTTTAATTATTTTATTGCTATGGGAGTATTTAGTTGATCTGAAAATTTCGTTATTGTGGGTTGTAGGATCAGTGTTTATAAAAAAAACGTTTACTTTGTTTTAAACTTTTAGGTGGTTTCTTCTGACATAGATCCTGTACCGGGTCTTGTTGTTGTCCATTTATCATGTCAAGAAGTAACATGGTACATGATTACCTAACTTAGGGGGTTATGAGTCAGAGGATTGGATGGATGAATATACACACACATGTAGGCGCATTTAATTCCAATGGGTTCTGTCTGATGAGCATTCCTTCTCATTCCTTTTTTTATTTGTTGGATTTTAACTTTGCTGTATGATCAACCAGGATCATGTACTCCATTGGTGTTCCACGTTTACGTGTGTTAGGTTGAAGCATTATATCAGGGAAAACATGTTTGAAAATCCTCAAAACGCCAGTTTCAAAGTTGAGATCCATTGGTGATACCGTGTCTTTTCATGTTTCACTCAGCACTCGTACTAAAATATGCACAGTGGTTTTAAATTTTCAAGTTAAGCATCATTTATAGCTGTTTGTTTACTCATAGACAATCTTACACGCTTGACCAATAAAAACAGAGCAGAGAATAACTCAAAAATTAGAATAGAAAAATCATTTTCCATCAGGACTTGCATTGTGGTCTGTAGTTGTCGAGTATCAATCTTTTGGTGCTTGCATAATGTATAGCATAGTCACCAGATTCTGTGGTATTCACATGGATGCTTACTCATATAATGTTTTCCATGTTCCATAGTAATCGGGTGTGCAGCCATTTTTTGTTTGAATGATTTTGAAATGGTTTTTAGTACTATTCAGACTTTTTTCCCTCTAATTATATTGTTGTATGTTTGTATTGTTTAAGGAAAAAAAAATTTAAAGCTAACTATCACACTCGTGTAAGCACTCTGGTGTCATATGTGAGGTGTTATGGTTTTGGAAGAATCTTTTGTTGCTTTATGCGATCTTGTATTACTGTAGGCGATTTTCTATCAAACAAAGTGTTTTTCAAGGAGTTCCTTTTACTGGACTTTCACAGGTGTCGAAGCACCAGTTATCGCTTCAAACCCGGATGGAGCACAGGACCTTCGACGTGCTCTCTCTCTTCTGTCAACTGAATCCTGGGGTTCGACGGACCCTGCATCCACATCTTCTCTCAACCAGTTTGTGCTTTCAGATTGTGGTGCGGTGGCCCAGCCTGCAATGCAGTTAACGCCACCAAGCTCAGACTGTTGGCAGTCTGACCATTCTTCCATAGCTCAGTCACGGATTATACCATTTGCCTCCTCAAATGGCAATGGCAACCAGTTCCAAGAGATTCAGCTGCTCAAAGCACCTTACGAGACTGCCTTCTTTGACTCAAGTCAGATGCACTAATTGCCGGAATTGGAGGTTAGTGAAGTATCTGTCCACTTTTTTTATTAAAGCTGAATCTGTGTTTCACTAGTCCCCTAAATTTGCTGAGGAAAACATACAAATTACAACAACAAACAAATATTGGCAAAAACCTTAACTGTGGTGTTCTTTTTATAAATGTTAATACTTTAGTCATTCTTGCAGTCTTACTACAGACCACATGACATTTTTTTTTTTTTGAAGTATATACCTGTCTAATGAAGTATATACTTTTACAATAAATGTCTGTACTCGAATGAATATACATTTCTACATTTTTTGTAATATAATATATACTGATATAGTAGAGTGTATATACTACTTTAGGTGATGTGGCTTCATTAAGAAAGACTAAAGAAGTGTGCGTGTAACTGTGCCTTTGTATTTTTATTTTTTTTTATAATGGAATTACTCTCAATCACAAGTATACAAGCAGATCAAATAATGTATATGGTCTTGCAATTTAAATCTTTTTTCATTGTATGCAATATTCTCATGAATTGCTTGTTTACCTTTTCAGGAGTTCTGGCAGCTTTGTTGAAAAAACACCAATTGAAAGAAGAGAAGATTTTAGGTTCCCTGCAATCATGGGTTTTTATGTATGAGTATCCATGGAGACTGGGTAAGTGGTTCCATGATCTAACCACTTGACAACTTTATTCAATTTTTCTCAGCACCGTAGTTCCCTGATGGGGCTGGGGATGCACCGTACCTTTAAAACTTGCTCATACAGCTTTTAAATTTGGATGCCCATATGATTAAGGAAATTCTTTAATCTCATTTGGAAAATAGGGAGACCTTCCCTTTGATGTTTGTGATATGATTTTTGCTGTGAATTGCGAATCGCATAATGCTTGGCTAAGCCCATGCACTTCAAATTGTTGACATCAGGTGATCCGCCTCACAATAACTGTTTTTTAAAAATTATCCGGGTACTCTTGAGGATCGTTGGCCAAAACATCAAACTCTCTTCTCTAGGATTCCATCACTAATGAATGACAGATATTTGTTTTAGGAAAGAAAAAAAAAAACAAACACACACACACACACACACGTCTCTTGCCCTTGTGGTCTTGTTTTCATCAATCTTTAGAAAATTATTGTTTTCATCAATTATCATCTAGTTGATTGACATATAATATTTTAAGATATGTGTGTTTTTTTAAATTATCTGTTGAGATCATCTCATCTTCGCCCCAGCCACTTAGCTTGTACCCTTCCCACTCAGGTTAGCTCAAACATCAACATCATCTCGTAGAAAAATGAAACCAGAAAGTATTGGACAACAAATGACAATATTATTGAGTATGGTAATCCAAAAATCATCGCTGTTTCTAAGCCAACAGGTAGGGATTCTTTTGTGCACGCAACGGCTAAACAAAATGGAGTAATACGTCCACCGATTCCTTACTGAGGTTCGCAGAGCATCCCCCTACGAACAGTGCACCGTATAATCTGAATATATGAGCACTTGGAGATCAAAGGTACTTTGATGATAACCGGATGACGGCATTTTGGTATGATTTTGAAGCCAAAGTTATTCTCAATGGAAAATAATGTCCCATTTCCTTTATGTGCAGTCCCATATGTAACTCTTTTTTTTTTATTTCTTATTTTTTAAATATGTATATATACACCCATTGAAATATATTATACATTCTCTTATAAAAAGGAAACTATGTATTTAGATAAACTAGCATGTTTTCTCTTTGAAAGATTAAAACAATTTTAAATTTTCTTACACGGCGCTGGTGAAATATATATTATATTATCATAATATACACTCTAATAGGAGTGATTAGGGGTCATTTTTAGGCTATCGATGGAGCTACAAAATAAATTGAATATATCAATGTCCCGACTAGAGTGTCGTTTCCAAAAGAAAATTATTACATTTTTTTAGCTTGACTTTGTGGGGGATAGTTATTTAAACCCCCGTTTAATGGAAAACCACCCCTGTAGGGAAGTCACCCAATCAATTTTTTGAAACCTATAAAATCACCCCTTAATAAATACTATTTTATAAAACCATCCCAAACCATTTAACAAAACTATTTCTTTCTCTTTGACCCACCTCCATCCCTGAGTCATTTCGATCGGCGGCCACGACACTCGCCGGTCACCGTCCCCTGCTCCACTCGCCTTTCCTCTCTTTCCTTTGCCGCTTCGATTTTGTTCCACCCATCGATCATTGTCCTTTGTTCGATATCAAAGTGTAAGGTCACCGTCCTTTATTTGGTCACTGTCCACCCGACTTCCTCCATCTTCTTTTTCATCTTCTTCTTTTTCTTGACTTCATTTGTATTATATTTTATTATATGAAACCCTAGTTGATTAATAATTTTGATTCATTTTCTAATTATAAGTTTGATATATATATATTTTTGTCTATATTCAAACTAGGCTGGCATTATAAACCACCGACTCCTTTTATTCAAATATGTGATTGATGTTAGTTTGAAAAGCATAATTCTTTTGTTTTGTGTATATGATCCTATTAAGTGTATAACTTTTAATTTCTTAAATATAATTGAGTATTTATTTAATTTTTTACAATGAAATGTGACTCCCAATGAGCGTATTCGACCTACAGCTTTCAATCGAAAATATTGTTCCAATGACATGGCATCGAGTTCTCGAGATGATGAAGTTCAAGCATATCCATAAGAAGTAGTTTATGATTATCTGTTGGTATCAACACTGTCACTGTCGACCATTGACACTTTTCTCGACATCTCATGTGTCGACCGATACTTATCTCTTTTTTTTCAATAATATGCTAGTATCGACACTCCGTTTGACGACATATTTAACACATATCGACAGTACATGTATCGATATTATTATTAGAAAAAAAATTTATATAACCCTTCAATTCGATACTAGAAGTGTCGACATATGTAGCATCGGTCGACACTACGTTTATCGAACAATACTGGGGGTGGGTTTGGTTTAAAATGGGGTGTGATTGATAAGGGTGGTTTTCCTCATTGTATGGGGTGGATATATAACCCCCCGACTTTGTGAGGTTATATGCATTTATATAAAAATTCATTATGACCACCACGAAAATGCATATAACCCGAAAGCTAAAAGTTAGGCCGTGTCTAAAGCTGTAACTCCTTCCCAAAAAGATGTGTACAAAAAAGAATGCCCTCGAAAGGCTACATTTTTATATTTTAATGGTGGGTGTGATTAAACTATACGTCACTGTTTGATCACCCACCACATGGTCGAAACCATAACATAGCTGCCTCCACATCACTACGTTGGGATGTTTGTGCATAATTACGTTGGGATGATATAGAGAGAAATGATTGAAAATGCTTGGATAGATAAAAGACAAGTCATCCAAATCAAATATGGGTTCCCCCGGTTCACACAAAGGAAACCCCCCTGGACATTACCAAATCACAAGAAACTACCAGAGAGATTGCATAACATCCACATTTGAAAAGAATAAAGCTCAACACTATCATAACAGGCACTAAGAAATTCTTCGGGTCTGTGCCATGCTGATGCTACAGAATTCTCAATCTAATCAACACCTCTGGTGACGATGCCAGACAACACTCTTCCATCTGCCAGTATGGTCAAATAGGTACTAAGAATATATCTTTAATTAAGACAGATGAATTACAAGTTGATGGACTCTCTTCCATCATACAGTTGGAATTTTTAATGAACGTTTATAACCATGTACTGTGCATCTACTCTCCCGCACCATCCATAACTAAAAAAAACTGAGAAAGAATGGAATTTGATTTTTTACTATAAATAGGCACAGTTCTGATGGGCATCTTGAGAATGCACATAACTTGTGCAAACCTAAAACAATAGTACAAGTTGCCCCAACAGTCTCTCCATTTGGCGAACCTGGACATTAGTTCAGACCAATAAGGAAACCTCCCACACAGAAACAAGTTAATGCTGGCACTAGCGCATGAATATCTGTTTCTAACAAACCCAGATTAATTCCGGAAATCAATAATACAATACTCATTATTTTGTTATTCATCCAAATATATGCACATTACTGTGTGGCGTCTAGACCCGCATCTAACATCACATACATGCAACTTTTAACATTATTGAAAGTGTACCAATAATTTCTTCTTCCATCATGCACATGTTAACACAAAATTTTAAAGATGCCTATGCAAATGTACCACACAACATTACATCTACATTGACCAAATCATTTATACAAATAAAAAACATAATTATAATTTACCAAGTCACTTCTGGACAGACGGGAAGAACTTCTGTGAGCTTCTTCACAGACCACATTCTCCATGTATCAACTTCAAATTGTAAACAGTCATTCACATCATTCAAAGTGGATGGATGCTGACCATTAACCTCAACTCCTACTCATGATTTTCCCATACAACCATTGCAACAACATTTCAAAAATTTGAACCTAGATCTCATATATAATATGCAAAACAGCATAGAAGAAAACAATCCATATCATAAAATGAAATCTCAGCACATCCAGGACAGGAAGCAATTGTCAGTCAGAAAACAAAGTATAGAACTTCATGTCATGGACAACAACCAATACAGTGCTAAATTTTTTTTGTCTTTAGCACATTTATCGTTCAATGCATGGCTGTAGAATCCCTTCCATTGCACTCCTTTATTCAAGTTTAAGGGAGAAAGGTCGATATTGCACAACAGCTCAAAGCCAGTATGATACAGCCAAAGGCAGTTGAGTTAAAGGGTTCAAAATGCCACCCAATTAATCTTCATCATAAAGGTTCAAGATTAAAATTCTTAATGTAAAGATTATGCAAGTTTATTAATCAAATGGAATGCATGTCCGAAGAAATTTTGATAATTGATAAATAGAGAACAAAAGAGATTTTTCATTCGCAAGGAAACATAAAGTAAAAATTAGTAGTATGATTGGACATCGTCAACCCAAAATCCACTCTTTTCAAGTTCTGTGGCGTGTTGAGCTAATGGGCCTTGAGGAAATTATCAATCCAAGAATTATGGAGAATTTAGAGGAATGCAGTGTCAGATATAACATAAGAAGGTGACTGTCTTAATGATCAGCATTTCAATTCAATGATTTTACAAGTAATAGGGTAAAATTTAGGTGTGGCATGTCGACAAAGAATCATAAAAGGAAGCACTGATGTAAAGTAAATTGTACTTCAGGCCTTCAGGGTTCACGGTTTATTGAATTTTAACAATGTAGGAATGCTGTTAAAAGTTCACAATTTATTTTGTGGTAAGGTCTAATTTGTCACTTTGCTAATATTAAACATGAATTAAATTAAGCAATGCAATTCTAATGTGCTAGGATTTAGGTTCACATGTCAGGTTCAGTACTATAAATCAAGGATACAAGATTAATTGGATTGATCTAAGGTTCCTTGTATAATAAGATTTATGGGTCTGGAACAAACTATGACTTCAAAATGAAAGGGAACTAAAAAACGAACAGGAATATCTAAACCTAAGATACAATAGGCCGATTAACACTAGGTACAGAACTCAAGAACACACAAAATTCTAACTTGACAAGGAAAAGTACAACCAAGGATATCCAGCCAAGCCAAACCCCAGCAGGAACGACCCATAACCACAAGTAGCTATTTATAGAGGATCTAAGAAACATTTCACCACAACAAGAAATGATTCAATTCCAAATGGAAAGATTTACTAAAATAAATATCCACTAACCAACCTCAAAACACTCTGAGAACACTGACCAACACAGGAACAGTTCCAAAGTGGCAAGGCGAATTGCCTCAAATATGACAGACGGACATGGATCACGAGAAGGTGGAGAAACTCAAGAACTGCCGCAACAAAAACAACACATGACGACCTCTCAGACACCCATACTTTGCGACGCCGACGACAACTCTGGACCTTCTTGACCCTCAAAAGTGTTCTAGTACTCACTGGAAAAGTAGCAGAATGATGAATCAACTTTTGCAACGCGATTAATTCCAAAAGGAACATAAAGAAAAACACTTCTTCAGTAGATAAAACCACACAAATGTTTTGTTTCTTTTATTGGATTTACTATGAAGACAAGAATTTAAAAAAATTGACAATAAACAGATGAAAAAGCAAATTCGACATTGCTCACAACAAACCTGATCATCCTCTTCGGATGCCAGTCTAGGTGACTTCTGTGACTCAAATGGTTTATCAGCACCACAATTCTGCCGGTTGCACTTGGTCCTGAATGGATAGTTGATGTTGTTACACTTCTCACACTTCCAACTGCCTTCTGGTGTCTTTTGTTCTGTGAACCCAAAATAATAGTTAGGTAATAAGAGACTCAATGCCAGAGAGCAAAACATTATACATGCTTGAGGAGAATAGGACACTCACTCGGACCCTTTGAATTATCAGATTTGGGGGCCTGCAATCAATAGCATTAAACTCAAACCAATCAATGAAAGAACATAGAATTAAATAAAGTGATAAAACTGTGATGTCAAACTACTCTATTGAATGTAACATTGTCATGGTAATACTCCAATGAAAAAGAAAACATGCACATAAAAGCATAAGAGGAAACATGTACTTGAGCATTTGCTTTCCAATGACATAAAAGGAGAAACAGCTCACAAACCAGATTTCCAGGTCTCGGAGTGTTGCACTTCCTCATATTGCACACAGTTCGAAAAGAGAAGTTAACATTTCCACAGTTCGGGCAGGTCCAATCATTGTCACGCCCTGTGTCTAGATAAGATACATATGCAAAACTATGCAATTAATAACTTCAGCAAAAACAAGAAAGATGTACATGTGAGTCATTCTTGCAGCAAATGTTGACATGCCTGCAGATTTCTTTTGTGAATTTTCATCAGGAAACACTCCAGGCCTCAGCCCCTGCATTTCAGCCATTCACTTAATCACGTCATAAGTTCAATGGAGCAAAACTTGTAATATGAAGAAAATGAACAGAAGCAGCAACCGAAATGACCATAGGAGCAAGGAAATAAGCACAAATGATCTAATCAACATCAATCCGACTGAGACTGAGGGAAAAAAGGAAGAGCACACATAGACAATTTCATGCCATCATTTTGAATATGCTAGAAGCTAATGATGCATTCATGACATACCATGGTACTCTGACCCATGGGAAAACCCAACCCATATCTGTCCATCATTGGCGGCACACCATACATTCCACCTGGAAAAAAGGTGGTAAATTTTTTTCAGTAGCTTGTATAATTATGGAAAATAATCTAATATTCTAATAGTTATGAAACCACAATGCACCAGAAGAAACTGATGATAACGAGAAAAGAAAACATAGGAAGATGTTCAGAGAACCCTTTTTGTGGCGGGGAGGGGGACCTAGTCAGGAAGCTTTACGTATTTTGCAGTTTATAATGTATCTTTCCCTGTTTTGGGCACTCACTCTGATTTTAATAAAATGAGGGTGAATGCCTACCATTCTTTCAAAAAAATAAAGGGGAATAAGGAGCAAAATTATAGTTAAATTACCTGATCCTAACATGGAGCCACTTGAATAAGGTGGTGGGGCAGACAAATGCAGGGGTCCATAAGGACTGCCAACTGACAGGCGGCTGCCATAGTCATAATGATAACCAGATCCTCCAGAAAATGGAAAATCATATGGAGGCATTGCTGATCCATTAAAAAGGGAAGAACCATAAGGAGCACCAAGGTACATTGAAGATGGAGCACCAGAATTCATGTAAGCAGCTGATGGGCTATAACTTGGGGGGACTTGCAAAGGCTTTGCGGCGGATTTCTGAAAAAAAAACACACACACACAAAAATTAATGCAGCCATAAATGAAAAAGCATCTTATCATACAATAGAACAACCACCATTTCCCGTCTAATTAGCTGGACATGATGGAGATTTACATCACAACTTTGACATTGAATCCATATAAATTCATTCTTTGGAGACATACACTCAAATTCTATAATTTTCATAATAAAGAATATAAGATTGATAAAATTACACATATGGTAAGAGGCCAGTTTGTAGACATTGAAATTATAGAAATGTGCAATAGCTGGGAAAAAAGAGAAATTATGATCACCATATAGATGAAAACCTTGAGTATAGTATGTTGACAGTTGAGAAAAAAAAATGTTCACAGATGTTGTTAATGAAACATTTTGTATTATCGAGCAAGATCATCATAGTTGACAATAGCAGAGAGGTAAATGCGATGATCATGGGGAGATAGAATTGTCATGCCTTTTTCTTTAACCTGCTAATTTGCCAAAGTGGATCAGGTTCCCAGTACAGTCAGAGACAGAAGATCTTTTTCCAACACTATAGTCACTTAGGTAGAGATTCTGATCAGATTTTTCTTTCCATGCTACTATGTTCATATTATGTGGTCATGAGGCAGCTTACTATCCTATTTCATTCCCCAAGCAATAGGAGCTAAGCATGGAGAGACAGTTTCAATGGCATGTATAACAGCTCTAGCTAAAGGGGGTTCAATTGGTAGTCACAGAGAAATCTTTACAGCGAACATTATAAAATACATGAGATCCAAACTGTAAAACTTCCATTCATGCTTCTAACTGCAATTGCGAGAGAAGAATTGATGTCCTCGTAATCAACTTACTGAGTTGTGATCAACAGGCCTGGGTTGGGTACAATTGCGCATGTTGCAGGTTGTTCTGAATGAAAAATTAACATTGCCACAGCTAGGACATGTCCAGTCATCTTCACGACGACTACCTGCAGAAACCCAGAACTGTATGTAATAAATAAATAAATGATTTTTTGGGTCCATCCGTCTCTCCATCCATCTGGAGTTTCAAGTGAAACATGAGCGAACCAAAAACAGATACCCGGTGACTCCTCTTTTTTATTATTTTGAGAACACAATAATAAAACACTACTAAGTGTCGTAATAAAATAAAGAGAACAAAATTAAAACAGATACCCAGTGATTCTCATTAGCTCATATGGATCATAAATCTGCTCCTAGTCATACTCTTTTAGTTAGTAATTCAGTATCCCTCATTGAATATTCTCCCTTGCCCATGGGGAGTTTTTTTTTTTGTGTTAAGCTTAGTATTTCATTCCCATTATTTCTCTCCCTCAAATTTCACTGACATAATTATAAAGTGCTTGGGTTAACAAGATGGAGTTCTAGATTCCAGTCTAGAACTCCCTCCCCAGTCAGACAGCCCTACTATGTCTCAGACCGCTAGATAATGACCTTTTGATTGACTTAAAAATTTAAAATACATGATTATTTGAACTATGATATCAAATATGTTTTGAAAAAGGATAATACCAAATACATAATGAAATTCCACATGTACAAATTTAGCTACCAGTACACTCCAAGACAATGTGTAGAATAAAAAACAACCCCGACATGCATGGATATGAGGATTGGTTTTCTTGTTATCAAGAAAAAAAGCATTCCGGTGGCTAATAGATAAAACTTCTTACCATCAGTCCTAGCGCGTTTTGCTGCAGAAGAATTACGGTTGTCCACCTGTCAAAAAAACAAAGGACTTTTTAAGTGTTCAGAACTGAGAACTGAACCATGAAAGTGTATAGAAGGAGAGGGAAACCTCATCCTCTCCAGTCGCATGTGGATGAGACTCATGTTGGGAAAATAAAAAGTGTAAACTCGTGCTAATGATGCATAAATGCATGCCGACTTACAGATGTTCAAATTGTGGAAAATAAATGATTTTTCAGAATGGACCAAATTCCAAAGTGGATTCCCTATAACCCATAGCATGCTCTACAGATTAATTAAATACTAAAACAAAAACAACAACAACAAAAATGAGACCGTCACAGGGTGGCCAGTGGTAAAAATATGTTCCTGGCCTTCCACAACAAGAATTGGCAGTAAAACACAGAAAACAACCGACTTGGAACATGGATTTGAAAATAAAAAGAATACGAAAAAAAGGCAGCTTCAGCCATTTCTATGAAAACATGCTAAACCACATAACGAGAATCAATGTCGGTCATGCAGAAGATATAACCTGGTAAGAGACACCTCCAATAATGGTGATTCAATCAACGCCTAACAAAAAAAACAGAGACTACACACATACAAAAAAGAGCAATAACCAACAGAAACTACATTAAATTACCAAACATGCTGTAACCCTAGCTGAGGCATCACCGGGACCAGAATCACAAACATGACCGAATTCAACAAACACGGACGAAGGAATTCAAGAAACGGAGGTACCGAACGAGGTCGACAAATAAAGCATGAACAATCAAAGCATTCGATCGAGAGGAGGAGTACCTGAGACATAGGGATTATGAACAGTGAGGCGGTGAGTGGGAGATCTAGGACTTCTCCGGTCGAAAACGCGCCTGCTTTTCAGATGGAGGGATTCGGGGGAAAGTAGAAGAAAATTAGGTTTTATGGATTTAGGGTTTGCGTTCAGATTTCAGATTTTCAAGTACTTTTGAGGTGCCGGGGTGGTGGTCTGTTTTTTCAACAAAAATAGAGAGAATTCATCGTGTTTTTCTTTCCTTCCGTGGAAGTAAAAACTAAAAACGGGATAAATATCGGAATAATAAAATATCTATATTCTTTTGTTATAAAAAAAAATAATCTAGATAAAAAGAACTTTTTATTCCAACTAAAGATGGAATAAAATTAATCTACATATATTTTGGGGCTATCTAGATAGAGGAATCAGAGGAGAAAAGTTCAAAAACCTGTTTGTCTAAAATGAATAAACTGAGTATAGTTAAGACATAATAAACTGCTATTTATATTTTAAGTTTTTCATAAAATTATGTTATTTCACACAATTCATTCCACTAATATAAATAGGTCCGGTGTCAAAATAATTGTTATCATTCACATGTTCAATTTTTTTTACTTTTTATAAATTTTTATTCATAAATTGTCAATCAAATAACAAAAATTTTATTATTACGTTTCCAATGAGAAAAATTAAAAACACATTCAAACAAAAAAAATCATTTATTTTAATAATATTTTAATTTTTAAAATAGTCATAAACCATAAAATAACTTATGTGTTTATCCAATAGCTATTACGTGAATAAATATAAAAAAAACTAATATATTAGACCTCAAATCTTGACTTATGCTAAATTAGTCCTTAGAAATTAGGATATTGCATTATTTTATAATTATACTCCATGTAAAGATTATAAAGGCATTTTATTTTCTAAATTATCAGATTATTGTGGTCACCCAGCTCTAATATTTCTTGTTTTTTCTCTTTTCACTCAATTTATTCCTTCGAATCTTAAAGAGTCCGGATCTAATCAGAACAAGCTTCAGTCAGTCTATCGACAACTGCACAATTCTATGAATCAAATTACACATTTAATTGTTAGGTACAAATCTCACTCTCCATTGGATTTGGTCAATACCATCAGTATCTAAATATTTATATGAATTTAATGCATATTGTTTATAAAAAATGTAAATGTTGTTTTTCTTGGTGAAAGTTTTTTCTTATTTATACTAGTCTTCTATTACCCACGATGTGCGTGTAAATAAAAAAATATTTTATAAAAGCTCCCCCAACCAATATAGATAGATAAAATTTAGGGGAAATTAATTATAAGTCCCTCAACATACATTTGTATTAATTATAAGTTTTTGCAGCTTTTCAACTTAATAATAAATCCCTATGTACCAACACCTATTATGTTTAAGTCCCTCTTACCAACATAACCCTAAATAGACGTTTACTTTTCCTATTATACCCTTCATTCTCTATGTACACTGTTACGCACAATGTGCATACTGTTATTAACATATTTAAAAGACTCAGTGCACTGTTATACCATTTGAGTATGCTATTATGATTTTGTGGACTTAAAGAGAGAAGCAACCAATCGGGAATGGAGTGAGAAGCAATTGATCTTTAGTGGATGGAGGGAGGACCCTTCGTTGCGATCAACACGATATGCACGATATGGAGTGAGACGCATTGTTGTCCTTCATTGATGGATAAAAAAAAGGGAAGAGAAAGATATGCAAACGAGGATGAGAGAGACAATGTGGGCTGTTGAAGACCAAAAAATTGAGAAGGAGGGCCATCGAAGGGGGAAGGGGGATATAACAGTGGACCCAGATGGTATAACAGTGTACTACATCTTTTTTTAATTTGTGAATAATAGTTTATACATTGTACATAATGATATACATAGAGTGGATGGTAGAATAGGAAAAATAAACGTTCATTTAGGGTTATAATTCAGATGAATTGGTAGACATCCCATTACTTGTGTCACTGACGCTTTTCATTTTTTGGGTTTTGGTATATGTATGTGTCCATGTCAATCGGTCCGTTCTCATCTCTAATTCAGTGTTGTAACCACCCTTTTAGCAATAGAATAAATTGTAGCAATTTCTATCTCGTTTAAAAAAAAAAAGTCAGATGGATCCAAACATATTAGGTGTTAGTATTTGAGGACTTATTGTTAAGTTTAAAAATTACATGACTTATAATTAATACAGGGGTATGCTGAAGGACCTATAATTAATTTCTTCTAAAATTACTTTTAACCAATTTTTTAACGCAAGGGGTATTATAGAATATCAACAAATAAAAACCAAAAAATTAAAATTAAAAAAATCATTTTAGGACCAATTGTTAGATTAATTTTGTTTTTGTAAAACCAACTTGACATTAATGATTGCGAACATGTCCTACGTATAGAAAACATTCCTTTTTTTTTTTTTTTGGTGAAAAGGGATGAAACAATTAGGTTACTTAATGATTTACAATAACATATTTACTTTTTGACCCACTCCAACTAATTAAATGTATATTTGTCCATCAAAATGCGAGCTGGCGATTTGTAATCCCAACTATAGAACCTGACGCAGACACTTTTGCACATCACGAGGTCTAATCCTGTTGTGCCATGCCGATGGGCCATGTGGACTATCTTCCCAACCCGATTAACAAACTGACACAAACTTGAACGGGTTGGGAAGATAGTTTGATTATTGAATTGTTAAAAATATTGGGGGGGGGGGGGGGTTGTTCTCTGATAAATGCTTTGGAGCGGAGAAGTTGAAAGTTTTGGTTTTGATTTTAGTTGGTTGATTTGTCTCTATTTTATTTTTATTTTTTTTAATATTTTGCTTTATTTTGTTTTAATTGAAATGATGAGATCAATGTTACTCAAAACAAAATATGATTTACGTTTATTTTTATTTTATTTTTTGGTTGGGTGAATAATGAATAAATCGGTTGGGATAAACGTGTTCAAATGATGAAACTCACGTAACATGTAGGTTATATAATGATTTATAAGAACGGATTTATTTACTGACTCACTTTAACTAAATGTAATGTATATTAATCAAACAGTCAAAATGCGAGTTGGCCATTTGTAATCCCAATGGTAGTACTCGATACATACACTTTTACGCATCACGGGGCCTAATCATGTCATATCATACCCGACGGCCCAGATGTCCTCCCAGCGAAATTAACAAGCCGACACAGACATGAACCGGTTGACATGATACAAGCCCTGATCATGAATCTGATTTGATTAAAGGGCTTACTTTTTTTTTTTTGAGAGATTGAATTGATAAAAATATTGGGGGTTCTCCAATGGATTATTTGGAGCAGAGAAATCCAAAGTTTTGATTTTGGTTGGTCGATTGTCTCTGTTTTATTTTTATTTTTAATATTTGTTTTATTTTGTTTTAATCGAAGTGGTGAGATTAATGTTACTGGAAACAAAATAGGATTTATGTTTATAATATTATTTGTTTTAGTTAGAGGAGCAGTGAAATAAATATGTGTGGAAAGACATGCGCTCGAGGGAGAAACACGTTGGTTACATAATGAGTTAATGATTTACATTAACGAATTTCCTTTCCGATTCACTCCAACTAAATGTATATTAGTCAAATGAGGAGTCAAAATGCGAGCTGGCGATTTGTAATCCTAACAATGTTAAAAGCAGACACAGCCACTTTTGCGTATCACGGGCCTAATCCTGCACTGCCATACCGACTGTCCGTGTTGACTGTCCTCCCAGCCCAATTAACAAACCGACACAAACATGGACGGACATGAACTTGTTTGATTAAGGGCCTCTTTTAAGTATCGTTGTCTTTGGTGATTTATTTTCATTGGAGTATATTTTTTACTTTTCACAAAATCCAATTACCTACAGCAACATTGATTAAACCACGATTAGAAATAACATTTAACTTAGAACATAGATGAAATGATTTTAATATTTGGAGAGATATTTTTGCACTACAACCTATTAAGCAAGCCCATGTTGGTTAGGTGAATATTCCTGGATAATATTCGGAATAAATCGGAATAAGCAATTTGGGTTGTTTGGATACCCAGGCATAAGTTATGCCCGAATAACCATGAATAACCTTGCATATGTATTCATTGTATAAGGTGGAATGGGATCTATGCCAAGTTATCCAGTGCATTTGAATAAGTGGGATCCACCGATGGACTACTTTTTCCTAGACCGCTCACACACCCCCATCCATCCCATCCCTTCCCCCTTTTTTGAAAAATCAGGCACCCATGAAGAATCCCTGCAACTCCTCATAAAGCTCCACCAACTATGCTCATCCATGGCTATCTGTTTGCGCGAACCTCACCAAATCTGTTTCAACTCAAGCCATCCAGCGAATCCATGACCTGTCCATCACCACCTTTTCATTCAAACCCATTATCCTAGACTCCCAAACAACTATTGTTTTTATAGAATTTTAAAAAATCATTCATCAACGTATCCATATCTTTATTCACACATCGATTCATCATCATCTAAACAATTCGATGTTTATTCTTACGTTTTTCAGCGATAATAACTGCATATTTTAATAAAAACAGAAAATCACATATTTCAACTTTATCCCCGATTATCCCCAAATAATTCTATACTCATGCATAAATCCAATTTGGCATCCAAATGGGGGTTAAGAGCGGTCCCACACGCACGGGCATGACGGATGGGACACCCTCCCCCATGTGGGAGATCGTGTGATCGTGACGCAGGAAGAAAAAAATAGTGTTAGTCCCTCTATGGACCAGTGTTTATGGGCCCACTTACTCAAATATCTCTATGCTTTGTATATAATCTTTCTAAAAAAAAATAAAAAACTTTTAAAAGTGGTAATTTCATAAATTGAATTTTGTGAGTATATCCAAACATCACTTTGTAGTGGAACTAAATTGCAAGAAAATCGATTTTAAAATATAAACTATTGATTAATAGATGTAAAAAAAAAAAAAAAAGAGATAGTTATAACCACCCATGAGTTATCCTACCCATCTATTTTATTTAAATAAAAAAATTGATTAGTCTCCATCCCATAATTAACTTTTTTGTTTCATTTGACATGTTTGATGTTTTTATTATTTAATATGATTTGACATAGGATAGAGTTAAAATGATTATGGTAGAGAGTATGAGAGATTATCAAATGTAAAAATATGTCTGGGTGGGGAAATAAAGGGGTGGATAGGAAAACAGTGGGGGTGGCTATAACCGCCCTCACAAAAAAAAGACCGTCTACATGTCCGTACACAACGTCACCGCTGATGGCCGGTGATGCTTCTACTTATAAAATTCAAAAAATCCGAATCTGAATCGATCGTCTCAAACCCACCGTCCGATTAAATGAATAGATTCGCCTCGTTTTGAAACTTCACGTCCGCCCCTTTTTATTTTCAAAACCCCCTTCTCCCTGTCTATCCTCCTTGTGTAAGAAAAAAAAAAAAAGTGTCATTTTAAACATTGATCGATCGATCGATCATCCAAGATTGACTTCATTGGAAACAGTTTGAATCCTCCGATGGTCAATGTTAGTGAGTTCTCAAATTTGGGATTTTTAGTACAGATTGGATCGGCATTGGTTGATTGGACGATGTAATTGTTGGATCAGGGGTTTAGGATTTTGTCATGATTTTTTTTCCCCAGAAAAGATGAATCTTTGATTCTCTATCAATCAAGCCGTAGAAACGAAGATTGGGTTTAGTTTGATTAAGTAGAATCTGTTATTTATTTTTTTACATCACTTTGAGTTTTTTTTGTATTGTTTGTGCTGGATTTTCTGGACTTCTTTTTGAGCGAAACTATTATTGCGTGCTTCGATAAAGAATTCCTTTTTATGCTATTATTGTTTCTTCTTCTTGACATTTGAGTTCTGTGTTCTTACAGGGATGGTTGATGATGGTGTGGGAATCTTTTTTCGGAGAGGAAAGCTATTGTTTGGGGTGTGTAATATGAAACTTCAACTGTTAACTAAGAAGAAACGATGCCGAATTCAGGGAGCAGCGATAGTTTTCTGAGGCCACAACCTTTGTATGTGTAAACTTTTCCGAACTTCTCTTCTAATCCGCTGCCATTTGAATTGTCTTTTGACAGTAAAAAGGCAAAGGAAGTGTTCTTCAATTTTTTTTATGATTTTTTTATTGGTTTGATGTGGAGATGAGCTTTCTTTGGTATTTTTTTTGTAGGAGAACAAGTGGTCCAACAAGGCGATCAACCAAAGGACTGTGGACAGAAGAAGAGGTATGCCTGCTCTCTCTCTCTCTCTCTCACTCAAGGGCGTATGATTTTGAACAAACTATTTCCATTTGGTTTAAGAATAGTAACAGTTGTTCCTCTTTTTGTTTGTTTATTCCGTGAATAAAAAACCTGGATAACTGGGAGATTCCAAGGATAAATACAGATGAAGTTATTTTACCCCCTTCTTGTATAACAATTCAGGGGTTATCTGGGTAAAAGAGGAATAGAGAGATAAACCAGATCTGGGGTATTTTTGGGCAACCAAACGGATGAGAGGAAAGCATTATCTCTGTGCATATTCTCATTTGTGGGATTTTTGTTTTTGTTTTTGGAAAATGTTGTCAAAAGAGTTGTCTGTGGTTTGATTAAAAAAAAAAAAAAAAAGTTATCTGTGATACACTCTCATATGTTCAATAGCTGTTCCTTGGTGAAAATCTTTATTATCCATGCCCCATTCATTTTTGTATGTGTTCAACTCTAACTGAAATTTCTATGTTGGAATTGTTGATGCTGGACTGTTTGTTTCTCCACTACACTGCAGTATGTTGAGTGTTTTAGTGATCTTAGTTTTGTATCATACATTACAATGTGCTTATTTGACAAATATCTTGATGTCTAGGCGGCTTATCATTTTCTTTGTCAATGTATTGCTTTTGGTTTATTTATACAGGACGAAACATTACGCAAGGCTGTTGAGAGATATAACGGAAAAAATTGGAAAAAAATAGGTACCTTTTATCATGTATTTACTATGATCTTGAGTCATAATTTGCACTTTGTTATTCATTTGTAACATTTCACATCTCCCGTTTTATTATAGTTCATTGTAGCATTTACCTATTGGTCAATGGTCAACAAGATACGGTGTTTAGTTGTTCATTTTGACTGTTACTTTTTTATTGCAGGGCATATTTGTGGACCTAATACTGTGTCTGATAATCTGAGTTCTATCAATACCAATTGTTCAGTAATATATCGATGACATTTAAAAGGAATTATAATGGATGAGTTAAATGTATGGCATGCCTCATGCCTATGAACTAATATGTTTGTGCAAATTTGATTTCTATTTCAACCAAAAACGTTAATCCTCAATGATTAATTTTGAGGACATCTAACGAGAATGCAGTTCATGAATGGCCATTGTGGCTCTCTGTAAAGTTTTCCTTTGGTTTTCTGGATCACACAGAAATGGCTGCCACCTAGGCATCTGGGTGTATTTGGTTTGTTAGATGAATTGGCAATGCTAGTGATTTTCATTTCCATGATGTCAATTTATCCTGGCACTTCTCATGTTTCTACCTGTTTCCCAATATACTTGTCAATTAATTATGCATGTCTATTGACAATTATTTGTTCGCCTACATTGTTCAAGTGTCAGATTTTTTATATTATTCAATTGTGCACTTTTCCTTTTGCAATTGCATTTATCATTTATTCGTATTCTGGATGTGTTGAACCATTCTTTATGTTAGAACCATCTGTGTCATGTTGACTTGTGTTGCTGATTCATATTTTGTACTAAGCTATGTCCTTTGCTCCTGCAGCTGAATGCTTCCCAGACCGTACCGATGTTCAATGTCTACACAGATGGCAGAAGGTCTTAAATCCTGATCTTGTGAAAGGTCCATGGTCCAAAGAGGTTGCATTTCTTTTTGTTTGATGTAATTTGCATCTTTGTTCCCTTTGGAGCAATAAATTTTACATGATTTGTAACAGTTTAAATTAGAATACCTTATAATATCTTAAATAGGAAGATGATATAATAATTGAATTGGTTAGAAGACATGGACCAAAGAAGTGGTCTACCATTGCACAAGCTCTACCTGGACGCATTGGAAAGCAGTGTCGAGAAAGGTATAATCTGGAAGTTTATTGGGCTCAACACGTTTTTCCTTTTGCCAGTTTTTTTACTCTTGGCTCTCTATTACTTTCAGGTGGCATAATCATCTTAATCCTGCCATAAACAAGGATGCATGGACTCAGGAAGAGGAGCTGGCATTGGTTCGTGCTCATCGAATTATTGGGAACAGATGGGCAGAGTTAACAAAGTATCTACCTGGAAGGTACTACTTGAACCTCAGATCTTATTTTTGAGAAGAATAATTATGTTGTCCTTTATTAGTAGTATGTGTTTGCATTTACTGTGGTCTATATATTTAAGATGCTGCAGCACTGTTGTTGTATTCTATCATATTGTACTGGGTTTCTACATGAACTTGGTTAAAGTTGCTTTTCTGAAGATTTCTGAATTATTAAAATGCTCTGTGCCATCAGGAATGATAATGCAATAAAAAACCATTGGAACAGCTGTGTGAAAAAGAAGCTTGATTCATTCTTGGCATCAGGTTTACTGTCGCAACATGAGGGACTGCCGCTTTTGGAAAATCAAGGACAGTCCAGTTCCATGTCATCTGGGAGGATACAAGAGAACAATGGAGATGTTGGTCTTAAAGATGGAGATGAACTTGAAGTGGTTTCAGAGTCTAGTCAAGGCTCTGCTCTTGGTGTCTGCTCCCAGCCTGAACCATTGGTGCCTAATACAGGATCATTGTGTGTGCATGATGAGTTCACAGCGAGAGGGGAACACATTCAGGACAAGGCACTGAGTTCGTCAGTTTGCTCGGAGGATCATTATGTTATGACAGAACAACAAATATGTGGATTACCAGGAACTCAGAGGCAAGATAGCAATCATAGCTTGATTGCTACAGTTGAAAACTCAGGAGGTTTGGCTTATCAGTGGATCTCAGATGCACTTACAACCATGTCACAGGTGGTGCAGGTATCGTCCAGTTATCCTGAATCATCACAGTTTTCTGCACAGCCTGTTGATGGGAACCATGATAACAGACCTATGATTGGAGACTTCACAGCATATGATACGCCTCTATCTTCAGGGGAAAATGTAATGGGTGGTGATAAAGAGGATGAGTTATTGCTGCCGCAAGATAATCGCTGCTGCAATAAATTTTTAGAAACAAACACCCATCAAGACCCTATACTGGGAAATTCGACTGGACAAACAAATATTATCAATTTGGATGGATGGGTTGGTTTGCATCCATGTTGTCCTGTGAATTCAGCTGATATGTTGGGCCCATCGTGCTCTAAGGCTTTAATGCCTGTAGTTCCTCTTATTCATCCTAGTGATGAAATACAGACACCTAAGCGTGATAATTCTGATTGTGGAGGCATATCTGGTCAGGTTAAATATATGGATCTGGAAACATGCTCATTCACTAGTCTTTTGTCTCCCAGTTGCAATATAAGTTCATTTGGTGCTCATAAGACAAATGTGGGTGAGCCTGTGGAGCAGCAGAAAAAGGAATCTCCAAAACTGGAAGTGTTTAGTTCTGGACCTTCAAATGTTACAAAAAGTGTTTCTTGTTTTGATGAAAGTGCAGTTGATTCAGGTTCCTTATTCTATGAGCATCCTTGTTTGGAAATTCCATTTCTTAGTTGTGATCTCGTACCATCCGGTGGTGAGGCCTATAGTCCCCTTGGGATTAGGCAGTTGATGATGTCATCACTGAACAGCTTCTGGGAATCACCTTCACCTTCTGTTAGCCCAGAGGGTGCTCTAAAAAATTCTGCGAAAAGCTTCTTATGCACGCCATCTATTTTAAGAAAACGGCAGCGTGAGCTACAGTCACCTTTGCAAGAACGGAAGGGTGACAAGAAAACTTTCAACAGATCCTGTGTGGATGGTGTATCTGATGAAAATGGATCCTGCAGATCTTCTATCGATGGGCAGCTTAGTTCTCCCTCATATAATCCAAAAAAGAAATCTTTGACCTCATTTAATAAAAAAGAAAATATGAATCCTACTTCTCAAAGTAGACTAAGCAATCTAGATGACAGGATTCCATGCAAGGCTCTTGAGTGCAGTAATTTTGACAACAGGGCTGGACCACAAATGGATCGTTCCGAGTCTGATGCTGGGAGCAGGGCTGATGTTGGTATTACAATTAAAAAAGTGAGTTACCTATGCATTTTCTGCTGAATTTTGGTATTTATATGCCATGCAACATTATATATTTAGCCATTATTCTGTCACATAGAAATCACACTCTTCGGCTAAGAACATTGTATATTTAGCACATATACTTCAATGGACATGTTGTGACATGCATCGGGCATGTCTATTATGTGGATTTTGAACATGCATTCAATGCAGGATGAGTGCATCATGGACACACGATACTCATGTGGCAATGTGGCATGGGATTGGATATCCTCCAACTCTCAACCCTGGATAATATCATTATTTTTTTCTTCAAATCTTTATAATTATATTAGATTTTTTCATCTAATTTTATTTCATGACTCTGATTATCATATCAATACAATTACTTTCATTTCATCTTTTTATGGATTTCATTATTAGTTATTTTTTGCTCATATCCAGCACCCATCTGGAGTCCTTGTTGAGCATGATATGAATGACCTTCTACTGAATTCTCCTGCCCAAAATGAGCGTTACTCAAAAAAAAGAGTCAATGGAGATGCGAAGACTCTGAGTACTCAATTCCATAAAAGTTTGGAAATTTCATCAAACAAGGATGAGCCAAATACTCTGCCTGACCCTCCATTAGATTTTTCTGCTTTTCTCTCTCCTGATGTTGGTGAAAGAAAGCTCAACCAGCGCTCAGTTCCACGTCCACCTCTATGTTGTGCTTCATCATCACAGTCATTGCAAGCTACATGTGACAAGGAAGCCATGGATGTGGAAATCGAAAACATAATAAACATGTAAGAATCACAGGCTCTTCAACAGAATGTATGTTGCTTTCCTAATTTTTGTGTACATTGATGGAGTGCTTTGTACTTTAGATGCTATCATTATATTATAAATGCAAGATATATACCATCCTTATGTATCTCAGCTGAATTTCAGGATTTGAATTAGCTTAGGTGGAAGTTCATGAGCCGCATTTTGGACATATTTTTAATGCATTAAATCCTAAAATTTGCTTCTCGGCACAATGATCTTTACATTTTTGCAAGTCTTTTGAATTTTTGATGATACAGTTGAAAGACTTTTGCCACTGGTCATTATTTTTTAGGGACTGACTCGACCTAATTTCGTGATTGCTAATCACGTTTATAACAGATATGCTGATACACCTGGCATCAAAAGAGGTCTTGAATCTCCCTCGGCATGGAAGTCACCACCATGGTTTATGAACTCTGTTCTGCCTAGACTTGATACAGATACAATGATAGAGGTAATTCCATTTGAAAAGAGCAACATATGTTACTGCATTCAGGGAGGTCTTTTTTTATAGCCTCATCATTTGATTATCTGTTTCCAATGTCAAACTCAATGTGATTTTCCCTTCCTGAATCAATTATAATGACATAATATATTAGGCTGGTGCATTTGACATGTTATACTTAAATAAAAAGCAGTCTGCTTCACAAATTAACCAATATAAAGTGGGATATCTCTGGATTTGGCTACCTGCATTCCCTTCATAATATAATATGCCCTTCAGCATGTACTTTCAATGCTTTTAGTCCTATCCTGTTCAATCAGAGAAGTCGAATGGATAAGTTGAACTTTAATATAATAATCTACTCATCAACATTATCTCAAATGTCTGCATTTCTATGACATATCTCTCCGTCTATAATCCAGAACTATGTAGTAACATTCCTCTTCCCTATGTGAGCCTTCTTTCAGGAAATGAGCTACTATAGGAGCCCTGGGGGCAGAATGTATGATGCACTTGGGCTAATGAAGCAGTTGAGTGAGCACACTGCGGCTGCAATAGCTGAAGCCGCAGATGTTCTTATTGGTGGAAATTCAGAAGCAACTATAAAAGAAAAACACTCTGGTGACGGGAATTCCTCTAAAGATCAGATTAAAGACAAAGGGCCAGGAGAACTTGTTCCAATGCTGCCGAACACCATGGTAATAAATCTTATGCTTTGAATCCTTAATTTCTGGCTTTCTAGCCGTGATAGAATTTAACATTCTACCAATGCAGCATCTTTGAGGCTATCTTGCTGGAAAAAGTAACTGCTGCTTTAAGTTGTTAGTAGAGAGAATTATCTACCAAAGTATAAATACAATTGTTGGGAAAGGTTTGGTCAACTTCTCCAGAAAGAAATTTATGATTTGTTCCTAACCTGTTGACCTATTTTGTGCATAATGTGAATGCTCTCGGTTCACAGAACCCAGACTATTGTACTGTTTAGCTGAACACTTTACTATTGCTTATCACTACACTGACAATTAAAGTTCTTGAATATTGTAGGAGATTCCATGAAATCATTTTTGTTGTTTGTGTTAACAATGTGAAGCATTTCCAGGGCGAGGGGCGCGTACTTGATTTCAGTGGGTGCGACACTCCCCTGAGAGGAAGACAGAAGTAGAATTGAACTACACTGAACTTTCTCCAGCACTGTTACTGAAATTTTCTCCAGCCCAAACTCCCATCTGATGAAGAGCTGCCAATGGCAGGGATGTTGTATTGCATTGATCAGTGATAACAACCCATATATATTCGTTCATCTTTTTTTTTTTCCTCCATTTATTTTTCTTAGATAGTTAAGGACTTGAGGGCAAGAAGAGTTTTTTCCCTTCTTATTTTTTGTGGGTTGTATTTCAGTCACTAGTCATGTGCTCTTCTTGGCACACCCACTTCTTCTTCTATTTTTTTATATTTATTTACAAGATGGATTGGGGGTGGAAGCATATAAAATTGACCTTCCCAATGTATTCCTATTACCTCTATGTTATCCCATATACTGTAACATTAGAAAACAATGTAATGTAGAAAGAGATTGCAGTTTGCATTCTCCTGACTATATATGAAGAAAAATTGGAATTTTTTTCAATTGTTTTTTTTATAGATTGCTACATCTAATTTGAAGAAAATGGCGGACAATGTAATAATCCAGTCTTTCTGAATTCTTAACCATCCCGGACAATGGCTAGGTGTCACAGTTCATCTCAGGTGGCTTTCAACGTCATGCAATATTCATATATCATTCCAAATATATCATGTTTATATTAAAATAGTCTATCTATGTGTTTCACAATTCACATGTCATCTACGTGAAGTTGATATCAAACATATATGTATTTATCAAGTAATGGAATGTCACATGATACAATATCACATTATTTTCAAAGTAAAATGCTAATTTTTCATGTATATAAATAACACATGTGAGTGCAAAGCAATAATAGAACATGTCATCTCTAAAATTCATATATAATATAAAAAAACATTTATGTAGGGATTCACGCCCCTCAAACTCTTTAACATGCAAATGCTCCCAAACCCATACCCAAAAACACTAGGCACATAATATATTGTATCCAATTATAAGTGACCACATAAAAACATTCTAACCACACTCAACACCAATGACTCGAATGCTAAATCCAAATAAACCAAAATGGTTTCACAAATAAATAAATAAATAAACCAAAAGGATAAAAGATCCATCTGCCTGAATCATCGAAATCTCATTATTCATTTAACCCTAACTTCCATTTAATCTGAATTCCTTTGACTCAGTTGCCCAATATATAGATATCCAATCAAGTAAAAATCAATTTATTCCTCCAACTCAAAACATTTTATTCACCTAAAATCCATTAATCTAAGAACCAATTAACCAATCCCAAGGCCCATTGTGAAAAATGCAATGAAAAAAAAAAAAAAACTAATCGATTAAGGACTTAAAAAAATAAATCAAACATAAAATAATTCTACTTAACTAATTATTCAAGATCTAAGTAATTATCTAACACTAACTATTGAAATATCTCTAATTCCTCAATTAATTTTTACATTTAACACTCATCAAGTGAGAGAGGGTAAATACCGTCGATCTGATGCCGGATATGAATGATGATGTTGAGGAGATTTTGTTGGAGAGAGAGAGAGAGAGAGAGAGAGAGTTTCTAATTTTCTATATGGTCTCAAAATAAGGTATGAAATTTGGGTGTGGTTGAGAGATGGGATCGGATAACAAGAGGAGATAGAAGTTGTGGGTATAACTGAAAACGTATTCGTGGGACGGTTGAGGGACTCTCTGCAGTAATTCAGATTTTGCATATTTGGTTCTATCTATTTAATTTCCTCCAAACTTTATGATAAATATAAATCTCACCACCTAACTATCCTATATCCTAATTGTGATCTTAAAAATATTGTTTTTTTTTTTAAAATTAAATTCCCATTTTATCCTCTTTAAACTTAAATTAACTTTTTGTTTCATTTTTGTGTAGTTCATTCAAATATATGAAAATGAGGTTATGTAGTTGTGACAGAGGACTTCCCAGTGTATTCCTCCTATCACCCCTTTATATTGTACATTAATTTTTTTTTATTTGTAATATAATATATATTAATACATATTCATATATTTATTAACAATGAACAATTATTCATATTTTTATTTAAAATTTTAGATTTCAAATCAGTAGATAATTCTAATTCATATAAATATATTCAAATTTTAAAAAATGACTAAATCTATCTCAATTGAAGTTTTTTGGATGGTTCAGTTTTGTATGGCACATATATAAAATTAATACATTATATTAAAATATTTTATCTACTGCGTTATGATGTTAGTACCGTGACAACTATAAACAGGACTAAACAAAAAGAGCTGGGCTTGGTCCTGATGGGCCTGATTTCGGACAGCCCATCTGATGACGTGGCAGGTATGTGCGCACGTTAACCTTACCGTTCTCACTTCTCATCAAGAGCATCTTCAATCCTATACCTATAACCTTACTCAAACTTAAATTTGAGTAAAAATCATTTAAAACCCTCTTCAACCATTTACCTATATCTATACCAAATCAAGTTTTTACTCAAATCTTTACTCAAATCAAAGGAGACTGAAATCTTTACCCAAATTTCAACATTTTTTTTTTCTTTTTATCTCCACTTTTTTTTTTTAATGTAACATTTTTTTCATTTAACTTCACCTTTAATTAAAAAAAAAAAGTTGACTTGTTTCTTAAGTGTTTATCTTTGTTTTTTAATATCTTATTTTTACTCTAATAAAAAAAAAAGATTAGTTTTATCTTTTTTAAGAAATTAGATTATTATAATTTTTAAATTTAAATATTTTGAAATGAAGAAAAATTAAATGGTAAAAATGTTTAGGAAAATACTTTGAAAATGTTTATAAAAAATAATTAAAAAAAATATGAATTTTTTAAAAGAGTAATGGCCGCACCCCTCACCGTCGTTTTTTGTTTTTTTTATTTTCTCCCAAGGTAACAACGTCGCTATCTCTTCAGACAGAGAGAGCGAAAGAGAGAGAGAGCAATGGAGATCCTGACATCAAAACCTAGGTCATTCAAGATGGATCGGAGGTCCCCCCAAGCTTCCGAGCTCAAAGCGTCCGTCACGCAGAAGCTCCTCGATTTCCTCGGCGACTACTCCGACGACGTCCTCGCTGTATCGTCCTCTATCTCTATCTCTCACTGTATTTTTTTATAGTCCCGCATTAGCATCCACGGAAGGTTTTCTTGTCGGTTAATTTGATTGAATATTGTGTGGTGAAGTTTTTCTGTTTTTCAACCTTGAAAATGTTGTGAATTATAAGCTTTTCACTTCGCTTGGTTCATTCACCCTGTTTATTCATTGGGATTTTTTTTTTGGTTTTGGTGGATTGGTTAATAGCAGAGTTTTTTGTTCTCTGAATTGCGTTTTGAATGGTTGCTGGTGCTTCTGTTCTTCAAGGGTTTTTTTTTTTTATTTGTATTTGTTCTAAGGAAGATGTGGCTATAAATTGAACGAACCCTTTTTGCATGTATTTTTTATAGACTCGCTTAATTATGCCAAAAAAAAGGAAAAAAAAATCAAGAGATCACCTGTGGCATGTCTGTCGGGATAAATTGAGAATAATGATCTCTTATATTATTTATTGGTATTCTGCACAATTGAGTCATTCGCGATCATAGAAGATGATTTTGGGGTTGCACATTACTTTCAATAGGTCAGACAATCAGAATAACAAAATTTAGAACCAGTTTACATGATCTCTTCCATTTGTCAACGGCTATCTATCCCATATATTCGTGTGTTTTCTGAGCGGTTTGTTGAATTTTTTGTTTTTGTTTTTTTTTCCCTGTAGGAGTACATCGTAGTGCTTGTTTGTAATGGCAAGAATCAAGTTCAAGCGAAGGAGGATCTAGAGGCATTTCTTGGTGATGAGAGTGGGAAATTCGTGGCCTGGTACTTCCTCACTTTACTCTTGAGCTAAAATTTTTATTCAACTAATCAACGAGCTATTCAATGTTTTATTGTAATATTTTTTTGGCACAAGTAGCTCTCATGCAACTTTTACAACTACCGCCGCCACCAAGGTTGTAGGATTTAATTTTTTGGCCTGCATTATTCGTGCTGCACTCATGAATAGTTATTTTATAACATATGTTGCGCACAGGCTGTGGGATCATCTCTTGAAAAATTTTACAATGTCAGAGGCACAAGTTGGCACGTCGAATCTTAAAGATGACACTGCAACAACTCAGGCTGATGATGTTGGAAAAAAGAAGAGTAGAAGAAGCTCTTCTAGAGATCTCCAAGATTATTCTAATAGAATTCCTGAAATTTCATTGGTAACATTGCCTCTAATCTTCTTGGTGATGGATTGTTCATCAGTTTTCCGATTGAAGATTTCTTGTATTTTCAATTCTTTGCAGTCCATAAATGGACAGCTCGAGCCCCCTATGTTGAGTCCTAAACTGATCTCCTCAAGAACCATGGAACCTTCTGGTCGGTTTGAGCGTTGGTGCCCTGATTCTGATCCTTCTTTCACGGAAAAGGAATTGCAAGCACTGAGTGGAAGTCAATCCCATGCAAAATCTGAAAATATATATTGTAACCAGAATATGTCCATGAAGTACCACTCTTCTCAAGTGGAATGCTCCTTGAGAATTGCAAATGGTGATGAGCATCATTTGCAGCATGAGGATCTGACCCCAAAGGTTGGGGGAGCTAAATTTAGTTAGTTCCTTTATCCTTTTTCTATGGATTGAGAAATATGACGCTAATGTTTCCCCTATTTTATAGCAGACTGATAAAAGTCATTCTCGTGGGTTAGTTCATCAAGTTCCAAGGAGAGTACCGGTCTCACATGTGGTTATTTCTGGTAATAGACATCATTTTCTGAGTTGTGTAGAATTCCCACTTGAAGCATCTTCATAACATATTTTATGCCAGTTTGTATTTTATTTTCTCACTGTTATATATATTTCTTTCTTTCCTGGGAGTGTGCATGATCTTTTATGATTCATTTATATGCAACGATGAACTATTGCAACGCAGGGAAGCTCCACAAGCACCTTCTTAATACCTGTTTATTTTGGCACGCAGAAAAACCTCATTCTTTTCTTCCGCCTTCAACAGATATTTCTCAAATGCATCCACCTTCACAAACTACGGGTGCTTCAACTCCTGGGCAACGTGGTAATGTTTGGGACAGGTTAGGAAAGCCACGCGATGACAGCACACATGTGACCAGAGAGGACTATTTCGTGCAGAAACCAGTCGCTAAAATGGAGATGTTAGAGTGCAATAGAAAAGAGCTCAACAAGCATAGTTTGATGCGTTCCATGCCAAATGATGGACTTGGGAGGAGAGTCGCTGAAGAACTTGCTGTAACTAAAAGTGAGAGAGAGATGATCTGTAACAATCGTCCTGGTGAGTATGGTAAACTAGAGCATGATTTCAGTTCATTCTCGAGGAGGAAGAGGCAGTTTGGAGAGGCCTTCCCTAGCAAAGGTGTGCTGTCATCTAATAACAGGAATATCCATCTGGAGCAAAATCAGACTAGTCAGAATGTGCAATGTTTGTTGCCTACTGGTGACACTGACTCATCAAAGTTGACTGGTTTTGCACCTGGTTTTAGAAGTCCACATGGCATTTTCCCCTCAGCATCCCATGTTCCTAAGCCTGCTAAAAATTTGTTGAATCCACAGTCTGTTAGAGCATATCAAGATCATTTGAAGAGGGAGTTTACTCCTATGAAGATTTTGAATTCAAAAAGCAGTTTATTGCCAGCCAAATCCGAGCCCCACAGTGATCCCAAGAATGAAGATCCTAACCATATGCTTGTTAAAGAAGTAAAATATTCATTTTCATCTTTAGGGTGTGCTATATAAATTTATTTCACTAGTTAAATTTTTGGAGCCTTAATTACCTTCTTTTAATATTGGGAAGAATCTTATTGCAGGAGGTGATGGATGTCAAATTGAGATTGCGCCAAATTGAAATGGAAGTGCTCAAACTTCGATCCAAACAAGCAGAGTCTAGCAGTGATGTTAAACCTGAAGCATCTCTGGGTAATGTCATGCAAAATTTTGAGGATCTCAGTTTTTACCAAGTATTCTAATAAGTCTTTCGTTATACAATTGATGTGTATGACTTTGATGAATGACCAAGCTCTCCAAATTCAGAATCATTTTTAAAAAAAGAAAGAAAACCTTTCAATCATTATGATTTAGGGTCTTATAGGTCAATCTTCAGTTTGCAATTTCCCATTTTTCTAATTATGGTTTTAACTTTGTGTGTGAGAATAAAGTTAATTTGTATATCAACAAAATTCTTTCAAACACGTATTTTCCAGTCAAAACAGTATATTGTTGTTTATATTATCATCCTGAACATCTCGCTAATTTCTTATGATTTTGTGTGTCATAATTTTCATTAAGCTTGCATATGTATTGAAAGGACCAACATTGAAGAAGGTTTCTTATTACTCTGCTACCTCCAACGAGCTTTTAGTTTCAGTTGAAGTGGTTTTTTGAAATCATGGTTTGACTTAGAGATGTGAATCTTAACTTCAAATTTGCAAATATATGAAGTATTCCTCACTAGCATTATCATTTCCTTCAACAAGCATCAATTTTTTGGATTAAAAAAAAGAAAAGAAAATGAACAAACATAATTTTTCACTCTACTATCCTTTATATTGGCATTACTCAACCGATCTAATCAAAATTAATTAATGCTCTCGCAGGTTCTTGGTTTTTTATATCCATTTACCAATAATCAAATAGGCTTTTCTTAGTGAATAATTCTTATTTGGTAAAAAACACAGTATCTTACTGACTGTTGACTGTAATCTGTTTGTTTTGCAATCTATTGCAGCTCTACAGAAATGTCCAGAAGAAGATATTGATTCAAGAACTGTTTTTGTGACTAATGTAAGCAGAGTGAAAAAATTATACAATCAGTATCATCTTCATTCAAATTTATATATCAATTGCAATTCAGAGCTAACAGCTTTTTCAAAAAGCTTGATATTGGAATATCTATCCTTTTCTACATTGCATTTCTCATTCTCCCTATCAGATTATACACATATCTTTGGGAACTCTGTTTTTGGTGCTTTGGACCAACATTCGTGAAATTAGCTGATCTTTGGAGGGTGCTTATTATTTCAATAGTTGATTTCAAGATTGACAAGACTGTGTTATATTGATTTCTCGTTCTCTCAATCATGTTTCATCTCATTCTTCAATTATGCGCAATATTTTCAGGTCTTGATTTTTGATCCAGGGAATGCTTGCATTTCTTTGCCGTGTTATGAATATGATTGGACAAAACTGTGTGTTTGTTGTTTGATTGTGATTTGTATGTGGGCAAAACATCACACATTTTAAAGTTTCATGAAAGAATAGAGGTTAAGCTTTAACAATTTCCAATGGAAGTTTAGCTTGGATCTCTGAAACATACTATGTTTTGTTAAAGTGTAGGCAATCACATCACGTCACCTGATATTTTATATAAATAATTCAGTATGTCAGATGAGTATTAAACTTTTAATTTTGTGTTTATATTTGATGGGACCAGGACCTAAATTTTAATTTTGTGTTTATATTTTGAGTGTATTTGTGCTTTTAATTATTTAAAGCATTACTTTATGCCAACTTTTAGTTATTAACATGCAATTTTTGCTATCCATGTCTTATAGTAACAGTTTAAGCTTACTTCTGAAAAACCCGGTCATTGTTAGTGGACAGATTTTCTGATGATGTAGGCTCAAACTAGGACTCTCTGCTTAGGTGTTGCTTTCCCTTTACTATAATGCCTTGGCAACTGTAAAATTAAATCACATATAATTTTCACATTTCTTTGACAGCTTATTTCTTGTTGTGCTGATAAATTTGAAAGATTCTGAATGGTTTATTTGTCTAAATATCAGGTGCATTTTGCAGCCACTAAAGAAGCTTTATTATCACATTTCATTAAGTGTGGGACGGTTTCTAAAGTCGTTATCCTCACTGACTCGTTAACTGGCCAATTGAAAGGGTAATTGCTTAATCAATTTTTTTTTGCTGGTCTGTTTATTTTCTGAATGTTGTTCAACTCAAGGTTCACTGTGTTGGCACTCATTCATGTTGCTTTTAGGTCTGCGTATGTTATTTTTTCCAGCAAGGATTCAGCTGAGAAGGCTTTGGAATTGAGTGGGACTTCTTTCTTTTCTCGAACTCTAAAGGTATGTGGATGATGACCTATATTTTTTTTAAACATTATTCCGTTAGAATTGTTTTCATACAAGTACAACCCATCAAGCACTGTAAATCCAGGTTTGCTTACCCACAATTAACTGCATAATTAAATTCATTTGGTTACTAACACGAATTTTATCCAATTCTCAAGTTCTTGTTGCCGGTTGGAAATCACTGGCTTTGTTGCATGTCTGATCGGATAATCTTATAGGATCATAATAATATAAGGGTCGATGAAGTGATATGCAATGTTGATTTTTTTTTTCTTATATCATTGATCACAATGGGAACATGAAGGTTTGCCAGGGCAATAAATATTGCGCTCCCTTCTACAGGTTGTTAGAAAAGCAGATGCACCCGCAGCAACTCCATGGCCTATGCAATCGGTCGGCAAACCTCAATCATGGAGCCCCGCACAGACCAAGACCAAGATTCACCCACAGAACATGCAGTATCGCAGCTCTCATCTTCAGTGGCGGCGGGATGCTCCCTCAATTGCAGAAAATGTACCTCCATCCACAACAGGTGCATGAAGAGTTTTCTACATTGGTTCCATCAAATACCAATCATATTCACTGGAAGCCAAAATGTTGGATTTCACCCGAGTTTACCCCAACTTTTAATGAAACACACTGGCGCGCGCGTGCACACACAACCCGCCCCCAACAAAAAAAAAAAACTTTTGTTACAGAGAACCAATGTGGCCGGAGACGAGCCATTTTGTTGTTTGTTAAGTTTCTTCATGTTCATTAATTGGTATTTCTAGCAATATAGCACCATTTTTTTTTTCTCATGATGATCATTTCCTATCTTTGCAAAGATTGACTATTGTGCTTTTTGATAACAATGCCATCATTTGTTCAGTAGAAGACGTAACAATTGCAGGGGACCTAATCAATGACAGTGCACTGCATTCATTTTTGAGCGAAAAAAATAAAACAGCAGATAATAAGGTAGACGTGTTTATGAATTTTGTACAGGAAATAAGGTGTGATGAGATCCCGTGTCCTTCAATAACTTAATTGTTATTTTAAGTATTTAACATCTAACTCTTATGGAGTTGTAAACATCGATGTATTTCCCAGCTGTTTTGTTCCAGCCGTTGTCAATCTCCATGACTTTTCTCACCATGCCTTCCCATTCATCTTTCCCTGAAATATGGCACCCCAAATAAGAGTCATCAATATAAGATGGGAGGATAGCTTGAAAGATTCAGGTCAGACATGTGAAATGTGCTTAACGGTGTATTTGTGCACAAATTTAAAGGGAATAAAATGAAAGAAAGTGAGAATTTGGATCAAAAGAAAAGTGATGAAAAGTAAAAGATTTTCCTTTGATCAACTTTCATGGTATTTGTACATAAGGTGAAAAAAAATTTCATCACTTTCTCTCAAATTCTCACCTATGAAGAAAGGAAATTTTATTTTCACTTCTTCTAATAAGACAAAATAGAAGAGGGAAAGTGACAGAAATTTTTTTCTTTTCCTTGTTTGACACAAATACTAGCTTTTTTAATGGTCAAAGAAAAAAATTTCATTTTCCCTTACTTTCCTTCACTTTCCATCATGCACAAACACACCCTAAGAATGGTTTATAGAGGGGAAGTTAAGATACAGGAAATCAGATCAATTTTTTTTCATGGGTTTGGGCATGCTTTTTTCCCCTTGTGCACATGCATTTTCAGTAAGAAATCTCTCATAAAGGCACTGAAGAGCCAAACAGTGTTGTCAGGGAAACTGTGGTTTTCATTGAAAAAGATGAGATAGCAATTGTAAATGGAAATTCTATACATGTTAACAAGGCACAAACAGTTTATATAATGGGAGGGACAGAACCACATAGCATAGCATGGCATACGGTTCACTAGATAGACCATTTTCTGACCCTAAATAAATTACTGGATTAGGCTGCTTTCGACTATTTTGTCAAAGCAAGTATGCTAAAACTGCCAAGCATAATACTCACTTTCTTTGTAGTGGCGAAATGCACGCTCCAAAGCCCAATTGAAAGATCCTTCGTTGATACCTTCAAACACAAAACTAGGAAGAGAGGCGAAATAAGGTTTAGAAAAAGGAAAATGAATGAAAGGTTCACACTATAATACTGCTGCAGGCCAATGGAAAAGGCAACAGCAGCTGGAATAGATGACGTGATGTTTTTCTTAACACTGACAAAAGAGCACATCAAGATTTCAATTATTATATAATAATACGTTGCATACATTCAGCATCAGTTTGAAATTCTCCTGATAATGTTATGTTCTTTTAAGTGCGATGTGAAACGAATGCAAATTATGTATGATTAACTACTACTATAACAGTTGGGAATAGGTCAAGTGAAGAGAGGTGGATCTCAAACTTAAATGGTTAAAAAGTATTAGCAACGTATAGCAGTGACAGATTAACAATTCAACATTATGACAAACGGTGTGACATAATGAAAATTGGTGGCAAATATAAGAGAAGGCATAAATGCACTAAACTAGACATAAAGAACCACATTTGCCACATAATGAGCAAGAACATGCTTGAAACAAAGTTCTTTCTGGTGATTAAGTATTATATATTTATGTGACGAAAGGAGAAACTCACAAAGCTATAGTTGAATCATTATTATTCATATTTTCTTCCTAACCATATTTCCGGGGTAAACTGGACTCCCATTAATAGAAATTTCTCTACAATGTTGGATAAATACAATAGATTACTGTAGCTTAATAATATCACATCAACTAAGCAGGTTACAACAAAGAAACTTTAAGCACCTTGCAGTGATAAAAGTAGAAGCTACAAGGAACATTCTGGTGGAGAAATCACCCCCCATGTAAAGAACATCCAACGTCTCTGGAACAAACAATGGTGACTCATGCAAGCTGGTTTTGCCCTGACCACTAAACTGAGGAGTTGAACCTAGAATGCCTACCTAAAAAACGTGGTAATTTTTCCCCGGAAAACAAATTGAAGCCTCCAGACATGAGTAATGTATTAGCACAAGGCATAACAAGGAAAATCATGATGAGAGTTTTAAAAACTGTACCCATTGGCTTTCTCAATATTTGCTTGATCATCCACATCAAAAACAGTATCAGCCAAGCCACCCGTCTTTCTGACAACAGGAATCTGAAATATCAAGAAGATGAATGGGGTCTTAAATTTCCATTTTATAACATAACTTTGTAAGTGAAACCACAATTTATTAAACAATTTAGTATGGCTTATATGTGCTTATGCGAATGATGAGCAAAATGAGGACAATGACGATGAAAGAGTAAATCATGAGCTCTCCTCCTTGATTTTTATTTTAAAATATATTTACAATTTATCATTTAAATTATACCGCTCTATTTTTTGTTTGAGCTTCAACTATTGAATGGCATCAAGATTCATATTTTTAGTTTTCCACCATGTACAATATTGTATGTACCTCCTGTGTCTCCTTCCTATCATCATCTTAAAAGTTGAAAGTTGAAAAAATAAATATCTATTTGAGAATCACATTTTAGAGGGAATCAACATTCATGATTAACATGTACGGAATACTCTGTGCTCTCCTATATCAGCATCATCATTATCATTGTAATTGTACCTGTCACCATAATTGACCTAGTAATGAGGTGAGGACAATACCGCTCCATATCGCATTCCTATCATCTGAGTTAGACCACATGGTTCATAAATTGATGGAACCAGTACCATATCTGCTGCAGCATAAAGCATGTGGGAAAGCTCCTCACTGCAAAGAAATGGCCAAAATGGCAAACGGAATATCATCAGTATTCAACAGTATCAGTGATTGATTTAGGGGTCATTGAATAAAACAAAATCGCATGCATGAGTGATCAAACCAGTAGCCAACTATGATAATTCCTTTGGATATGTGTTTATAATATTACTACATATTGAATTGTTAATAAAATGATCCATTGTGTCAAGATGACTAAGGACAGAGAATGAGGATTAACACACTTGCCTGTATACCTGAAGAATACGAATGCTTCCACCTTGATTATGCTACAAAACATGAGTGATAAACTATAAGATGAGGCTTCATTAGTTATAATGGAAGAGAAACAATGAAAAAGGAAATAACAAGGTAATTATCATCTTATCTTGTTAGAAAAAAAAGATTGGCCACCAATAAACCTATCATTCATTTTTGAAGCATACATAATAGTTTAATTAGCTGTCGGGAACTTTTTCTCAAAAAAAAAAAAAAAAAAAAAGCTGTCGGGAACTATGGAACAATAGAGTAGCAAGTAGCAACTATAAGGAAAGAGGAGAATAAATAGATTCTTCCATGCTATTCTCATTTATAATTTCCCTGTTCTTTTCACATATTCATGTAGATGCAGCCAAAAAGTCTGCAAATCCTCCAGTGATTACTTTCAATGAATGATTAATTTTACAAAAAAACAAAAAGAATAATAGTTATGCAATTTTATCTGCACATGCTTGTCAAACATAATTTTGCTTACACGTCCTGCAAAACAGGGCATGCTGCTGGCATGCACATATCTCATAGAAAATTCCAAATTAACATGCATCACGACAATCCATTTGAAAGGAAGAATTGGATGCACATCAACACAAATATGTAGTGATGACGTGGGTTTCAGTAAATATTTACCACATTTGCAAGATTCTGGAATTCTCTTTCGATCCGACCATCTGGAGCTTTACCAAGTATTACCAATTGCCCACCCTAAAAACCAGTAATATTAAGTGTGAACATTTCTCGACAACTTGAAAATAAAATGACAACATGAAGATGTAAAAAGACAAAAGGATATAGATCCAGAATGTGTGTATGAAGATGCACAAAAACATCATGATTACCAGTACAACACCCACTTCGACGGACCACAAATATGGAAACAGATGCACAAAACATCTCTCTTTTTAGATTAAGCAGGTTTCTTGACATGCAAGGCCAGCATATGCCTATGTATAGCTAAACCATATGATGCAGTATGGAGAAGAGGAGAAGATCAAGGGGAGGAAGAGAAATTTTAAAAAAATTCAATATTTAATTTATTCTTCAAAACCAAAAATCCTTACAAGTTCTTCAACGCGCTTTATAGCATAGTTAATCAAATGAAGTCCCTTTTGAACAACCAATCTACTAATGCACACAACCAGAGGTACTCTGTTTGCATTATCTAACCAACGTTCATCAACCAAAGAACACTCCAGAGACAAACCAAGCCCCCTTTGAACATAGTGTTTGCAAATCTTCTTCCCTTCAATGTTTTGTTCTGCAATAACCATGAAAAAAATCAAGCTGACTTATATAACAGAAAGTGAGAAAACATCAGCTTTTATTGTAATAAACGTGACACCAAAACAAGGAAAAGCAATTTATTTACTCCAATATAGATAGTTCATGATCTTTCCATCAGTGACAGTAAAATAGAAGAAACATCTTGTTCCAAAAACTCAATTGTGAATCAGCTTCAAGTAATCAAGTGTGTCTAAGGAAATTCATCTTTCACAACAGAAATCATTTATGAAAATTTACTTACAAAACAATTCAATAAATCCAATTATGTGGAACTTTGCATATTATTTGGAGAGATTGCATGTCACTGCTCATTTGATGCAGTGGTTGCATCAAGATGTCTACTATATATGGTGCCTCAATACTCACAACCAAGATAGTCCAAGTAGTATACTAAAATGAAAACAAAGTATTCATTAAAAGAAGAAATCCATTCAATGCTGACAAACTACATCATCTAGAACATAAACATATGTCTTATCATGTAAATATTATATATATTATGATGTTCTGAGTTGGGTGGTCTACATCTTAATTCTTGACAAGTGAATCATGCATTGGTACATAGGACCACACATTTAGTTATACTTGATATATGCATCAAGTGACGCTAACTATATACAGAATGCTTAGCAACACCTTTAAAGATGTTTAGTTTAAGATTCTTTTCATTTTAAAACGTCTCCATATTTTTATGAGAGAAATCGTGGGAAGTCACACAGAACTGGAACACGGAGAACAAAACATACTGATACCAAAAACTTCAAATAATAGACTAAAAAAATTTAAGTTTTCAAAGTGTGACCATTGAAATTAGCTGGCAAGAAAACGTCAGTCTCAGGATTCCACAGTGCAGTATCCAGTCCATTCAGAATGCCATGGTACCTGTACATGCAAATATATGCATTACCAAATTGCAAGAAACAGAAGCCCAAAGAATAGAAAATGAATGGGAATCAGGTGGTTACTAGTAATACATAGAACAAAAATATGAATTTCATAAAAATAATAATTTGTAACATAGACAAAAAGTTCATTAACCAGAAAACAAAATGATTTACATGGAACACAAACATGCAATTAGACAGGACCAAAGGAAACCTGACAGGTATGTATACAATTGCAATTTGAGTAACTTGGAGCATACACATCATTAAATAATAAATAGATGGACAAAGTACAGAATGACAAGAGTAGCTCAGACTTCAGAGAGCCCATGCATGAACTTTGAAAATGATGCATGGTGAATACTATAGACAATTTGGCTTCATAAAAGAACTAATTAGAACTTACTTGTCACGATTTTCTACCAGTGTGCTTGCAAGCCAGCCAGTGCACAGGGTTTCATTAAGATATGTTGGAGAGACTGTCCTGAGAAATACAAAAAAGATATTAAAAGTTCGACAGGTATGCGTATATTCAATATTGAAATTTATGCCAGTTGGACTTTGGCCCATCATTGCGATAAAACATAAATCATAAAACTGTATCTGCAATGTCCCACTAAGTGCCTAAGTTCAGATAACATTGTTATGTATATAACTAAAGATAAAATATAAAATCATGGACAAGTTCAGACACATGCATGGTGTTTTAATCAAGTATATAAGTCACGTGATGAGAAAGAACCAGACTGTTATCATCTCAGAATATCTGAGGCCACTCACACTACAGCATTGCTATATATGATTCCCCCTTTCAATAAGCTTAACCTCTCAGGATTATGACCAATAGTTCGGTCATCAACTGCCTGCAGAAATCAATGTCCAAAGTAAAAATCACAAGAACAAGGAAATAGTTTAAAGGATAAGATACCAATTCCAAAAAAAAAAAGTTGAAAGGGTAAGATGTAAAAGAAAATCCAGATTCTCCAGCATGGTTGAGTTGGAAAATCATCAACTTTCTGCTGAATGCAAGGTGCAAAAGTTATTGCCAAAAAAATATGTTGCAATTTATCCAAATTCACTGTATTTTCTTCAAAAAGAAATTGAAACTTGCTTACCATGTCTATGAACCTGCTTTCATTAGCCAACTATGACATGTTGCACAAAGAAATGGTATGAAATCTGGAAATTAGGACAGCTGAAATGCTGATTGAAATTTCTAATATGCAATTCTTGTCATATTTTGATCAAATCACCATTCACCAGGGAAATTCAAATCGCGTTTCTGAGATGCATTAGGACCCTAACATTGGGAAACACTTGATACTTGATGGCCAAGTTTTTTTTATTTTACAAAAAACACAAACTAATTCTTATATATCCTATACTATTGAAAAAAACTCTTTCCCACCTCTCTCTTCTTTTTTCTGTATGATCAGAATATAACCATGTAAAAAACAACCAAAAAAAAAAAAAACTCAGGTACAGCTCTCACCCTGTCAACTGTCGCATACATAGATCCATCGAGACCACAGATTGCTAGCTGTTCAGCTCTGCCAATAAAATCAACGATGAAGCATAAAGTAAGGGTGTTGTGATGCTTGTAGAAAAATTTAAGGACAGATTAATGCAAGCTAAATTGGTTCAAGTGGGTGTTCATAAGAAATTTTATTATAACAAACTGCTCAACAGTTCAAGAACTTTTATAACCATTAACAACAAAACCCTCACTTCAAATGCAATAAGGTACAATAAGCATCATTTGACCAGATATTGATACTAAAAACAAAAAGACTCCCACAATCAAATGATTTTACTTTTATATGAAAAGCATCTCCACAAGTTTTCTCAATGTTAACCAGTGTATAGATAAAGTGGCATGCCAAGCACCATGCTAAGGATTTTTAACCATAATCATCTATAGCAATATGCACTCACCAAAACAGACCCAACAAAATATCTGAATCATTACCTGCACTCCCCATAGAACTCCATGTTGTGTATGGTCAAAACTAACCTCGGTTTCTACACAGTTTAAAATATGGAATAAAAAATCAATATCAAAAAAAGAAGAGACATTGCAATCAAACTTCCCTTACTAATCCTAGTAACCTAACATAAACACAATGCATCAAATGTATCTTAATTGTACCTTAATTGAGAGATGATGATACATATCCCAATAAAGCAAAGGCAGCGCCCCGATCTGCCACTCATGCACATGAATGATATCAGGCTGAAGGCCCGTCACCTACAGTTAAAACTTCAAAAAAGAATATCACACATCAATTCTCACAAACACAAGAACTACCAATCCCCAAAAAAAATACAACTGACCTGCATCCATTCGAGGCAGGCGCGACTGAAGAACAAATAGGCTTCCAATTCATCATACGAACCCCCGTAAACAGATTTCCCCTTGAAGAATTGATTCTCCGGCTCGATGAACACAACCGGAATCCCTGAAACAAACCCACGATACGCCTTCGTGGGCACCCAATTCCCACCAAAGAACGACTCATACGTCCTCAGAAGCTGCAGATCCGTGATTTGTTGCCTCGGTATGCACTCGTAGAAGGGGAGCATAATCTCCACATTGTGCCCGCGCGAGATGCAAGCGCGGGCGAGGCCGGTGACGACGTCGCCGAGGCCGCCGACCTTCGCTATCGGCGCCATCTCCGCCGTGACGTGGACCACGTGCATCGGGTCCGGGTCCCTCTCGACGGAATCGAGGCCGGACGAGGAGCCGGTGGCGTCCCAGGAAGGGAAGTCCCTGTTCCAGAACTTGATGTCGTCGTCGGGCGAAGGCCAGTCGAAGGGTTGAACTGAGAACTTCTTTGGATCTGCAGAGCTCGTGAGCGCCGCGTGTGCGAGAGTGCGGAAGGGCGGAGGTCTTCTAGGGCGTCTCGGAACGGAGTTTGGACGGCCGGGAGGGAATCTCTGAAGACATGTCGAAGTGAGTCGCGCTGCTTCCATGAATGCTTCTTCAACACCAACAACAATAATTATAAAAAAAAAAATGGTGGTTTTGAAATTTTTTTAGTTGGAAGGGAAGGGTGTGACGGATGCGAGGGTTTTGTTTCAAGGGTTTGTTTATTATTTAATATTATATATTATCTATATATTCATTTATTATTATTATTATTCCATAATGGACGATGTTCGTTTGAGATTCACGGATCTTCGAAGGCGTTTCTTTTTAACTTCACGTGTCGTGTCTCAACTGATTGGCACATACACGTCTCAAACTGGCCCTGTTTCGAGGGCCTACTTTTTATTGAATCATTAAAATGGCATATTATTGAATCTTATCACGGATCAAATATTTTGTTTATATTTATAAATCATACCAAAAAAATGCCCTTCAAAATTTTCTTTATTTATTTAACAGACAATTTATTCGTGATGAAATGTCCTGAGGCAAATAATCCATCTCCAGTGTTGCAATTCTAAAAAAAAAACTTTACAATTCTAAAAAAAAACTAAGGCAATCCTAAAAAAAAACAACTGGAGACGGGTTATATATAACCCGTCTCCAGTGTAAATCCATACCATTTACACTGGAGACGGATTATATATAATCCGTCTCCATTGTAAATCACTTACGTTTTATACTGGGATTAATGTATATAATCTCTCCAGTGATTGCAATCCTATACATTTATTCATATTTAACATTTAACATTCTTCACAATCAATTACAACTGGAGACGTCTATATATAACCCGTCAAATCCAGTGAAATCCAATACCATTTACACTGGAGACGGATTATATATAATCCGTCTCCATTGTAAATGGCCACTTACGGATTTTACACTGGAGACGGATTATATATAATCCGTCTCCAGTGTAAAATACCAGCGGGGCTAGTTTTTGCATAATATTCCTACATTTATTGTAAATTTTAATCGTTAGAAAGTGCTAATATATAATAGAAGCCCTATGTATTTAATTATTAATAAAAAAATTCCATAAATTTGGACGGGAGAATGTTCGTTTGAGATTCCCGGATCTTCGAAGGCGTTTCTTTTTTAACTTCACGTGTCATGATGTCTCAACTGATTGGCACATACACGTCTCAAACTGGCCCTGTTTCGAGGGCCTACTTTTTATTGAATCATTAAAATGGCATATTATTGAATCTTATCATGGATCAAATATTTTGTTTATATTTATGAATCATACCAAAAAAATGCCCTTAAAAATTTTCTTTATTTATTTAACAGACAATGTATTCGTGATGAAATGTCCTGAGGCAAATAATCCATATTCCATGTGTGCTCTGCTGGCCAATGGAAATGCACTAAAAAATCAATTAAATTGAAGATATTTCAATTAAAAAAAAAAACAGTTTTTTTTTTTATTTTTTATTGAACACCTCCCTGTGTTTATCACGGGATTGTTCATGTCATCATGTGGACCAGTTTTATTCATGTAAGTGTACCTGTAAGGGCGCGTCTATCCCCACCAAGAATTTTTCTTACCCCACCAATAAAAAAAAAAAAACGGTGTTTGTCTGTTCCCACCGATCCAGGTCGACCGAATTTGGTCGCCATTTCAGGTTTTGGGCGACTGTAATTGGTCGAACAAAATAAATTTTTTTGGATTTATCCATCATATTCTACATTTATTCTTTTATCCAAACAACAGCTAAGGGGCCGAAAAAAATATAAGTAGGTATACTTTCAATTAATTCAAAATTTATAGAAAAATATCTTATTAGACAAATATATATCATTTTTAAGCTTCGTTTGAATTCGTAGTTAAGAGGATTCTTCGTTTGAAAACAAAAAAAACATATCAGTTGATCCAAACACATTATATATTTGGCTTTTGAAAATTTGTCTGTCACTTATGTAAAAAAAAATTGTTCTTATATTCTACATTTAAGAATAATAATTGATTCTCCTTACATTACAACTCAGACTTGGAGTGGTATGAAGGATTCAAGGAAGATATACGTCATGGGATTATGTTTCCAAGAAAAAAAATTATAAACTTTATTACAAATTCTGTTCGACCAAGTTCGGTCGCCCGAAACCTGAAATGATGACCAAGTCCGGTCGGGTCGTCCAAAACCTAAAGTGACGATTAAATTTGGTCGACCTGGTCGGATCGGTGGGAAAAGATAAAACACCGATTTTTTTTTTCAATTGGTGGGGTAAGAAAAACGCTTGGTGGGGATAGCCGCGCCCTACCTGTAAAACCTAAAATTCCATGGGAATTTCAAGGACGACATCTGCTCATTTTCATATTTAACCACTCACAACAGAAAAGATGAAATCATGTCTAAAAATTGAGACAAATAATAATAAAGAAATAGCTTTCGTGTGGATCTTCAAACAAACAGAGTATCAAAATACAGAAAGATGATGGGAACCATCTCATAACAAGAAGCAAAACAGATACTCAAAACAGGAAAAAAGAAAAGGTGGGGAAATAAAAAAAAAAGAGAGAGGGATAGAGAGATCCCATATGACAACAATAGTGATGCATATCAAATCTTTCTACTTCTCACCAATGGTCCTCAAACAAGACATGCCTTCTCACTTGCTTAGTTGCTTCCATGATATTATATCCATGTTGTTTTTTCAGTCTATGGTCATCGGTTGAGTCATGCAACACCTGAAGCGAGCTTTGCGGACGGTGGTCATGATCTCCGTTTCAGCGTTCTCAAGCATCCTGACGACCTCGTTGAAGGAGGGTCGGATGTCCGGGTTGGCATCCCAGCAGCGCGTCATGATTGCGCTGAGAACGGGGAGGCAGTCCTGGGGGATGATCGGCCGGACGCCTTTGTTCACGACCGCAAATGCTGCCTGGACCGCTGTCATGTTTTGGAATGGGAGCATCCCTGTTATCAGCTCCCACAGGACGATCCCGAAGCTGTACACGTCGACCTTGTGATTGTACGGCCTGTGCTGGATCATCTCTCTGCAGACAATGAGTTGGAATGAAAACGCTGAAATGGTCTTTTTGTTGGCAGCAAATAATAATGTGGGGGAATTAATGTAATGAACATATTCAGAAGCATTGAACACATCCTATAACATGAGTCAACTACTAATGCCCTTGCTCTGAAATCAGTTAATTTAGTTGCAACAAAATGTCATTCCTTCAAACCATTCATCATCATTTATACCATTACAAAAAGGCATAATTAATTCTTAACACATTCCTCTTGGCCAGAATTCTGAACACATACACAGCATAGAAATTGTAGACCATTGTAAGTAACAAAATTCACAGAGACGTTTGTGTAAGCTGAAGCCTGAGATGTGACCCTCAACCTTGCATGGAAATTAATAAGCAGATTATAATTTGCTGTCCCAATCCTTCCTTTATTCCAGATTCTCCAATGTTTGTGACAAGATTATTACTGAATGTGTCACAAGGATAACCATCAAGATATGCAGGTGTGATGAAATATGACAGGATAACCATTAAGATATGCACTGTATATAATGATGGGTGTCAGTGGTATAAGTAGGTGATTATTCAGTATGTTTAACTTATTTGATACACTCGTTTTTCCATCCCTCTCAAACCAAGAGCATAGTGACTCATTAAAACTCCCAAACAACGTTTATAAAATTTACTGAAGGAGAAGGCAGATAATACGACGCAACAGTTCGGCAGGGTGAGATATCATTTCTACTTTTTTTCCACTTCTTCGGTTGGGCATTCAGCTATGGCCAACTAAGAGTGTATATAGACAAGGAAAAAGACAAGAACAATATGGTAATATATTAAACAAGACAAAACTTGTAGATAAAAAACTAAATGTCCCACATGTTTCATTCACAGAACACATAGCATAATGACTAAAAGAATGCCCAAAGTTAAAGCAAGTCCAGTTAAAAACCCTCAAAATCCCTCGTTTTCCAGTTATATCAAACTACTTAATAAACTACTCTACCAAAACCTTTGCAAAATTTGCTACCATTGATTTAAGAGCCACCAAGAAATGATATTCAAACACAATCAGTAATTTAGCATGTCTGGGAGGAACATGACACTCTCAAACACTTGGTCGTCATGCTTCTCAATTTTCAGAAGTTTGAAATTGTAGTAAGTGAAGCACACTTATACCCAGTGGGGCCACACAATCACTGCAGCCCAATTGAAATGGGAAAAGGCATTAGAAGTCCGAACAATGTTTCTTAAATTGCTAGATGGTCAATACATGAATTTAAGCATTTGATGTACATTTATCTTAAGTCTTAACTCAGCACTTGAACCCCGAGAATGAAAATCTGATGGACATATATATCAAACACAGCAAAAGTCTATTTTCACTTCTTTCCCTAAGGAATCAGAAATAGGTATAGACATCATTTCCAACACAATAGGTATCACCTTGGCTGACGAAAAAAATCAATATCAAACAAAAGCCTTTGATTCCAATCCAAAATGAAATTTTCTCGAGTAAGGTATGATGTAGCTGAATGATCTCACCAACATCGTCATTAAAAAGTTTATTCAAACAAAAAACCATATATTTAAATCTCGACCAAGAAATTGTTTGAAGAAGGTAAACAATCTCAAAATCACCCTGCACCATTCCATCCATCACAATTTTGATCATTGAATTACATTAATTAAGGATGACAGACTACAGGAAAGATATATACTCATGTGTGATAACACTTCACTGACCGTCACCCGGTCTCGTTTGGATACTTCTAACTGGAGCTCATCGGCAACCATGTAGTGCTGTTTTTTTGGTGTCAAACCATGTAGTGCTTCAATGTCTTCTCAATCCACACTCCATTTACCAGATGCCAATTAATCCATTTACTCTTCCATGGTCATGACACTTGACTCAACTAAGGCATTGATAAGCAATCACCAGAAAAGTATCCTTGCAAATAATTCACCACCAAAGTTTACCGGTTTTAATTAGTACGATGGGTTTATGAGGTTCCATAGTCATTTTCATAATTGTAGTAGTGATGCTCATCAAAATATTTTCTTTTCATTTCTTGGGGCAACAAAATGACAAATTATTTTAACTTTATATAATCATATATAATTCATGCCCTGATTCAAATCTAATTCTTCACAAATGTCAAATGCGAGTTAGAGAATACCATGTGTCTCGTCTGATCTGACATACCTTATAATGTATGCTTCCAAGGCAAATGACAAGTATGAGAAATTTACCAGTAGATAAAATATCATATTATATAAAAATATAAAAGACCCTAGCCGATATAAAAAAAAACCAAGCACACTAAAAAATGGCATGATATATTTTTCAGTGGCATGAACATGACTGAGATAAAAAAAAGAAAGAAAGAAAGAGAGAGAGAGCACATGGACGACAAAATATGATGAAGTGCCCACCTCCTATGGCATTATAGAAATAAATTCTAGCGGGCCTCTAATTGCAAATGCACTCTCCAAACACTGTCCAAAAGAGTTTGCAGTGCATTCTTCAATTAGAGCTCAATTGAAGAAGCCTATATCCATGGGAAAAATAAGACAATAGAAAGAGCAGAGATGGATAATACTTACGGAGCCATCCAGCGGTATGTCCCTGTCTCCGGGGTCATCCCCTCGGTTTGAACCTCAATCCTCGCCACACCAAAATCAGCAATCTTGATGGATTTGTCGGCGGAGATCAATAAATTGTCCGACTTGAGGTCTCGGTGTATAAAATTAAGCCCATGAACGTACGCCATCCCCCTCGCAACATCCAACCCCTGTTTGACTGCCAGCTTCAGCGGAACAGATCTGTGGTGCCTCCTGATCAAGAACTGCCTCACCGACCCTCCCTTCGCATACTCCGTCACTATGCACCAAACCATTGGCTTCCTGCAACCCCCAATGAACCTCACAATATTTGAGTGCCTCAGCGTCGCCAACATCATCACCTCCTGCGCGAACTGCTGCTCCATCAGCTGCGCCCTCTCCAGGCTATTCTCAGGCCTCTCCAGGAGCTTGATCGCGACATCCTCCCCATTGTACGTCCCCTTGTAGAGCTTCCCGAAGGCGCCCTGCGCGAATGCGGCGCCCATGCTGAGCTTGCGGAGGTCGAGGGTCCACTCGTCGTAGTTCACGAGGCCCTCCGTGGGAGTGGTGGGGTCCATCAGCGCCTGGGCGAGGACGTCGTCCGCGTGGGCGCGCCCCTGGCGCTGGTAGACGCTGTGGTCCGCGGAGGGGACTGGATGGTGACCCCGGTGGTTGAGGATCCTCGCGTGGGGGTCGTTCGAATCAACGCTGCTGTTGTCCATCGACATCGCGACGGAGCCCCCGCCGTTGCTCGTCTGGAGGGACACCATGCTGTCGATCGACATGTTAGAGCCCTCACCGAGCTTCTGGTAGAAACCCTGGGTGAAGTCATAGAAGGGGGCGTCGGTGGCTCTCCCTCCACCGACGCCGCCGCCGATGATCCCCGGAAACTTCGGACCCTCCACCATGTTCTTCGCCGAAACAACTACAGCTCAAATCGAAAGGAACGAACAGAGGCAGGAAGAATTCTCACTCCCTTTTGCATGCGCTAGTGATCGAATTCAAAGCCCCTCTCGACCAATATTGGAATTCAGACCTCCCACTAGATACTCCATCAGACACCAACGATCGTCGTGTGGACTCCGATTTCCGGACCAAAAACCCTAGAATCCGGTACAAAACGACAGATATCCGCTAATCGAAGGTCTCGGATGAGCTTCCGGTACATCTGGAGCTGTTTTTTTAACAAAAAAAAAAAAATCGGACAAACTAAGATCCCTGAAAATCCAAACAGTGAATCATTCGCGAGTTCTCACAATATACATACCTCGATTGGGACGAGAATCGGAAGCGATGGAGCGTACGAAGATCGGACAACGAGGGATCGAGAACTCGAGGAGCGATTGGAGATCTCTATTTGTTGTTAAAAAAATTTAATAAAAAAATAAAAAGAAATATTTATGAAAGGAGAGAGGGAGAGACGACTGAGACGACGACCGGTGCGAGAGATGGAGGAGCTGAGTCTTTCGTTTCTTCGCTTCTTTTCTCCGTCTTTTTTTATTATTATTATATTATAAATAAATATTATTTTTATTAAAAACGTGGTTTCTCGTGTTTCTTTTTGTTTCATCACTTTTTTTTTTTTATTACTGTCTTGGACTGCTTTCACTGTAAACAGACGTTGGGAGACTGGGTTAATTTATCGCCTTTTTTTGGCTTAATAGTTAATGTGTCAGTGCTGACATGTATCTCAACAACAACCGCTATTCACACGTATGCTGCTCTATTTTCCTCCTATTAAACCGAGAGCCGTTCCGTTTCGAAAGAGTAACATGAGAAAACTGAGGGGGTAAGAATATCAAAAATCCTCTGCTTTCGATGAGATGATGATGATTATGAGATCCACAAACAGTGTGAATACTGGTTCCATCTTAAATGACTCATTTGCCCTTCTCAATCTTAAAATGAAAAAGGGTGGCTTTTATTTGTGCTACTTAAATATATAAGTAAACTCTATTAAATGAATTATAACATAAAATATTCATTTAAATATATTTGATTTATAAACTGAACGGATTGAGTGTAATTTTATTATGATAATCCGTCATCATCATCCTCCATCTCTTCGTGGAGTTTGAAATGGAAATCCTTATAATTGACAAAGCATACTAATAAATGAGATTAGGATTTTCTTCAAAGATAGTTTTGATTCGATAGAGAAAGGAGTAGGTTATTTACATTGATGAATGCGTTGAGGTTTGGATACCATAAGAGAGAAGAAGAAGCAAAACCTTCGATGGAAAAAGAAGCATGCATGACAGATAGACATGGGCATACATAAAAAATTTTAAACTGTGTTTAAATATGTGAGAATTCTAATTAAATTATTTGTCAAAATTTTGAGGGATGCGAAAATAAAAAGAGATTTTTTTGGGGGCACAAGTTAAAAAAAAACTACCCAAATAAGAAACAGCGGTCAGAAAGGGCATGCTCGTGAATTTAAGAGATTCGAAGGCGTGTTTAAGACATCACATCCGAAGGTTCTCGGGTTCTGCCCGCACCAGAGATTGTCCCACGATATAATTTTTTAAAAATTAAATGACTGAAATACCCCTATGAAACTGGGGGTCCCAACGGTGGTATTTTATCTGTGAATGGCATTTTCGGAATGTAAAACTGTCCGATCATGTGATCGAAGTTTCCGAGAAATGGTTAAAACAAATGGGACGATATATACTAGACAATCTGGAGTACTGGAAAAGTCAGGGATTTTATTGTTCTCTCATTTCAAATCTGGACCGTTGAAACATAGCAAGTCTGAAGTACATTTAATATGTTCAAAGTTTTTTAAAATGATATAAAGACTTTTAACTTAACAAAATATTAATTAAAACATTGTTTACTTATAATATATATTTGCTTTCCAATGATTTATGTTGTAGAGAACGTGAGACCCAATCCTGACGCATGTTCCAATCCCTCCTCGTAAATGACACATTGTTTTCTTTTCATATTCATTTTTTAGCTTTTTTTTTTATGAGATCCCCACTCCAAGAGTACATGCAGCTTGTATTAAAATGAACCATGGTCCATAAAATATTCGAAACCACAATTATTTTAGCACATAAAAAATTGATACAGATTTAAAGATATATATTGTACACATAAATATAATAAAATGATTATAAAGAAACCACGTTATTATGTGTTGGAAAACCCGTTAACATTGCTTTTATGCAAAGCCATGACTCATGAACAGTATAAAAAAATTGTGTGGTACGATTTTTTGTTTGGTGTTTTTTTTTCTCCTATTTTTTTACTATTAAAAAAAAAAAAAAACAAAAGGACAACACACATCGACCTTCATTGGCCATGTCTGACAGTGGATGCAAACAAAGACATGATCAGAGACATATCATTTGTTGTACTGTTGGCCTTTTGTGAATCGAAGACTGATTTCTACCTATTGCTTATCATTTTTAGTATGGCAAGTTTTCTTTTATACATGTGCTCTCCCTTGCTGAGATGGGGCAATCACTGCAACAACACTCTAACGTCCTCAACTTTGAAAATAAGTATTACACTCGGAATGGTTTTGTAGCACTCGTAGGATGAAAATTAGGACCACGTGCCTTGGGTTGAACATAATGAATCTTATTTGGTGTCATGTATGGATAGTCAAAAAAAAAAAAAAATTTGATAATCATGTATGAATAAGTTGATATTATGAGTGATTGGGTGAGGCCATGCTGTGCAAATCACGTACATATATTTTTTAAATGGGTGTCAATGAAGAAAACATATAATCAAGTGAGGCACATGTTTTAATGAATTGATATGTTTTCTTTATCAATGCACCTGCCACATTAACTTCACCTAATCATGTCTTAAATCAATATTATGTGATACCAAGTTCTAATTCATATTAATTGACTAACTCGGAATAACCTGTTTTTTTAATTAGTTTTTGAATCGAAGACAATCCGTAGTCGATCAATTTGATAGAAAGTCCTTTGGTCTTTTATTAGAAAAAAAAGTCATGATATAAACCCTTTTTCAAGTCAACACGGTCAGCAATTTTTTTCCTAAAAAAAATGGTGAGCAAGTTTGGGGGGTACATACAAGAAAAGGAGAGTTGTATACAGCTTTTTTTATTGGGGATGTTCAAATATTTATATTTTTGATAAGTATGGCTCAAGGAATTGAATGTTTTTCATGTTGCAGTGACACATGTAACATCCCTTTTGTTCTGGAATGTTTAAATGATTTGTCATTATTCGGATATGATCATACAAGTGTAGGCCTTTTCTATATCTATTACAAGGCAGATGCTCGGAAGTAAATGAGGCTTTGTTAGAAAGTGTTTGGTTGTATGATTGTAAAATTGATTTTGTAGAAATCTGGATTTTAAAACTGATTATGCAGAAAACTCACTCTCCCCCTAGCAATTTTAAATCGCAACCTTTGGACACTATTTGTCTGAAATTTATCTACAGAAAACTGTTACAGTAAAACTGTTTGGTTGTACAATTATAAAACATAGAAGTTACAAAAATTACATAATCGCGCAACAAAACGCACCCTTAATAACTTGAAATTTTCCTTTTTCAAATAATAAAAGTTCAAATAATAAAGAGATCATGCATGGGGAAGCTTGGTTTTTCCTTTTCCCTTTATCAATGTTGGAAGCCCCGTATGAGTACAAGACACGGCTACATGGTTGTGGTCCGTGCAAATCACAAGGAAACAATCTCTTTTAAATGATGAAAAAAAAAATTTAGTCATTCCTTTAATCACTTTTGCAAACTGTATATTATTAGAAAAAAAAAAATTTTATTCGTGAAATTATTTTTTCTGGGTTATGCATTTCTATTTATCTCTAGATTAGATGAGTTTGATAAGAGTTGGTGATATGTAGTACCCTTTTTTGAAGAGTCAAAAGTCAAAAACAGTTTAATCTCGATTTTAACTGTTCTAGTGATTTGATTACATCTTTTCAAAAGAGACTTTTGGCTTTGTTTAAAAACTATTTTTGGTTGTCCCCAATGGCTTTGGCCAAGTGACACGGGAATGCCAGGGTTCTAGTTTTGTTGATGACAAGGAGAACCAAAAAAAGTTTTAAACCCCCTGGTGTGGGCTGGCTTGTTTATTGTGGGCTTGCACCCACAAGTCTATGACCTATAAGTCAGTACTAGTTAAAGACTTGTTTTTGTATGTTCGGATTGTGTCGCTCTATTCGGATCTTTGTAAAAAAACTACTTTTGGTTATTAACCGCTAGAAACCATTGTAATTTAATGGGTGCCTGTGCACCTCTTCATTGTATATATTTTTTTAGGGGTGTTTGCCCCGGACAAATGAAGAGAATTTAATTCAATAAAAAAAACCCTAGTCCATAAAAGAGAAACAGAAAGCAGAGAGCAGCAAAAGTGAGTCAGTCCGAGCCCAACGTAAAAAACTGAGAAAGAGAGTTTCTTATTCTTAAATGCTTTTAGGTGTTCCCTGAAACCTTTGGATTTTGAGTGCGCATTGAGAAGGGTCAGGAATTGTCATATCTTACTGCCAGTAAACCATTGCATCAGAGTGGGACAAAATCTGCTTTTCAGAAAGCATTATTAGAGCATCTTCAATTTTATATCAAAACATTTATTTAAATTTAAATAAAAATTACCCAAAACCCTCTCCAACCATTTAACTATTCTTATACCAAATCAAATTTTTAGTTAAGTCTTTACTCAAATAAAAGAAAGACTCAAATTTTTACTCACATTTCAATGTCTTTTTTTTTTCTTACTTTTATCTCCCACGCACACAGAGAGACTTTGACACCTCACGAGGAGATACAAAGGAATTCCCAATAAGACTCTCTCCCAAGTTTCATCATCTCTCTCTCTCTCTCTCTCTCTCTAGCAATGAAAGGTGAGACTCTTCTTCCCTCTTCGATCATGGCGGGAATCGCCGGTGCTTCGGAAGAGTTCTGGAGGGAGAATCCCCGCGGCGGCTGGGCTACGGCGTTGCTCCTCCTCCTCCTCCTCTCCTGGCAGATCCTCTCGTCGCTCGCAAGGCGCCGCCGCGACCGACGGGGTTCAGCCTCGATCGCCGCTTTGACCGTCGCTCCTCCTCCGAAGTCCGATTTCAGGTCAGTTTTGGTGATCGGTCCATCTCTCTCTGTCTTATTCGTCTAAATTTGATTTCGATCATGGCTTCTTAGCTGTTTTGATTTCTTGAATTTGCGGATTTGATTACTCTCTCTGTGTTGAATGATTTTCGTGCTAAGACTGGTGAGCTATTCAAATAGAATTATAGGTTTGGTAATCTAATGAATGGAAACAGTGACAGTATGAATTGCCCTTTCGGATTTCTTTTAATCTACACTTCATTGGAATGATGTCTTCAGAAAGTGATCAACAGTGAGTCTGCCTGAATCTTTTTAGGGCGACATGTTTTTGACTGATTTATTAATGTCAAAGTGATATGCAATCGATGATGGAGCATGGGTTTGTTCTAATATCATGCTTGTCGGATCGGTTTCCCTGGTTTGCCACCTGATATGCTTATTTGTTACTAACTTGGGTGACTTGATTCACTGTATGTAGAATATCCCCAAGAAATTTAAGTGTCTGATTACATAGCTTAAGTTTTTTGTCACCAATTTAGGTACTTCATCGTGCAATACTTCTGATTTTTACCTGGAGCAGGTTAAAATGGATAAGGTGATAGGTATGCTGACTCGAACAAGTTGACAAACTAATTGCGGACACTAACTTCTGCTGTCACCATCAACGTCTTATCCTGAACCATATTTGTGTCCACTGACAACATTTGAGACTCTTTTTGTGGCATGCAGCTTATTTGTTTGCAACTTTGCATTTATATGTGGTGTCTTCTATGCTGAATTTTGCGTTCATAAATTTTTTTGGCATGTTTAACAACTACTGTCACCATCATGGCCCTTTTTGAGACCTTTTGTGGTGAAGAATTTTGGCCTTTGTTGAGCCTCACAAACCTCAATCAGTTTCTTAGTCTTTTCTCATAATATTTTCAATTATTCATGTCAACCAGTGTGATATGACATTCTTTTATTTTAGAGCTTAAAATTGTTGTATTTTATAGAGCTTACATCTTTTACCGATGGCATACCATGACCTGTTCAATGGAAACATTCAATTTTTAATTAGTTATCTTTACTGCCAGTAATAACATTCTCATATCACACAATATTTATATTTATATATTTGAAAATTGATCTGTTACATCATAGCATATCGTGACCTGTGCAATACTCCTTCTTGACCTCTGGTGAAGACTCAGGCCTTCAGAATGATGGGACCATGTTTAGTTCCTCCACATGCTAACAATGGTTTATGACCTTGGTCTTCAAAATTTTCGTCACACACTTGAAATGCTCGTGAGCGGAAGTTCTGCAAGTGAATTAAACTGCAAATTAGTGGCCTCCTAAAAAAAAAAAAAGTTATATGCTTTACACATGTAATCTAGGTGATTTTTGTGAATATTTCTTCTTCTTTTTTTAAACGCCCTCAAGAGGTGATAAAAGCAAGCATCTACAAATTTTAATATCTCAGACACATCATGTATTTTGTCTCCTGTTATGGAAATATTTGAACATTTCTTATGAGTTTTTATTTCATATATGCCAATGCAGGAAAAGCAAATCCATGCTATTTTTTTTCTCTGTGTTATCTGAAGTCACTATTTTTTTGTTACTTTTGTGTGTGCAGAATCGCGCAGATCATATCTGATGATGATTTGAGGGATCTAATAGATGATCTGGAAGAGAAATTCAGTGGAAATGAGAGATGGGAAAATGTCATAGACAAAAGAAATAATCTTATGTCTTACAATGCTAAGTGCATGAGGCCAAAGGTTTGTGCTATGCTTTGTATTTATCATTTGTTTTCAAAGTTCCCTGTGCTTTTCAAATATTTCATAAAGTTACATGTCTGAGAACTTGATCCCAACTTCACATAATGGACTTTAGGATTGTAAGTTTACCAAGTGAAACATATGAACAGAGTAATTTACCGATGTGTGGATTTCTTTTGGCACTTCTTTTGGTATTATATCGGTATGTATATCATAACATGCTGATACAATACGGTGTTCATTCTTTGTATATTTTGATTTGTTTCTAGTATCATGGATGATATCATAATACTTATGTCCTATATAATTGATTCCGAATGTTTTCAATTAATGTTGTCTGATCTCGGATGATATCCCCGTATTTTTATTTTTGGTTCGATGACAAATCTGCTAATGTACAGTTGTTCTTATAAATATGATGTTGTCATGCTGTTAATTAATGATGTTTGGTAGTGCATTTATAAATACAAAATACAACATCTCCCAGTCAAACAATCCATGATCCCGTAAGTGAGGGGCTTTTAAGGAGATCTTATGGCTATAATTTATGAGTGTCTGTTGCTCAACACACTTTCTTATCAGCTCATTTTGGGTCTCCTCTCTGGTCTGCCAACTTATTGTCTGATCTGAGTTCATTCTGTCACATTGTTTTTGATGACTTCAATAAGCATTAGCGGAATGCATGAGCATCTGAAGAATTCAAGTTAAGGGATGATTTTTCCCTTGTCGGCTGGTCAATTGTTGTGCTCCCTCATCATATGTGAATGATTTTATATCTTTCTGATCCCAGAATTGACTAAGGCAGCGCAAAATTTTCTAGTGATTTTTTTAAAGATAATTGGATACGTAGACCAACCTAATGTAATTTTGTTGACTGATGTGAGCAATCATATTGATACATGGTGCTTCTGTTCTTTTTTGCAGGATGGTCCCCTGAAGTACCTCAGCGTCACAATATTTGAAAACTGCTCAACCAAACTTTTAAGGGACTTCTACATGGATAATGAATATAGGAAAGAGTGGGACAAGATGGTTGTTGAACATGACCAGTTGCAGGTTGATGCAAATAGTGGGACAGAAATTGGGCGTACATTGAAAAAGTTCCCTCTCCTAACACCAAGAGAATACATATTGGCTTGGCGTGTTTGGGAAGGTCCAGACGGAGTATTCTACTGCCTTATCAAGGTATGATACACAAAAAAAGTAAAATTTGGGCATCCAATATAGTGATTGATTTTATGGAAGGCATGCATGTGGAAAGGAAGCCTAGGGCCTATTTACATTTTTTGGATCCATAATAAAATGAGTACTGATCTTAATGACGTTGGAAGTGTCACACAGTATAGTTTTCTATATTTTGTGCATCACTTGTAATGATCTTTAAATCGTCATATCGACAAGGCATGGATAAGCTTTTACAGATCCGAGTGACAGTTGAAATACATAAAACCATCAGCCATTGTCATATATGAAATCATCAGATATAGTCCTTCATGGAAAAATCTTTGTTACTGATTTTATTAACAATGAGATTTATCTTTTTTTGTTAATAATGGAAGTTAATAGTTATGAAAAGTTGGTGTTAGAATCCAAGGTTTTTTTGTCATTTTGCCTATCTTGCGAGTTAGTTGAATTCTTAAAAAAATAAAAAGCCATGTATTATTCACCATCTAGTCGGAATATTATTTTAATTCCCAATTTTTTACACATATTGTAGTTCTTAAGATGGGTTACATTTCATTAGTTGTAGTGGTACCTTGGAGCATTTTATATATTGTATTCTCATAATGTCTTTTTTGCCTAATCAATTCTGATTTGTCTTTCTGTGAATGATGTCTAGGGTTGTGATCACAATCTGCACCCACCGCAAAAGAAGTATGTACGGGTTGGCTTTTTCAGATCTGGTTGGCGAATAAGGAAAGGCAAGTAATGTTTCTTCTTGTTCTTTTAACTTTCTTTATGCATTGAGAACATCTGATTACAATGACTAGCGATACAGATAATTTTCATTTAACTTTGAGATACTAATTGATTGACTTGTGGGTTGGCTCAGCCAACTTGTTCAAACCACGCTCCACTTGGGCATTCTGTACTATATTGTAGTCAATTAATGTAGTTTGAATATTGATATTCACCTTGAATCATGGAGACTGTAGTATTAGACTCTATTATGCTTGCATTTATGTATGTCTCTTTATACCTACTGGAGCATAAATGACTGGATTTTTATTATTGGTCAGAGTCAATCCCTAATGTTTTGTCTATAATTAACATTCGCAGTCCCTGGCAGAGATGCATGTGAGATCAAAATGGTGCATCAGGAAGATGCTGGGATGAACGTGGAGATGGCAAAGCTGGCCTTTGCCAAGGGGATATGGAGTTATGTGTGCAAGATGGATAATGCACTCCGTAGGTATCCACTAAGGCGCCACCATATCCAATCAACCTCAGCTACCACTGCACTAAATTTTATCCAGAAGGTGAGCCACATCGGATCAAGGTTTTCCTTCCTTGACCTACACTACAACTCCATAATAGATTGGTTATTATACTGAAGAGCCTTTTAAAAGTACATAACCGTCCATCCAGAAAGTAACCTACGAATTCATTCATGATTTGGTTAGTCATATGCCACACTGGATTACTGAATCTTCACATTTCATTGACTAATTCAGACAATTTGCTTGTGATGGTGAATGACTGTTATCAAATCAGATCACTAATCACTGTCTTAGTCTGCTTTTGGAAAACAGCTGTTCACTTAAAGCAGCTTTTGAAACATAGTTTGAAAAGCTGTTTTTTGTAAGTAAAAGCTGTTTTTCACTTTCTTCAAAAGTTGGGACTGCTGGAGGCATTTAGAAAGGAGGTTGGATGAAATATGATTCATGTACAAGCAGTCTGTTACAAACTCGTTTTCAAACGCTGCATATATATAATCGCAAGATATCCTCCCCACAATCTCATCAACTAGGATGTAAATCCTGAGGATTCTCATTCACGGAGGATGCAAATTTTTGGAAGTTACAATTTTTTTTTTCCCTATGAACCTTATTCCTTATCTTTGTTGATATTACCTTCTCGTCACATAGGTCCCACCTGGACTGGAGAGTGATGAAGAAACAAGCACCAGTGGTCCTTCGCAAAGCTCTCAGGGCATTGTCACCCAGCAGCAGGGAAAACTATTCAACAGCTCATCCAAAAAATGGGTGGCGAATGGTCTTCTTCTTCTTGGTGGGATTGTTTGCCTATCCCGAGGCCGCTCCGCCCTCGCCACCAAGATTGCCATGGCATGTATACTGAAAAAGCTCGCGAAGCATGGATCCCCATCGGGTCAGGCCGAATCAAGCCAAGCCGTTCGTGCCAGACATACGTAGAAAATCAAAAGTAGTCAGGGTGTTTTGATTATGCTGTCTAACCTATATATCCAGTGTCCTTGTTATTTTGCTCCTGTAAAGTATTTGTTTCTTTTTACAAGTGTATTTATATGTCACCTACTTGTACTGATTGAATAATTCATACTTAACCCGCAGATGTACTGTTGGAAGGATAGTAAAAATTTTGATAACTACTTGAAATGTTTCATTTTTCACTAATCTAGATGTGTGAAATTGATACATTAGAACTTCATTAGGCTGATTATATACTTAAACAGTTGGGTATTGTACATGGGGTTGCAAACAAGGATGAATTGGATGTATCATTTTTCTTTGAAGGGATCATTTGGTGGGTAAAGCTACTTGCTGTAGAAAAGCAATATATTGGTTGCTCCAATGCGAATATTGAAAAAGTGTTTGGATCCGCGTTAGTGTTATGCCATATTCATCGTTGCATAATCCACCCCACCATGCAAATCCAAATTGACCTAAAAATATAGAATCCACCCCACCATGCTGATTCATTCCATTTTACATCTTCATACGTTGTGTTAACGTAATATATACAACACTATCATAATGTATGCTATCTAATCATAGTATATGATGTAATTTTTTTTATTAAAAAAAAAACAGAAAAATATGCCATTATATCTCTAAATATATTTTATTTTATATAACAACATACATTTAAATAAAAGAGTATATGATTTATTTTTTATTTTTAAATCAATATAGACTGTGGATGTGATTGTACTTGAAATTGTGTATATCATTTTTCTTATTCTAAAGGCTTTTGAAATATGAGATAGAAATAATGAAAAAAAAGAAATGATTTTTTAACACTATACTAAAAAAAAGAATAAAGTCTAATTAGAGAACGGTGATATGATCAGGTGAGATTTGAAAATAACCTCGTATATTTATTTGATTGATTTAAACATACTTATATTCAAATGTTACATGCTCATTAATCCTTGAAAAGATTGAATATGAGAGAGATAAATTGATAAGCGAAAAAAAAAGGTTTTGGATTGGCAGTTACATTTTATCAAGGATTTCCTAATTCCTACTGCAAAATTCGTCCGACGAAAATGGGGCCCAGTAACCACTAAATTTGAGCGGGAAACAGCAAAACCAAGGAGAGCGGAAATAGAATGTCGAGCGAGAAAAGCCTCCCTTGTGTTCTGTTGAGCAGTGTATTTCACTCTTGGTTTCTTCATTTTTATTTTCAAATAAAATTTCTTTGTTTTGTTGTTCATCAATATCTACAATTATTTAAACCTGTGAGAACATGTTTCTTTTGATTTGAAATTTGGTAGATGGCAATTTGGAAACCCATGCTAGACTGAACTGCATGTAGTCTATGGGAAAGTGCTACACTTCCAATGCATGACAAAATCCACCATGTTATCTAAATTCATGTACATTTCTTTTTTATCATTATGCATGATCGTATGTACTGCTCTCCTCTGTATGATAATCAGATTCTTGCAGTGAAGAAAATAGAATCCTCTCTGCTTCGTTCTGAAGATTTCATGGAGGTGGTTTCTGGCATCTCATGTCAGTGCCATCCTAACATTACAGAACTTGTTGGTTACTGTTCAGAAGCTGGTCAGCACCTTCTAGTTTATGAATTCCTGAGGGACGGTTCTCTTCATCAATTCTTACATCTTTCAGATGACTATAGCAGGCCATTGACTTGGGGCACTCGAGTTAGGATTGCTCTTGGGACAGCTCGGGCTGTAGAGTAAGTCCTGCGCCCAGATTTAATTGCACAGAGCATGGAACTTAAATGATAAATCCTTTTAAATAGCGGTTTTTTGTTTTTTTTTTGATAGTTACCTTTTAAAAAGATGATATAAATTTAGTTTCTCTTTTTGGTCTTGTACAAGCAAGTGTGCCATCATTCTGATCACTGTAACCTCCTGTGATTGCAGCATTCTTGCCTGTTTTTGAAGAATCATTACCCATGGTTTATCTGTGTGATGAATCACTGAACATTGGTCCATAACACAAGATATCCTGTGTGCACCCGTTTTTGAGCTTTCATGTTCAGATATAATAGGCCAAATGGAACTTGAATCAAACACTGCGAACTCTTGTTTGTGATTCTGGCATCAAATTCAAATAGGGAATTGCATATAGTTCATCATACCTGAATCTGGTTTCTGATTATTTGGCTTTGCTCAGGCTCACCAATGAATTAGCCACTGATCAATTATTTTAGCATAATATTATATGGTAATTGCATCCATAATATCTTTCTTTTTTAATTTTTATTTAGATGGGACATATCGTTTCAGGCATCTTCATGAAGTCTGCTCTCCCTCAGCAATTCACAAGAATATTAAGTCAACCAACATCTTACTTGACACAGAGCTTAATCCCCACCTGTCTGATTGTGGCTTGGCAAAGTTTTATCAGGTATAATATGAATGTCATTAAAATAATTGATATGGTTGTGGTACCAAAACCTATCTTGGACGATTTGGATATCAGTTAAAAGCCTAGAACAGAGCAATCCCTAGTATGGTGGAGCACGCCACAGCTACATGACATTGATGCATTCGCCAAGATGGTCGACCCTGCTCTCCGTGGACTCTATCCTCCCAAGTCGTTATCTCGATTTGGTGATGTTATTGCCCTATGTGTTCAGGTAACTACTGCCCCTTCTGTTGTTCAGACAAATGGAGCAATGAATGAGTATTAGTATCTGGTATTGTAATGCATCTGTTGAGTGGCATTCTCTTCTTTTTCTTTCTACACTAACTACTGACTATTCTAATTATGTTTATCCAGTCGGAACCAGAATTCAGGCCTCCCATGTCAGAAGTGGTGCAAGCACTCGTACGATTGGTCCAGCGCACTCGAGCATGGACATGAGAAGTGATGACTTGGAATTATTCACATAAAAGGTTGCACCCGGATACATTATTTTCTCCTCTGCATTGTTGTCTATATTCTTCATATTGTATGAGGATCTATGAATGATTCTAATTGTAGGAAAGATTCAGGAATGATAATTGGTGTCGGTCTTCATGTCTATTATGGTTGACAGTTATAGAGATAGCGAGTTCCTTGCGTCTTATTATCTTATTTTTCTTTGAAAAATAGATTTATTAGTTTTTTTCGATGAATTAAATAAAAATGATATACCAAGGCTGCAAGGTAGAAGAAAACATTGTTCCACACCTTGTAGGGTGGGTTATTGTGGGTTTTGATAAAAATAAAAGAAAATAAAAAAGTGGGGCTGGTTGTGTCAATGCCCTGTGTTATTCTCCTCATCATTTGGCCTGTTGTGAATAATTAGTTAGTGGGTTAAGCTTCAAGTGGTCGAACCAGTTGTTCTTCACTTATTCTACTCTTTATTTGGCAAGCTGTGTATGATAGTTCGTTATTCTCTTTGTTTGGGGGGCACATTTTTATAAAAATAAAATAAAATACACAATCCAATAAATTTCATATATATCTTTAAATGAAAAAAAAATTGCATGCTTTTACAACAGAATGAATTATATATCTAGATCTAGTCTAGTTGGAAAAAAATGAGAAAGTACATAATATCAATTTCAAGGTTTTTTTTTTAATCCTACTATCTTATCATTTTCAGATTTCTACTTCAAATTCAACGATAAAAATGCAACAACAATATTTATATTTGAAAAATAAATAATTTCAGCATTATTATATCTGAAAATTATTTTTCAACACTGGATTTCAACATCATTTTATCTAGAAACACTGGACGGAGACCCATTGGACGCGTTTGGCCAGCTAAGCGACGAGCCCACAAGTTGGTGTGGTTGACTCGGCCCAAGTCTCCTCCCAAAACAATCAAACATTAATTAAACATAAATAATAAATGAAAAAAAGTCTTGTCGTTTGATCGAAACCAATCTTTGACGGTCTCTCGGTTGCATCGACCACCACCACTAATCACAGATGGCATTTCCGTAATTTCCCCCTTTAGAGTGAACGGGGTGCATCTTGTACGGATCAGATGCCGATGAAAACCCAGCTTTTTTTAACACTTCGATTTGCTTTCCTTTTCGATCGGCGATTCGCACGAGAAATCCAAGAAAATATTTAAAATAGAATAATTTAAAGTTTCAAATACCCAAAAAAAAAAAATCTACCAAGAAAACCTAATATCAAAACAATACAAACCTATGATTCGGACATCCATCCATAGAGAGAGAGAGAGAGAGAGAGAGCAACTGAAAGTCCGAAATGGGGGTTTGTATGAGCAAGGATTCTCAGCTCCTTCAATGCCCAGGTTTCACTCAACTCACACTTACTCACTCACTTTCTATGTGTATATATATTTGTGTTAAAGATTGATAGAAATTTGAAACTGCTTTTGCAGAGGTCACAGGAGCTCCTCCTCCTCCTCATAAAGTAGACAAGGCGATTGTTGCTTCGACGGCAAGCTCTACTGTTTCAAGTGCGCCTCCTTTGGTTCCGAGAGACGTGGAGGACCTCCGACAGAACGCCGGGAATGGCGACGTTCATAATTTCAGCTACAACGAGTTGAGGCTGGCGACCAGGAACTTCCGGCACGATCAGATCCTCGGCGAGGGGGGGTTCGGGACGGTTTACAAGGGAGTCATCGATGAGAAAGTCAGGCCTGGTTTTAGGTCTACTGAAGTCGCGGTGAAGGAGCTTAATCAGGAGGGTTTTCAGGGAGATAGGGAATGGCTGGTAATTCCTCTTTTTTTTTATCCCGGTTGAATTTTTTTTTATATTTTTTATATCGGAGGAAACCCCGTGGCTGACCTTAACTGGGAAGGCCACCTCCGTCTGTTTGCTCCGGTCCTACGGAAAATTCTTTCTAATAATCGCCATGGGTAAGTTAGCGCCAAGACTTGAACCCAGGACCTATGGGTAACATCGCTAAGCCCTGAAATATTGTGCTATGACCACTGAGAACTCCCGGTTGAATTAGTTGTATTGAATTTGATATCAAGAATTTTAAACGCATCTCACAGTGATGACATTTACTCATAACCAATGCGTGCTATGAAATCTATACTGGATGATATGTTGCGATGTATTTGAACTTGTAGCGTTTATTCCTGCCCTATTCATTTTTTGCAGGCTGAAGTAAACTACCTCGGGCATCTCAGCCACCCGAACCTTGTGAAACTCATTGGTTATTGCTGCGAGGACAAGCATCGGCTTTTGGTCTATGAATACATGGCCTGTGGAAGCCTAGAGAAACAGCTTTTTCGACGTATGTTAACTAATATTGCTCCTTTAGAGTGAGATTTTCCTCATCCTTCTTATTTTTCGTTTCAGTAGTATCAATGAATTTGTGTTTGAGCTCCAACTATAGTTAACCATTCTAATACGAACTTTCATAACCAGCATTTCTGACCAAAACATATTTGATGGGTTGGGACAATAGCATGTCATGGAATAGGTTGTAGTATAGCCATATAGCCTATGCCAAAAATATTGATATGCTAATCCTTAATTGACAAATAGCATTGATAGGCCAATCAAGGGGTGTTCTGGGTGGAATGAATCGGCAACATATGATGTAAATGCTATTGTGTGATGGGGATGTTTTGATTCCCTCTCACCCCTCTTGTAACCTTTCTCCATAGTTCATATGTATCAAAAATAGTACATACTGTGGTGGACACCTCCTTTATCCAAAAAAAGAAAGAAAGAGATAAACAACAAGAGTTTGAGTAAATGCAACTCATCATTGAACATCTTCCCAAAACATTATACATCCCTCTTACAGGGGACAGAAGATTTAACATTTGTTTTTTCAAAAAAAACATGCCTTCCAGATACTGAAAATTTTGAATCAGCCACTAATTTTCACTTCTTTCTGAAGGAATCTATTGTTATATAAATTTCATTTGTTACAGTAATTATTGAACAAGAACACCGAACTTGGTGGACTAGTTCAGCCTTGGATGGGAGAGGATTTTTTTTTACAGTCGAGTATTTTGCTTCCATCTTGCTTTGTTAACCCTGCTGGTTTATTATTTTGGCAGGGGTATGCCTCACCATGCCTTGGTCTACTAGGATGAAGATTGCATTGGGTGCTGCAAAGGGGCTTGCTTTTCTACATGGAGCAGAGAGACCTATCATATACCGTGATTTCAAAACATCTAACATCTTACTTGATGTGGTTGGTCCCTTCTTGTTCCACTGATCCGTTGACAATTGCCCTTCTACAGTGTTCTAGATGATTTGAGATTAATAATAACCATTAATGAGAACAAATTTCAACTATGTTGAATTAATCAAGAATTAAAGGCAAACACCAACTTATTATACATGATTGGCTTTGAGGAATTCTGAAGTTCATATCATCCAATCGGTTCTTTCTAATCAAGAATATCCGTGGCCTTCCTTTACCAGCTGCACTAATGATATCGAGTCTCTATGTTCAGGATTACAATGCAAAACTTTCAGATTTTGGACTTGCAAAAGACGGTCCCATGGGAGATCAAACTCATGTTTCAACACGAGTGATGGGTACATATGGATATGCAGCTCCAGAGTACGTAATGACCGGTGAGTTTGCTAGGTTGACATTACTATCTCTGAAATTAAAATCAAAGGAAAAATTTAAATATATGTGCACAGTACCCAAACTTTTATGGTTACCTAATTTTTTAATTCACCTGCCTCGTGTCTGTCTGGATTATCCGTGTCCAAGAAGAACAAGCTCTAACTAAATAACCGTGAATTAACAAGTCCACTTTACCCAGAAATGTAAATGCTTATTGATTATAACTCAAGTTACACGATTTAAATGAGGTATTGTCCGTCCAAGTTTCATGATATCATATCCATCTGATTTTTTTTTTCTTATCAACAAGTAAGCAGCAATCTTTGTAAAGCTCTCCTACTGTATTATCCGTGCATGCCAAGCCGTGTAATTCATTTTCACAGGCCATTTGACTGCTCGAAGCGATGTCTATGGCTTTGGAGTTGTCCTCCTCGAAATGCTCATAGGAAGGAAAGCAATGGACAAGAGCAGGCCAAGCCATGAACACAACCTGGTCGAGTGGGCTCGTCCTCTCCTCATCCACAACAAGAAGCTGCTGAAGATCTTGGACCCTAGAATGGAAGGCCAGTACTCCATTAAAACCGCACAAAAGGTTGCCAACCTCGCATACCAATGCCTTAGTCAGAACCCCAAGGGAAGGCCTAACATGAGCCAGGTAGTTGAAATCCTGGTGGCTTTCCAGGAGCAACCTGAAACCTCTGAAGACATGCTGTTCCAAAGTGGAGGCAGTTGTGTGACCCTTTATGAGGTTCGTGAAGGCAAAGTGGACGACTCGATTGACAGAAAGAAAATTTTGAGCAAGAGTGAGAGCGACGGAGTCACTAAAACGCCGGGCAGGAAAAGATCGGAGGCGGGGAATGGCAGGAGCAAGAGCGACTTGCCTGTTATGTACTCACGTTCGCCAGGCTTCGATGATATGCAGAGGCAATCTACACGAGATGGAATGGAGAAACCACCTAGCCTTGTTGATGTGTATAACAAATTATAGCCGTCACACTGTTATTCTAGTTTTTCTTAGGATGCCTTGCCTGGTTGAGAGCTTAAGAGTGCGATATCTATATTTGGTTACTTCGGCCTCCAATTTTTGTTTCATCTCAAGAACAATGTTAACGTGAGGAAATGTATCATTATCATTTCGTCACATCCTTTGTTGAATGGTGCAGCATTTTTGTAGAGCCTTTGGTAACTCATAGCATGGACCAGAAATCAACTTGATTCATATTAAACTTTTGATATATAATCAGAACAGGTCAAACGACCAGCATTTCACATTAATGTTTGACAATAAATAGGTTAAACTCAGCCAAAAACATGGCAGATTCCCTGTCAAACTGATATGTTACCTTCTGTTGTTTTTCCTTTTCATATCTTTTCTGCGGAAGTTAAATAAACAAACAAACAAAATACACGCCACAACTACAACTGAGGCCCCATTCATGTAACAGTTTTAAAAGCATGAATATATGACCTCTTCTGTCTCTGTATTTCAAGCAAGTATTTAGCATCTTTTTAAAACGGGACTAACCAAAGATTACCCCCTCACAAGGCAGGTTTTCAACAATTTGAACAGGAGATGATTCAATAGAGCATTGATAATAATGTTTGAAGCCGCCAAATGATTCACTAAAAATGAGATCAAGCATGAACCATTCTATAAAATTACATGACCATGCACATGGAAACCACGAAGATGTTTCTATGCATTCTTCAGATACCACATCTTGGAAAGACGCATTTGAGCTATTTCAAAGACGGCAACACAGTCAGCCTGAAAATTCATCCTCAGCATCAATTACTGCAGGTTTTGCCAATATTTTTGTTGCTGTTTTGAGAAAACATTTTCCTGCAAAACATACAATTGTTATAATTTTCCAGTTCATTTAAAAATGCATGAATGACAAATGCATCAGAATTTCCAGATAGCAGGGAAAAGGTTTCTGAATCTAGTAATCATATAGATCAAAGGGACTTGGAAGAATCTCAAATGTGCTGCGAGCCTTGAATGTGGTGGAAAACTAAAAGGTATGTCGGTTTATGTTTCTCATAAGGAATTATTTTGTCAGTAACGTAAGTTAAATCAGGGGAGGGCCTTCTGTCATATAATTTTACTAAATACATTATCACAACTAGGAAAATGTAACTCACATAAAGTGATGAGTACTAACAAGTTGACTGCCCGGGTTCAATAATGTTGATTCCTTGGATGGTAGAATTGATTATAACTAATAAATGCCACCTATGTTATAACGTTCATTGTGAGCATACTAGTAAAAAAGATATAAGATTGTAAGTCAACGCATTGAAGCATGCCAACCATCCATATCAGGAAACAACAGTGGATTCAAGAGAAACATTCATTGGTCCAAAGAAGTGAATTTTGAAACTACTATCATGTGCCACATGCTACAAATTTTCTCTCTGTCAGTCATTAGCTATCAGAAGCTATTGAATACTAATTGTCCTCACCCCAGGCTTGATGTAGCTTCTGTGCCCTTAGTGCAACTAACATCCTGTTGGCAGGGCTAGTGATTTTCCATGGCTTGCTGCTTCCTGTATTGCTAACAAGAATTCCTTCTTTACTCTTGTAGGTAGAACAAAATTATTTGATTCTTGAATGTTGCTTAGATCCAGAGCCTGATAAAACAACATTAAGATATCATGAATGCCTCTCTTTATCAGATCACAAAAGTTCAGTACAAATAATTAGAGTAATGAAAATAAAAAATCATACTTTCAAGACACAAAATATCACTGTCAACAAGACACTCTTGACAGTTGCATATGTTATATCAAGTTGCTCCATGTCCATGAGATGCAGAGGACTGACATAAGATTAATTCATCTCTCAGCCAATCTGGGATAAATTAAGGGCCATAGACTATAGGCTACTAAAAATAGATATAACAGTATAAAAGATGAGAAAGACAAAAAAAGTGTCTCGTTAGGTGAAGTCAAAATGTAAGATTTACATAGTACACATCCAGTGATGTGCAGTAGCTAGCTGGAGGAAGATGACATCTATTTAGATTTGCAATATAACAGATAACATAACTAACTGTGTACTCAATCTCATATGAGATAACCATAATTTGTGAAACGTTTTTTGTATATTTTATGACCGAAGAGAACCTAAGAAATAATGACATCCCTTCCACAATCAAAACTCACAATCTAAAGCATGCCCATTAAATAGCAGTATTGCTTGCCTGTTGTAACCAGGGGATAATGGAGCTCAAAAATCCTTGATTTACAAGACGTGCTACCACAGTGCTAAGGATTTCACTGGCCGTCTCATGAGACAATCTTTCAAGAACAGGGCCAGTTGTATCCATTAGCTCAATCACAAGAAGATCATCGCCAGAGCAGAGGGCCTCCACATATGCAGACTCCAAGTCCCCTGTGTACAGAAAATCCTTCACGTGTCTCCAAAATGAAACCTTACTTTCTGAAACATTGGAATTAGCATTAACTTTACAGGCTGAAGCAGGAAGGGGATCAGCTTTTCTCATTTGAGAGCGCCCAGAGTTTTGGGGCAATCGTGCAGAACTCTTTCCGGCACACTTGGCTATAGGATTCTTGCTGATGTCAAAAGTTGGATCGCCCCATAATTCCGAATTTTCCCTAACTGAAGTACTCAGTCTGCTTCTTGGAGCAGTTTCCTCCCATAACTCCTTACTTTTCATAGATGATACTGAAGACTGTCTGGAATATGCATCCACTGATGACCTAGGAGTGCAAGTAGAAAGCCTAGGAGAAGAAGAAACACTTTGGTTTTTCTTTGAAAGCCCAGAGCCCCTGTAATTAGAATAATTTCCAATATGAGAAAGGTCCCGACTGATTCCATCCACAGCATTCTCCAGATTGAGCACCTTTGATTGCAATATAGACAGACTGTCCATTGAGCCTCCCATGAACACCTGCACATGGTAAATAAGGAAGAATGGGAAAAGAAGCTTAGCATGTCATTTGTGAAATTCATATGGATCCAAATGTGCATTCTTTAATTAAGAGCATTCAAAAAAGTGCACTCCTACAAAAAAAAAAAAATAACAACAAGAATAAGAATAACAATAATGATGATGATTCAGAGTAGATTTGGAGATAATAATTGCCAAAAAAAGAAAACAATAAATGGAGAGTTGAGGCACTAAGGCAAATAATTTCAACATATCCCAGAATGTTTGCCAGCTCTATCTATGATTCTGCAGGTGCTAATATAGAAATATATAACAGCATAATACATCCATAACACCTAAAGGAAAATACATTTATTGTCGTTAATGCATAAATAAAGAGACCAGTAAGTAATGATTGAATTCCTTCTATGGTTCCACATGAGAAACCAGTACAAATATAACCTACATGTCCAATCGAACTATAAGCTAGAACATTTAAAAATTATACTGAACAAAATCACTTTTAAAAATCTTAATCAAACTGACAGCACCAATAATGTTTTTTAGCACCATACATTTCTATGACATAGCATAAAGATGGAGGAAAATCCTTGTCATCACTATTTAGAACCTTCACTTCCAATAAGGGTCATAGAATCATAGCCCAAATAGCCATGGAGAAATCTAAAGTTCATGATAAACAAATTTGAAATTTCCTGCTTATCTTTTCCTTCAATAATACTATCAACTGAAAATTCAGTAAGATTGATCTAAGGAGAGCCTTTCCAACTACAAGATAGAAATACCTGCAAGTGATCTGTAAAGTTTGATTGCTTTCTCTCAATCTCCAGGAGTTGCTTTTGTATCAAAACAAGTTGATTCGCAGTGTGCAAACAGCATCCACGTAATGTTTCTGAACATATTTCTGTTACAGTTGAATCCATGCTCCCTCGCTTTTGTGTCGTTGGGGAACAAATGTGATCTTCTACATGAGTTTGTCCAGCTGCAGACCGAGATACCAGTTTTTTCACCATGTTATCATGCTCCAAAGAGTCATGCAGAACATTCACATGCTTAGTATCACAACTTCCGCTAACAAAATCTGACATGGGAGAACAATCGGGTTTATCATCCATCTGAAGATAATCATAATCACTTTCTTGAAACCTTGTTGAATAATCAGTTGTTCTTTCCAAAGTCTTGGTAATGCAGCTTCCTTCAGACTCTTCATGAAGACCATCCATTATGGAAGGTGGGTGAGCCCTTGGAAGGGATATTTCAACATGCCATTCGCTAGTTTGAGAACATCGAGATTGTACATAATTTGAACATGCCATTTTCATAGCTAATGGGGCTCTTTTATTTACTGAATTAGTGGAGTTGACAGGGTTAACTTTTCTGGAAGATGTATCTTTCCACCCACCTCCACTCACACTCGCAATATCAGTTAAATCACCTGCAATGAAATTATCTGTCAGACAATAAGAAAATAGCAACACTTGTTGAGGACAGTTATCTCTGAAGGAAATTTTAAAATGAAGGCAGGTGCAGAAGAAACCATATGGTCAAATGAAACGAGTGTTCTAAGCATCATTTGAAGTGATGACATAACAAGTGCCTAACAAGCACCTTCCCCTTACCAGAACGCCTCTGATTTCTGTTACAAATGGACAAAGTTTTAAAGAGAAGAATTGAACAAATATTATTTTTGTACAGCCAAATCAATCATCACATTCAAGTAAGGCACGTGATTATGGTACAAGCAACAAAAAGAGAGAAGTATGTTTCAGAAGTAGGGTAATATGGAGTACATAAAAAGTATAATAAAACTTCCACAGAAAATTCCTTGAACAACTTTCAAATCATGCAATGCCCAACCTTTTGTTGATGATCCAACTTCTGAAGGCTCTGGAGAATGGATAGATGGAAATTTTTTCCAATACTGTAGAGCCTGCATGACTGAATCCCTAACCGGCTTCACCTTTAAAAAGCATAAGAACACAATTAAGACAACCTCCCTATTTATTAAATGTAAAGAAAAACTTCTATTTCATGAGTCAATATGTGAGAACCTTGTCAAAACGACAGGATTCCAGTGCGCGAATGCAGGAAGGCTTGAAAGACCCAAGTGAAGATCCACCACATGCAGCAATACCAGCTAATGCTGTTGATGCAGATTTGCGTGTCGTCCAGTCACTGCTCTTGAGTGCGTCTTGAATGCTATTCATTGCTGAGGACATAGCCTGCTCTGTTGAAGCGCCACCTGCCTACGTAATTGAGAGAGACAAAAAAAAAAAAAATTAAATGTTGCCAGAGAAAATAGAAAAACATTCTAAGAAAAACTTACTCTCAAAAGGAAAAACAAATTTCATATCAATGGACAATAGGCCATTTAATTCGTAGTTTAGAGTGTTTAAATTTGGTAGGATATCAAAGCATTCCCTATATATATCTGAATCCTAATCCTGTTAGAATTACAGTAGTTAATTTGATCAGCTTTGGGCATTTCCAACTGGTCTAATAACTTCTGCTAATTGCTAAAAAAACGTTGTACATTTGAATAAATCTGTAAATACACCACATGGTTCAAACAAAGTATAATGTGACAGAAGGCATGAAAGAAAAGAAATTAATCACACCCAATTTTCCAAGCAACTTTATACGTTTTTTAACTTTCAAAGTGCATTTAAAAACAAAAAATCCAGGAATACCTGAATAATGCTCCGGAGGAGCTCGATGAGCGCTGGCTTCCCCATGAAGTGCTGGTTCTTCATCAGCTTTACGCTCCGCACAAGCATCCGTAACAAAACAGGGGCAGGAGGGTCAGTTGCATTGTCCACGATGCTCGCCAAACAAAGAGCCGACCCGGTCTGAACGTGCTTGTTCTGCTCCCCTAACACCTCAAACAGTGGCTTCACAAGCATAACGAAGCACCCATTGCCCATATCATCCCCGCCGCTCATCTTGGACGCTAACACCCCCACCGTCTCCACGCATGCATCCCTCACCACCGAGTCTGAGTCCTTCAATCGCTTGACGATACTCCCAACCATCTTAGGCAAATGGGGGGCCACGATCGCTCCGTGTGACTTCGCGAGAGTGCCCATGACTCTCACACATTCCTTGCGGACCAAGCTCTTCTGCTCAGAGTCTGTCTCGAGCACGCACGAGAGAAGGGCCGCGAGCGGCTCTGGCCCCGCCAATCCAAAGGCAATCCGCTCGAGCTCCTCCGACCCGATCTGGTACGTGTCACGGTCAGAAAGCTTGTTCAGAGCCGAGGCCACTCTTTGCTTTAGCTCGAACGCCGCCTGGTGCGGGTTCGCTCTGCCGATCCCCTTCGGCTTTGGATTCGCTAAAGACCTCATTTTTTTCACTTTTGGGGATCTCCGGCTTTTCGTTCTCCTTTTATATAACCTCTCTATGTGATCTATGTATTACCCAATCGAGTAGATCTTCTCTTAGGGTTTCGAAAGGGGGAGTCTTTGGTGTCATCGTTGTCCATATAAGGTAACAATGGCTGCGCAGAACAGCATAAAAAATTCGAATGTTCAGTAAATGATAATCTCACAAAACTATAAAAAACAAACCCCTATAAATCACTGCAAAAAAAAAAAAAAAAAAACCTTACCATTTTGTTTGAAATAAAACAAGAGTGCAACGTCGTCTTCGATGAAGAAGTGCAGATTTGAAATCAAACAAAAATATATATATATTTTTTTGAACTCGAAATCATCACAAGAGAAATACAAAAAGGGGTGTCTGGGATTGAGAGACGCTTTGGGACGAACTTCGATGAGAAAACTCACCTGCAAAAAAGCGACGTTTGAGCGAGAGTGAGGAGTGAGAGAATCGTTGCTTCTGAAAGCAAGCCCATTTTTTAACATTTCGCGCTGCGATTTCAAATTCTGGTGGTCCCTTCGTTTTTATTTGTTTTTTAATTAATATTTTTGTGATACGTGTTTTTTTTTTGCGTTTCGGTGAGATGCACAGATCACCGTCCGATCGGTGGACCCGTCTGACACGTACTGAGATTCTCATTCGACGATTTGTTATGCCTGTTTTTGAATTGTTTTTGTCATCTAGTGAATCAGTTGATCCTGGCCGTCCGTGGACAATAAAACGTGTAAATGCAAAAAAAAACAAAGGTGGACATCTGTTAAAAATGAAATGTACCAGAGTTAACGTTTGACGAGGGCGTTTTGGGAATGGAAAGTCATGGAGAAGAAAAGGAGGGTATTTCGGGAAGGGAAATCAAAAGGCCTCGGTTGGTGTTTCGGAAGATCGGCCGAACCGACACTGGTGAGGGATTCTGGAACTTCGTCGGGGTTTAAGTTTATTTCGATTTCACTTTTTTGTTGATTTTTTTTTTTTTTTTTAATTGATCGATGGTTTTGGTGACTGTAGGTTAATGAAGGGTTTGGGTTTTTAGGGTTTATGAATTCCTGATAAGTTCCGTGTTTTTGCTGTTCTTGCTGTTATCTTGCGCACAAATTTAAGATAATGTAACTTTGTTGAAGCCTGAAATCATGTGAGAGTGAAAAAAAAAATGTTGTCTTGAATTATGACATTGCGTTTGGAAACCCAAAAAAATGTTGTCTTGATTTAGTGAATGATTTGATTAAAAAGTTATTGATTTTGTAGGTTGCAATCTGTTTCTTGCGTTGCTGAAATTTTCATTTGTATTCTTGCCTGGTAATGTATTGGTTCTCATTCACAAATGCATGAATTTTAATGTGAAAAATTTAAAATGAGTGAATGATTGATCACAGCAGGGAAAAAATGGGTTTTTGTCACTAGTTGAAAGAAGAATATTTGATTAATGCATTTTTTTATTTAAAATTACTCAGAAAATATTGATCTTGTAGTTTGGAATCTGTTTCATGCATTTCTGAAATTTTCATTTGTACTCTTGCGTGGTAATGTATTGGTTATTGTTCACAAATGCATGAATTTCAAGGAGATAATATTCAAAAATCAATGGTGTGTTGCAGCCTTCACAAAATAAATGACATGGAACCACATACTCCTACTAAGAAAATGGGAGTTGTGGTGGGAACCAGCCAGATGACCAGTCCTCAATCTTCGTCGCTTTCCCGCCGAACACGATCCCAAGCTGCACCAGATTGGAATTCACAAGAATTGCTCGTTCTTGTGAGCCAGATCGCCTCCATCAACTCGGAATTCAAGAAGACCCTCTCTTCATGCCAGAAGTGGAAGATGGTGTCCGAGAACTTGATGGAGTATGGTTTTGTCAGACCCTCGTCCCAGTGCCGGTCAAAGTGGAATTCGCTTGTGGAGGATCACAGGAAGATCATAAATTGGGAGGTCTGCTATGGGTCTGGTTCGTATTGGAGCCTAGAAAGTGAAAGGAGGGTGGAACTCAAGCTTCCGGTATTTTCGGATAAGGAGGTTTTTGGTTTGGTGGATGATGTGCTCAGAGAAGCTCAGATGAATGTTGAAGTGGATAATGATCCTGGAGATACCATTGTGGTTGAGGATGAAGAGCTACCCCTTCTAGAATTCGGTAATTAAATCATGACGATTTCTTACTATTTATGTTTATATATGTTAATCAAACATGTTTTCTTTGATCAATTAGAAGTTATTTAGGGTGTATTAGTGCATGTAAGAAAACGAAGAAAAATGAGGGAAATGTAGAACTTTTCCTTTGATGACTCAAAATACTGGTGTTTGTGCCACACTGAGAGAAAAAAAAAAAAACTTTCCTCTTTTTTCCTTTCCTCAATTGCCTTATAATAAAAAGGAATATAATCTTTTTCCCTTGCCACAAGAGAGTGAGGGAAAGTGAGGGAAGATTTTATTTTTTGTCACTTTCCATCACATGCACAAGCAACATGTTTTAGTTCTATCACCTTCCATCACATGCACAATTTACCAAAAAATAGGTAAGGGAAAATGATTTCCTTTCCATCTGTTTCTCTGTGACTTAAGATTCTTTCATTTTCCTTCATTTTCCATGCAAGATGCGCACAAACACACTTTTATAGGTGTTATGGATTGAAATAAGTCATTTATGGATTCCTGATCGACAAATGCGGATGATTATATCATTAAAATTGATTTATTTACTATACATACACACAGTGCATTGCCCTTCCATTGATTGATATACTAAAGGAAACACAGATGAATTAGTATGTAAAATTATTTGGAATCTTCCATAATCAGTGCTCCCCTTCAAACAATAAAATATTGTTTTCTGTTTTTCTCAACGCTTATGTTAATGAAGCTTACATTTTCTAGGCTCTTGGAATACCACTCCTTCCCAGCTCCAAAAGAGAAACAAGGAGATGATGGTACAGAAATGGCATATGAGTCGTCAACTTCAGAGAATGAGTCCTAAGAAGGCCGCATACACCAGACGTAATGTCAAAAACACTGAGAGGGTAAAACTGCTTCGTAAAACTCAGCAACTGGTGGAGTGTTCTATGGACACACCTGCATTGCCATGGATCAATGAGACAGAGACGATGCAAGAGACGGTTCAAAAACCACATGAAAATCTTTATCAACTTGTAGGGAATTCAGAGCTCATAATCGTAAAGCCTGATGATAATATTACAGAGATGGAAAGAGACAATGCTGAGCCACAACTGAAGTCTTGTGAAAAGACCACAGCTGTGAATGACTTGCAAGAGATTGAGCAGAGACCAGACATGAATCTTCAGCGACTCAGGGAGGATTCTGAGAAGGTGATACAAATGGATGAGAGGTTACATGAGAATCCTCACCAAGATATAGAGGATTCTGAGCAGTCTATAACTATTAAGCCTGAGAACAACAATGCAGAGATGGCGGAGAATGTACAAGAAAATCTTGAACAGCAGAAAGAAGGTTCTGAGGAGGCCAAAACTGCTAAACCTCTGAGTGATGATACTGTGGGTGTGCAAGAGATGGCACTCAAACTGCAGGAGAATTTTAAGGAGGCCAGTTTTGCAAGACCTCAGAATGACAAGAGAGAAAAACTGCAAGAGATGTCGCAGAGGCTTCAAGAGAAAGCTCAAGCTGTACACGCCATACTTAGCGGGGAATTAATTGATGGAAGTCATGATGCAGTGTCTATGGGGATGGAGATGGAGTTTGTGAGGCTGCAGGGGGATGAGCTGATCCGAATCCTTCAGGATGTTGTCGAAATGCTTGGTCAGTATAATAGATTGATCAAGGAAGAGGATTGCAGTGCATCTAACAGTAAAACTTTTTTGTTCTAACAGTTCAATTGATTATAAGAAATTGGTGCTGTTGTTCTTGCATCAATTCTGAGAGAGGAGTTGGAAGACCTCTCATCTGATATCGTGGGATTTGTTGTTATGTTTGTGAGGAAAATCATCTTGTTTATACATTAACTGTCATTTTTGAATCAGAAAATGATCTGGTGAACAAAAACTTAACATTTAGAAATGTGTTTGAGCATGATTTTGCTTTTTAAAAAAGTTAATAGCACAGACGTGTTTTTAAACATCTCTACAAAAGTAAACTTAATTAAAAAATTTGTTACTATTTCAGTATAAAAGATATTTTTTTAAAAATTTAAAAAGCATAGAAAATGAGTTTATTTGTAATTGTGTTTTATTAAATTATTTTATTCAAAATCATACTTTTTTTACGCGTTTCTCAAGTACACTAAATATCATAAAATCGGCAAAACTAATCCTCCGTATGGGTTGTGACTTAGGTTATTCGCTCCTGATAGTTATATTGTGATAGATAACAATCCAAACTGAATGAGCAACTTTTTGTTTGGTTGTTTTTTTTGTTATTCTCATTGGGAAATGTAAAAATGATTTTTTTGTTGTTTAGTTCACTTTTGATAAAGTGATGATAAATGGTTGATAAGGGATGAATAAGAGTTTATGATTTTTTAAATGACAATTATACCTCCTGGGAATAGTGTGAGAGATATATGATTGATTTGATAGATGTGACAGTTTTTGGAATCTGTGTGAGTCTGAGATAAATTTTTTAAAATGACAGAGAATGGTATTTTTATCCATTGGTATAGATAAGCCTTGATAAGCAATTTCACAATTTCCTTATAATGGTTATCAGGCCTTATCGTAGCTTATTCAGACATAACTATCGGGGTTTATTCTGTCAAAACAAACAGTTTTTTTTTACTATTCTCCTGTATTCTTCCTTATTCTGGGTTTATTTTTCTAGCCATACAGGAGGTTAGAACATGATAGAATGGTATGTTCTTTTATTATAGGTCCACAGGATTAGAACCATGTTCTATTAACATGTTTTGAGCATCACGTTTCTAGCAATAACAACGCTTTTCCTTTCAGGGACTAACTGAATATCTCCTTACACTAATGAAATATTGACTTAGATCGACTCAGTCACTCAGGTAGAGACCTAAAGAAGATTTTTTAGTTTTACGGTAATTTTTTCTAATTTTCATAAGGTTTCAAAATGTTAATGATTTTTCCCTCAAAGAAACATTGCTGGATATCTTTTTACTGTACATATAACATTATAATAAAGTTCATATATATAATATTATAATAAAGTTAAGGACATTCACATATGCAGAGTGCTCTGACTCTATGATTGCACATTGCTCCAATGTGCAATCTCATTTCAAAATTCTCGCTGATACTAGATTTTTTATTTTGTTTAGGATAGTACATGTACAAGAGTTCCAAAAAAAAATGAAAATGTTATAAATGAGTTCATTTAATTGGCTATGAAATTGTTTAAATTTTTAATAAAATTATATATCTTATTAAATGATATTTAGTTATTTATTTTAAATGAAAATATGGTGGACTTCACATGGATTGTAAAATGATGTTGTATTTATAAAATATGTCAAAAAAAATTAATGAGATATACATATCTCATTGGATACCAACGAGATACATGGACTGTCAGCACTCAGCAAGGCTATCTCCATAGACTCCGCTATAAAAAGAAAGAATTACACGTAAGATTGTCCCTGACATTATCATGGTTGATTTTTGAGGACTCTGGACATTATTAATATTTCTGGACCAAATTAGGATCCTTGATGCCTCCTTTTTACCAATTCAATGAAGAAGTTGAAAAAAATGGAGAATTATGAAGTGACACACACTTGATGGAAACTTTCAAATGACAAAAATTTCCAATGGTAAATGAAATAAAAATATATAGTCATCTAAAAAGGATAACACAGATCAAATTTTTGAGCCAGTTGGAACTAGCCATAGACATCAGGCTTTCAGCCATGTTATCTCACTCATCCAATGTATAAGCCTGAAAAGTCAGTGAAAACTCTTCTTTCGTGTTTGGCAGTAATTATAGCATAAAGAGGTGGGAATAACGGCCTCCTATGAGGCCAGCAGCACCTGACAGCGGTATTCCCCGAGAGCCCATATTGGAAATATGTTCCGATAAGCAGAATAGCTGATCATGCAGTTCCTATTGAAGACTCCCATGATCTCCTGCAATGAATGCAAGCCCAGCAAAACATTAATCGAACAAGCCCAAATATCGACAAATCCAGAGCATACACAGCGAAGGTTAAGACTGACTCGAGGCAGGAACTCTGTTTTACCATACCCAGTTAAAACTATCCAACTAGGTGTAATTAACCATTTCAGATTATGAGTCCTCTAAAAAGGTATCAATTGAAGTTTGAATCCATTCAATATCCTGCATTTATTGACAGTCTCATTTATAAACATAAAGGGTGTACCAGTTTGTTACACAATACATGGGTAAGGTAAATTAATAGCATCTTTCAGACAGATACAATAGTCACAAGCTCTTTGGAGAGAATGCTTAGGCCAAATAAGTTTTAAAATGTCCAACTCTGAATGGTCACAGTTAATTCTTTGAAGGTAGTTTGCGTAAAATTTATTAAAGAGATAATGCATCAGCAGTGGAACCAGTGTTGTGACAAGGCTTGGTTTTTGTTGATTGATTATCAGTATTCAGGACTGCATTAAAATGAAACTTGTCCATACATATGGATTTACCAAGAAAATATTTGCTGAATGCAATGGGATAGAGTTTACCTGCTGAGGAAAATCACCATTCTCCATTTGTGAATTGATTAGTACCCTTGCAGCACGATGCAGAGGAGCTGGATCTCTCTTGGCCTATTAAAAAAAAAAAATCCAAAATCAGACATACAAATAGGTCAATATAAAGTAGTTTGATAGAAAAAAGATCATCACTGCATATATTCCTTCTCTTACCCCCATTTTCTTCCAATGGCATAACATGAAATGAGAATCAATATAACATGCAGGATCAGTAAAACTAAATGAAATGTAAGCATATGGGAACATAACAACCACACCACACAAAATTTAGGAAGCTCATCCATGAAATCAAACAATGTGCTAAAGATATAAAGCATTGTTTCGATGACCATGAATTTCAAATTCTCAAAATATCACTTTCATGCATGGAAATCACCTTCAAAGTACACTCACTGATTAGTTGGAGATCAGAATTATAACTCACTTGCATCCACAGGCTACATTTGACAATATTGTGTACCTCATATTAACCTTAATTTTTGCGCTTCTTAAGTTCTCATGCCGGAGACTAATGTTCTATCAGTGTGGCCACTGGCCAATGACTCTTGTAGGGGCTTTGGATTCCCTTTTTTTTTTTTTCCCAGGAAGCATCTTCTATCTTTTTTCCTGTTTGGAAGAGGATCTGCTATTTTGCTCCATCCTGTTTGGAGTTTCACAATCTGCCCATGCTTTTCTTGAGAAAAATAACTCTTAACAGCCTCTTGGCCATTTTTACCATGCAGTGTTACTGAGGTCAGGGTGTGCGTCTTTTCAGGACACTGGATGTCCTCATTACATATCAGCATTATGTGTTTCTTACCACGTTTCCATCGAAGTCGACAAATTAATATTACTGCAAGAGACAACTTCTGGCATGCATCTTTTTAAAAAAAATTGTTCGCATAGCTCAGGACAAAAAATGGGACCTTTTAAAGATTGAACATCTAGAATTCCACACTTTTTCCCTGATTCAACCAACTCAACCTCAGTTGGGAACTTAGCAAAACAAATCAAGTGTATTCAGAATAACATAACAGAGATCTTGATTCTGAGGCACCAAAAAAAGCAAAACAGAAATAATCCATGCTGAAACTCTTCATCTTATAAAATGTGTTGATTTTGAGGCAAGACCACATGAGGTTGGCTGGCAAAAAATTAAGCAATGAACTATTTATTTAATGCAAATTTGAAACAAATCTTTAGAAATACGAGTATTATTGTTTTGTTGTCTAAGAACACTAAATATCAAATGACATAGACCACTTAAGACAGAACCTGGTCAGCATAGATGAGAGCCAACATTGCCCATCCGGTATTCACCACATGTGATCGATCTCCTTTGATATTCGTATAAACCTGCTCCAAAGAAATTTTCATCAAATCAGCACTTCATAAACTAAACAAATTCACAGAGAAAACAGTGGATCATTACTGGACATTTAACAGACATCTTCATAGTCTAATCTCAAAATACAGTTTGGGGAATTTAGAGCATCTCCAACCTCAATCCCTAAATATTCCCTACATTTAGGAGACAAAAAAGATAGGAGACCATTTAGGGAGTGTATTCTCCAACCTTGCTCAATGACTTCCTACATTGTGATGTGGGGCCCATTGGGAGTATTAAAAAATTCACTATGGGTCCACCAAAAGAGTTGTTGGGAGCCCAATTTCACTCCTAAATATGGGGAGACTTCCTCACCGGAAAAGTCTTAATGTTAAATGTAGGGATCCCATTGGAGCCCTTTTTTTACTTTCTGCCCAAATATAACTTAGGAGCATCCAACTTGGTAGCATTGGAGATGCTCTTACTACTCAATATTCATAAATTAAAATCTGGGAAGCTGAGGATGATATACAATATTCTCAACACCACCAAAAATAACAGCTACAATTGAACTTAAAAACTAATTTCATTGAGTTACTGAATAATGATTCCAGTATCCCATGATTTGATCAAGGAAAATAAACTTTAGAAAGTAGAATGACATTAACTTAAATTCATAGCAAAAATTATATTATTTTTATGAAGAAAGATGCAACACTCATACCATATGAATGCAATGCAACCACTGAAACATTAATTTCAAATATTAAATTTCCACAACAAAAAGAGAGATAAGACAGTTTGACATTTATCATTAGATGATATCTCTGAAACTCTAACATTACTGATTTTCAACATAGGCTCTCGTTTATCATCGTCTGAAGAGTTAAATATATGGTTGAAATGAAAACAGAGTGACCCAGATGCAAATAATGAGTGGACTCGGATATTAATAATGAGTCCACATTAACCAGATATAAATGTTGTTTTGAAGCCTCACGCCAATAAGTTAGAACTATCAAGTTACATATCCAAAAAGAAATCATTATAATAAGGTTTCATGTTTAAATATAACCTTGTCCTGACATGAAAGATAACTTTCTCCCCAACCACCAGAGGCCAACTGTTTTGACAGGAGAAAATCACAAGCCTTCCGAATATGAGAGCTACTCTGGTAAGTTTTTCCAGCGGCCACCAGTGCCTTGACTCCAAACCAAGCAGCATAGGTGAAACACACAGCCCACGATCCGTACCTGTTAAATGATTAAACTAGTTAGCCAGTTTGAGATGTAGTGAAGTATGTGCCAAAGTTCATTGGTGGGACCAGTTATAAGCATAGATAAATGAAAATTTGAGAGGCTGGCAACTCCCTCAAAACACTGCTGAGGAATGGACTGTTCTTTATATTCAGGATCATTCAAGGAAAAATATATTTGAATCTTCATGACAATTCCAGATATACATCAATTAAGTCAATGTGCTAGATAACAAACTTCTAAAGAAATACAAACCATGAACCATCTGATAGTTGTATATTCTCAATATATTTGGCTGCTTTTGCAATGCAAGATTCTATCTCATCCTTGCGATGTTTGGGATATAATTTCTTAAAGGATGCCAGTCCCTCAACTGCAGCTGAGGTACATTCAACACATCTGCAATAATGTGTTATATTGTATCAATTTGTAATGTTAAATAGTTGGGGACACAATACAGCATATATCATTTGCATAAACCCATATAATGGTCGAGACTTACGGATAATCTATTACAATATCGCCAAAGGTTTCTGCAGGGTTGATTAGCTGAAAACAGAAAAATGAGGACATTAGAAATATTTCACTCTTATGAATTAAACAAATTAAAAAAGAAAAAGAATGAGGTTTTTCACCATGTGATTTTAACACAAGCAATAAAATATATCTCAAAATTATACAAGCAATATTTGTAATGCCCCATGCTTATACGACAAGATATTGTCTACATTGCTCTATGTGAGCTCACGGCTTTAAAATGCATTGTGGTGTGTAAGAGTTATACTCACATATAAGCACAAACTATCTTCCCCCATTAGGTGATGTGGGACTAAACTCATGATGCGAGAACTCATCTCACCCTCACCCATCCATGAGTCTCTTGCTTGGGCGTCTTGGCTATCACAGCCCACCACCCCTCTCAATGGGGGCGCCACAATATTAGTCTCATGAAAATCATGGCACTCCAAATCAGTAAATCACTAACTATAAAAGGACCCACAAAAAATATAAAAGAGAGGAGATTTTTATATTCAGCACAACACACGCATTACGACTTCTCCATAACCTCACAATGATATTCTGAACAGCCCCCGTCACTTCATGAATAAAGTATAATTCAAGATATACACTTCACATCGTTTCGTTAAAGCTATAAACTAGAGGTCTTATGTCATTCTTACATTTCATGTGGTGGTTCTCAACTGGAAAAGATAGAGATCTTGATCAATATTAGAAAAATGAATGAGCCCCAGAAAAGGACCAAGGAATTGTATAGAAATTTGGGAAGGAAAAAAACCACTGGCGGAAAGAAATTCAAATTAATGCATACTTGAGTTTAACTCTAAATGGTATTTTATTCACTATGCTTTTCAATAAAACCTCAAATATCAATTAGGAAGGAAAAAAAAAAGGATTACCTCCAACCAGGGGTAGGATCTTGTCAATTCATATGTTGCAAATCCACCATCCTCATTCTGCAATAATAAAAAAAAGAGGACATCAATTCAATGAATATTAAGAAAACATACTTAAAGAGAAAAGAACAGTAAAGCCTAGTTTGGCATGGGGATAAGGAGTTAAGATAAGAAAAAAAATTGGGTTAAATTACTTGTTATCCCATATGGCATAAAAAAAATGGGGATAAAGTATGGACAATTGTCCACATTTTGAGATAAAAAATGGGGATAGTTTGTTCTGGGTAAAAGGTAAAACAGACTTTGTCTCAATTTTTTATCCCAATTTTGTAAAATTGGGATAACATTTATTACTACCCTTTCCAAGAAAAGAAACAAAAACCAAAAAAAGAAAGAATGTGCTCTACTAAACAATATTAATGCCCCATTAATAGGAAGGGTAGATTTGATATTTTTTTAAAAAATTTGAAGTTATCCCATATTTGATCCAAATGCAATATTGAGAATAAAAAAATAAAAAATGAGGATAATAAAAAGCATTATCAAATGCAAATCTGGATAAAAATAGTGGTTTTTTTATCCTCATAAATTAGGCTAACTTATCCTAAAAATTTATCCATTTACCAAACTAGGCCTAATTGTTCTGAGCCCACAAAATTTATCCCCAAAAAATGTAAGACAATTACAATATGCAGATAAGGCACACTACAGGTTGTCCCCGGAATTTTTTTACTGTCAAGAAGTAGCAATCCATAACTGGAAATAAAAAATTAACTTGTGCACAAGGCATTCATTATTATGTGTGTCTTGCCATTAATCTTAAGTTATTACACTTAGCTATGTGACATCACTTTGTTAAATTTATTACCACAATATACTAGTAAGGCATGGACAAGGGAGAGAATCTTTTGACAGCCATTGGAAGATTTTATAGGACTCGTTAAAGATTTATTAGACATTGTGGGTGCTTTCTTAGAAAATTAAGAAAATCAATAAATAAGTTGAAACCATAGGTTAAACACAATTATAAATATAACATTATCTTTCCCTAAGTATCCTTTTTTTTCTTTCCCCAAATGCTCCCAGAGAAAAAATGTGCATATTCACAAAGAAGCGCATTCAGCAACATGTAAGCCACCTTCTTGCATTTCATAATAATATATTATATACAAATGTCCCTACCATTACTATGTATTTTTTTCTTTATGCAATCTTCATTAATATTCTAGTATAGATATGTTAAAACAAATAAAAAGAAAAAAATATATTCATTTAATACAGCCATTGTACTGTCATATCAAAAAGAAATTAAGTCACCTGAAGCGAAAGAATGATATTAACGGCATCATAAAAATTTTCCGTACTCAATGGCTCACCGACACTTTCTGATGACATCTGAGATAACAAGAGTGAAGTCTGTACAAGGAAGAATTAAGTGATAAGTTGTAAAGACAATGGTGTTCCAGTACTTTTATGTTTTAGTGGCTACCTTCAACCCTTCTGATGTGCAGTCTGAGATGGGCCATCCATGATCTGCTGTTGAAAAAGGCCATGCACCTTGAGAAATGTGGCGATACCAGAAACTTAGATCTCCAGGGCAGTCATTTAGAACCTACATGGTGAATTGCAGGAGTCCAGATAGGAAGAAAAAAAATGCTTGACGGTATTGATGGGACATGGAAAAGACAGTAAGAAATACAATATGGAGACCTGTGACTTTTTTATGTAGCTATGTGCTTTCTCTAGAACCGGACCATATTCTTCTGAAAGGTTAGTTGAGACAACTGCTTGAACAGCGAAAGCAGTATCCCACAATTGACTGCCATTATACCCCTGCAATCACTCAAGCACAATGGTAAGGAGAAAGTAGGTATAAAAGTTGAATCTAATATTCAACATTTCTTAAATTTGATGCATTCTCATTTTGAAGACCTGCATTTTCATGCCATCTTCAGCGACCCACAGATAATCATAAATTCTTGGAAGGTGCAGCTTGAAAGCCTCTGAATTTGGATCTTCCACCCAGCAACAGAGCATATTCAATACCTGTTCATACATGAATTGGGTGATACTAAATCAGACATGATCATTGACGAACAAGAGAAAGGTATATAAGATCATGAAAATAACTTCTTTACCAAAAATAAAATAGAAAACTTGTACAGTATTTTACTATGTAGCAATTCCTCGGAAGTCTAGAATCCAGTTTCATTTATATGATTAAACAACAAAAACCCACCTGGTTGAGAAATGGTTACAGAATAAACAACTATATAAAAAAAAATGATAACAAGGCAATCCATAATAAAGAACACCTCCCACAGCCCAACCCCTGTCACTTATAATAGTTGCACATGAATGAGTCGCACTAAACCAGCACTCTGGGCCACCTTTTTTTTTGTCTGACGAGCTATGATAGAGAGGGAGGATGTCTATTAAAGGTATTTTGCGAACTGAATTATTAAAATTCTAAATTCTCTTTCTTGTCATTCATTTACAATATTTTGAGACCTTGGAAAGAAACTCTTCATGTGAGGATAACTAGCCTTTGAGTTGGGATGAGAACTTTGACGTTGGGTACTCATTCATTAGATTTTTTGTCTTTCCATTTTTTTATTTTATTTTTTTGTTCTTTTTCTTATGAAGATGCTTACTGTTGCAGGGAAACTCATACTTCGTTTTGTTCTTTTCTGTTTGGATATTTACCAAATACATGTATATGGTGCACATTCCACCCTTCAATGAAAAAAATGGATCTAGGACCATATCTTCTAGCCTGTATGCTGTAAAGAAGAGCATGATACAGAACAACTTCACACGTACCTTGTTGACAGGCCCGATGCAAATATATCGAGTATTCTCATCTTCATAATGAATATGTTGCATTGTAGTTTGCAAAGCCTTCTCTCTCAACTTGGAACCAGGCCAACGCATTAGAACTGGTTCAACGACCTTATGGAGTGTTCCCCAGAGGATATCTTGGATTACAGGATGTGGATAATATAGGTCTTCCTGAGACAGGGGAAAGAAACAATATTGATAGAGATATGTGAAAGTTTATGTAGTTACATTGGGAAAATCTTCTTCTTTCTGGAGTGTTAGGTCATTCTACTGTAGGATGCACATCTCATCAAGAAAATTTTAAGTATCAACCATAAAAATCATCAACCCTTCATTATTAGGATTTAAGACATATCAAAAATGAATAAAGACTACAACCTTGATTTAAATAACAATATTCCTAAAGTGAGCCGTAGTGCGATGTACTTTAATACATGCAAAAATCAATAACAGAGGAATCCTCCTCCCTTAGACCACATTCAGTAAATGGGCCTCATCACCATAAGAAAACAAACCAGAGAACTGGCACTCCCCATAGCCTCACTATACCTCAAATTCATATGACAATATTTGGTAATTTCATATATGTGCTCCCTTTATTCTATCAGGTGTACAATTTTCGGGCAAAGAAGAATACTAGCATGTCTTGGTTGTCCATAATTATATCAACAATTCAAATGTCAGAAATTTCTGAAATGCTTTTCGGGTCATGTGTCCATGATAAGATTGACCCATGATCAGGAGAAACAATTAACACAAAATGTAAAAGAATGTAAACTGAGTCTTTTTTACAATCTTTGAGAACTAGCTGGTTTGGCAATGGGATAAGTGATGGAATAAGGAATAATTATGGGGATAAGTGAATGGGGGGACAGTTTATCCCTGTTTGGTATAAAAAATAATCGGGAAAAACTGTGGACAGTTGTCCCAGTTTTGAAATAAAAATAAGGATATTTTGTTCCACCTAAAGGCTGAGATAGCATTTATCTCCATTTTTTATCCCAATTTTGACAAATGTAAATATGAATAAAATTGATGGACTTTTTATCCCCTAAAATTAGAACAATTTATCCTCAAAACCTTAACCCCTTACCAAACTAGTCCTTAAAAGATTACACGTGCAATCTACCTTTGCGCATAGGCTACGAGCTTCATTCCAATCTACTTGGTCGTAAGGAAGAGTGTAGAGCTCTGTTCTCAACGATAAAACAGTTTCAGTGATCGGACCCACAAACCTCTTCCCATACAGGTACGACATAGGCAAATAAACCATCCGGCAGTGACACCACATCCGTCCTGCGCAAGAAGATAACTATTAAATCTGTCACCATGTTAATCTGGAATTACATTTCAAAATAACATCTGAAGTAAGAAACATATATGCTTTAATTGCGCTCTTGACCCTTAATATATCAAGGCAAGTGCATATCATTCCAATAAAAAAAAAAACATCTGAAGTAAGAAACATATATTATATAAGACCGACATAATGACCAAACCATGCATTCCAATCGGAATCCTCTAACCTAGAATTCAAGAGGGGAAAAAAGCCGACTGTGCAAACCTGGATGAAGAGGAATAAAGTACGGAAGCAGCCATATCTCTGGAGGGAGAGGGTTGTTTCCAGACCAATCAAAAACCCCAAGTACCTGCAGACCATCAAAACAGATGCTAAATCTACCGAACACATGCTCACTCATCAATTTCAATAATTATTGATAAGCATATATTGATGTCCAGCACCGAGAGCCACATTTTCCCCCACGAAGTGATGTGAGTTATGCTTCCATGATCAAGAATCCACTTCCTCCCCTTCTCCATTGCCCCATCCCCACCGTCCGCTCCTTCGCCGAGCAACCTCAGAGTAACATACGTCAGCCCCGTCCCGAACATCGTGCTGTGGCCCTCTATATGCAGGCCCCACCCACCATCCTCATTCTACAATATAAACCATCATTTCACCGCCATTATATCAAACATGTGTTTGCATAATCAACACATCCCAAAATTGAAAAGAAAAAAAAAATGGAATCAATGAAATTCTTTGTGCCTGGTGATTGTAGAGATAACGGCACATCTCCCGCCGATGCTCCGCCGACAAAACCGTATTCAATGCTCCAGTGATGTACAAAGCTATGACCTGTACACAGAATCTCTCTCTAAACGAACTACTCCACAGAGATATCCCATCACATCCAAACAGCTCGTGCTCTTTAGAGATCTAATCGGATTACCAGTCCGGGGATGAGAAACATCGGGCCTCCGTAGTCCCCCGGCCAGTGCCCGTCGTGCGCCTGTATAGTGGAGTGGAAGTCGATCGCCCTCCTCAATGTGGTCGTCACCGCCTCCTCCGTCACCTCCTCCTCCGAGTCTCCCAATCTCACTTGAGGTCGGATACTTCGAAGCGGATTCTCCTTCGCAAACTACGCTTCATAAAAACACATGTAATCAGTCAGTCCTCCTCCATTTCACCACCATAGATTCTACTCGAATCGAAGAGAGAGACCTGGAGGCGCATGAGGAGGTCGGAGCTGTGCTTCTGCTGGAAGCGGAGATTGCGGAAGCCATCGCGGGCGAGCTCGACCTCCGCCAGCTCCTCAGGCGAGCCGAGGCTCGGATCGAACTCCCAGACCTGCCTCCCGACGTGGCCGTTGAGCGTCCGGAGCCATGGATCTCCCCCTCCCTCGGCGAACTTGAGCTTCCACATTGTATTTGATCGGACGGACGAGGATCTGAGAGACGAGAATGCCGACGGCGCGGATTTAAAATGGGGAAAAACAATAAAAATCGGACCGGAGAGTGACAGTGGCTCTGTTTTCCGAATTACCGAAATACCCCTGTCGGTCGTTCATTTGGAGACGGAGTGATATTCGCCGTTGATTTTCAATATCTGCATCTACAGTGTCTATCCACCGTCGATGAGTTGGAATTAAAGTGATGGACCTCTCGGTTATACATCTCCGTTGATAATTATAGAACGTCCAACGGATGGACCCTTTCGCTCTCATCGCTTTAAAGAACGTCGTATGGTCATGTCCGAAGTATATATAATAACTTAATAAGTGAGTGGGCCCCCAGTAGCAGATTTGGGATAGATGGATGTACTACATTACGTCAATGATACTTCTTTTGTTTCAAGAATTTTGTTTGTACACGCGTTAATCGATGCAGCGACGACATTCTTGTAATTTTGTGTTTAAACCTAACTTTTAAAAAATGTTATTGCATTAGATTTTTAATTACAAAATCTTTTTTAATCTAAAAGCTATATTTGAATGTGAAATTGAAAAGTTAAAATTTTTTATCACATTTGGATGTGAAGATTTTTAGAATCTAATGTTTTAAACTCAATTTTTTAAAAACGTTATTTTATTAGATTTTTTGTTAGATCCATAATTAATCCTAGGGATCCCGGGGATTGGTGGATCATTTTCTATCCCCTTAGTTTCAGGTCGTAGATCAAGCCAAGGGAAGGGAAGGGTCACGACGGAATTGAATTCCTTCTACCACACTATACTCTATTGTATATTGCCCATTTCCTTCCATATTGCAAGAGAAACTTCTTATTTGATTCTATCAATTGCTCACCCTTCCAATTATACCGACGCAGACTATAGGGAAGAAGATTAGGTCCTATTTAATTTAACCTTAGGCTAGTTAGGAACCCACCTACTCATAGCTTCTTTGTTGGAACAAGAACCAAATTTCTTGTTTAAGAGATAATGAATTGGTCCTAAATGTATCAACGTTTGGTTTGTATTAACCTAAAAATGGAAGATTATAGTTTGAAAAGTTAAACACTAAAAACGTGTTTAAATCTGAGTTTGAGAATTTTTAGCTTTCCAAACACAAAATCTACTCGTATCCAAACGGGCAGAATCTTGTGTTTTAAACCCAGCTTTTGAAAAACATTATTTTATTATATTTTCAACCACAAAATTTGCCTAAAATAGAAAGATGATGGTTTAAAAATCTAAATGTTGAAAATATGTGTGGATCTAAGTTTGAGAATGTTTAGTTTTTCAAACTTAGAATCTACCTAAACTCATATCCAAATGGGGCTTAAAAATGAAAGATGATGGTTTGAAAATCTAAACGCTAAAAATGTGTTTAAATTGTGAATTTTTAACTTTTCAAAATAGAATCTACCTACACACATGTTCAAATGGAACCTTAAATAAACTCAATAAGTAGTAATAACAATATTTTTTTTATTTTTTAAAAACATACATTTTTTGTATTAAAACAATAACATGTTTTGTAATTAATTTTCGTGAAAACATTTGAAAACACATTTATCTTTTTTGTTATTTTAAAAAACAAAAAACACATTCAAATATGACGCTACCTAAATATGAAACAGTCATTTGACAAACCGATTTGAAAAATGTGTTCATATAAAATTGTTTAATGAAATTTAATTTTTAAAAAACTTTATATTTCAAAATACACACTTTTCATATTAAAAATTAGGGTTAAAGATATTTATGTTATTACAAACATGAATAATCCTATATAAATATTTGTTAAAGTTAGAGTAGACACGTATTATTGAAAACTTACAAAAAATCATATACACCCCAGTCAAACAAAAGTTAACTCTAACTTAACCTACTCTAATTAATACTAACTTATTATACCATGAAATGACTAAATTATTCTCAATTTTTTTTCTCTCTCCAAACAATACCTCTTTGAGAATGAAAAAAATATAAAAATTTTACATGGACAATTTTATCTTTTGCATAGGCTAATGGGATAGTAATATATTAATATCTATAAAATTAGATGGTAATGAAATATTGTCATAATATTTCATTAGAATGAAAATTTAATTCAATGACGATAATTACATTTTTATAAGTTTTCAAAGACTTATATATGTACCACAACTTTGATAAGGATTTATATAAAATTACTCATATTCATAAAGATGATAATGTCTCTAACCTTAAAAATCATCTTGAAAATTATTTGAGAACATGTGTTTTTTATTCTAAAAAACAAAAAATATGGATTTAGAACATACTAGAAAAGCTTGCATTACGAGATACATGCCACGTCCTTGTAATAATAATACATGTCAAACTATGAAAAAAAACCATAAAATCGAACAATAGTAATATGATGAACGAAGGATTCACATTATTTTAAATGCTCTCTCTCTCCATTAAAAAAAATATGTAAGAAAAAAAAAAGAAAGGAGAACGACTCCGCTGGGGATCGAACCCAGAATCTCTGGTTCCGTAGACCAGCGCCTTATCCATTGGGCCACGGAGTCTTTGTTGGAACAGATTAACAATATTTTATATACATCATTATCAAATATCGTTTGATGGAGTTCATGCATCATGCTAATTGTTTGGAAAACATGGTTACAAAGTACTGCAAACATTGCTGATTGAGGAAAAGATTAAAGATATTAAGAAGATTACATAGAAGAAAGTCAAAATTTTCATTGATGAGTAACCCAAAAGGAATTATACAACAGAACCTCTACATAATCCAACTCACAGTTAGCAATACTAAAAACTGGTTCCATCTAGACATCCCAAAGACTAAAAACCCGCAAAGATGAATAAATAAAATGAATCCCGGAATACATCAGTATTGGAACACCGGCCACTTCTGCCCTTCAATTCCTCTATGGGACTTGTTCACTTCAGCTTTTGTCTTCGGTTTCACCTTGAAACAATATCTAGACCAACAATTAGATAAATAATGTCTGCATCCCCTTGTAGCCTTGCACAACAAACTTTGCACGATTGTGAAGAGCAGTCCTTTCATACATCTGCTGAAGAAAGAGCAACATCATTATTAATGGATTCCTTCAAATCCAGTCTATGACAGCAAACCAATGAAAAGGGCAAAGTTAGGAAAAGAATCGAAATTAAAAATCACATCCCAACTGAAAGAGATGCCTCAGTTCTGACAACTATTTCAGTTTCGTACAATGTGCATAGAATAAGTTATACTAGTAACAAATCACCAGAATATGAAAGTAAATTGTATGCAGTTTTGATTGTCTCCTCTCCTATATTTTTAAAACAAGCAACAGCACTTCATACAATTTACAATTGTTTATTACAAAAGAAAGCAACTTCTCAGAATAGTGCTATGGCATTTATGTTCCATACTATAATGTAAAAGCGAACAGATTGTGTATCTAGTTTACTAAGTTGGATGTTGCACAACTAGAGTTTTTTCAGGGTTATATCCTTGTTTAATGTTTTAAGAGCTGAGATCCTTTCGTATTCATGATCAGAAACCTTAATCCTGCTTCATTAAACTTCATGGAAATCAGGCCAACAAATGAATGCAGAACAGAAGAAGGGCTTCAAATTTAAGGTAAATGAGAATTACCTGAAGGCTCCTCAAAATTGAGAGTTGCTCAGAAATGTCACCATGCATCTAGCGCTTTGAAACATTTTATCTATCTTTTGCCAAACTGAGGTCTGAATTTCTAAAAGATTCTTCAATTTGTTTTGTAAGGTGGACTGACACCTAACTGTCTCACCATGTATCTGTAAAAGAAAAGTGAATATCAGGAGTATTATATTAGAAACACATACTTGTATTGATCAGTTTAATGGAATTCCTGACTTGTCAATGACCAACATTTTTTTAGAAAAAGGAAGACGGAAAAAAAAAAGTTGAGGGAACTAGATAACTCTAGTTTAGTCAGGAGTCAAAACTTTGTAAAACGTTGCTGAAGCCCATCCAAAAAGATAATTTTATTTTTAACATTGACAAATTAAAGTATCCAAGATTATTGTGGTTCTTGATCGTCTCCACCAATCAGTTTATTTTCATTATGGGAGGACAATATAGATGGAAAATTTATAGACATTTTTCTGATTTAACAAAGGGAGAAAAACTAACAATAAGAGACGCACCTTTAAAAACAATCTAACAACCGATTGAATAAATTCAAAGTTGTTTCTGTGGGTAATTTCATTAATAAAATAATCCAACAGTAATTCTATAGAATGCAGTTCTGGTCTTGGATCTGACTCATGTAGATCTTCATCAATAATCTGAAGCAATCGTAGCTCCATATCAAGAGCCGAAGGAGATAAGCCTTTAATGAAGTCGGTGAACGTAGAAACTGCCACAAAAGATGATACCAAATTCATTAGCCGATGTCACATTACAGGGTCAAACATATAAAAAACACACTAAAAACTCAGGACAATAAGAAATAGTGAAAAGGATATCACTCGATTGTCTTGACAAAAAAGAATAACAGAGCAATGCGCACGCTCTTAAATTTCTTCAGAATAATTTGAACAGACAAATAATTTCTGATTGTATTTTCCAATAATATGTACAGGCAATTAACTAAAGTTCCAGACAACGTAAAACCCTTGGATCCACCAAACTACAGATAAAAAGGCTGCTACGTTTTTTTTAGAATAAAAAGGCTGCTATGTTAATTAGTGACTATGTACAAGCTAGCATACATATAATCATACATAAAAATGTGCAGTATTCATACCATCCAGAAATGACAACATAAATCATTTCCAGTTATATTTACTCATTTCACCTCCAATAGGAATCTTATCCACTACGCAATGATGTAGATTTCAAATGTTTCAGCTGCTCTATTATGACATCTTTCATTGGTCAAATGCATTCATAAAACATGCGAAAGATAAATACGCTGAGACTGGCTTACAATTATTGGCATCGGCACAGGATTCAAGAAGCAGCGAAAATTGAGATGCCAAATGAGATTCTCTCCTTCCTTGTGCCACTTCACTAGACTTATTTCCATTTTCTTTATTCAAAGAATCATCATTTGGTTTAAATGAAATTTCTCCCGAGAAAGATGGAATGGAGGGCAAGAAAAAAGGTGCCTTTTCTGGCTTTTTTGGAGGCTCAATTGGCTTGTTGCGAACCTGAAAAATACAAAAACAGGTATTCACTGAATAATGCTATGTGAAAGAAAAATAATAGCGCAACAAGAGCTATTAAAAGGTAAAGAACTGTACATTTAGCAATTGACCAATTGTTGACATCTCAACACAAATGAAGTACGCTTAGTAATTGACCAACTGTTGACATCTCAACACAAATGAAGCAAAAATGTTAATTTACCCAAATCATCTGCTATATCCGGATAAAACTGGTACAGTGGTAATTGGTGGCTCACCTATTATGTGTATGCATGTTTGGGTTTTTTTTTTGGGGGGGGGGAGGGGTGGTGGGGGGAATTTTTTTAATAAAACGGAAAATGGCTCACTATGAAAATAATAAACTACCCTGGGGATATATTGATCCAGTTTTAGCATGTAGAATCCTAGATAAACTTAAATCATCATGCAAGGTCCAGCTGGAAAGACAGTCTCATCCAGTCACTGCACCCACTGTAGGGATGGCAAGATACTTCATGCGGTCCAACCTCCAATAGAGATACTCAGGTAACAACAGATTTCCGAGGAGACCCACTATCAGATATGTTCAGATCAAACTGTCTGACGCATCAAGATAGCATTTTCAAGCATCAAAATTCAAAAGTTGTACAACACTAAGCAACTCTATCCCAATGATCACCCAGTAGATATTATAATTCATTTATATTTGTAAGTGTGTATAAAAAATAACCTTTATGATGTCTAAATTGGCCAGACTCTGCCACTGACTTCTGGGCAGCAAGGAGAGTGTGACAAGATCAGGCATTTGATTATACATTTGTATAGCAGAGGATGTGTCCTTGATACAGGATTGGTGTGCATCCGCATGATCCAATTTCTCATCCTCCAAATGTTCCTTCGAAGATACACTCGGCATCTGTACACTCCGAACATGTGTACCACTTGCAAGGGTAGCCACATTGGAAGATCCAGAAAACATTGTCTGATTAACCCTGCTCCATGTCAAAAAATATCAAATTATTATAACCAAAAAGGGTTAAATCATCAAAAAACACAAGAGAATGTTCGTCCAGGCATTAGACACACTTTGTAGAACTAATGTCAGATAAGTATGAGAGCAATTGGACTGGGTTTCAAACCCACCTTGTACAACTAATTAGTAAATGGTTCAAGTCACGTTCTACCCACAACCCAATCCCAGACAATTAAAACTAAAATCATTAATTTATAAAATCTTGAAGAATCATGAATAGCGGTTTTGGGAAAACGATGTTGTTCGTGAACACAGACAATGGATAGTACTTACCAGAGATAGATACCATTTTGATCAACATGAGAAGTAGCCAGAATATCCATATTAGGTGATAAAGACAGTGCTGAAACAGATATATCAACATGTATAGCGTCAATCTGTCTTGCCAAAATAATATCCCATATTCTGAGAGTTCCATCCATGCTAGCAGACAGAAGCCACTTCCCATCCTCACTAAAGCACAAGTCAGTGACACGATCAGTATGACCATTAAATTTCCGAACCATTCGTAAGGCAATAATGTCATACAGGCGGAGAGTCATATCATCTGCTACAGTTGCCAAGAGGCCTGAAAAAAAATATATACAGCTCTTTTTCAGTCTGTTCTTCAGTATATAGTAAAAAACTGGAAAGAAAAAAAAAATGCAGAATTACTACCATTAGTCCGATGATAGACAAACTTCAAAACAGAGCACCCAACTTCAAATCTTGATCTTAATTCACGCCTTTTGAAATCCCAAACCTGCATGAGAACCCATACAAGTATAGTTGGGTTGCAGAATACCATTATATACCAATCATAACCAGACTCACTTCAAGGAAAAAGCATCAGTTATCCCATAATATTATCCCCTCTTTTTTACCCATGTTTTACAAATACATAGAACACTTAAAATTAATCCAAAACTTCACGGTAATTCCGTTGCGGAAAAACCTGCAGATGGAGTTAGCAGGACTGGAAATCAAAATAACCATGCATATAATAATGGCCATCTTTTTCAATGAACAAATTCGTGAAACAAAATGGATGCTCTTATTATATAATGGTGTGAGGTTTCAAAATGTATGAAACTTCTACCATAGGTATATATCACGTAGAATCATCTGGACAGTTCAGATTTCCAATGAAATTACCATGTCACAGAAGAAGAAAAGGAAATTTTTTCAACTAAACTGCATAACATGTTTGTGAAACACAAACCTTTATATCTCCATGGTACCCTGCACTTATCATATTACAATTGGTTGAATCACAAGCAACTCCAACAACTTCCCCAACATGGGCATAGCTTCTTCCTTTGGTATTGTCAACATAGCTGCCACGGCTAATTCCTGATTGCAAATTAAATCGCTCAATCCAACCACCCTCAGTTCCCAAGACAGCGAAATTACCACATGCACTGATTGCACAGGCCTGCCACAAATAGAAAGTCACTTTATAAAATCCTGAAAAATTATTCAAGTAGAAAAATAGTTAAAGCAAATAAAACTGCAATTCTAATGATGAAGAATCTCTAAACCCACAAGTGTCTTGCAGGATGGAGAGTAAAAGAAGGATACATCACCGCACGCGGGGAGGAGGGGGTTGTAGGGTCTCGGCCTTTGTTAGTTTTATTTGGTTTTACTTTAGCTGTGATTTTCTTTGCTTTTGCTTGGTGACCATGCTGTTTCACTGAGCCTGCCCTCTCTTTCCTCTCCTGTCTCTCTCGCCATTTGGATTATTGTTATATTGTAACCTTCATAATTTCCAATTAATGCGAGGTAGCACAAGTCTACCATTTATTCCCAAAAAAAAAAAAAAAGAGGAGGAAAAATACACAAACAAAGTGTATCAAACTACCAATAATAAGTTTTCAAATAAAAATCAGCAGGTCAACTCCTCAATAGAACATAAAGAACATTGAACAATTAGTTAAATCTACGAGCTAAAGAACAGTTAACAAATGTGATATAATGGAGAAGTCTACTTCACAGAAAATTAATGTAAATAGAAGCCATGAGCAACTTTAAGCCCCTTTTGTTTAAAATGTTTTGAGATTGTAGACTTATACATTATCTTCCCTTCCAACAAATAAGGTACCGACCACAAAATCTTTTAAAGATGGGAAAAAAAGTAACTTATAAATCTATACCTTAACGGGTGTTTGGTTGTCTGGAGATGGAGTCAGAATATGCTCACCCAGAACAAAATTTTGAATCCGCCATACATATGCCCGTGGAGTATCCATATGACAAGTCACAACATTGCACCAATCACGCTCACGAATTTCAGCTGCATTAATAACAAAAAAAAAGTTTTAGAATGCACTGTTCACAGGCATTCACAATGCAAAGTCATCTGCATACAATAATACTCATAAAAGAAAGGAAAATCTTACATATATGACAAGTGCTACCTATTAAATAATAACAGCTATTGCAGTAAAATTACAATTGAAGTGCTACATAACCAGAACAAATTTCCTACCACAGTCAAAGGCAATAACAGGCTTCAACTTGATCTCATCTTCCTGAAAAAACAAAAAAAAAATTCGCTAAACAAAGTTTTGATAACAAGCACTGAATCAGAAATAAATCCGAGATGAAAATCAATCGCAAAATCAGGGCTAAAGAAAGATTAATGTTGTTGGCCTACCTTTAGCTTAAGTCTTTTCGCTCTTTTAGATACATGACGCTGAGAAAGCTCCCTACTCTGTTGATCCTGCTTCCCAATGATGAAGCCCATTGTTATTTGGCAAAGTGAAAAAACAATTCTTGCTAGCATTGAGGAATTTGAAATGTCACGTAAAAATTAAAGCATGGTGCAGAACATATCAAACAGGCATGGAAACTGCACAGATTTTTGTGAAAGCATTGCCGAAAACTCCCAAATAAACCCATTGTAAACATCCTGTAAACAAATAATTGCCAAAATGTCCCCATTTGGCATTCCATAAATCCCATGTGAACTAATCTCATTATAGGTTTACCGGTTAACCCATTTGCACTTTATCAAAATCTGCTATATAACAGATTTTGAAACTTCACCTTTTCAAGTTCATTCCATCTCTCCTCATTTTGTTTCAGACATGATGGATGCATTACTGGAAACAGCATTCATTCAATGGAGGCTAATATATCTTTGCAAAATCAAATGTATTTCTATCGTGAAGCTTGCCACAATGGGTTTGCAATTTTTTTTCAATAATTAATTGAGCCCATGAATCAAAATACTAAAATCAAAGCACACGTGAGCACATGAGATTCTGCCATTCGAGCATTAGAGATTGTAAAATACCTAATAAATATACCAAAAGCACGTGAAATTCTATGGAAAGCTAAGTAATTTACGTTTTAGGTCCCATACCCCAAGTCGGGACCAACCTATGTATCATATCATAGGGGGCCAAATTGAGATAATAATATATATCACCATGCTACAACAGCAGTAGTCCTTGATGGCCCACTCTAAAGGATTCTCACCCCGCGGTTGTTACTCTAACAAGGTAACCCTTTCATAGGCAGCATTTTCCTCTTTTTGAGGAAACTCTCACTTTAGGTGACTTTCTCTTTAATTTGTACCAGATAAATCTAATACTAGGTCGTCACTTCAATGTTTCAAACTCAACTGATGCCAATTGTTACATAATGAATCAATAGACAAAAAGCACCCAAGTGTTGGAAAGTGGAGAATTTAAGTACTTGGATTCCACAGCCCAAGTCGGGGCCACCTACATCCCATAACTGGCCCAATTGGCACATATCACATGAGCCTAAAAATTTACAATTGTCACATAACTATTAGATGGCTCAATGCTCTTAGACAACCTACTATGAGATCAATTCTCACATGCATGGGCTTATAGAGAAACAGGACATGTTTGTCTTCAAACCTGGATAACAGAGAAAAGCCGGAAAGCACGATCTTGACCAGCAGATAAAATATGCCTCCCATTCCCATAAAATCTGGCCAAAATATAATCAAAGTAAATATTTTGAAGCTTGATCAACTTGCATATGGAACATTATTCAAAAGAGAAACCTAACGCGTCAAATAAAATTTCTATAAATTGGCACAAAAAACAGAGAAATAAAAAGAAATGGTCCCAAAAACATTGATTTTATGTGTCTACTACTCTAGTTAACTGCCAAGATTTCAAATTTAGTAAAAAAAACCATTAACGAACAATAAAAAGTAAAAGAAGAAAGAAGAAAGGGACAGAGGGTAGATGCAAATGTCAAGTTTAAAAAACTGGTTGCTGTACCTAAACTGTGAAAAAGAAAAATATTCAAACCTATGCAAACCGTAGATATGTATCAACGTATGTCATATATTTGTAATACTGTTTCCATTGTTTTTAATTTTACGATATGTATTGATTAGATTCTTGCATGGAAAAAGAAGGAAACTCTTAATAAATGAGAAATTGTGTCATAAAGCAAAACAGTATGCGTAAATCTACTCAGGGTGTTGTATGACTAGCCATTGAACATAATTATTTATAAAATAGATGTACAGTAACATTTAACAGAACGAAAGTAACCAAGTCTATTCACCTTACACACAGAGGAGGAGCACTATGACCACTTCGAAAGCGTAAAAGACGAGCTTCTCCATCAGTAGTGTCAAAAATCCACATCTGATCCAAAGCACGTAAAAAAAAAAAAAAAAACATAAGTTGATCATTGGGAGAAAGCATTTTCCTTGATGAGGTATGTATATTCCTGGTTAATAAAGGAAACATCAAATCAGTTCTCAACAGTTTGGGTAAGATTTACACCTCCATTTTAAAAATGTTTCAATCAAGGACTTTTTTTTTTAATTCAGTCAAAAATGAAGAAGCCATCAATTGCAACTTTGCATTTTCATAAACTTAAATTGAAAGGTGTTTTTATTTTTTGAGAGAAAAAAAAGTTGGTGAATTCTATTAAAATGATGAAAGAATACATGGCAGAATTTCAAAATTAGCAAAGCAGTAGATGTATAAGTGGTCATGGAACAAGGAGGTTGCCATAATTAAATCTTGGGTATAAATGTATAATCATATTGAGTATGTGTTATTATTAGGAAGCAGACTCCCTCTTGGAGAATGTAGTATCTCTGGATTTTGAAGATAAGATTCAATCTGCATCATGGTGGATGACAGTTTCAAGTTTTCATCTATGGAGCTTCACTATAAAAAGTATCTTCATTCAGGAAATCTATAAAACCAAGTGCCTTCATAATTACCAATACCTTATTTCCAAAAATTGTTGATTATTTAAGCCATTTACAAATAAAGTAAGCACAATGCACCATCCTTGGTCAACAGTCCCAAAATTACACTTAGTAATTCAAGAATCAGGCAGCATCACTATAGAAAAGGAAAGCAAGAGAAAACTGATATGAGCTAACCTTTATTGAATTGTCTGCAGAAGAACTCATAAGAACAGGCTCATTGGCCAGAAAATGAAGCGATATTATGGAACTATCATGAGCTTCTCTGATGATGGATTGAAGCCTTCTTTTCTCAAGATCCCATATGCTAATGACACCCGATGAGTCCCCAGAAGCAAGAAAGGGGTGTCCATCTAATGAAATAAAGCAATTTGAAGGAAGAAGAACATATAAATAATCTGTAACTCTACAATCTATAGGAAGTATTGTGACTAGGCCACGGGCAATAATTAATGGAAAACAAGTAGCAGCTGAACTGTAAATTATATCAAGTACATAACAATGAATTAGCTAGGACTTACATATTGTCAACCTTTCCATTTTAACTCTTATTTGTACTTTGGATGGTTTATCTATTTAATAAAATTTGATGGGCATCCCACAGTTCCCCCGGTGACAAAAAATAACTTAGCAAGAGAAAATTAACATGAATTCGAGAGGACTAGGCATTAGGTGGCATCCCACTGTCGAGAACACTGTAAGATTTTCATCAACGATTCAGCATTCCTGTTTAAATCTGAAATGTTAAAATAATTGAAGTGTGGGGAAAATAATTAATGGTCACGAACAACTAGAGGAATTCCAAAGGTATCTTGGAGAATGAATGGTCACGACTAACGAATGAAAGGGCAGTTCATCAAATGGTGATGACGACCAAAAAGAGCACAAGATAAGAAAAACGAATAATAATCTACATATTGGAATAATTATCATCCTTATTAATCAAAATACTCTCGAATTGAATAAAAGGGGAAAAGAAAGGGAAAAAAACTCCCATTGATGTTCTTATTTAGATTACTCATCAGTCGCACCTTCACCTAGTTAGACTGTTAAGAGACTTTAAAGAATATGGGAGCGCTCAAAGTTTCAAAACCCAAAAGGGGTCTGACGGCAGGTGCTTACCTGTCCGAAAAGACAAGGCAGACACAGCACCTCGTGTAGAATGTGAGAATGAAACTATTTCTTCATCATACCGCAGATGGTGAACATGAATCTTTCCATCAGAACAGCCAATTGCAACCACATCCAGTGCGGGTGATGAAACACAACAAGATACAGATGAATCCCAGCCTTTGAATTCATAGAGTTTTTTCATTGTGCTGACGTTCCAAAGCTGCAATGAACCTTGATGACTCCCAATAATCACCTGAGTTTTACATGTAAATACGTAAAAAATTGTTTCTTAAACCAAGGAATAAAAAACAAATCCAGAAGCCCAAATTTCCAATTAAAATATACTGAAGATAAATCATTCCAATCTGAAAAAAAACTGTAATAAAGAAATACCTTGTTTAGGTAAGTATCAGGATGCATTATGCAACTTGGAAGAAACCCATTTTCTAGTTGAATATGCCCAACTGGTTCAACACTTTTGTCCAAACCTTTATATGCCCATATAAACAGATTGCTTTTGATGTCAACGCTTATAATATATTCCCCAAACAGAAGCAGTAGATTGACTTTTTCATTATGCTTGCTCCATGTTGCTACCTGTTTGAAATGTCAACCTAAACGTTAGCCAATAAATAAATAAATAACATCTAATGAACTTTATACCAAATAAACAGATCATTATTGGAAAAAGTGCTCCCAAGTACAGCATGATCCACTAGAGAAATTTACATCGAGAAGTGAATGGTTAAGAGAATTAATGACAAAAGAAAATTCCTTAGAACATTTTAAATCACTGAATTTTATTCCCCATATTAATGCGGGTTATGGTTACCTGTGAATTCTCCTAAATATCCTTCATCCAAAACAAGCTTTTGAATCTCCCAGGGATAACCTTATATGAGATCGCAACCATAACAAAACCCTCTCCTATAAATCTACTGTATTTGTTAAGGACTCCAACAGAATATAACATTTGCTAACAGAGAAAATTTGGATTTTGAATTGATATAATTTTAAAATGGAAACAATGTTATGCTTCAATATGATGCTTCAAACTAGGCAATGCTAGTAATAAAAAAAAATGATAACCCCCCAAAAAATCCCTATAAAATTATGCTCTAAAACAGTACCTGATGAGCACGCTTAAAGACACCAATCTCATTGCCATAAGCTGCAAAAGTGTACTCACGAAAAGAAGCAAGGGCTCGGATCTTTTTCGGAAGTTGAGGTCCTGTGAACAGTACATTATGCAGACATTCAATGTCATAAAGAATATTTCATGGTAATGCAATAACAAAGTTCTTTTTATTTTCTTTACACTGGTGGGAATTCTACCTCCAAATGACATCAAATAACTTCAGCGTGGTCTTACACTAACAAAGATGAACAATAAAACCCCCATTTATTGGAGCACAACTATATAGTATAGATCCTTCACAAATTGTATATCTTGCAGAATTTTATTTTGAAGAAAAAAAAAATTTGGTACAAAATGAGATCTTGCAGAATATGATAAAAAAAAAAAATTAACCACTTCTAGGACAAAGAATTGTAGAAGTTCAATGAAAGTGGACGAAAAGTTTGACATGGAAAAGTATGTTATAACCTCAAAATGCACCATTATGAGTACCCATAACTAGAAACATGCATGTCTATAAAAACCTAGTAACAATGAGACGGGCAGTGATGCGGGCATCAGACATTGGACATAGATGCAGCACGTTGACCATGACACATCCAGAGTGCCTGATGCAATAATATATTAGGGACAAGTATCCAGGTCTCAAAACATGACAAGAAATGGAGCACTTGAAACTGCTCCAACCACGGATACAGGTTTTCCTTGTTAAATGAGAAAAGTCATTTCCTGAAACATTAAAAAGATGAGGTTAAATACATCCAAGCCTTTAAAAAAATGACATCCCAGATATACGTCCCCCCCAAACTTTGAGGACTGACATACAAATCCCTCAAAACTACTGGGGTTAGTAATACCCAAGTCAAATTTCTGGCCAACTTAATGGCGTATTATCAGAATATTCCACCAACATGTAACTCAATACCCATATACATATCTACAAACATAGAAAAACACATTCATCCCTCAAAAATGACCAATTGCCTCTGAACCCATTTTCAATAGCTTTCTCCCTCTCGCAAACAATCATCTCAGACTCCTCTTCCTTCCTCCACCTTCCACCATTAGCATTATTGACCAATTTGATATCTTTTACGGTTCAAGAAGACTTGTTTGTTTACACACTTCAAAGTTTGCAGAAACTTATAAAAAATTTGCCATGTTTTCAGGGACATAGATACTTCAACCCTAAAAATTAATCAGCATAGAAGTACTCGGCGCAGCCAATATTCAACTTCAAACCTGAAGGAGTGATCTTTTCGTAAAAGCGCGAAAAAAAAATAATTTGAAAAATCAACTCAAGAAAACATAAATCTATGTCCCGTAAACCAGAGAAAAGAAAAAAAAAAGAATTCAATAACAACAATTCAATTTCGAAGACTCACCAACGAGCACCGTCGTCAACTTGGCACACTGTAAAATGAAAACCCATGAAAAGATTTAAAAAAAAAACTTCACATCCACCAAGAACACAAAAAAAAAAATTGCAAAAAATGAACTGACGTTGTAAATCTGCCAGGCTTTGCCGACACTGACAGTGACGAATGTCTCGGTCCCCAGATTCTGGACTGAGAAGGGGACGCCGCTCGTTATGTGACCTAGGGCTTTGAACGGCTCAAAAATCCCCATTTCGATGCGATGGTTTCGTCGACGATCAAAAATCTTCGATTGAGAACCCCACTAGTACATGAAGAGAACCCTAACCAGATAAAAAAGGAGGAGGCCGTGAGGGTTTTCAGAGGGTTTAATAGGTTTTCAGACTTGACTAAAATACCCTCGTCACAGAATAAAAACAGCCATTCTGCCCTGTTTGGATGCGGGAACAAGGAGTGGAATAGATGGGAATAGAGGAGAATAAACAAAAAAATATAAAAGAAGTGCCCGGGTAAAGAGAGTAAGTGAGAATAGTTATCCATAATTAGATGAGAATAAGTTGATATTTATATTTTAAATTTTTCATGGAATTGTATTATTCTTCCACTAGTATAAAATCTCTCTGGTTCAAATTAGAATATTTATCATAAATCAATAAATCTATTAAGAATTAATTAAATCTAGATATTTTTAAGGGGAAATGACAAAAAAAAAAAATCTCTTAAAAGTTAAAATTACCCAAATCAGTCATTTTTTAAAATTATACATAAAAAATCTCATTTCACATTTTTGAAAACACAAAAGACTAATCTACCATTATGTAATTAGATTTTTAACATTCCTCTAACCCTTGTTAGGTTATTCCACACAAAAACCTATTTTTCCTACAAAACAACTATCTCCTTAAAAGTTTTGTTATTATATATCATATTGTGTAATTCTTATATATATCTTATCTCATGTTTATCATTTTTCATCGTGTATAATCATAATATGTAATTTAAATCTATGTTGTACCCCAATGCAACAGATGATATTTTAGTATTTTAAATCCTTATTCACTTTTTTTTTGTTTGGCTATTCACATATTTTTATGGTGTCATTAGTACATATCCATATTTTTAAAGAAGCATCAACATTTAATGAAATTCATCATCAAAAACTCAAATTTTATTAGTATATATCTCACAAAATCCACCTAATCATACATAATTTAGAGTAAAAAAAATTCTAAATGAGAATGTGTGAAATACATTAACAAAATTAAGAGGATAAAATATTTTAACAAAGTTAAGATGTATGAAATATGTTAAGAATCTAATTATATAAAGGTAGGTTAGACTTTTGTGTTTTCAAAATTGTAAAATAAGATTTTTTTTTTGTATAATTTTAAAAAGTGGCTGATTTGGGAATTTTTAAACTTTAGGAGATTTTTTTAGTCATTTTTCCTATTTTTAAGGTCATATTTATTTTCAAACCTAACAACCCAATGGGTTCCATATAATTTTGAATTTATATTAAAATGTATTAATGTATTATAGGACAAATGTATAATATCATATGACATAATTTATAAATTTAAAATTCTGAATTTATATTAAAAATTAAATTGTAAATAATAATTAAAATTTAGAAATATCATTTAATTCAATGAAAGGTATATTTACATCTTTTAAATATTAAAATAAATTAATTTAAAATATTTAAATTTGTAATATTAATGTAAAAAAAAGAAGCTACATGAAACTTTTGAAAATCTTTTCTTGTTTATGGAGTTCTCCATCCCAATATAATTTCTTCTTTTTTTGAGAAGTAGAGTTTTCAATTACTTTTGTGTTAAAACAAAAGCAAAAAGTGATATTGTCACATTATCGGTCACACTATGTTTGTCTTTTATGAGGGCAAGGTGCATCTTAAACAAAAAAAAAAAGACAGAGAGAGAAAAAAGGGTGATGGGGATCGGATCCTCTGTGATCTGCTACACGGAATATCTTGTAACAACCAATGTGAAAGTGTCACGCATGGGGAGAAAATGTTAATTTTTTTTTTTAATAAACTCTTACAAGTAAAAGTCATTTTGTTAGATGTTTCATAATGCGTTTGGCTTATATGAGCCTTCTCATTGGTTGCTACAGAAAAATCCCATGTAGCAAACCACAGAGGATCCGATCCCGGGTGTTGGGGAGGATAGGGGTGGCAGCGATGGGGAGAACGCAACAAATGGGGAGGAAGAGATAAAGAGAGGGAGGGGAAGGGCGGAGTAGCCGGCAGCGGCAGCAGGGGGACTGCGGTGATGGAGGGGGCAGCCAGAGGGTGAGGTGGGGGGGGGGGGGAGAGAGAAAGAATGGTGCCCTAGTCCTATTCTGCATTCTGTTTGACATGCTCGATGTCTTTCATGTTTGATTCGATTCAATATGAAGCATGTCTTTCTAGAACAAGAAACTTTATAAATATTTTACACCACGTCCGACATGTTCGATGTCTTCCATGTTCTTTTGTTTGAATCGATTCGACATAGAGCATGTTGTGCAATGGAATAAATAAGGGTGGAGTTGCAATGATTAAAGTGGGGTATATATGAAAGGGTGGGCTTAAAAACCATAAGAATTTGTTTAAGGAGAAAAAATAAAAGGGGTGGGTAGAAAAAATTGTGAGGGTAGCTATAAACGCAACCTGCTGTTTTTCCTCGTACGTCCGGTAGTCACAAAGCTCCTCGTAAATGTTCATTAATGGCTATGTTTGGTAAAAATTACAAAACATGTACATTCACGAATAACATGGATAAGCACAGTGAAAATGGGAATACACACACACACTTATCTTTCATTAATACGATAAATGTAACAATGTAAATTATTTAAATAATAAAAAATATGATAAAGTATCAAAATTAAATTGATATCCAAATTCTTTGAGATAATAACAAATGATTTCTAATCAATTTTTCTGAACTTTTAGACTATGCCCCCTCAAAGGTAGTCATGTGGTGGACATTTTTCCTTCTACCAGAAAGAAAAGTGCGGTCATTAAACATGAATTAAAAAACGCCAGACTCCAGTCAGGGTTAATGGACTATGTGTTCTAAAAAATGCGGGAATTAAACATGAATTAATTGAACCAAATTTTTTTTACATAAAGTTTATGATATACATACACATATATGTACGTATTTGTATAATGTGTATATATATGTATATACTCTATAGTTGTAATATAAAATAGGTAAAATAAATGCATGAGAAAATTGAATTCATCAAATTTAACTTCACTTAATTTCAGCTTCATCCCACCTAGTCGCTTAATCTCATGAGCTTAATCCACTAGGCGAGGCAGATTATGACCCCGTTTGATTGCATGTTTGAGACAGCTTTTGTTTTTTGAAAAACTGAAAAACTAAAATCGTGCAACCAAACGAGACAGCTTTATTCAGAATCGGAAGCTGAATTCCTTTTAATTTTTCCCTTGAAATACGTATTTTGAAAAGCTTAAAAACAACTTTTTTTTTATCATAATCGATTTTTTGAATTGAAAAACTTTCTTTGCCAAACATCAACTACTTTCAAATATTGATTCTTGAATTAAAAAAAACATCATAATAAAAGTCAAAGCCTAAAATCATCTTAAAAAGTAGCTTTATTTCAAAAGTTAATTTTCAATTTGTGTTTCCAAACGAACCCTAAACCCGTTTCCCCCTAGACATCCACTTATAATAGTATATACTTTGTTAGGTGGGTATATCTTCAAGAAAGAATCAAAACAGTTGGAGGATACAAACGGAGTTGGATAAATCATTGCCTAACAAAAAAAAAAAAAAAATTCCCCCACATAGTAGTCAAGGTTATATTGAAAATCGAATTTACCTTTATATAGTTTTTTCTTGGTACAATCAATAAATCACAAGGAAAGAAAATAAGCAACCATAAAAAAGAATATATAAATAAAATGCTATTTCTAAAGACGGTTTGCTCAATCACGAATACAAATTTCTTCAATCCAGAATTCCGCATGACATTGGTCTCCAGGATATGACATATTTCTCAGACAGTCTAAATGCATCAACAAAGAATTTGAAAGGCAATCATTTTTTGTGCTGAGGCATGAAAAAGTTGTCAATGAAAAAAAAGAAGGGATTTCAGTTACTGTATTGTATGTTTTCCTCTACCTGACCATTGCTTTACGCCCTTTTATACCCATATACGAAGACACTTAACTTTCGTCCATGGCGTCATCACCACTGTTTTTCTGAGTCAAGGAGCTCGAGCCTTTGTCATCGTCCCTCGGTTCTGCTTCTTCTGGAGTTCCTGCAACAGAGTCCTCCAGTGCCTCCAGGAATGACAGGACGGTGAGTTTGACTGCAACCAGAAAAAAAAAAATCAGAATATATTGATATTATATCAGGCAAGTGAAATTGATCGACATGATAAAATAGCATCAGATATGTGATGACCATGATGGTCTGCTCTCCTCATCAGTTGATGCTTCTATTTTAACATATCATTAAGGGGGTGTTTGTGCACAAACTTAAAGGGGAAATAAAAGAAAATGAGAGAATTTGGGTCAAATGGAAAGTGGTGGAAAGCAAAAAAAATTCCCATTAACCAACTTTCATTGTGTTTGTACATATAGTGAAAAAAATTTCTATTACTCTCTCAAATTCTCATCTATGGGGGGACGGGAAATTTTTTTCCCACTTTTACTTATCAGACAAAATAGGGGCAGAAAAGTTATTGAAATTTTTTTCTTTCCATTGTTTGGCACGAATACTAGATTTTTGAATGGTCAAAGGGAAAATTTTCACTTTCCATCACTTTCTCTTTTACACAAACACACCTAAAGATGGAATATATCTCCAATGGCTTTCTATTTAATAAAGAAAACACATAAAATAACATACAATAAACATTGGCTTACAGAATAACAGATTAGTAAAAGAACTGGCTTTAACATTGCTCACGTGTATGCTTAATTTATTTGTATATTGTATATGCACGGGCAAGGCATGACAGACTGATAAGTCACAGTGCAGTGGTATGGCCAAAATAGATGCAATCATAGAACATTTAAAAACTAAAATCTACCACATGGTGGACAAGGATCATCACAGATGGTGTAAAACACTCATACACGAAACATGGACTATAATATCACATCAACTTGGAAAATATCAATAGCTCAAATCCATAGCATTTGCGCAATGATTAAACATCACAGCCAGGAAACTGACATCAGATCAAACAATATGCAGATATCATAAACTGGGGGTCAACAATTTCTCTATGTATTGAAAGGGAAATGTGAATAAAACATATGCTCATGATAATAACCAGGGAAAATAAATTCGTCTTGGGTCAAATTTTAGATCCAATTCAACCAAAATTAAATTATCATATATATTATCAGATCTCATAGAATTCTAATGGACTTTCAAACAGTCGCAATTTAAGAAACTTATTATGTACAGTCATTATAAACCTTACCCATGTCCATGAACATGGGTGGCAACAGATGAAATTCAAATAAGTGGGATACACGGTGACTCAAAAGCACCAGTTATTCCTCAGGAAAAAAGAAAGAAGAAAAGGTTCATGCTGACTGTATATATTCTGTAAGGCCAATATAATTATAAGATACATGTGCCTTGTTTACCATATATGTGTGTGAGTATATATATATGCACGTGTATATGTATATATATGGTAAACAAGGCACAAATGAGATATTGAATTGGAAATTTGGAATGAATGACATAAAATTGCTGATTACTTACATTTACTTGGGTCAATTTCAAACTGGGACAAATCTATCTCTCCTGTCCGAAGAACCTGATAAAAAAAACTATCACGTGGTTACTGGAATAGCATGATATAACAAATTAACTCAATTATAAATAGAGAGTATATTCTCACATGAGTAAATGCTTCTACTTGTTGATGGAATGGAGGACTCTGCAACAGCTCAATAATATCTTTAGGAGTCCATTGACCCTTCAGACAACAAAATATTAGCATGCTTACACCATATTGTGATAGAACGAGAATTTCGTCAAATGTATACCTCAGGCAAGAATGGTGCCAACCGCTGTTTAATTGGCAGTTCTTCCATCAAAGGCATGATCAATTCAGGTTTCAAAATATCACTGATTCCCAGCCCTGCAACAGAAGATTTTGTTCATGTCATACAGTTAATCCAAGATCTTCATATACAAACTGAACTCCAAATATGAGTAGAGCATTACCTTCATATGGATCTTCAAACAGCAACCACAATGACCATCAGCATAAAAAATAAAAGATAAATTAAGTCCCAGCATCATCATCACACATGATCAAAGAAACATTCAACCAAATAATCCTCTAATCAAAGAAGTCTGTAAGATAGATGGTACCTGCTGGCTGAATGCTACTTAATATTCTCTGTAAATCAGCTAACTGTACAGGCCCAGAACCAGAAGTGACTGCCCCAGCCATATCGGAGGCATGTGAAATAACCAGATTCCCAGCTCTGATATGATAGCACAAGAAAAGACATCAAAAAAGAAGAAGATCCTGAGAGAAGAATTCTTTAATATTTGTTTATTCTTCTATATTAATCCACATGTTTCACTTAAAAATCCTGAGAGAAGTATCCTTTAATATTTGTCTTCAGAAGGGTCTAGATTGTTTATTTCTTTCCTCTTGTTGTTACCCCAATGGGATGATTTCCACGGCAGTGCCTGTACTATTATTCTTTGTAATTATTTCAATATAGGATGTGAAATGTCCCACCTTTCCTCGATAAACAAATATAAATTTTAATAGAAATATAAAATTTAAAAAACATCATTGCTGAACAAATTTGTTTAATTGTGTGAACTTTGTGGTTCAGAGGAGGAGACTTGGGATCACCGTTGTTATGGATGTCATTATAGCATATGGGTATGGACGAAAGTGGGAGGGACCCTGGGTCCTGGAGGACCCTTCTCTAATGTTGAGGAGATGTCAGATGTGGGTTTTTTTTTCTGGAGATGAGCCAAGAAAGGATGTGGCGTTGGTCCCGGAAAGGCACAAGAAAGGTGACCGTAGCAACCTTGGAACCAATGGCTAGTCCACACACAGTGGTGTTGAAAAATTTGGCTCACTCGCAATGAATGCATATTCCAACATGAGATTATACTTGGAAAATATTTTGGCAGGGACATCATCCATCCTTAGTGATTGGATTAAAATGATTCTTGGTGTAGATACTCCTTCGTCCATCATGAACAATCATGGTTCGGGGGGTGAACAATAGATGTGAGAGGGACCCTGACCTCGTTTGTCAGGACTTTTAGAAAACGAGGAATGAAGCTATATTGCAACATAAAAAAAAATCTACATCAAGAACATTTGGGAGGTGATCATTTATCTCTTCGAAAATGGGATCTTGTTCTTATTGAGAGATAAAGAGTGGTGGCAGAATAAATTTCAAAAGGGGACGAAAAAGGAAAGCCATTTCTTCACGGTGCTCTTCTATATTGTATCCTTTTGTTGGGTATTTTGATCCTCATCCCTTGTTCTTCTCTACTTTCTCCTTTTAGGAGATCCCTTGACTCTGTATTTGTTCGAGAGGCATCATTTACTTTTAGTGAAGCTCCTACTATTTGTTCTCAATTAAAAAAATATTCAGGCAAGCCAATACCTTCGACCACTATTTTGCAATGCAGAAAAACTACCCAAACAGAATGTCAAAAAGACACACATGATAAGCTGTTGTTAACATTGCATAACCCTATATAACATTTGCAAATAAACAGATAGTACAACAGGTACTACAGATTCCTAGGAACATTTTTTCTTAAAAATAGTTCCTCTTAAGTTTTAATGATATTCATTGAATTAATGTAAAGCCGTACCTTGATGATACATCATCTTCATGCATATCCTCCAACACTTCAGATCTTCGTTGGGGAACTGAAACCTCAGCTTCCTCTTCACCTCCAAAATCTAGTAACCAGTAGGGAAAATATATATAATACACTCCATCACACCCATTGACATACAAAAACATTCCACGTACCTATAGGTCGACTGATGTGATAATTGACCAGGTTACACATCTCTAAATCCAAACCTTCCGACATTGGCTCCTGATGCTCATTCAGATACGAAAAAGTCATTTCAAATTAATTAAGAAAAAAAGGAACAACAAAATCTAGATCTGTTACTGACCTGCATCCAAAAGAAGAATTTCCTATTGTCTGTTTTAAACTTCAATATGTACACCCTATCAGATGATTGATTTACCTAGATAAACAAAAAAAAATATGAGAAATTTTAAACATGAGGGGAAGTTCCCATTCATAAAAATAAATGCTCCATGTTATGCTAACCTTCTCATAAACTGCCTCATCAGGAAACACAATCTGGTCCTGTAGAATTTCGAGTTAAGAAAATCCATGGCTTCAACAAAATAAAAAGTTACTGAAAAGCTTGTCAGCATGAAGCTACAAACTTACTATCAAAAAATTTCATGTCTTTATTACTTGTTCATTCTGGCATCGTCAAATTTAATTCACAGGCTACATATGCTCCAGTCCAAATATAGGAGAGACTAGATCAAGGTGTTACAGCATTACAATGCCTCACATGCATAAATGTGCCACCTACTTATCTTTCTATATTTGTTTTTTAAAAGGGAAAATCATATGAATGACAGCACTCGAAGTGGTTATGTTATTCCTCTCCACTTTTTTTTAAGGACACAAAATTTAATATCCAAAGAGAGAAAAAATAGAAAAGTAAAAGCTCGTAATATCAGAGGTAATAATGTACATCATGACAAACCATACGCAGAGAAATTCTCTCAATTACTATAAATAAAAAACTTCATCAAACGACATGGGATACATCTTCAACTTTGTTCTGACTACGATCTAGCCACTGGACATGGGTCAATCCTTCCTCACCCTACAAAAAATGAAACAATGACAACAAAAGAAATTAATTTTTTTTTAAATCCTAAGACTTAAATATGTGGAGGAGCGAATCTATATCAAGTTATCAACAGATGCTCAGTTTTGACTTTTAGATATACCCTTCCAATGCGAACTGCCCCTTTACGAGTATCTGGAATTACTCGATTTCCCTCCATGAACATTTTCCCCGCACGAAACTCCAATAAGATCTCCTGAGGGAACAACATCATTAAAACAAAAGATGCTAAGAAATCCCATATCTCGCATTCTAAAAGCGTATGAAATTAGTCAAAATAATATTTTTTTTGGAAAGTGAAAATAATAATTAAATACAAACTGCCCCTTCTACGTGATTACTCCCTCAACCACGCTCTGTGTCGGCCTTCTATGTCCTTCCCCTCTTCTTCTTACTTCTCCCCTCATCTTTCAAAATTCTGACTAATGTACTTCGATTTTTCTAATGAAATTGCGGGTAGTATAGTCCACTTTTTCAAAAAAATAAAATACCAAAGAGTTTTAACACACAAACTCTCCATGTACTGATGTACTCTTGTAAATTTTCTCATCTTTAAATAGTACAATCTTTACAAGGAAAAAATTTAATGAAACATTCCACTTCGAGATAGACATACATTTAGCAATCATTGGTTAATATTTACATATATTAATTGGTCATGGTTCAATAACTAACCCGCATATAGGAAATCTAAAGCGCCTAAGCACCCCATCTATCAAACCCACTAACAAAGGTGACAGCAAATCTAAAGAAACAAAACACAATATTGAGCGCTAAAAACTTTGTTTCCTACAGTTATAGCATTTGTAAACAGGTTTGGGTTGCTTTTGGAGATTCTGCTTTTGTAGGAATTCATACTTAATCCAAATTCATTTCCAGAACACCCTCAATGGTCCCAGTTTCTAAAGAAAACAAAAAAAAATAGCTTTTTATTATAAAAAAACATAATTTTAGGAATCTTAGGGAAGCTAATTTCAAAAGCCACCTTAGGTGAAAGCGCTTTTTCAAGCTCATTTCCAGACCCTTCCTCAGCATCTCTAGCCCTTACTCGAGTACAAGCTCTACTTGATGATGATGTTCTCCACTCATGGTTTTGAGTTTTAATCAAATCTTTTTTTTAAATCACTATCTCATCCCAAACGATTTCCAAAATAGACTGTTAGGGCCTTTGGTGGTTTTGATATTGGAGTTTTCCAATCACGATTTTGAGCTTTACTCAAATCGTGTCCATTGATACACAAAAATGACCGTTGAATCATCCAGAAAAGAGTCGTCGGTGATTTAAGTAAAAAAAAAATCTCCCTTGATTTGATAAAATTATTTAGTCTCCGGGTTTGAGTCAAGGGTTGGAGAAGGTTTTGTGAGATCTTTACTCAAATTTAGATTTGGCATGGGTTTGGGTGATTGGATCCATGGCCAGAGATGCTATTTGAGTGTTCTAAAATTTAAAAAAAGGAATGAGACATAAATAAATTATACTTCTATGATTCTATCACATTGGCAAACACATAATGATACATATATAAGAAACTCAAGAGCCATATACAAGATTCCCACTCAAATTTAATGGAGGCATAAACAAACTATCAGATATTGCGAAAGACTCGCATTAAAAGATTTCACATATCGCGATACATAGCATGAGTCACAAAATCAGAGCGAATAAAGAAACTCTGCAAATCAGAACCCAAAGTACCTCCAGTGGGGGGAAATCTTCTGCCGCCATAGCCAATAAAACCTGTGCTTCAAAATCAGATATAAAGATCAAATCTTCCAATTTAAAAAAAACAAAAAAACACAAAGCATTCCAATATTCCAAGTCATCGATCAATACAACGAGAGTTTCCAGACCTTATGAAATTAAAAAAACAAACTGAAGAGGATAAATTCGCTAATGCTCTAAAAACGAAATGAAAACCCCAGAAGTACAGGATTCTTCACATATATATATCGATTGAAACTTTACCTGCCGATTCTATCAAAGACGAAAAAAATCTACTCGAAACACACAGAGAGAGAGAGAGAGAGAGGCGAATTTCTGCGAGGGTTTTAACTTCGAAGAGGGTGACAGATTATGCCTCTCCCCCTGAAAATCTTCGGTCTTATTTACCCTTGTATTTTCGTATATTTTCGAAAATAATTTTTTTTTTTTTTTGGCTGAGATCACATGGGATATGATAAGAGACTAGTTTAGTGTACACGTTTTACGTGTAATACTGAGTTTTGTGAAAATTATGTTAGTAAAATAAGTGTGAAAACACGTTAAAGTTCAGATAAATATAGCTCTCAAGAAATTACAAATAACCCTCCCAGTTGAATGTACGCGCACCTACTCGTAATTGAATTATATAAGCTATTTTATATTATAATTAAAAAATAATCAAGAGTTCATATTATTATAAACAATTCTTCTAAAACAAAAATAATATTTGATAACTGGTGTTCTATTGTGTATATTATTTTTTTTGAAATAAAAAATATATTATTATATACTTATTTTTCATATAATAGTTCTTTTTACAACTCGAAATACACCCTCGTATACATCTTTAATAATTTAATAGTCATCTTCCGATGTATATATCTCCGTATGTGAGATATATATCTTGTTAATTTTTTTTAACATTTATAAAAAAATATATATTAAATTCAAAATTGTGCAATATTTACTATTTTAAAAAAATTAAAACATATGATAATTGCATTTGAAGTTGTATTTGGGACTGTACCTAACATTAACTGAATATTCGCTCAGAGAAATATTAAAAATAAAACCAAAAATACATTTATTCATTCTCGTTCAAGAACATTAATTTTTAAAAAAATTTAGACTAAATTATTTTTACCAACCAAAACTCAGACCATAAAAAAAAAATCTATCATTATCTTCAATGAGAGTATGCACAATCAACCACGTAATCAAATTTTTTACCACTACCATTAAAAAATCAATTACCAAACATCCTAAAAACACTCTAACCAATAAAAAACACTGAAAAAAAATACTTATTTTCACATCTAATGAAAATTCAATACATATAGATCCAAAATCAATAAAAAAAATAAACAAAACAAATTTCAAATTCAAAAGCAAAACATCCATCAATAATTTTATGGACTCAAATGGATCTGATTCTATTTGTAATTTTTGTATTTATCAATGTGACTAAAATATCTATATTTTATAATTTTATGGGTATCTTAATAGCCTGAAAAATCATTGGATAAAGTTTCATGAAATTTGAAGTTCGAGAAGTTATGTTTTGCGATTAGAGATATGTTTTTAAATCTTGGAATGTGGATCATGGACTTGTTTGTAACATAGATAGGGTCTACTTGTGAAACTAATTCAACCTGGGGTTGGATCTGCAGAAAGCCCATAAAAAAAAAGATAAAATTAGCCGTTTTTTATCAGGGACCTGGTTATAAATATGAGAGACTTGTTCAAAACACATATAAGGGTGGTTTAGTTAAACTTAGAGAATTTTTCAGTGACCTAGTTATAAATATAAAGAATGTGGGGGCCGATCTACAAATAGCCCAGCAGGTTACCTGCTGCTGTGCCGCATTATATAAAGTATAGATGATAAAGGGGTAATCATGGGATGAGCGAGAGAAATGACAATTTATCTTATTTGGTGATGTGTAAAAAATAATTCAGATAAATTATATACAATTATTCTGATTTTAAAATGAAATGAAATTTTTTTGTTTCATCTAAATGTTAAAACAACATTTATCTTCATTTTTTATCATAATTTTGACAAATAAAAAAAAAAAAAATTGATGTATTTTTTATCTTCTAACATTATGATAAATTATACTTAAAATCTATGAATAAAAATGTGTGTACAACAAGGGCTCTAGGTAAAATTATAAATAATACGATCAAAACATAAATAACGTTTGGAAACATGTTTGGATGTGATTGTAATTTAAGAAAAGAAAAACATTAGCCTAACAGTCCCACCACACTGCCAATTTGTTACTACATCTGGGATTAAAAAAAATTATGGAGGTATATACCTCATCTGATAACATATATATTACTACATCTGGGATTAAATGGAACTGCGCATAACAACGCCCTTTAGGAAAAAGAAAAATACAACTTTGCTTCTAAATGGCTCTATAAAAGTTTTCTTAATTAAAAAAAAATCATTCTTTTATGCGATCTGGGATTAAAAAAAATCAATTTGTTACTACATCTGGGATTAAAAAAAATAAAGATATTCTGATTTCATCGTAGACTCATTTTGGATCCAAGATCCAAATGCGATCACTTTAATAATCCCTGGATTGAAACTCTGGCATTAGTTTCACCAATTTTTCAAACACCAAGTTTTTTTAGCAAAGACTATGCAACAACATATTGAACGATTTAAATGTTAAAAAACATTTAGATTCGCGTTTGAGAATTTTCTGCTTTTTCAATGTTTAATCTGTTTCATATCCAAATGGTTCTTTAAGATTATAAGAAACCTATCAAATTTGGTAAATTGATCAAGGTGGATTCTATTTTTAATGTCAATTATTTCCTTTTATTAAAAACATCTTCAATCCAAGTCTTCAAATATAGGTGGTCAACCCTTTATATTTAGAGGAAATTCATTTTTGGAGGGCGTTGCACTCCAATCATCACCCTCCATTTTTTTTTTAATTATATAATGTTATATGAAAACTCATTAATAAATATTATTATTATTAATCTATTTATATAAAAATTATACTATTGAAAAGATCTTATTAAGACCTTTAAAATTAGTCTAATATTAAATGGTTTTTGAGTTATTTTTAAAATAATAATTTTTAAATTAAATAACTAAAAGAATTCTTGAATAATCAAATGTATGCGGATTTATTCAGATCTTTCTAACTATAGTACTTTTATTAAAAATTGATTAACTGATCTAAATATACATTATGTTGAATTAATTAGTGAATAAAGTAAAAAGTGAAAAATGTGATTTGGAGGTAGATATAGAATATGGTTAGAGCACACCACCCTTTAAACTGGAGATGTAGAATGTGGTTGGAGATGTTCTAATAACACAAGCTTACAAATTTATAGTCCATGTGGATAATCAAAATAATAATTTTTCGCCTCCTTGTCTCTCTCATTGGATTCTATCTATCATTACTAATAAATGTTTAAGTAAATATATTAAGGGTTTTTGTTAATTAGTGCTATTGGGACACTTGTTAACCTAAATTTTTTCTAATTTTTTAGACAACCACCAAACAAATCTAATCATGATAAGAATCAATAAATTAAAAGATTTTTTAAAATACCAATAATACCCCTAATAAATTCACTATTTTTTCCCCTTTCCATCCCATGCCCGATTTTTCTCTCATCTTCCACAAAAATTTTATCTGAGAATATAAAAATATACATCTCCTTTCATTTTTGTTCTTATCTCATATTTCATATGATTGCAATATTTGCTTTAGTATTGCTTATGTGAAGATATTTTTTGTACAATATATAAAGGTAATTTATTTCTATTATTTGTTTGATTTAATCTTTTATTTTAAATATTTTATACGCACTTCTATTCTTTTTTATTTTTTATCATTTAAATTTATTTTAATATATCATGAATAAATGGTCTTGCATACTTCCCGCTCCGACCGGTGCTTCACATCAAATCGGTGTAAGCAGATTCGTAATAAATGAAAAAAAATGTGTTTTATAATTTTGTTTATGTTTATAAATCAGATGCTGAAATTTAACTTTTATGTCTTTCGTTATAGTGGGTTGGTATTGTAAATTATGAATTGAAAAACGTATTAATAAAAATTAAATTATACGAAACATATAAAAAAAAAGTTGATTTAATAAAAAAAATATGGTATGAGAGGAAAAATTGGATACGAGAGGGAAAAAAAAAAAGAAAGTGATGAATTTATTAGGGGTATTGTTGATATTTTAAAAAATCTTTCAATTTATTGATTCACATCATATTTAAATTTGTTGAGTTACCTAAAAAAATTAACAATAAATATGGGTTAACAAGTGTCCTAAGAGCACTCATTAACAAAAACCTTTTATTTTTTCATAATTGTAAATAAAAACAACATTGACTTTTTATCTCCTCAAAACATTGTCACACGCACTATTTTGCTAGAACAATACACGTGAAAACTCGGTTTGTTTGCATGAATAAGTGAATATAATTAAGCTATATTAACTGATAATAAACTGATATTAAAATTAAAAAATCTCGTTAAAATTATGTTATTCATCAAATTTATTCACCTATCATGAGCTATATAACCCATGTTTGTTACCCCCTGTTTGGGGTGAAGAATAAAGGATGGATAGGGAAGAATACAGTAGAATAGCCCCCAAACAACTGTTTGTTTGACAAGGATAAACCTTTATAGCTATGCTTGGATAAGATAGGATAAGGCCTGATAATTATTCTAAGAAAATTGAGGAATTGCTTATCAGAGTTTATGTATGCCAATGGATAAAAATACTCTTATTTGTCATTTTAAAATTTTTATCTAACCTAACACTCTCTGCACACATTCAAAAAACTGTCACATCTATTATATCATACACACATCTCTCATACTTATTCCCAAATACAAATTATTTATGCAGGGGTATAGTTGTCATTTAAAAAGCCATAAACTCTTATCCATCTCTTATCTACCACTTATCCTTACTTTATCCAAGGTGAACCAAACAACAAAAAGATCAATTTTACGTTTCCCAATGAGAATAACAGAAAGACAACCAAACAAGAATTTACTTATTCAACATGGATTGTTATCATCTTAGTATAGCTATCAATGGCGAATAACCTTATGTCATACCTCAAACGGGGGGTTAGAGAATAAGCCCGGTATAAATTGGAATTAGTTGGAATAACTTCATTATGGTTGTTTGGATAACTGAAATAAATGAGAATCTATATGTCAGAATTAACTAGTATAAAGTGGTATATGGATTCCATCCACCAATTAAAATTAAGTTATTTCAGGTTATTCAAACTAAAAGAATATGTGGGTCCACTATCAAATCAACTGTCATCACCTCTTATAAATCAACTGTCATCATTTTTTTATCTTTTATAAATCTTTATCCACACTTTATTCATATTTTATTAAAACAACAAAAACTTTATTATTAAGTTTTTAAATAAGAATAATTCAAAACACAACGAAATACAAAATCATTTTATCTTTATTTATACTAGAATAATCATAAATATCAGAATAATTATATTCTTCAACCAAATTAATTATCAGAATAAATATCAGAATAATTATACTAAAATAGGCATATATGAGTTTCATATTAATAAGGAACAAAGTTTACTAAAGTTTATTTTTACTAGAATAAATAACAAAATAGTATGCGGTCACAAGACAATAAATAATAGTGAAAAATTATTTTATAAATCATAACAGTGAAAATAAAATCTCTCTCTCTCTCACGGTCCTCCATTGGAGAAAGATGGCTCCGTCCGAAGACCTGAAAGGATTATTGAAAGATCTCGACCTCTCTGAAACGTAAACGCGACACGATTTCTTCAATTCTCGATTGTTGTTTTTCTAGGTTTTCACAATTCTATGTTTTCATTCGTGTCACAGCTATCTCGTGTGCGCCATGTTTGAAGAGGCCGCGTCTTTGGCTTCTTCCATCGTGTCTCGTCTCCACGACTCGACCGCACCCGTCGATGGTGTTGAAGCGGAGGACATCATTGAATGCGCTGGTGTCGTCTTCGTCCAGGCACTCAAGGGACTGGGAAGGTATAATCTCCCCCCTCTTTTTCGATTTTCAATCATGTTGTTATTTATTCATTGATTGGCATCAATTACTGGTTGGTTTTGAACTTCATATAGTAGGAATTGAAGAGTATCATGAATTAGGTAGTATTTTGGGATGATTACGCTTTTTCAAGAATTAATTTAACCCTATGTGTCCCCAAACGCCCCAAATGATCCTAGCTTTTCAAGAAAGTAAAAAATAATGTTTTTAGTTATAAATAGGAAAAAAGGAGCTTTTCACGAGTCTAAAAAAGTATGTTTCTTGTGAATATGATTTGAATGCATCTTTAAGTGAAAAACTCCATTTCAAACCCGTTTCCAAATGCTACCTTAGTTGGAGTTACAATTGCTTTAATTGGTTGGAATTGGAACACCCACATATTTGTGTGGGAATTGAAAATGGAGGGAATTAAGCTGATCTTGAATTCCAATTCCACTCCATTCCAATACTTGAATTTAATTCTAAACTTCAGGATTGGGTGGTTACCGTAATTTCTATTCGAGTTCTGCCTGATTCACTTAAATCCAAATGCACCCTTCACGGTAATCTCATGGTTCTTCACAACCATGTGAAATGGAATGGGATGAGGTCATGGGTTAGATTGCAGCTTACCCATTAAGAGGGGAGAAAAACAAAGATAAAAGAGAATGCTTTTTGTAGTTTCTATCAACTGATTGTGTGATGACACTGCTTTCACGTATTTGATTCCTACTCTTTCACCTTGGAACTGTGCAGGACATCCGAATATTTGAAAGAGCTTGAGTTGTTGTTTGGTTCTGTTGCGGCAATTCCTGTCCAAACTTTTCACATCGGGTATAGCATCTCTCTTCTCACTCGACATTCACTACTTTTTTGAGATGTCACTAAGTGCGTGGGATAGTAGATTATATTACTTTATGACTTTGGCAGGGTCCGCTTTCAATTACAAGAAGGGCATATATCTGGCCTTCGGGAAGTAATGGAGGAGTTCATTGGAAAGTGGAAACTCATAGATGGGAAATATTATGTTCTTGCAGATTCAAAGTTGCCAAGCTCTTTACCTGAAGAATTCATGACGCATTACCTGGATTTGGTTGAGGTATATGCTGTCATGCTCCTTGGGAAGCTATTAGGTGATGCCGACCTTGCCATATCTTGGGTGGAGAATGCTGAATTGCCCGAAGAAAAACGTCAAGTAAGGTTTTCCATTCGTCAATCAGCTGTCTGCCTGTCTCTCTTTCACATTTTCATGTTGATTCGGATTAATTTTAGATATCCGTCATATGCACCAGAAGAAGATGGCTGATCTCAATTGCCCTAATAGCATTGACAGCATCGAGCAACATCATATAGAATTACCTCAAATTTTTTTATTTATATAGAACTCTTAAGTGGTAAAAATACTTTAGCTACTTCTAGAAGTTTTAAAACTGTGGAGCATGTATGTTAAAACTGGAAGCTAAGTTTTCTAGTGAAACATTTGATAGAAAAATGCTTAATTGAGGCTAGACTGTAAATTTATTCTGACATATCTCAAAGCAAGCTGGCTTATGTTCTTGGGGAGTTATTCTTGAATTTCAGGCATAAATCATGAAAGGATTCTCAATATTTAGATAGATGGTCACACAGGTTACGCTATTCTAATTTTTCATGTCTTACTTGTTTGCCATGGAACATGGAGTGCTTGCTAGCTCTCCCATGTTATGATCTTGTGGTATCTGATGGATTCACGTGGAACTTGTAGGAGATGCTGAGGAGATTGCGATCGCTTTGTTCTCTTAAGCATTCCAGCGCATCATCAGACATTGCAGTGCCTAGACTGACAGAGACAAGTAAAAGAGGTCATGCCGTTCCCAACACAGATTCTACTCTTTCAAAATTAAGTGACCTCCCAAAGTCTGTTAAATTTGAAGAACACTCCAGTGGTGATTATTCCCGGTCAGCTTTCTTGAAGCAACCAGCTCTTGGACTTCTCACTTTTTGCATAAAACCTTGGTTCAGTTGGTTTCACACAGTTTATGTGAAGTTTGGCAATAAGAGGACTGTCTTTTCTCATGGAAAATTTATGATCTGGGTCTCATCTGTCATTTTTGCTTACTATGTCCTGTGGAAGAAAAGAGGAACTTTAAAACGGTGAGATCTCACTTCGATTTTCAATCTGTTGTCTTTTCTCACTGTTCAATATAAAGAGAAAATATCTGATAATTATTGAACACCAGAATTTTGTGGCACGGACCATTGAACCCCCTCTGCTTGTTATTTGAGTATCCATCAATAATCACTGAGGCCATCTTATTTCACTGAAAGGAAATGAGATGAGATTTGGGCATTTGGTTATGAACAGATGGTTGCGTATGGAGTCATTACATGCCTTTTCGATGAATTTTCTATTGGATAATCTCTTACATGCAGTGGTAGTGGAATTTTGTAGATAAGCTGCAATTTAATCCTTTTTCCCCATCTTCGTACAGGATTGTGGCTGAACAGTCTTCATCTCTAAAGAAAGCCCTGAATGATGCCTGGCAGCTTGCATTCTCTGTCCAAGTGAACCCTCTGGCTGCTGTTCAACCGCCAGCCTCTGCTGCACGCGTGCGCATGTGAAGCCATGCTTTGCTGTGTCTATACCCACGATATAATCATGGAGTTGTAATCTGGCCAGCATCCTGTGGAGTATAAGAAATCACTCTAAGAGCTGCGGCTCTCTGATCTTAATTGCCTTGACTATAAATTGTAACTTAGACAGGAGAGGTGGGACGTGTATTCATAAGATGACCCTTGTGGGCATTTGTAACTTTTTGCATACAAATTGAAAATGAAACAGAGTTGTTGGATTCAGGTTTTGTGGATCTGCAACTTATTTATTCCACTTAGAAATTTCATTTGGAAGCTATAGATTTTTTATTTTCTTAGCCAAAAATGCCTTCATATCAACCTTCTCTTTTGCAGTTCTTTTATCCAATGTACTTGAAAACCAGTTGTTGAAGACCGAATGGTCCAAATTGGTGCAGACGACTCACTGCTGGAGGAATATCACTTTCTGCCGTTACAATAAATGGAGTGTTCTTGTCAGATGTCAAGGGATAAATATAAACTTTGGTTGCATTTATAAGATGGTTTAATGTTTACGCCCAAAAAGAAGCCAAAGTATTCATTTCCAGTGATGTAATTTGTCATGACTGTAAGTATTCATTTACAAGATTGTTGGATATTCCTATGGTTTCCAATCTGATGGATGAGTGCTATGTTATGTGATTTTGCCTGATTGCCTCCGACCCATGTATCCATATGTATATTTATATGTTCACGAGGGTATGTTGATGCTGAATTGTTGGCGCTTGTATGCTTGACCCATCAACATCAATAATCAGAAAGCCTACCTAAACTGATGAGAAATAGTCTATGTTGATGTGATTGTGATGCTATATGCATGCATGTATATGTGTTCCATTCTACCATCTAGCCAAAGTTTTGCTCTGGATTGCCCTCTTTAACTTTAAATGATGTGTTTAATGGTATTGGCTTTTTATGAATTTACTGGTGTTGTGAAGAAAAATGACAGCACAGCATTCACCAATCCTTTATACAGCATATAGTTCTGTGTATGTAGTGTGCTTGTTTTTTACTCACATCTTTCACATATCTTTCAGATCGTCGCAGAGAATTCAATCAAGGAGACTGCCTTTTTTTATTGAAAGGTAAGTGGTATATATTAAATTGAACAGAACTTCTCCAGTGACTTGAGAAAATTTTGCTTGGACAAAGAGCAATTTGTAAATTTTCATGCGAAATCACAGAATCTGAGCCCCCCATGCAATTCTTTTTGAAAACAGAGATCTGGTCTCTGTAAATCTTAAAATGTAACAACTTATATTAGAACTATGTAAGACAACTGGAAGGCATATACATTAGGTGCAATATATTTTGCCTGCTATCACCAGCTGCACAGTGTGTCTCTTTGAGGAGCCTTGTTAACTCTCACAGGAATCCATGATAGTGACTCGTCTTTCGATTTGAAATAACCAGCCATCCTGTGAGCTGTTAGGAGACTTTTTTTAAAATCAAGTTTCAACCATCTTTGTTTTGATGTTTGTGTTGCCACAGATTCCTTTTTTTTTTTTTTTTTTTATGGAAAAACAGATTCCTTTTGTTTTCTGGGAGATATCGGATGCAATGTAGGATATGGATCGCCCCGCCTCAGGACTCTCAGAAGGTGAGTTGTCTTTCTTTTTTTGTCATTCTCTGTTTTTAAAACCTGGCAGCCAATATGTTTTTAACATGTTGTCTTTTTTTCCCCAGATCAATCTGTCATGAACAAGAATACCTATGCGGAATAAGCAATCAAGTTCTTGTTTTTCTCGGGAAAAACAAGGATAGTCGAGAAGGCCTCACTGATCAAGTTTCCTTTTGTTTAATACAAATAAATAAATATATATAGCGGCATTTTTAGCTTTTGGTGGAACTAAATGTATTGTTGAAAATAGAAGAATGTTAGGAATGGTCACGTGTCTTTTTTTCACTCTAAGGATGCGTTTGGTTGCGCGATTGCAAAACTGATTCTGTTGGGAGTTCATTTTTTTAATTTTTTGAAATTGCAGTTTTTGAACACTATTTGTCTGAAATCTGCGTGTAGGAAGTTATTACAGTAAAACTGTTTGATCACACGCACGTCTACATAATTTCAATTAAAACAAAAAATTGACCTTGGAAAACAAACCAATCAAACGGTCTAGATGGACTCAGTTCAAACATCGGATCAATGGACCTAGTATTGACGATAGTTCCCAACAAGCAAACAAAAACCAAGATCAATGGACCTGGTATTGACGATAGTTCCCGAAACAAGCAAACAAAAACCAAAAGGGCGGCAACACCAAACAACAGCTACGACAGAAAACGAACCCAACCAACACATTTTTATAAAATCTAAACAAAACAAAAACAACAAAAAAATAATGCAATATAAATAACAAGAAATCAAAATGAAGGGCCGGCCTTACATCTCTCCCAACAACAGCTCATCATCCCCCTCTCAACAACACAACAACAACAGCAAAGAAAAATAAAAAAAGACGTGCTTTCGAACTGGACTTCGTCAATCTCTCTCAATCATCGTCTCCATTGTCGTCACTTCCCCCCCCCCAATTAAACCCATCATCAACTCTCAATCTCATCCATCCATCCCCATCGATCAATGGCCCGTAAAGGCTCCCTCCGGTGGCCTTTACGCCTCCTGACGATCCTCCTCCACTTGTCCTCCGCCCTCTCCACGGTTTCCGAATCCGGTCCTCTCATGAAATTCAGGTCCTCCCTGTCGAACCCGGACCTCCTCCCCGACTGGAGCGACAACACCGACCCTTGCAAGCCCAAATGGGGGAACGTCATTTGCAGGGACGACGGCCGCGTCTACGGCCTCCAGATCGAGAACATGAGCATGTCGGGGACGGTCGACATCGACGCGCTCACGCCATTGACGAATTTTCGGACGCTGAGCCTCCACAACAACAGCTTCGAAGGGGGGTTGCCCGAGATTTGGAAGATTGGGCCGCTTCGGGCGATGTATTTGTCGATGAATAGGTTCTCCGGGGAGATTGGGGACGGTGATTTCAAGGGGATGGGGAACCTTAAAACTGTTCATTTGTATTCGAATCGGTTCTCCGGGAAGATCCCATCCTCGTTGGCGGCGGCGCCGTTGGTCGTTCTCAGGCTGGATGACAATGAGTTCGACGGGGAGATACCGGACTTGGCGCAGCCGGGGCTCAAGCTTAACGTGTCGCATAACAAGCTGGATGGGCCGATCCCGGACCATCTCGACCGGTTGGATGTGACAGTTTTTGAAGGTATATATACATATAAATTATGATAATGAATTATATATTTCAAAGCATATAGTCAGTCGTTTAAAATTATATGAATGATTGAGTACAACGACTCCCAACTTGATTTTTGATTGAATATTTGTGGGTAATCATTCGTCAGGCGATTTCATGTACTGTGGACTTCTTGTACAATGTATAAACGCTTTTTTTCTTCTGAATTTTACTAAAAAAAAATGTTTGGAAAAAGTTATTCTTGCAATCGTTTTTATGACCTAACATGTTAAAAAAATTAATGTTATGATTTCTCAAGTGAGTGCTATACTGCTATATATATATATATATTTTTGATGGACTAATGATTTTTTTCAAAAGCATATGTTCGTCTAATGAATATAACTAATTAGAAAAATCACATATTTAAACATGACCTGCATAGCGCATCACCACCCAATTTTCAATGAAAAATCAATATAAATTTCATTGAAAACATGTTTGAAAAAGTAGTTCTTGGGATCATTTTTATGACCCAGTAATCATCGCCCAATTTGTATGGTCGTTTGCATTGATTGATCTTGCAAAGCATTGCAGGCAATCCAGGTTTGTGTGGGAAACCTCTATCGACGCCGTGCAAGTCGTCGAAAAAGCTCCCGACCGCCCTATTGGCAGCGCTCATCGTACTCGCCATCGGCGCGGTGCTCGCCATCATCGGAATCGCCATCGTCATCAAGCGCCGCCGACGCCAACTCGGCGAGCCTAGACAACTGGGCGGAAACCATTCGTCGAACCCGAAGAAGGTGTCGGCGTCTTACGACGCCGACCGCCTCGAACAGGGCGCCTCGGCGGGCTACGTCACGGGGGCGAGCGGGAAGAAGGCCTCCTCCGCCGCCGCTGCCCCTGATCAGGGGAGGCTGGTGTTCGTGAGGGAGACGGAGGAGGAGAGGTTTGAATTGCAGGACTTGTTGAGGGCGTCAGCGGAGGTTTTGGGGAGTGGAAGCTTTGGGAGCTCGTACAAGGCGGTGCTGCTGAGCGGGCCTTCGAAGGTGGTGAAGAGGTTCAAGGAGATGAATGGGGTTGGGAGGGAGGAGTTCCAAGAGCACATGAGGAGGCTTGGGATGTTGTCCCACCCAAACTTGCTATCTCTGTTGGCGTACTATTATAGGAAGGAAGAGAAGCTCCTTGTCACTGACTACATTCCCAATGGAAGCTTGGCTCATCTCCTCCATGGTCAGTGTCTCTCTCTCTCTCTCTCTCTCTCGTACATGTCAATTTCTTTTTGTCAGTTTTATAAAACAAAATTCATTTTTTATTTCATGGAATACTATTTATTTTAATGAATCTGTAATGATGAACTCTCTATTTAACTAGGGTTAAATCTGTAATTAACCCTTATTAGTCCATGTTTAAAACGGGAATAAAACTTATTTTTAAGTATACATTTATTCATATAAGTGAGGATAAAGTGATTTTGTGTTTGATTGTGTTTTAAATTATTCTCGTTGGTAAACGTAAGAATAAATGTTTTGTTATTCAGGTAAAATGTGAATAAAGCATGGATAATGATTTATAAAATATGAAAAAATGATAGTTGATTTGACAGGTGATTTATAAGAGGTGATGAAAGTTGATTTGACAGTGAACCTACATATTCTTTGGATAGAATAACATATGATAACTTTAATTCTAGGTTGGTTGGAATCTATATACCACTTTATATCAGTTTATTCTGGTATACTTTATCTCTAGTTACCTTTTATCCCTTATTCTCCTTTATCCCAGATTATCCAAGGGCTTATTCCCGTTCCAAACGGGGGCTTAGATTTAGTCTGGAATACATCATTAATTCGGTTTTGATATATTATGTGAAAATGATGAATGTGCACATCACTGATGATTTCCATGTGTTCCAGCAGGAGGAGGATGATAATGATTATTTAAAGTGCATTCTCATTTTCTGTCTGTGTAAACATCTAGGATAAATGTCGTTTGGATCTTTCATTTATGTGTTTATTCCTGGGCATCCATGTTAAGTCTTTCGCCAATTCTTCTTCCCAAATAATCTAGCAGCTCTCCTTCCTATAAGATCTATCATAACTGAATTCTTATGTACTAGAGTTACTAAGTTAGTCCTTAAAGCCAGTTTGTTAATCCCACTTAAATTTTTATATGAGATGTTAAAAATGAACACACGAGTGAAGTTTTCAAACTCAATTTTCTTGAGTGTTCCACCAAAGAAGGATGAGAATATATACCAGACTGGTCGGTCCCCTTGTCTGTTAGCATTGTTTTTGTTTCACATACTATGCAATAAATGTCAAATTTTAATGGATTCTACACCTTTGCATTGTCTCCAGCCAAACGGGACTCGAGTCGAGCTGCGCTGGACTGGCCGGCAAGACTAAAGATTGTGAAAGGCGTGGCGAGGGGGCTCTCCTACCTCTACGACGTCTTCCCAATGCTGACCCTCCCCCACGGCAACCTTAAGTCCTCCAACGTCCTCCTCGATGACTCCTTCGAACCCCTCCTCACCGACTACGCTCTCGCGCCCGTCGTGAACCAGCCCCATGCGTCCCACGTCATGGTTGCCTACAAGTCCCCTGAATTCACCCAATACGGGCGTGTCACTCGCAAGAGCGACGTCTGGAGCCTGGGAATTCTCATACTGGAGGTACTGACTGGGAGGTTCCCTGCCAACAACTTGCGCCCATCCAGTTCGAGCCACCGGTCTTCTTCACATGGTGGGGGGACTGATTTGGCTGGGTGGGTGAACTCGGTGGTTCGGGAGGAGTGGACAGGGGAGGTGTTCGATGAGGGGATGGCGGCAGAGGGGGGGAGGGGGAGGGGGAAGGGGGAGATGTTGAAGCTGTTGCAGATTGGGATGGGGTGTTGTGAGGTGGATGTGGAGAGGAGATGGGAGTTGAGGGTGGCTGTGAATAAGATTGAGGAGTTGAGGGAGGAGGGGGAGAGTGAGGAGGACTACTCTTCTTATGTTAGCGAAGGGGAGGTTTACTCTTCTTCTAGAGGTGGGGGGGTTACTGAGGATGAGTTCTCTTTCTCCGCTATTCATTGATTTGATTTGGTTTTCAAAAATTGAGATTGAGTTTTTAGTTTGTAGAGTTTGTTGAGAGGAGGGAGGAGGAGTTGTTATTGTTGTTGTTTTTACATTATTCATCAGTTTGGAAGGTTTGATGTTGTGTGTAGTGATTAAAGTGTTGTACTGGTGTTCAAGAAGCTTTTTTTTTATATATAATTTTAGTGGAGAACATATTGCAAATTGGCTCTTTTTTTAGGTGTGATTTTATTTCATTTTTTTTGTTAAATTTTATTTTGTGAACAAGAAGATTTGGACCGAAGATCCGGTGAAGAGGGGATATCACAACCAATCTTCTAATAACGCATGGAGACGAGCTTAAGAAAGAAAAAAAGTTTTTCACTCTAAATAGCTATTTCACTCCAAATAGCTATGAAATTGGTTTCTCCAGAAACTTTCTTTTATTAGATTCAATTTATTACAATTAAAATTTATTTTTTTGTTTTGTTCAAAAGTTAAGATTACTGGGTTGTTTAGAAACGATTTTGGATTAAGTATGATGCATGTGAGAGTAGAATCGTCCAAAGTTGATTGAACATATTTCCAAGTGCTTCCTATGCATGTTGCAATTGTTCTCTCCCTCCCCTCTATTTCCTGGGGTGAGATTATTTGGATGGTTAAAGGATTTGAATAAATGTATAAATAGGATTATTGTAAGACATCTGTTTGTTTTGCATGATATCTGTTGATTGATTAATTTTGATGTTGAGCTTGTCAGGTCTGGTATCCTCTAACATAAGCTGGTTCAGCAAAGTCCATTAGGCTGGCACAAATTGGACACTGGGGAATAATGATTATGGGTTCTTATAATGGTCATAAGAAAAAAAATCATACGATTGAAATTCCATTGAGTGATCATGTAATAGGATTCCCAATTCTTGTATCCTTTTGAAAAAAATGGTTATGGATGGATAATTTCAAATGCTTACACAAGCACTAAAAAAGTAGTGTTTTTCAAGTTTAAAAATTGTTGGTGGTGGTTAACATGGTTACAACTACTTGCTAGAAAGAATGAGAGAAAAAATATTATTATAAGTATAATTCACAGACCCAGTTGGCAAACATAAGCTAAAAATACAAATCTTCTCTGTGGAAAAATTTTGCTCTTTTTAGACCAGAATTATTCAACCCAGAATAAGAAATCTAACTAACCATACGAGATTCTTCATTTTGTTTAAATAATTTTATCACATGTCTTCCTTTTATATAGTCCACATACTTTAATTTGTTAGAAAAATGTATGTTGACAGATTATCCAAATATTCAGTTTTTATTTTTATTTTTTTTGGTAAGTATATTCAAATTTCATTGTTATTTGATGTCTTTGTATTAACAAACGTTCTATTGTATTGAAAAATCAATGGAATTTGTTATGCATGTATTGGATCCATGGTTGAGTTCTACTAACATTAGACATTCCCACAAAATCACATGAAAATTAGAGATCTAGTCAGAAGATATATAAAAATTTAATTAATAGAATAAATAAAGATAAAAGTATCGATTTTATATATTATTGTTTAGAAGAATATGTTAATAAAGTCATTTCTGTTAATGTTAAAATTTGTTCTAGAGTCTCATCAAGTTGAGCACTTTTTAAGGCCGAACCTAGACTATTTTAAGTGGAAGATATATCTCTAGCCTATGTTTGGTTTGAGTATTAAGTTATTATGAAGTTTATATTTTAATATAAATAAGAATAAAGTGATTTTTGATTTAATTGTGTTTTGAATTATTATTGTTAATAAACGTTATAATAAAATTTTGTTGTTTGGATAAAATGTGAATACGTTATAAAAGATGAAAATATGATAATAATTGATTTGATAGCGAACTTACATATTTTTTTAAGTTGAATAACATGTAATAACTTAATTATAGTGATTGACTATAACCCATATACCACTTTATATCAATTAATTCTGATATACAGATTTTCATTTATTTTAGCCATCTAAACATTCATAATGAAGCTAGTTCAAATAATTCCAACTTATTCCCGACATATTCTCCAACTATATAAAACATAGAGAAAGGAAATTATATACATATTACAATTAATAAAATATATAATATATGACTATATAAAATTACAATTAAATTGAAGATACGTGATGATCATTATGTGATACTGTAGGTATGACATCAAATGAAAATGCGAAGAACAATGATATAGCCCCATTAAACGCTCATCTCGATCGTCCAGAAACAGTTCCACGGATCGGATGGTTGGCGGTCCATGAAAAAGTATTCTGTGAAATTACATCCGAGTCCCCGAATACAGTTCCCTTTTTATTTATTTATTTATTTTTTTTTGGAGAGAGCGCGAGATTTTATCGATCAGTCTTCTCTTGGGCGTCTGCCCTAATTTTTTCGATCTTTATATTGATGTCCTAAATCAGACCTCCAAATCCTTCTCGAGTTTCTATTTTCGTCCGTTCGATCCCTTTTAGGGCTCGGAAATCTCTGTTTGATCCGCCATAGTTAGGGTTCCGAATCATAGAAGGGAGGATTAGAAGATGCAGCAGAGGTTGAAGCAGCAGCAGCAACAGCAGGCGCTGATGCACCAAGCTCTGCTTCAACAGCAGCAACCGATGTACCATCCGGGAGTCCTTGCCGCTGCCATGTCTCAGGTTTTGATCAATCTCTCTCTCTCTCTCTCTATCAATATTTTCTCCATTTAAGATTATTGTGATTTTTTTTTTGTGTATTTTAAATTATTTGTTCGTCTCTGATGTTGAAATGATAATATATCGTGTTATCGTGTCTTCCTTTGTTGTTTTCATTTGTATGTTCATAGTCTCCGTTTAAGTTTTTTTTTGGCTCTCCCTCTTTGTCTGTGATTTATGAAAACAAATGTCGCATTGCCTTGTCAGGTGCACTTCCTTTAGCCAAAGTGATCTATTTCTTCTGATTCTTTATTCAATGAATTTTTTAGCGGTTGTGAATCTGTCTTGTTATCTAATTTAACACCCATCTTTTTTTTGACGTTCTAACAATCAAAGTTTTCCAACAACACCGTGCTTTCACAGCTATTGAATATTTTTGGAATGAAATGGTAGGCATTCAGCCTTAATTATATATTAAGACTCCCACTTAAGAGTCACTAGTAGAAGATTTGCACAGCATTTGTGTAAGTTGCATCCTATCTTTGTTTTATATTTTTATAGACAACCTGAGTGATTCTGATATTCAATTTTTTATATAGTGTAAATTGGAGAAAGAATGAATGACTATGCAGGTGCATATTATTGTTATTTTTTTGTGGTTGCATTTATTCATATTTAGAGAACATTCATGTTTGAATTGTTATCATACAATTTACCATTGTTTTATTTGTTTGTTGACGAGATGATGAATTTTCCGTGCGCCCTTTGTTTTTTTTGGATATGCATGAATAATGCCTTCTGTTTTTATAATCTAGCCACTGCAGCCTGATTCCTTTCATTTTTAGGGGGGCATTCATCATTATTTTTTTATATTTTGCCAGGGTTCCCTTTGTTTTGTAACTATCAATTTAAAGGGTGGTCTCTAGATTCTCTAGTTGCTTTCCATTTTCTTCTTTTTTACTTTTATATTTTGCAGATGGAGCCTGTTCCAAGTGGAAATCTGCCTCCTGGGTTTGATTCATCCTCATGCCGCAGTGTGTGAGTGCTTTGTAGAATTTTCTTTTTTCTCTTTTTCTCTTGCATCCTTTTTCTTTTATTTTTTTTTGTTCTTGGTTGAGTTTTGAGCAGGTGCTTAGAATTTTTTAGAGAACTTTTATGGTTCACGAATTTAAGATTTTACAAAACGAAGATATCTATTTGCTTTGCGGGGCAGACATCCTTGTTCTTTATATAATGGTTCTATGAAACTTGTTAATCTTTTTTTCCTATGGTGGTTCGAATAGCTAAATGAGGATAAAATGTTTAGTAGTGGGTAAATCATCTTATTGAGTTCCTATATGCTTCACTTTTAGTTGCTTGATGCATCTATTAATGGCCAGGTATGTAGGGAACATCCATGTCAATGTCACCGAGGAACTTCTTGAAGAGGTTTTTGCAAGTGCCGGTGCTCTTGAAGGCTGCAAGCTTATCAAAAAGGAGAAGGTGTGATTGAAGTACCATTGTCATGCTACCATGACATGTTTTTGTTACCTTTTATGAATTATCATGGCTAAATGTTGGTGATTTGAAGCTAGACCATTCATATGTTAGAGCTCATTTTTTGTTGATAATATTATTTTGAACCAAAATACTCATCTTTAATGGGACGCTTTAAGTTATAATGTCTAGTCATCATTGTTTTTGAAAGTGAAAACTGTGGTTAGCTGGATTGTTGCTATGGTGATGTATTGCTTTCTGATTATGCAAAATTCTTAGACAAGCATCTGGCTTCTTGTTGGCACTCCTTGGCTCAATCTGCATCACTTTATTAAATCTGATTAAAAATATTGATTTATCCAAATTGTTAGATCTTTTCTGAATACTCCAGATATGGGTTTTGTGAAACACCTATTGGATTACTCACTGATGCATCCACATGCCTCGTTCATCTAAATACTAGCTAGTATATCAAGGTAGTTCACCTAATTTTAATACAATTTTACACCTTATAGATGGTAAAAACAACTAATTTGATATAAACACTCTCCCCATGAAAAGAAGGGTGATTTGGGAAACTTGACCCCGGGCCTCCCCTTTTATATCTCCCTATGCATCCACTCCGCTATCAATCTCAATTGTTGCATGTGCAGTGTATCTGCTTCATACTAGTATCAATTTAGCCACGTGTTCACTGTTCATGACTGTTCTGATGCCCTTAGATCGATGTTACTCCCCCTTTTTTGCAGTCGTCTTATGGCTTCGTGGACTACCATGATCGAAGATCAGCTGCGTATGCAATCATGACTCTGCATGGAAGACAGCTGTAAGAATGCCTACATCACTGCATGTTTCTAATGTTTCAAGTTCGATAAAGGTTTTCTTGTTGTGAATCATAATTTGTGAATCATAATTTCTTCTCTCATATTCTTTGCAGTTACGGGCAACCAATTAAGGTGAACTGGGCATATGCCAGCGGCCAGAGGGAGGACACTTCAGGTGATTGCTTGCTTGGGATCTCCTTTGTATTGCGTTATCTTTTGTTTTTTTCTTTCTGTTTGATTTCTATATTTCATTTTGTTTGGGAGTTGTGCACCTTCTGATGAAGTCTATACTACTCCAATTGCTGCCATGAAATTCCATTTATTCAAGGGATTGCCATATCCTTGTTTCATCTTGCATCAAGAGAGTTGGTTTTAAACATATGAAAGGGGCATGACAAGCACATTAGTGAAAACCTTCTTTAGTTCACTGGATTTATAAGTTTCCTGGAAAAAAATTGTGTAATGCATTTTATATTATATATCATGGATGGCTTAAATGATGGACTTTGTAATTATGTCTATAATTGCAAATGAGTTCTATATAGATTTGCTCATTCTTATTTTTGCATGTTGGTTAGGGCATTTCAATATTTTTGTTGGTGACTTGAGTCCAGAGATCACCGATGCCACACTTTTTGCTTGCTTCCAAGTGTATCCCAGTTGCTCGTGAGTTCTCTTTTACCTTATGCAGTTTATATTTCTATGTTCGAAAATTTCATCTAGAACAGATGGGACCTTTGATCTGGCTTCATTGTGTCCTCTATCATTTGTTAGGACATAGGACCTCTAGATCCTGGTTAGCATCTTGATTATCTATCTACATTCTTTGCAGAGATGCGAGAGTGATGTGGGATCATAAAACTGGGTGCTCAAGGGGTTTTGGCTTTGTTTCTTTTCGCAATCAGCAGGTTTGTCACTGTTCTTGGTGTCGATTGTATTCTTCCTTTGGAGAATGTGGATTTATGAGTATGTTTTATTCAGATATATTAATCTGCAATACTATTTTTATGCCTTTGATTATAGGATGCCCAGGGTGCTATCAATGATATGACTGGTAAGGAGTATTACAAAATGAAAATTGTCTTCTTATTTGGTTTGTAGAGATTGAATTCTCCTTGCTGTTATTTTTTATTTATAATGTGTGGGTTTTCAGGTAAATGGCTTGGAAATAGACAGATACGATGCAATTGGGCCTCCAAAGGAGCTGGTTCTAATGAAGATAAGCAGAGCAACGAGAATCAAAATGCAGTTGTTCTGACAAATGGAAGTTCAGGAAGCATGGGTAAACCTTGACCTCTATGAAAACAGACAAGCATCTGTCTTAATTTATTTTACATGGGCTGAAAGATAAATTTAATATTGTCAAGAAAAAAAATCCCTGAAATTGTAGAACCATCTGATAGTTGAATGTAGGTTTTTGTTGTTGCATATGTTGATGGTCATCTCGAAATGGAAGATGCTTGCTATTTAATGATTTCATAGCAATGGAGAAAAAGTTTGAACATCCAAAACATTTTCAGACTGTGGCCCTTCCGTTAGTTTTATTAATAATGCGCATGGTTATGAATGAAATGTCATGTATTGCACTTTGAATATTTAGTATGGTTAATTGGTTTGTGACACTGCTTGTCATATCTAACACCAACACACGTGCCATCATCGCCAATCTATACCATCTATTTTATAATTATCACTATGAATGTATTATTTGGGCATGGACCCATAGCTCAATGATTGACAATAAAATTTGGAACCATTAATTGAGTCCCAGCTCTTATTTAACAAAATAACAATAATAAAAATATTAATGAAGGCATTATTCCTACTTACACTGATTCTAGGATGTCATATTCTTTATACCTTTCTTAAACTCTTCAATGTCTCTTCTTTTTTATTTGACAACATGAGCCCTGAATCATCATTATTATTTCATGTTCTGTTCTAGATGGAGCTCAGAACTCTACAGAAGAGGCCCCTGAAAATAACCCAGCATACACAACTGTTTACGTCGGCAACCTCGCTCACGAGGTGAATGTCAATGAGAATAACGATGAATGTTATCCCGTCATTACCTTTCTTGCATTGAAACGGAATCCTTCTTCCTTTTACCGTAGAAAAAAAACTGCCAGTTTATCTAATTGAATGGTATACCTATTTTCAGGTTACCCAAGCTGAACTCCATCGCCAATTTCATATATTGGGGGCAGGAGCCATCGAAGAGGTGCGTGTTCAGAGGGACAAAGGTTTTGGATTTGTGAGATATCACAGCCATGGGGAAGCTGCTCTAGCCATTCAAATGGCCAATGGAAGGATGCTGTACGGGAAGCCCATAAAGGTAAAAATGTTTACAAATGTTAGGGCAGTCATTCCTGTGGTCATTTTGCACTCCTGACATGTTCTGAATTTATTTGAAGGCATATGCTTGTCTACATATCTTTTTTGAAAATTGGTGCCTCCCTGGGTTTGAACCCTAACCTCCTTTACGGAGAGGGAGCATGCTATCCACTGTTTTAAATCGCGGACGATATATCGATATATCGATCGATATATCGTTTTCGCCGACGAAAACGCGAAATCGCGGGGGTTTCGCGAAGGAATATCGAAATCCCGCTGACGTCAGCATGACGTCATCGATATATCGACGATATATCGACTAGTGGGGTCGGGTGGCCAGCCCGACCCGACTGCGTTTTTTTTTTTTAAAACGGCTATGAAGCCGTTGGGGCCCCAACGGCTATATAGCCGTTTGGGGGGGTTATTTGCATAAACCCCCCCATCAAGTCCTCTCCCCAATCCTATAAATACTCTCCCAAACCCTCCATTCTCACAACAACTCAATACACTCCTTCTCTACCATTCAATCACTCTCAATCTCTCATACAATCTCTAGTTCTCTACTCTCTTTTTTAGCAAACAATTTTTTCCCAAGATCCCTCAATCCCAAAAGAAACTAAAAATCCACAAAAAAAAATCCAAAAATCCATCAAAAATCCAAAAAATTCCTATCTTGGTGGAGATATTGGTGGACTACTTGGAGGACTTTGGTGGAGTTCTTGGAGGCTTTTGGTGGAGACTTTGAAGGCTTTTGGAGGAAAACTACTTCTCTTTCAATTATTCTTATTCATTTTCATTATTTTCCACAATTTTTGTATCATTTTTTGGCCTTTTTTTAAATTTTTTTCCATTTTTTCAAAAAAAAAAAAAAAAAAATTCGGCCAATCGATATATCGATCGATATATCGATCGATATATCGATTGGAAGCCTAATCGATATATCGATTTAATCGATATTTATAACAGTGCTAACTGACTTACCAAAGTTCGGTTCGTATGAAATACATATCTTTTAAAACATGAAATATAAATTGAGTGAATTGAATCTTATATATATATATATATATATATAGATTAGGGAGGAAGTGCAAATTGTAGGAATGAATATGGGAACGACTCAATGTATCTTACCCTTTAAGAGAAGTGATCCTGATTTTAGGGAATGAAAAATCCATTTATTTTATCATTATTCATATTTGACAAAATTTGGACAAAAAGATGAGATGGGATGATGTTATCCTAGCCTTTAGGTATAATAAAGAATCCCCAGTTACACTTCACAATCAGGACAATTGTCCGTACTTAATCTTGCTTGTTTATAACAAATGGGAAAAATTATTCTCCAACCCTATCCTTCCACTAATTATCCCCTTGTCAAACCAATCCAAATTGTTTTCGCTTAAAAAGCACCTTAACTATTTATTTTTAAAGAAATACATATACCAACTCACTGCTTTTCATCGACGTGTTTCTGTATGCATATGCAGTGTTCATGGGGCAGCAAGCCTACCCCTCCAGGAGCCACGTCAACCCCGTTGCCACCACCAGTGCAGCCATATCAACTTCTCCCCACAGCTGGCCTGAATCAGGGTTACACGGGTGCAGAGCTGTTGGCTTACCAGCGCCAGCTAGGGTTGAGCCAAGCAGCCAATGCACCTGGTCTGTCTGGATCAGCCCTTCTGCAGATGGCCGGACAGCAAGGCCTTGCCGCCAATGGTCAGGGTCTGATGGGGCTCGGCTCAGGTGGTGCTCAGGCCATGTATGATGGGTACGCAACCAATTCTTCCCAGCAAATGATGTATTATCAGTGAGTGGATCTCTTCTTTTTGTTTCTTTTTTTTGGGCTTGCAACTTCTTTGGTTGTTGGTTTCTTATGTTTTTCAGTGGTATCTATTTTGTGAGCTTCTCGTTTTGCTTAATTAAAGGCCTCACTGATGTAAGATTTATTTTTCTTTATGTTTTTTGGGGTTCTTAATCTTTTCTCCTTCTGTGTGGAAATATCACTCAGTTATTGATTAAAAAGTTGATTACAGTCCTTTATGGGCTGAATGCCTATTTTTCCATGTGGTTTCATGGTTGCACGTTTTTATTAAATCCGTCATCCATTTATCAAATATATATGTTTGATTTGGGGGATTCAAAACATGAAAGCATCCTGAGTCCTGACTGGTTTTGTCTGGGGTTAAGGTTTTAAAGATAAGTTGTCTTAATCTTAAGGGATAAAATATCTATCAATTCTTTTTATATTCATATTTGTTAAAATTAGAATAAAAAGTGAGGATAAGAGAGAATTATTTTAACTTTTAGATAAAATAAAATATTTTTATTTTTATTTTAAAATTGGGATAATTGTGCGTAATTAATTTTGATTCTTTTTTATATCAAATGAGGTAAGTTCTTTATTTATCTCTAGAGTTGTCTTTTATTTTATCATTTATTTATTTATCAAATTAGTCTTTAAGATGTTTTTACTCTTTCAAAAATAATATTTAAGTCTTCGTTTGGATACGCGGTGAGACGGATTATGGTGGGAAAGTCACGTAAACGCGTCACTGCGGACCGAAACCCCTTTGGCATTTCTGTGGTGACATCGTGTCTCTACTCACGCAAAAGTCACTTTGGTCTGCATTGAAAAAGCCAAGGAAAGAATACTTTTCTACAGTGCTCTTGCTTTTCCCAATGGCATCCCTATTGCGGTCGCAAATGGACCCTAAATTTAGTAGGCTCTATTATTATTATTTTTTTTTTAGCACCGTAATTTTGTATATATATCCAATTTTATAAATTTTTGGGAAATTTAAATAAAATGAGATCAACCCATATAACACAATCTGTTATTCAACCCACCCCCACAAATTAAAATTTTCATTTTTTTCTTAATAGAGCCCCAATCCACCCCCAACTATTCATTAATTCACTCCTTCCCCGACTTCCTCTCCGAATCCCAAACCTTCTTTCCTCCGCTTCGACCACAGCCTCTCCAACGGCGACAATGCGCTCGTCCTTCGTTTCGCCATCCTCTCAATCGACATTGTTGCCGCCCCCACCTCTCCAATCTGTATGAATTCTGAGATTGTCCACCTCATCCATCTCGGAAACCCCAAAATCGCCATCACCACGCGTGGCCATGCTCGTCAACTCGAACCGTTTCCTGTCCTTGATTTCAATACATGGCGGGTCGTCTATCATTGAAGCCGAGATGACGATGACGACGCAGCAGTCGGATCCAGCGGTGATCTATTTCTCTTCAGGGATGAGGGGAGATTTGGGGGGGACGTCGGTGAGGAGGGAGTGGTTGGAGAGAAGGTTTGGGGGGGATCCTCTAGTCACGGTAGACGAGAAGGGGAGACTCAGTTGTGCTGGTAGGGAGGAGATAGTAATGGTGATGGTTTTGGTGAAGTGGTATCCACATGGACTCTGCTAACGTTGATCCCTCCATGTCTGACAGTCCACCCTAAGTCCCAGACCCTATTAAAAAAAAAAAAATTTTAATTTTTTAAAGGTAGGTTAAATATCTGGTGGGTGAAAGTAAAGCTCCCCTTTCATCACTGCTTCTTAATCTCATCTAGCACGGGTCCACTCAACAGTTTTTTCAATCCCCATTGACAACAGATATTAATGTGTTCAGTCACATGTCAAGATATATTTTGAAAACATTTTTGAACATTTGTCAGTATATTTTATCATCCGTATGAACATATATAAAATTGTTAAGGCATCATGCTGTTTTTTTTTTTTCCTTGTACCAGTGATATAAAAATCAAGGTGATCGTATGGAATCCTAACTTTAATAAGTGGGTACATTTCCCCATTGTTATCGACCAAATCATCATATTTGTTAATCACAATTTTGCTGCAATCAAGCATCCAGTGGACGCAATTAATCAAAAAGAATAAATGGGATTATATAGAGAGATGAGGAAGCAATAAAGCACCAACACATGAGATTTTATTACAGGCTACATAATAACCAAACATTATGGTCGTATAACAGGCAATAAAAATTCCAAGATAACAGGGCGTACAAAATCCAAATCCATAAACATATAGTAGACTCCCTCTGGGATTTACAAAATACACACCCCCCTAAAACAGGAGAGATTTCACTGCACTCAAACAAGCTCTTACTCTCCTAGTCTCTCTCTCTCTATATAATATATATATATATATAATTTTCTTTTTCAATACTATGCCGATGATACCATTTATTTCACTGGGTACCTTTTTTTTTTTCTTTTTTTTTATTATATATATTTTTAAAAGGTTGGCAATCAAGATTAAGCTGCTGCAATACCAGCTGAGAAGTGCAGAGGAGCAGAGCATGGTGAAACAGAGCAATCAAAAGTCTTCATAGCTTCAGATCCACACTTTTCTCTGTATTCGTCACTTTGGATCTGGTAGGATCTGCACTCCACACTGCAGAAGGCCTTCTCTCCCCTGACAAACAATACCAAACACATCTTTCATCAGTCACTTCTGTTTATATATATATATATATATTATTCAAAAAGAGTAGTCCCTCACAAAGAATACCAGTTGTGAATCAGGAAATACATGATGATAAGTGTTTAATCCAGCAAAGTTTTTGCAGAGTAAAAGTTGGGAAGAAAAGAACAAAGACCAAATATCACTTTTATGTATAAAGCAGTTTCAGATGCTTCTTCCAACTAAATACACTCAACTCTCACTTTCAGTCTATAACTTTATACAAGTGTATATGTTTATATGGAATCCATTCATTACGATATGCTTTTTGAACACTTTATATATACTTAAGGCTAAAAGTGAGCCTAAAAATTGGACTGCACGTTTCTTTAATTCAATTTGCTATGGTGTTAAACTTTCAGATTTTTTGGTCACATGCTCGAGTCCCAACATCTACCTACCAAAAAAAACTTCCACATTTTAAGATTAAAAGCAGTTTGAATTACAAACTTCAAATAATGACAAAGAGAAGCCTAAGAAGCCAATTCACCCAAATATGGATCACCAAATCTCTATCCATTCAAATGAGAATATCAAGACAAACAAACTATGCATGGGATCAAGAAAAGACCTGCTGCATATAAGAGATGATGAACAACTATTCTCTTATGCTTAAAAAAGAGAGATCAGATGCATGTCAAATGTCATGTAAGGATTGAAGAGCAAAAGGAAGCCTAGTCAAGTGGTTGTAACAGAAACCAAAGACAATTAACCAAAAAAAAAAAGGAGCTTCATCTATAAGCAGTAAGACTTTCTGTCAGCACAGATTTCTCTTCTTTCAATGAAAAGTTTGGCCCAATTTGATCATTCTATTGTTGGAAATGCTGGTCCAGCTGAATCCCCTTCAATACAGAGAAACCCAAAAAAAAAAACAAAAACAAAACAAAAAGGGGAGGAGGACCCATGGATCATATCATTTGCTTGAGCTATACAAATAAATCTTCAATTGAATGTATTGAAAAATCATACACAATCATAACTGAAAAGAAAAAAAATGAACCCAATATAATAAAAACCAACAAACACCAACACACATAAACATTTTATATCCATTTTTATACAAAAATCAATATTAAAAAAAAAAACAAATAACAAAAATAATAAAAATAATTACCTGTACATGAAAATATCAAGCCCGTGAAGGTTTTTCTTGCAGAGGAAGCAGTGGCTCAAGAAACCCACCTCCAACCCCATCTCCTCCACCTCCTGCGGCGGCGGCTGCTCGAAAACCACCCCCAAATCCTCCCACAAATCGCCGCCGCCGCCGCCGCCAAAGTCCCCCTCGAAGTACACACACCTCCGCACAGCCTTCCCTCCCACGTGCGAGATCACACACGTGTAACTCTCCGACATCATCTCCGCCTCCGACAACATATCCTCCGCCACAACCCTCTCCCTCCGCCCCTCTCCGCCGCCTCCCGAAGGCCGTATCGGTATCGGACGCGACCGCGGCGACACGGCCGAGACCACCACTCTCTCCGGCGGCGTCTGCTCGTTTAGGGCGGCGACGATCCCGAGCCCGACGAGTCCGTCGTCGTCGAAGCTCCGCCGACGGGGGGATCTCGCCGGCGATCGGGAGGCTCCGTCGGATGAGAAGGACTCGGCGAAGGCCGTGAAGAGTGAAAGCTTCGCCGACATCTTCGGCTCCGACATTTCTCGTCCGAAATGAATGTGTGGCTTCGATTCTTTAGAAACACATATTATTACGTTATAAATACATGTATATTATATATATATAGTACATAAATAGATTGAAAGAGTGATATATTTTTTGGGGGAGGTTTTGAAGGTTTGGGAGTCTCTTCAAAACGCTTTCAGCTTTTGAGGGGAATATAAACACCTTTTTATTCAGATTTTAAAAAATTAAATTTTTTTAAATATTTTATTTAATAAAATATTATTTGTGGTGGGGGGGTGGGGGTATACAAAGCAGTACAAATATTCTGTTAAATATGTATATATATATATATTTTAAATAAGGAATATTGATAAAAAAATCTCATCTTACTTTATTTGTGATTGATTTGGTTTTATTTTCGTTTAATAAATGCTTTTATATTTTTGATGGGTCCACACACAGTCACACTTTACGCGTGAGATAAGGTAACTGGTTGATTAAATAATTCGCAATTTTTGGACATGCAATCATTAAAATCTTTGGGTTTGTAAAAAAAAAACAAAAAACAAATTTTAAGAAATGTTTGTTTTTATTAATGTGTGACAGTGACATGATATATGATATGAAATGAAATGAAAGAACCCACCGGAAATTAATAACCACGGACGGAAAACAAACGGCGAAATTATGCCGTACCTTCCCCACCACAGATTCCTGTTTTTCAAAAGACAAATTTACCCCTACGTATAGATTAAAATCGGATAGGTACATGGGTATTAAATAATTCTTCCATTTTTCACGTATAGTTGTAAGTATCAAGTATTAAAAGTATGTTCTTTTAAGGTTTTTTTTATATATAAATATAATAATAAAAAATTTGAGGCATTCGTTTATAAGATACACATGCTTTATATATGAGTTTTAATTTGTGTTTTTGAAAAATTAAGAGTTTCGAAACTCAGATTCAAACACATTATTAATTTTAGTTTTTTAAACTCTTTATTCTATTTTTATGTTAAAAAATCATGTGGTTCAAAATATAATAAAATAATACTTTATGAAAGCTAAGAGTGCGTTTGAAAAACAACGTTTTAGTTTTTAAATGCTTTACATATACCTTTTGAGGATGTAATTAATGATGATGACTGTTTTATCAAACATAAATTTTAAAACACCGTGTCAGAGAAAAAATCACGTAATGATGATGCATTTAAGTTGTTCTATTTGGTGACGGTTTTTAGTTTTAGTTTATAAAAAAACCTAAAAACCCGAGTAAAATGCAGGTCGGTCATAGGGCTCTCCTCTGCAGAAGAACGGTTAGTAAAAGGAATATTCCCTGACACCGAAAAAGGACAGTTCGTCAGAAGAACGGTTATAGTATGATGATGATCCCTAGGAGCCACATGTCCAAGGATCCTAAGGCCACGTAGAGATTCCATATCGTGATATGATCACCCTGCAAGGTCAAGCTCGACACACCTTTGTGAAGTATAAAAGGAGAGACTTCCCTTTCTTCTCAAGGTATGCAATAAACTGACTCCCTCTCCTACTGAGACTCTAGAATTCTAAGTTTCTCTTCTTCTTCCTCAGGGGAAGATATTATTGACTTGAGTGTCTGATGGGCGTTAGCCGGCGCTACACTGGTGTGAGTTTCAGATACCCAAAGCCGAAAGGGAAAGAAGGAAGAGGCAGACGACCAAGAAGGCTACAGGTGGTGGTGAGCTGACGCGAAGAGAAGGTCTAGCCCACGCCATCTCGGGTCTATATTCAAAGCCCAGATCAGCGAAGATCCGGCCCAAGAGGGGAGAGCTAGATTTCATCATTACAATAAGATTCCAAGAATTTTAACATTTCAATCTCACATCGAAATATAACCATATAAATAAATACTTATAAACGTAACAATAATAATTACATGTAATTTTTTTAAGGAAAATGTAGTTTAAAATGGTCTTCTCAAATGTGACAGCACTAAAATACTCGAAGTTTGAAATACATTATTCTAAGAATCTTAACGTATCAAATCCACGTCTAAACATTAAAAATAAATACATATAAAAATTACAATGATAATTATATATAATTTTTTTTTTAAATATAATTTAAAATGGTCATGTCGAATGTGACAGATCCCTTCCCATAAGAGAGACTCCACATCCAAAGTGTTTCACGGCAAGACTCAAAAAATCAAGGAGTTTCTGTTCTAACAGTCCGTCTAATTGACGACGACCCAAATCCCTATACTTGTAAAAGTCATTTTTTATTTTACTATATACTAAATACATCAGATTTCTAGCTTAATATTAATTCTCATTATCTTTTACGTTTAAAGTCGTTTGTTCAATTTTTCCTTTCTGGGATTCTAACTGAACTGGACTCATGAAAAGAATGAACACTTTCATTCTAAATCACATCTTCAAAATGGAAAAAAATGAACTTCCATTTTAAGGGTGTGCCTATGCACCATCTCAAAGAAAAATGAAAGAAACCTAGGTCAAATGAAAAATAATAGAAAGTTAAATAAAATTTATTTGACTAATTATTATGTATATGTAGTGAAGAGTGTTCTTTCACTGTTCTTCAAATTCTCACATTAGGAACGAGAGATTTTGTTTTCACATTTTCTACTAAAAAAAAAATAAAGGAAGAAATTTTTTTTCTATTCTTTGATTGACATAAACAACATATTTTTTTTATTATTCAATGGTTAACATAAAAATATTTTAATTTTATTTCACTTTTCATAACTCATAACGCACACACCCACCCTAACTGAATTTAATTTACCTATCACAGTCGAGGATCTATCTTACCACAAAAATAACAAATGATCAAATAAATAAATAACAATAATCTTCTGGAAGTACATGTATTTAAGTAGAGAATACAAAATCCCCCCCAAGACTACGTATCCCCAACGTCGACGATACGTACGTCAGATCCCGGTGAGGTGTAAGGGACTTGTACGGTCCAATGAAAATCGATTCTGTTTCACCACGGGAGGCATGCCGTCTTTATTCATGCCCTTTTTTTTATTTTTAATCTCTCTCTGACGCGCAACAGTAATCAAATGCCTCGGTAAATACGGTCCCTAATCAATACCCGCCACGTGTACATACCGTACTTAATGCGTCAGTTTGGACGGTGGAAGGGGCAGGTCAGGCCCTACGCGACGGTCTCTGATTGGTCCACGTTGGACGCACAAAAAGACAAAACAGGGCGTCGAAGCGTCAAAAAAGAGTTTAAAAGCGTCAACAGGTTCCCGATCCGACCGCCACCATTGAGTGCGGGTTTTCGGTGGGCCCCACTTTTGGGCCCGCCACTTAGTGGGACCCACTATGGTTTTTTTTTTTTTTTTAAAAAAATTACTTTGCCTTGTTGTGTGGTCTGCTTTTCTTTATTCTGAAAGTGAAAGAAAAAAAAAAAAAAAAAAAAAGATTGCAGTTGCTTTTCCTTTAGTTTTGATGGAATTTTAATTCGGGACTCACATGCGCTTATTCAATCATTAGTTAAAGTTTTGGGTTTTCATTTGAGTGCGTTTCACCTACCCAAATTTGAGATCATTTGCTATTTGATTTTAATTTTTTAATACAGATTTTATCGAAGGAAACGTTTTATCTTGCGTTTCTGTTAATTAAATGATGCTTGTACTGAAGATGTTGCTGATTTCCTGGAATAAGAAACCACGTCGAAATGAAAGTTTTCGTATTGTTAGGATTTACACGTGTTGATCAAGCTAGTAAAAGTTATTCATCAATAAAACATTATATATCAAAGTCTTGTTAAGTGTTAACGTATTTTAATGAAAACCGTCATCTATCAGCTACGGAGTCAGAGGGTCAGAGCTCAATAGACTTAGATTAATTAAAAAATATATTTATAAAATAATATAAGAGGTGTTGATAGGTAGGGCTGCAACTTGTGTCAGGTTGAACCTGATTTTTATATGTTAGTTGATCAAATCGGGTTCGGTTCGTCAATCAGGGTTGACTCACAAATCAGTTGGGTTCGGATTGGCCCACTCATAACCCGACCCAACTCGAACCCGTAAACTAATAGTTAAAAAAAATCATGGGCGTTCATTCTGTAGCTTCTAATATGGGTAGTCCAAATTTTAGGTAAACCTAGCTAATCTTATGGGTTAAGTCGGGTTGATTTATTTAATTTGCACATTGTGTTAGAAATTCGGGTTGGGTCGAGTTGGTCCAATTCGGGTTGAAAATCGGGTTGAGTCGGGTTAGGGTTGAGTAGTTTGGAATTCGGGTTGGGGTCAACCCGAACCCAACCCGCCCGAGTTGCAGCCCCATTGATAGGTGATTTGATGTGATGAGATACGGTTCTTTATTTATTTGTAGGTGGGCCCCACTTATCAATGGGAATAGATAAACTGAGCATAGCTTATCCTAGGCCCCTGTTTGGAACGGGGATATGATTTATTCTTGGGTATACATTTATCCGAGCATAAGTGAGTATAAATAAGGATAAAGTGATTTTGTGTTTGATTGTGTTTTGAATTATTCTCGTTGGTAAACGTAAAAATAAATGTTTTGTTGTTTGAGTAAAATATGAATAAAGTATGTATAAGACTTTATTAAAAGTAAAAAAATAATGATAGTTGATTTGACAGGTGATTTATAAGAGGTGATGACAGTTGATTTGACAGTGAGCTCACATATTTTTTGAGTGGAATAATTTAAAATAACTTTTATTCTAAAGATTGATTAGAATTCATATACTATTTTATACCAGTTTATTTAACATATTTTATTTAAAATTATTCGGTTTTTCAAACACAATGGAATGATTAAAAACGCTGAGAATCCGCGTACAACATTATTTTTGTTGCTTCGTGCAATTTTAAGAGTGAGCGTCCAAGCAAGTGTGTCGCAAAGCCAAGTAAACATGACACGTGGACCAGGGAGACGAGGGAGAGGTTTTTTTTCTTGAGGGCCATTATTGCCTGGGACGGGTTTTTTTATATTATATTATATTATATGTGGAGCGCGTCAACACGGTCGGACTCATTCACATTCACTGTGAGAGCCACGACAGCTTAACATGGTTTTGTTTTTATTCAATTGTTGATGGATCTTGTCGGACACTCTGGTCCACGCCATTTTACATGCCCGGCCGTGACTGCTACTACTACCACTACCACTACTGCTATTATTTTTATTTTTATTTTTATAAAAAAGACTATGTATTCAGAACAATTGAATAGAAAACCCATAAATCAATTTTTTCACATGTTATGGGTAGGAATTGATCCTGGGTTACTCGTATGGGGGCTTGGTTGTCCCTGCAGCCACGCCAACGCGTGTGGGGACAATGCCGACCGTGACTTGACTCTCATGTGTTTGACGTTGTTACGCGACTCACCCGACCGTTTCTACATTTGGGGAAACGGTGAGCCGTTGATAATAAGCTCGTCAATTATATCTGAATTTTGTATCTCAAAAATAAAAATAAAAATAGATAATCTAATATCTCAAATGTAAATATGAATATCGATGTATTTGAATCTGATACACACACACACATATTTTGAAAAGAAACTTATATCTTTTATAACTTGATGAGACAATGTATTTGAATTTTATATATGTTATAAAATTATGTATGTCTGTATTATATATTATTTTTGTTTGTTATTTTATGTGATTAATCATAATCGTTATATACTATATTGATATTAAATTTTCAATTTATGAAAATGTGAAGAATTTTTTTTTTAATCCTACTTTTAATTTCTATCGGTTTCTCTTATATCATTTAATTATTTAAATTACTATTAATATTTAAACACATTAATCATTAAAAAAATCATTTCTGATCCTTATTTAAATAATTAAATAAAATACATATACTAACTTACCTGAGATAACAATGGAGGAAGGACATTCCACTTTCCTTGCATTTTTATTATATATATATTGAATAAAATAAGCACTTTTTATAACGCATAAAAAAAACGCCCCTGGAACAATAATAAGTCAAAATGAACAAATTTATAGTCCACATTTTTTTTTCTTCGTATGTCACGTCATCATTTATAATGTGCCGTAAATGTGGCACTGCTGAAGTGAAACAGTGAAACACAAGTCGATGCTTAATTAATAATAATTAAAAAAACATATAGATGTACGTTATCTATATATTAGTGGGCCTTATAATAATACATTGGTACTCGGAAAAGTTTGAGAATTTTATCTGTTCTTTTATTCATGATATGATTTTGATGAATTGTTTATCCCTGGTTTTATGATTATTATATATCGAAAGAAGAAGTATGGCATTGTATAATGGGGGAGGTGAAGATATGATGAGATCTCATAAAAAAGTGAAAGTGTGGGGGGAATAGAATAACAATGTCTGTTGAAAATGCTTAGGCAACTTGATGTGCTCTATAAAAGTTAAAACAAACATACCCCCTCCCCCCCAAACACCACATTATCTTATTCACATAATTAATCTTCTCTTCTTCTTTTTCTTTTAACTCCTCTCACATTTTAATTTGTTGGGTGCACGATAGAATGGGTCTCATGATTCCATCCACACTTTTTTTTAGGTAGTAGTCTTATTACGTAAGATCTTTTGTACAGTACCTTCTTTTTTTAGTGTATGTATATATATATATATATACACTACACGTAGCAAAGCACTTACATTAACAAAAAGTGATGGTTGTTGTACTCCGATAAACTTTTTTTTAAAAAAATGTACTCCAATAAACTTTATATATATCTTCTGGTACACAATTTATTTTCATTTCACGAACGCATAATTAAGTACATTATTAATGAAATGAGACTTTTCAGACCAGCCTCAAACACAAGTGATTAACAAGGTGAGCTAGATGGGACTTAAATAAAGTTTTTAAATGGGGTCCTCTTATACATTCTCATAATATTTTTTTAAATAAATATAGTAATGGTTTCACATTTAATCTTCATATGCTTTAATTAAAAAAAAATGTACATCACCAATCATCATCGGTGATCATGAGTTGCCTATAATTTATATTAAAAACATATATTTTATAAAAATAAAATAAAATATATACTCCTATATGTATGGTAGTATGGGCCAAATTATAAAAGTAAAAATTTATATGTTTCGTTTAATTGGAGATTTACGTCTAATTTTTTTGATAATTACCAACTTTTATTTACCATTCAATTAACAGTTTTATATGAATGCCAGATGTCCCCATCTCTCTTTAGAGCCTGTTCCCTCCAAACAAGTAAAGATGCTCAGAAGGGAAAAAAAAAAAAAGAAAAGAAAGAAAGAAGCAAAAGTAAGAGCTATAAAAAGAGGACTTCCCGAGCTTCGTTTTATATAATTAGAAGAAGGCAAAGCAGGTCCAAACAGAATACAAGCTGTGGGTGACACTGATACGTGTACGAGAGAAAGTATCTATGATGGCATAATTTGAAATAAAATCACATTTGTTCATCAAAATAAAATAAATAAATCATGTCATAGAAGCCAAAATGTTCCAACAATTAAGGGGATGTATATATTAATGCAACCTTCCCAAATATTTGAGTGGGATGTCTGAGCATATGTTGCATTGCTCGTCATAACTACCATGATTCGCGGTGCCCGATCATTTAGAGCCCAAACCAAATGAAACCGACCACCTTTAAACGTAGCCACTTTTGATTTTTGTTGTCTAATGATTCATAGCTATATACAATTAATTATGAATTTCTATTTCTTTGATGATCTTCCCTGATTTCTGTAGGACTATTAAAAACTCAACATCTACCTTGACATGATGATGCATATTGACTACTATTGAGATCTTCTATGCTGATGATACATTTGCTTATATATATATTGTTATTTTTATTTTGATTAAATATTCTATTATTAACAGAAGTAAAAATTGGACGAGGTCTCCTCCAAAGTAAAATTTCTCTACCCGCCTGCCAGGAAGCAGTTTAATGTTATATTCCACCATCTTGTTACATAATTAATCATCAAATATAAACATCTGTTTGGGTATCCATATAAGCTATTCCATGATATATAATTATTCTAGTACAGATAAGGAATGAATCATTTTATTTTTTTTTGCTATTTTTTTAGTTATCTTTGTTGAAAATGTAATAATGAAGTTTTTATTGTTTGATTGACCATCGATAAATTATTAAATAAATGTGAATAAAGGTCTATAATGTTAGGATTATGTCTCGATCCGGTGTATCACATCATATGGCAATGATGAAAACATTTTAGGTTGAACACCTAATAAGTAGAATATTATTTAAGATTTAATCTTAATTAATATTTAATGTGAATCTTCTAAAAGAAGAAACAATATTTATTTGTTAGTTAGGAGAGTGAATATCTCCTAATCAATGGGAATAATATTTGTTTGTTAATTGGGATATTACTTGGGAATGAAGTTATTTATCTTTATAAATATCCTTTAGGGCATGTTTAGATGTAGTGATTATTTGTATTTGTTTTCCTACACATGCAAATTTTACATTGCAGGTGCAGAGAAATTTTTACACACTGTTTGCACATATTTGTCTATTTTTCAATTGTGGTATCATTTACACACATGTTCTTGTTTGTACCTGTTTGTCTCACATATATGAAATTGTTTGTATATGTGCCAATTTATTATGTTAAAAGATAATATAATATTATAGATAAAATATTTTTTTGCAAATGATTATCAAATATGTTATTTTCTTAAAATTGAAAAACTATATGACCAGTATATTATATATAAAAAATAAATACTTAAATATTGCACATATTAGCTTTTTAATTTATATATAAGCCAATGTGGTTAATAAAAAATGGTTTTAATATAATAGAATATAAACAAAAATAAATATGATTTCAACTAACAAATAATCCCACGAGGTTTTTTATATTTTATAAATAGCAATTTTGTTAGATAATTTCTATGAGAGTTAGATAAGATTTCTTGGTATATTTTAATATAATAACATTTATAATATTTTATGTCACTTTAATATTTATAATCTACACAATTATATTATTCTAAGTTATATAAATTTCTAAAATGTAATTATCTATTTTAAATATTAAAATAAGATTAAGAGAAGAAATATTTGTTTTGGACAATATGAACTTTAATTTATTTGTTAAATGGTAGAAATGTAAAATTATGTTACATACACTTAAGAGGTGAGAAAGTAAAAGATGTTACAATACCAACATATAGTGTTGGTTGGGATTTTGATTGCCCCATTTAATGTGGCAAATGAGAACCTTAAGATTTTATTTGTTAAAGTTTATTATCATAACCAAACAAGATATTGTGTTTGACTCAGTGTAAATGAAAACCCACCTCCATTTGCACAGTATCCAAACATGCCCTTAGGGTTTTATGGCAAGACATGATATAATGTAGAGATCCTAAGGAAAGGTTAAGAGGGTTCTAAGAGAGGGTAACTATATAGAAGAGTTTGTGAATCTCTTAATGTATCTCAACTATCAAAGTGGATTCACTGTTTTTTTTGCCCCGTGGATGTAGGCCTAGGCCGAACCATGTATATTTTGTGTTTTTTATGTGTGGTGTTTTGTTATTGTGTTTGATCTCGTATTTATTATTGGCTTCCGTGATTGCCTTCCCAACATATAAAAACTAAAAATGATTTGATATGTAAACCCTTTAAATTATAAAAGCATCTCTACCCCAAGCTTCCATGTTTTGAGGAGATTCTTTTTTTAAAGAGGTTGCACTCCAACCACTCTCTTTTATTTTTTCTTATCATTTTTAAAATTATATAATATTTATGAAAATAAATTAATAAATATGATTAATATTAATCCATTTATATAAAAATTTATGGCATTGAAAAGATCTCATTAAGATTCTTAAAATGAGTCTAATATTAAATAGTTTTAGAGTTATTTTTAAATTAATAATTTTTTAATTGAATAAAATAACATATTTCTTGAATAATTAAATGTATGAGGATTTATTTAAAAATAAATTTTAAAACAATTTAATATTAGTATTATTTTAAAGGTCTTGATGAAACCTTTCTAATAGTAGGACTTTTATAAAAAAATGGTTTAGCGGAATTAAATATATGTTGAGTTGAAGTAATTAGTATATAAAGTAAAAATTAAAATCAGTGATTTAAAGGTGGCCTCCAAATTTGGAGGTGGATTTTGAGAGTAGCTAAAGTACACCACCCTCAAAATTTAAAGATATAAAGTTTGATTGTAGTTGCTCTAAGAAGTGATGATATGTGATTTGATATCTGAGTCTCCGTTATTTGAATGGAATAGATTTGGTGCAATCATACAATTTCAATTGAGACCTTAAACACCAGTATCGTATTATTCCCACTTATTTTGCTATATCTCAACCTATTTTTTTGCAAACAAACAAAAGTTAAAATTTATTTTATCCTATTTTCCTTTGTTGCCCTCCATTCCTCTACCTAAACAGAGCATGAGGGATGATTACAAGAGCTGCAACAACTCCTATTGGAAGGGAGAGTAGGGGGACCATGCTATAGATCAGTATTCATGCATGACAACATCCAAGGTTGGATGAACTGGAATCGTCCATCTCAAGCAGGGGGACCAGTGAGTGAGTGAGTGACTAGAGTTGGTCCAAAGAAGCCATGCAAATTTTGTTAGTTCTAGCAGTACGTGGACCCTCCTGTCCCTTCACTGGGGTGCCCTGTTACATGCAATTTTATTCACCAATTAACCGAGGGTATGTTGTTTTTTTTTTTTAATGTTAAAGTGGCACATATAATTTTTTTTAGTATGTATTTTCTTTTAAGGGAACTAAGTTATTTGAGATAAATTATTATATAGCTTTATTAGTTGAATGAATTTTTTTTTTGTTTATTTTTTCTTATTCTTGTCAAAAAAACGTAATAATAAAAAAAATGTTATTTTGTTGACCATAAATAAATTATGAATAATAATAATAAAAAAAAGATGTGGATAAAGATTATAAATATGTGAAAAAAATGATTTGATGTATATGCCTCTTTAATTTATAAGATATGAAAAAGTAAAATATGTGAACTTTCTTATACTAGTGACATAAATTTAGTAGAATATCTCAATTCCAGAGGGTTGCTGGAATAGTTATACCATTATTTTATAGCAATACCAGTCTATTCCATTAAAAAAGCTAAAGGCCTGTATGAGGTGTGATATACGCTTATTCGCCCTTGATAGTTATACCAGGGTAGATATCAATCTATGCTGAATAAGTAAATTTTTGTTTGATTGTGTTTTCTGTTATTCTCATTGGGAAATGTAAAAATGATTTTTTTGTTGTTTGGTTTACCTTAGATAAAGTGATAATAAGTGGTGGATAAAGGATGAATAAGAGTTTATTTATTTTAAATGACAATTATATTCTTGAATAAATGTGATTGATGTGTGACCGATTTGATAGATGTAACAGCTTTTGAAATGTGTGTGAGACTGTTAGCTGAGATAAATTTTTTAAAATGACAGAGGAGAATATCTTTATCTACTGGCATAAATATGCCCTAATAAGCAATGCCAGTTTTTTTTTTATAATAGTTATTAAACTTTATCCCAGCTCATCCAAATATAGTTATCAAGATTTATCCAGGGATAATGAACATAGAATAAGGACTATTCTCCATTAGTCACCCCTATTCTATGTTAATTCCCCCCCCCCCCCCCCCTCCAAACGGAGGTAAATAAATAAAAAATCTCCTTCACCCTTATCCACCTCTATTTCCCCTTATTACTCCATCCCAATGGGGCATAAAAGGCATGAGCGATTACATCCATCCAAACGTTGATATACTCAGTCTATTTTATTGTCCGTTTTACAGCCATGTACACTATGATAACATAACATATATTGTGTTATCACAGTATATGAGATTCTATGATAGTGAATGAACTATTTTTTTTTCCATCTTTTCATAGTGAAGAAAATAAATAAATCTTAATATATACATCATTTCATATAACTGCATGCATTTCAATGAGATAATATATGATTTTTTAAAAAAGGAAAAACGACGGAGACTGCAATGGGCTGGATGCATCATTTTGGCACCCAATGATATCCTATGTGTGCCAATGAGGCCCCAAAAAAGCCACTTCCGGGGGGGGGGGGGCCATCTTCTGACGAACATGGCCCAGTATGGAATCGTTACCCAATAAGGCCCATATCGAGATAAGTTTCCCCTTCTGTCGCTCCCTCGCAATTTCTGTTGGTTCTGTTATCTTCAAATGAAAACCCTAACCCCTCTCTCTCCACTTCTCCCCCCATTAAAAAACCCTAATTTTAGGTTTTCACTTCAATGGAGACACCCTTCCCATCGAAAGGTACACTCAATTTTGGTTGAATTTGCTTTTCGTACTTCACATAATCTGGTCTCAGAGTCTGATCTCTGTTTCCCCCCCCCACCGATCGCAGGAGACGCGCATCCGCCTCGGAAATCGCGCCGAACCCAACGCGGCTGCTCTTCAGCTCTTGGAATCCGAGACGCTGTCGTCCCTGATGATCCACTTCGCGGAGAACGGCCTCTTCTCGCGCGCCCAATCCATCTGGGACGAGCTCATAAACAGCTCGTGCGTTCCCTCCGTCGAATCGGTATCCGAATTGATACGCGTTTACGCGGCGAAACGGCGTTTCGATGACATTCTCACGATCATCCGCGAATTCGACTCTCGGGGCGATGCGGACTCGTCAGGTGAGACCCATTCGGTGGCTGTCTCTTGTTTTGGAGAGGTTGGGGAGCTCGAAATGATGGAGCGCGTGTTAAAGGAGATGTCTTTGAGGGGCTTCAGAGTAGACTCTCTCACAGGGAATGCTTTCGTTAAGTATTACAGCATGTTTGGGTCTCTCACGGAGATGGAGACCGCGTGCGAGCGTCTGAAGAAGTCGAGAATTCTTGTAGAGGCAGGCGCGATACGTGCGATGGCCTTGGCTTACATAAGGGAGAGGAAGTTCTATAGGTTGGGTGAGTTCTTGAGGGATGTCGGGCTCAAGAGGCGGAACGTTGGGAACCTCCTTTGGAATCTGCTCCTGCTGTCGTACGCGGTGAATTTCAAGATGAAGAGCCTCCAGAGGGAGTTCTTGCATATGGTGGAAGCAGGTTTCTCTCCCGACCTCACCACTTTCAATGTGCGTGCATTGGCCTTCTCGAAGATGTGCATGTTTTGGGACCTCCATCTGAGCTTGGAGCACATGAAGCATGTGGGGGTCGTGCCTGACCTTGTGACGTGCGGTTGTGTTGTTGATGCGTACTTGGAGAGGAGGCTTGGAAGGAACTTGTCTTTTGGTCTAGAAGGTTTGGATTTGGGGAGACATCCGGTCATCTTGACGGATCCTATTGTGTTTGAGGCGTTTGGGAAGGGGGACTTCCATTTGTGCTCGGAGGCTTTCCTGGAGCCTGGGAGGTGGCGAATGTCTAGTTGGACATATTCAAAGCTGATTGAGGTGTACCTGAAGAGGACTTATAGGAGCAACCAAATCTTTTGGAACTATTGAGGTAATGAAGGACCGATTCATGGAGAGTGCATATCTCATGTTATGTTTTAAGCATATGTTGGGTTTATAATCTCCCTGCTTTACACACAGAGATATTGTCTGCTTTTGTCTTCTAGAGAGCTAGGGGTTTTAAAACACGTCTTTTTTTGTATAAGCATGGGGCGTTACAAGGCTCTTATCATTTTGTGGTAAACCAACAAGAGAAGTTATCAAGAGTAACCATTGGAGTTTTTCTCTTTATCACAACTCTGTTGTCCAATCGCAAATTCGCAACTAACACTGAACAAAGAAGATAACCTAGATCCTCATTGTGGTTCTTCACATTATGTATCACATTTTAACCTTTTTCTTTTGTTTCTGTAGAATTGATTGACTTTTGTACAGAGAAACATCCACTATGACCAAATTGTTGATTCATACTATACTTACCTGAGCTTGAAATAGGATAACTTTTTTTTTTATATATATATGCCTTAACATAGTCATTTCAAAACATACCATCCTTGTTTCCCATTGTTCATTGTGTTCTGCTTCAATTAGAGAAATTCACAAAGATTGGGTGTTCTTTTATTTTATTTTTTTTGGGAGGGGGAAGCATTTTAACTGTTGGGAAAAGAGTAACCTTAGTACACCCAGAACAAATATAAATATGTTTTTAATGCCTCAGAGATGTTGTCCGCAATGGTAACAATCTTTTCATATGGCCGTTGCCCATGTCAGATTCTGTGCCAAATTGTTGCCTGAGGTCTAAATTTGTATGGTGATCTTATTTTTTTTCTTCTTATATGTGAATTTCAAACATCAACTCAGGTTTAGTGTCATCATCCTATAATCTTACATCTTTGAAGTTAGGTTTTGTTTTGTCATGAAATGAACCACTTTGGACAATCTTTGCTTAATTATTGTATCTCAGATTGTTGACATCAATGGCAATCAGTTCAAGAAGTATCAATAAGCATGGTAAGAAATATATTTTCTATGGTACGCTTGACTGATATTTGGTAACTTTGTTAGATAGAAATTTGTCCAGAGTCATATAACACACAGATGAAATGAGGAGTTACAGCGGATGATAATAAGGCCTCCCCTCCCCTCATGGATTGGGTAAAAACGCTTTGTTGAAATTACAGAGACAGAGCACACCATTGGCAATCACTGTTTTTTCTGTTGCCCCATCACAGCATGAAGGAAGACTTTGTACATGCCCAATGATCGGTTACTATGAGTCTTTGCTGCAATGTGACCACACTCCCTCACCGTAGTAAGCAAGATGCCTTCTTTGTATATCTCGTTTCGCCCCGCAAGCTATATAGGTGTCCGAGAAGTGGGAGAATAAACAAAAGGATCTTCAGTGCTGACCAGGGAATTTCAACAATCACAATCCTCTCAACTCAGGGTACTTACCTCATAATTGTCAAGAGTCCACATAGACCACTTTTGCGCCACAGTCATGTTCAACTTCTTCAAGGAATACCTGGTGGAATGCAATGGAACCGATAGGTCGGTGTCACCGCTGTAGAATCATTAGAAGATAAATCATGTTATTAGTATTATGAGGTTGGGGCAAATCACTTCGACAATTGTAACTCTGAAACCACGCTTGCCTGTAGACCAAAAGTGGGAGGTTGTGATGGATGGCATTTTTCAATATGGGCAATGTGGAGGGAGTGATCTCTGCATAGGTATATGCGATGTCGCTGCAATTCAAAACACATTCAAGGATTAGAATGGGATTGTGGTTATTGAAGACGAAAATCAAGGCTTATGAAATGAGTACTCATTGCATTGTCGCCATCCTTGTGGGATCGTCGCGGGGTTGACATGGAGCGCCTTCTGCACTTCCGGAGTGTTCAAGTACTCGGCCACGTTTTTCTCAGAGCACTCATAGAGGCTGTCAACCTGAGCCCATCACAGTTACCAAGTGATCCAGATTTGATTAAGAAACATGTGGGGGAGAGCAGAACATGTTTGGGACTCACATTTTGAATGGGTTGATTGGGAGGGGGGGTGAGGTTACAGATCGAAGCGCTGAAGTCGTAAGGGTAGTTCGGGGCAACTAACTGGCGTGCAAACTTATGAGCCATCTGACAACTCCTTGTGAAGGGTGATCCACAAGTCGCATTGATCACGTTGAAGAGCCTTCGAGAAATCATTCCATGTCCCCACAAGTTGTCCAGGTACCCCTTCACAGACGACTCCGCATCGATGATTGCGTTCCCCAGCTGTCCGAAAACGTGATTTAAATTGATCATGAGCTTATTGTGAATAGGTGGGATATTAGTTCTTATCACAGGATTGACACGTTAAACATGTGATATGACATGTGTTGTATCCTTTGGGTGTTGACATCACTGATTGGATCCCATCTCTACCGTCAGACCCTCACATGTCTCGTACATGAAGAAGCAACGCGTGACACTTACTAGTATCCCAGTAAATGTGATGTTGGTGTGACCATCCACGTCGTTGTAGTTTAGTATGAGTTGCATGAGCTGAGCTGCGTAACTAGCGCCATAGCCTTCCCCGCCAACGAAAAACATCCTCTCCTTGTACTCTGGGAATCTCTCCAGCCAATTCACCAGGAATCTAAAGTTGTCCTCCGAGATCTTCCGATCGCTGAGGCCTTTGTAGTCTGAAGACGTGTTCGAGTACGAGAAGCCTGTCCCGGTGGTCGATTCTAGGTATATCACATTCGCCTCTACAGATTCCAATTTTTTCATTAATAACCACTAAACCATGGTCTAGGCAATATAAGAAATCATATTTTATATGTGAAGGAAATCAAACAATTACCTTGGAGAAGTGAAGCATTGTTTCCATGGATGGTTTGGCCGTCCGTGGAGACTCGGTACGGTCCATGCCCCATCAGAGCCTGATCTCCTAATGAAGAACACCCAGGTCCTGCATCACTCACCCATCCACTTCACGTGAATTTTCATTTTTCACTAGAATGACATTCAAATTTTCACATTACTAGGAATTTTTTTTCTTTTCAACTTCACATTCAAGACATGATTTCTAATTTAGTTTTCAATGATGATTTTTTCCCCTTCTAAAGTCATTTGAAAAAAAAAAAAACATGAGGTGTGATTACGAATCGCGTTTATCATTTGAAAAAATGAGATTGAGTTGTGGCAGCATTAACCCGATCCAAGGTTAGTTCGCAATAAATAAATAAATTGGGGAACGAAAATCCCCTTTTTATTTTCAATGAAGGGACATCACCTGAACTGAGCCATAGAACAAGAGGCTTGGAGGTGGCATTATCAATGGCCTCCACAAAATAGTAGAAGAGAGCCCGGCCCGCTGTGGCGTCGACCGTGACATACCCGGCGTATTGGGGGTACTGGACCTGGGGCTTCTGGCCCGGCAAACCCCCGACGACGAGGTCAGACTCCTTAGACCCGGTCTGCGGAACCACAAGTGGCTCGGCCACCAATGCTGTCATGTCCCAGTCCTTGCTCAGCCCCTTCACCATCATGTTGTTGATGAATTCAACGCCGGGTACCCTCGCCTGGGCCAGCCCGGCGAGGATGGGGAGGAGGAGGCATAGTAGAGAAGGGGAGGCCTTGAAAGATGAGGAGTTCCTCATGTTTGTGTGTGTGTGGATTTTGGGCCTCCCTCCACCTTGGGTGGGTTGGGTGGGTTTTTTTTCTTTTTATGGGGTTTGCATGGAAGAGGTTTGAATGGAGAAATGGACGGTTAGGATTGGAACTTGTTATATTAAGGGTGGAAGTTGTGGAACTATAAATAGAAGCAGGGAAGGTGAATGATCTGTCTTGAGATAAGCTTCATTGAAGTACAACAGTGCTTGACTGGGAAGCAATTCAAATCCAGATGTGTGCAGACTGTTTTAGTGGGTTTGATTATAGCTGTTCTAGTTAGAGCCCATGGAATGAGATTGGGGGTGACCCAGATTAAACTACACCCTAAGCCCAAATGGGCTAATTAAAGAGGCGCACTATACTACCATGAAGGGAAAAAGATACCCGTAGCGCCTTGCAGCCTCCGTTGTAATTCATTTCATTTTTTTTTTTTTTATAAAATTATACATCCACTCTTTGAAATGCATGCTATTACATAAAATGAAGTATATACTGAGATACATTAGTATTTTTTTTATAGTGAAAAAATGAAAAATACGGATTGCAATATATACTATGATAGTGCAATATACACTATGATATTGTAGTATATACTATGTTATCATAGCGTATGGACTGCAAAACAGATTATTAGCACTCACTATAAAGATGGGCTAGATGGATCCTTCTCGTTTTTTTAGTGAGCCGTGGATGATTCACGTTTGATTGAGGTCGCTAAAACCAGCCTCCCGTAGGACCCGAAGTTTTCAGTCCAAGAACTAAGCTTGTCAATCGGACGAATACAGATCGGATAGGTCCATATCCGTATCCGCATTCAACTAGATATCCGAATAAATATCCATATCCGATATCTGACGAATATTGAAAGTAAATATCCGTATCCGATCCGAAAATCTAGATTCAGATACGGATAATTATCCGAAAATTCAAAATAAATATGGAATGAGTAAAATGTCTAAAGATCCAATATCAAAAAATAAAAATTATATATCTAATATTTGAAATATGTAAAAAAATATAATAATCACCTAGTATAAAACATAAAATTATAAGTATATACATAAAACATTACATACTTTAAAGTAAAAATAAAAATAAAAAACTCATATTAATTCTAAAAATATAAATATATAATTAAATAAATAATAATATAATAATATTTTTGGATACGAATGTTTTGGATAGTTTTTGAATTTTCGGATACAGATTCAGATCGGATATAGATATTTTTTTTGGATAATTGACAGACTTACCAGGAATAGTGTGTGCTTTATATATATGGAAAATGATATATTTTTTCAAAAAATGATATGTTTAGACCGTGTGCAGCTCTCACTAATTTTTTTTTAATATATACTTATCTGTTAAAGTACATCATATTGTATGAATTGAAGTATGCACTGAGATACCTTTATAAAAATAAAAAAATTTAGTTCCATACACTACGATATTCTATGACTGTAAAATGATATGTTCAGTCTTATATACAATCATGTCTATAAGACTTATCAATTTTATTTTTTGAATATTCACCTGTTCAAGTATATATATTGCTATAAAAAAAAAAGAAGTATACATTGAGATAATTTAATATTTTTATTTAAAAAAAAGATGTTAAATGTTTATACACTGTGATAGTATATATATATATATATATGATGACGTAGTGTTTAATTGAGAGAAGAATTAGAGACAGACTTGTAAAATAGTCTTTTCGAGCTCAAGAAAGACCCGGCCCATCATCCCCCACACATCAAAACAATCGATAGCATATATTCATGGATGGATGGATGGCATGTCAACATGCATGCATTGATGACCCACCTCTCCAACCAAAACTTCCTCGAATTGGGTGAAAGTGAACCTGGACGTTTTTACGTCTGAGTCGTCTCGAGTGGCGCAAAACACGACGCCCGTCTAAACACACATTCCCTAAATCCCACGCCTCACCCGGCCAAGGTTCATTGTACGTGGACCTCATTCCGGACAGTCGCATTTCTCGCGGGATTTGTGAGTGAGAATTTCCTTTATTTGTTTCCGGTCGTTAACGGTTGATGACCTCAGATGATGTAGGGACCATCTGATACGGTAGGCCGGCCCCAATGACCTTTTGCTACCTACCCTTCATTCCGTGGACCTTTCTTATATCGTCAGCTGTATATTTCAACATTTGACTCTGTGTTGTTCACTTGTGACATTTTTTTTCTTTATACAAGAAACCATGACCCTTATCTTTTAGAGATTTTTAACAATGTAGATGATGATGTTTTCATGGACTGACTTTGAATTATTCAAACTAAAACATGAAATGCTCAAATGTCTAAGTCTTTGTGAGCTTTAAAGTCAGCAATTCTCATGCAGAATTTCTAAGTGCCTAATAATGGAAAAAGTCGCCCTAATTAAGCACCCACTGGCAATTGAGAAATCTATATTTTCCCACTTTAAATGGGTAGGTTTGCGGTCTAGAGTCGGCACTGAACAGTGCGGTCTAGAGTCGGCACTGAACATAGACCATCAAAGTTGTCGTTGTACGTCTAAGGTCCCCATCCATGTAAAGGTAGGGTCTCTACTTTTAAAAAAATTGTACGATGAAACTTTTTTTTTTTTTTTCACTCTTATTTAAATTTATTTCAATTCTTTTTAAAATAAGATATTTTTTCATTAATAGACCTTTAGAATCTAGATACAAGTATATTTTGGATGCTATTTTTGGAGTTAGCACAAGGTGTTTCATCACGATCACTTTTAAAGCATGTCCTATATATATATATATATATATATATATATATATATAGAGGATATATATATATAAAAAAAAAACTAATGCTTCTTGTTTCCAGTAATGGCATCCAAGTAAAATTGAATTCCAAAACCTAAACTTAAAGGAACGACGAATATGTGTTATATTAACACTTAAAATTTGTAACATTTTTTTCAGTCGGGGACATATATATATATATATATATATATATATATATATATATATATATAAAAAGTAAGTTTGACACACTGACTTTCTCACATAAATTAATTGTGGCTCATTTATTATCCCACTCTGCCTTCATTTAACACCGGAAATGACAAATCGACAACACACCCACTGAGCAACAGATCAATTATTTAATTAAGCATAGTCAGGTGTGATTAAAATAGATGTCATATGGTAAGATCACGTCACCTCTCCATGAATGCTCCAAAACATATATAGCATGACGTGTCACAGTCTAAATTGGCTTCATTGCCAGGTTTTGGACCAATTAAATGCAACACAACTACCTCAACAATAACAACTAGTCTCTCTGATTCAACTGGGTTCACTGTAAGTATGGTTAAACTCAAAAAAAAAAAAAAAAAAGTATAAACAAATAAATCCTATTATCTTATCTCCCTCGTTAACTGTGCAATCTGTGAATTAAATAATTAGGTGTATGAAATGCAAACAAATATCTGTTTTAGTGAAGGCAGTGATCACTAATTCAGAAGCTGTTTCCATGGTTTTCTGGATGCGCACATGAAAATGGCCAAAGAACAAGTTGCACGTGGTCCTGCCTACTCAAGTCTCAAGATACTCTCTGTGTCAGTAAAATTAACAATAATGATAATTTGGGGTGGTTTGTGTGTTTGTTGGAGGAATTTTATGTATACAGGGTCTTTTCTAGGGCTGGTTCACTTGCCATGACAGAGTTAGATTATATATAGCTGTCTAAAGTGTTGTTTCATAACGCGTTTTCACACACTTTTTTCTTTTAAATAAAAAATGTAAATTAAGTTGTTTTAATTTCAAATGTCACCTAACAATTTTAATTAAAAAGTTATTTATTATTTTTAGTATAAAAAATATGTTTTTTAAAAAGCATAGAGAATGAATTTTCTAGAAATCGAATTTATTTAATCTATTTCATTGAAAATCATATTTTTTCAACATGTTTTAAAACGCAGTCTAAGATGAAGTTGAATTTTTTTTTATTTTATTTAAAACTTTCTTTTGGAATTAGTTTTGAGTAAATATTATAGTTTAAAGTTTTTAGAAAACTTATTTTCATGATTAAAAATTATTTTTCATTTTCTTTAAAGCACTTGGATATAGTTTTTAATGGAGACTATGAAATATAAATGAAGTCTATGCGTCAAATAAACTGAGCCCCCATTTGGATGGGGAATGGTGTTACTCTGAATAGATAATTGTACTAATATAGATAGCAATTTCACATGAATAAACGATTTTATGTTTATTTCTGTTTTAAATTATTCATATTGAAAAACGTGATAAAATAGTTTTTGTTATTTGTTTAACTTGGAATTGATTAATAATAAATGAATGATAAGTGGTGAATATGCAGTTTATACTTTCTAAGCCCCCGTTTGGAACGGGAATAAGTCCCTGGATAACCTCGGATAAAGGGAATAAGGGATAAAGGGTGTTTGGATATATAAAATAACTAGGGATAAAGTATATCAGAATAAACTGGTATATGGATTTCAACCAACCTTTGGAATTAAAGTTATCATTAGTTATTCCACTCAAAGAATATGTGAGCTCACTGTCAAATCAACTGTCATCACCTCTTATAAATCACATGTCAAATCAACTATCATTATTTTTTCACCTTTTATAAATCCTTATCCATACTTTATTCACATTTTACCCAAACAACAAAACATTTATTTTTACGTTTACCAAAGAGAATAATCCAAAACACAACCAAACACAAAATCACTTTATTCTCACTTATACCGAAATATATGTATACCCAAGAATAGGTTCTATTTCTGTTCCAAATGGGAGCTTATAAATGTTATTTTGGCCCCTGTTTGGATATGGAATAGTGCAGGGGATAAGTGGGAATAAAACAAAATAGATATTTTTTGTTGTTTGGATGCAGGGAATACCGAGGGGTAAATTATGTCAGAATAAACTAGTATAAAATGGTATATGGATTCCAACCAACTCCTATAATTAAAATTATTTCAAGTTATTCTACCCAAAGAATATGTGGGGCTACTATTAAATCAACTGTCATCACCTCTAATAAATCATCTGTCAAATCAACTATCATTATTTTTTCACAGTTTATAAATTCTTATCTACACTTTATTCACATTTTACCCAAACAATAAAAAATTTATTATTATATTTTCTAATGAGAATAATTCAAAATACAACCAAATACAAAATCACTTTATTCTTATGTATACTAACTTATGCTAGAATAATTATATATCCAAGAATAAGTCATATTTTTATATTGGTTTTAACCCTGCTTATACTTGCATTGTTATGCCAGTTTATACTCCTTAAAAAGAAACATGTTTTTCCTCTATCCATGCTTATTCTGCTTTACATATGTGTAGTAGTGTATTAAAACAAATATAATATATGATAAAAGTATATGGTAAATATGACTCTAATTATATACTATAAAAAGAAAAATCTTGCTTTTGGTCGGTGCCAAGTCTCAAATCAAACGAGTCGCTATCGCTAATTGCGGTGCATGAACTTTTTTGAACACAAGGAAATGAATCTGAAAAGAACAATTTTGATTTCGAGACACGTAGCGAATACTTTTTCTTTAAGGCAGATATGAAAGTCTAAAAAACTGAATGAGTCTAACAAATTATTTATGACAGATATGGATGCAAGTTTAACAAGTTATTTTAGATTGAATGAGTCTTTTTGAGAAGGAAGAAAAAGATTAAATCCGATATCCCCTATTTAATTTAAATCTCAATTGCTTGATCTCTTCGTCGATCAACGGGCTCTTGATTGATCTCTCAGATACAACAGTGGCCTTTAATTAATCGGATTTTACACACATAATGCATTATACAAAATGTTTAAAATTAGGGAAAAAATCTATATAACCCCTTGCAATCTTCCTGATATCCATATAACCCCCTATAATCTCGATATATCCATATAACCCCCTCTAAACACACCATAAATGCAAATAACCCCCCACAGTTATTTTTTTTTAACAGAATTGAAATATTTTAGACATGTTGTGTTATCTAAACTATGGTTAACAAATATGTATGCTTTTAACTCCCGAAAAACGGTCAATACTTAAAAAAAAACCCCTCATATTTCTAATTTTACATTCTTTTAGGGTTTTTTTTTGAAGTATTGACTGCTTTTAGAGAGTTAAAATGATACATATTTGTTAACCATGGTTTAGATAACGTAATATGTCCAAAATATTTCAATTATGTTAAAAAAAATTTAACAGCGGGTTAGTTATATGGATATAGATTACAGGGGGTTATATGGATATTAGGAAGATTACAAGGGGTTATATGGATTTTTCCCTTAAAATTAATGCAATATTAAAACATTACAAACATTAAATGTTAAAATTATACATGTGCGCATATATACATGTAATGCACATACAAACCCATGTATATTTGTACTTGCTACACATTAACAACATGTATGTTATGTCATCCCTTATATATTACTCTAATCTAAATATTTTAACCAATGTAGGATTATTTGAAAACTCTCTTTACAAAACTTAAAATTACAGTATAAAATAAATAAAATTACATAGAAATATGATTTTATTAAATCGCATTTAACGTAAACTCCCGCCGTTGATTTCACTGTGGGACCACCAAATCGTGCCCGTTCAATGAAAGCGTTCATTCGAGAAGTTCATTACATGGTGAAATCCCATGACATGAGGGGTGCATGTCATCCATCATGCATGCATGATGTAGAGACGCATACGTGACACATCGAGACTTGGATGATCGACCTCTATAAAGTGGCGCCTCTCACGGTCCAAGCTTTCCCTCGAAAACCGACACAGAGAGAGAGAGAGAGAGAGAGTGAGAGAGAGAAGGGGATTTCGAAATCTCAGGTTCTGAAGAAACCTAGGGTTTGATATCAGAAACCCTAGCTTTATCTTCGTTTCCGTCTCTCTCTCTCTCTCTCGTCATTCGTTGCATTTGTTTCGTCGGGTGTTATTCAGATCTGCTGATCGAATCGCAGATTTCCAAGCCGTTCGATTCGACTTGATTTGATCAGATTTGAAGAGGCTTCTGTTTCGGCAGAAGAGCCAGCTTTTTGTCGCTCTCCTCCCCCCAAAAACTTCAAGTGAGACATCAATGCTTGTTTTATTTCTTGCATGCTTTTAATGTTGGTGTTTTTTCCCTTCTTTTTTGGTACATTTTACAGTTCTTGGTGTGATTTTTGGTTTGTTGTCATCTTTGAAGTCGAATCGTGCAATGCCGATGAGGGAAATTATTTATTTAATTTTTGTGCTTTTTTTTAAAAAAAATATTTTGGGGTTGCTTTTGTTGATGGGAAATCATCACTATATTTTTTTAAAAAGTACATTTTCTTAAATATTTGATTCCTTCTAAAGTTTGTGGTACATCATAATTTTATAGGCTTGTGAATCTCTGCTTCTATTTTTAAATTTTTTTATTTAAATCAGTTGAGCTTAATCAGATACGATTTTTAATTTGTTTTAAACAGAGAACGAGACAATGGTTCTGTGGGTGTTTGGCTATGCCTCTTTGGTGTGGAACCCAGGGTTTGAATATGATGAGAAAATCATAGGCTTTATCAAGGACTACAAGCGCGTGTTTGATCTTGGTAAGGCTAGACAATGTTGTTGGATTCACTATGATCGGAACATTTGCATCTTCCCTGTGAAGGGAACTTGTTCTGTGTTTCACTGGTAACTGTTGAATGACTCTACTGCAGCTTGCATTGATCACAGAGGCACTCCCGAACACCCTGCTCGGACTTGCACCTTGGAGGCCAGCAAAGGGGCGGTTTGCGTAAGTAGAAACCAAGTCACTTTAGATTACAATGAATTAAAGAAATAAGAATAGAAATATAGATAAAACATATACGGGGGTTGGGTCTTTGGCTAGAGCCATGTGTTTCCTTCCGTATGTCTCAAGTTTCAACCACACCCCCCCCAAGCTTACCTGATGCACATGGTTTGTGGTGATTTTGTGCATCCAGGTTTTTCCAACTAATGTTGGGGTTCCTCCTCAATACAATAAAAATAAAAATCCTGATGGGTTCTCCAAAGAAGATGTGGTATTTAGGAGGCCCATCTATCTTGAAAAAAGTTGCGCTTGGAATACTCTTTTCTACACTTAGGTTTCAAATGCAAACATAATTTACTAGCATTACTGTAGAATGTGAATTTGTATAACAGTCGCGAGTACTATAGACATTGTGAAAAATTTTGTTTTCTGAGTAGATCCTCTTTCTGTTTTTGGTTCTGAATTATTTTGTGTTTCTTCTATCAGTGGGGTGCGGCTCTCTGTGTACGGGGAGGCCCAGAGAAGGAAAGGGCAGTGATAGAGGTGTGAACTTTATGAATTTTTGAGCTTCTTGAATTTGATGATATCATCTATGTACTTGGAAAGTTCTTAGGATACTGAATAATTACCTTTCCTTTTCAGTATTTGGAAAGAAGAGAATGCGAGTATGACCTGAAGAGTCACATAGATTTCTATACAGTGAGTCTTTCTGATTTTGCTAATGAATCTCTTCCTTGTGATTTCTCTTTACATTTTATATATATATATATACATGTTGATACTAACTTTTCCACTAACCTTTGGTGTTCCAATTTTCAGGAGGGAGATCATCTAAAGCCAGCTTTGACAGGAGTTCTAGTGTAAGTATTCTGATCTCAACCAACTGAGCAACCTTTTTTTTGTTAGGTAAGCGGTGGGACTCGGACCCATGATCTTATGGTTGCAAATTTTATTGTCAACCATTGAGCTATAGGTCCAAGCCCCAACTGAGCAATCTTAAATAACTGAAAGCAATTTAATACCTACTGTTGATTAGTTCATTGTTTAAATTGGGGTAGCTGCAACACCATTCACCTAAACCAATGATGAGTTATATTTATTTATTTATAATATATTTTTTCTCTACTGTAGATTCACTTCAACCTTTGAGGAATCCAACAAATATTATCTAGGCCCTGCACCTTTGGAGGATATGGCTAGGTAAAAATTATCTTATCCTTTCTCCTTGTCTTCATTGTCTCTTTCTAGACTTGAGATTCTCTATCACCACATATACTTGTTATATCTTTATGGAATCTCTATCTTTCATCTTGCAGGCAAATCGCTTTTGCTACTGGTCCTTGTGGGAACAACAGAGAATACCTGTTCTCCCTTGAGAAAGCCATGTCTGCTATTGGTAAGAGATCACTGACCTTAAACTACTATGAATCTGAAGTCACCCTATCCCTTTTTTTTTTTTTTTTTAAAGTGACAAATATATTCAATGAATCTTTGAATAATCTTATAGAAAACTTTGGATAAATATGTTGCTAACATGTAACACCCAATCCATCTGATTCTCATGTCCACTTCGTACTGAACTTCATGGATACAGACCGGTTGGTTTTCCATTAATGTGATATCCCTTTCTGTTGTCCCCTGATATTTTTAAATCATTTTTATATCAGATGAAAACATTTTGTCATCTATCTCTGATGTCACAGAAGAGTCAAGAGACAATTAAAGCGAACCTTTCCTCAACATTCATTAGGAGTTTTCTGTGTGTTGGACTTGATTTTCATGCCACTTATGAATTTTTTTTACTTGTATGAAATAATTGGGATGCTTAGGTCATGCGGATGATATGGTGATTGAACTCGCAAACGAGGTGAGGAAGGTGGTGAGAATGAGTGAGGAGAAGGTGGTAAAAGGGGTCCAAATGTTGCTTAGGACCCGCCTCCCTCATATGCATCCACTTCCACTCCCGGAGTCCACAGTCGTTGCTCTTCCACTCCAGGAGACCGCAGTCATGGACAATTAGAGAGAGAGAGAGAGATAGAGAGGAATTGATTGAAAGATATGATTGAGGGGAGGATATTATTAAACTTTTAATACTAGAAGAGAGAATAAGCAGAGGATATCTAATCTTTTTAACTATACTTTGTTTCGACAACAGTAGGCTTAGAGTTATGGCCCTTTTTTATTTCTATGTATGAGCAAGTGACCTTTGAAAAATATTGAGTCAATAAAGGAACTGAGCAGTTTTTGCAGTGGTTCACTTTTTTTTTGTCGCAAAGTATATTTTATTATGTGATGGTTTTATATGCCAAATTCTGGTCATGGATATTGTGCATATCTGTTGTTGAAAAGGTGTTTTCTTGTGATCCCCCATTTATCCAGATCAACGATCAACCTCTACCTCTCTCTGAAAGAATCACAACAAGCAGACCAGAGTTGGATATTGTTATGCCTTTCACATGGTTTTGTTTCAAAAGCGTATATTTCATGTTTCAAATTATGTACCTTCAAAAAACAAATGAAAATAGAACACCAAAAATAAAAATATATGTATTCAATTCATACAAGTATATAAAAGAATGCACTTCATTAATTAAATATATACAATAAACAAATCAAAACATATGCACTAGAAAAAATAACTGCATAACATATTCCATAACTCCATAGTGTCCATCAAAGTTCATAATTTCAGTGACTGGTGCATGCACCTTTTGATTTGAGACATTTCAATTTTGACTCCAATAGTCTTGATTACCAGGCTAAAACTAACTAAAGGGGAAAAACACAGAACCTGGCCAACAGGATTACATGATCAACCAAATATTTTTTGCTGATTTGATTATCCACTCCATAGTGTCCATCAAAGTTCATAATTTCAGTGACTGGTGCATGCACCTTTTGATTTGAGACATTTCAATTTTGACTCCAATAGTCTTGATTACCAGGCTAAAACTAACTAAAGGGGAAAAACACAGAACCTGGCCAACAGGATTACATGATCAACCAAATATTTTTTGCTGATTTGATTATCCACCACTTGTGGACTTTTTTTTTCCCCTCATTTTTTAGTGTGACAAAAGATTGAGTCTTGCTTGTAAGATCCCAAACAGAACCAACAAAATTTCATTCCAAAATGCAAGTACTTGTACAATGACCAAAGATGTTGAATGGATGTATTAAGGAATACATCATGAAGAGTTCGACTATCACTAACAATGCTCAAACAAACACACATCCAAAGGACATCAGAAATGCATGACAGATACCCCCTCACAACCAGTCTCATAGGTACAGCGAATTGGCAAACATGATACCACGCCGTAGGCTTTCACTTGCTGCTGAGAACTTCTTCTCCAAATCAACCTCTCCAACAGAACGTGCGGCAGCGCTTAACTGAACATGAGATTTATTAGCAGATAGTAAAACAGATCATAAAAAGATGCTCAATAATCAATATCATTATGTAGACCCATGCATCAGACACATTATGTGATAATGATATGGTGGATTTTTACAACATGGTTGAAATAAAATGAAGTCATTTTTCCTAGAAACTGAATAAGGCCTACAAATGAATTATCAAACAAAATAAGGATTTACAAAATGTCAAAGAGTCCGTGTTCATATGAGCCAGCTTAAGGATCTATAATACTTGGCTTTTGGCTTCTTTGTCTATTAAATCATCTTCTTTTACCTAAATAGAATACCTCCATCAATGGATTATGTGGCATGGAACCATCTTGCACGCCATGAAATGCAAATCATGATGTGGTTTCATCACAGGCTATGAATTTTGTTTGTTCTATACGAAATCCTTAATTATTTAGAAAACCACTGTTATACAACTGAAATAACAAGAAACGGCATCCATAACTAGAAGACTGCACAACAAGAAGTGGATTTATCCAAATAAAGGAGAAAAAAAAGTCCCGTTCATGGGGCCCAATCAATCTACCAAATTTATTTTATGCACTAAAGATGTCGGTTAGAATGATCTGCTAACCGATATTTAAATTCCTTTTATATCAGCAAATTCAGCATTAATATGGATGTGAGTGGATATGAGAGCAGCAGGCAAATCAAATTACCTGATTCAAAAATTCATCCAACCTTCTTGCATGGCGTATAATGCTACCTTCAAAAATATCAGTCATCGCAATGACCTCAGCAAAAGTAGCACCCTGGAGATGAAATTTAGTGAACCAAGATGATACCAATAAGCATCAGTTATAAACAGTTGAAATCTCAGCTGCCAAAAAATAGAGAATCCAACATGTATACGACATAAGAATTGTTTAAATGATAGTTTAGGATGAGCAAAACCACCATTCTAATTTCCAGATAAAGTATAAGAAACATCTGACAAGAGCACGTGTAACCTTTCAGTTCTTTTCAATAACTCATGCCTCCGAATCTATTTTGAAACTCAGGCTGTTCTTTCTACGCAATAGATGTTTACCGATGCCCACTTTCAAAAGACATACCTTTTTTTTTCTTCTATAAAAGGTAAAAATAAAAATCAAATACTTCTCATGACATTTTCAATTTTGATTTAGCCCTTAATTTTCTTATTTCATAATTTTCCCCTTCTTTTACTTACCTTGTTTTTCTGTGTGTGTGGAGAGTCAAAATATTGCATTTTTAACCAGGGAGATATCTTTTGGTTCATCCAGTAAATAGTTATTGTTGCTGTCCATAGCTAATAACAAGGTGCAGCATCCCACATGTTGATCAAATGCACCACTCTGTAATATAATTGGCACGGTATCTGCTGAGTTCAGTTAGATGTGACCTCAAATTGCAGATTTGAAACACAAGGACAGTTATTGACAGACTCATTTAGATTTTAAAACTATACCACAGCCATGCATATAGTTGACATCATGACTACACCATTATTGAAATGACAGGATCGGCTTATCAGAACATCTGATTGAACATTTCTTTCAAATAATATCACAGTAAGACCAGAACAAACCTTGGACCAGCAATAGATGACATCCATCAAATATGGCCGAACAGTTGATTCCACATACTCATCGATTTGTATTTCTAATTTGCATTCACGTTGAATCTGCAGATGTATGTAAAACTCCGTTTTTATAATAGTTTCAATCAATTGCATTCCAATACACGAAAATGGAGTTCAATCACATGTAACAAACCTCAGCGATTCTTCTTGCATTCTCCTGAAGTTGCTGCAATGGTTTTGCAAGCTCACCTCTCAAATGTATTTGTTCATTTGATTTATCTCCTGGGATGAAGCAGCTCGCAAGGGCCGCAATTTGATGGTGATTGAGATCGTTAAATGTACCTAACAATCAATCACATGTTGAAGCTGGAAAATGGTGAAACACTAATTTAGAAAAGAAAAGCACATCATAGAGTGAGGCAACAATTTACCATTAAACATAAGCTCTGTGACAAGAAGTTCATCCCCTGTGTCTATCAAGCAGGCAGCCCGCCCCTTTAATTGAACGACCCCATCAGAATCAATATGGCCAAGTTTCTTCAAGACACGTGAACGATTTTTCAGCTCATCACGGAATTTTTGAAGCTGAATAAGAAAAATGGTATCATCAGCCAAAGAATCAGCATGTAGCACTACAAAAGTATGGTGATAATACTAGTCCAGGAGATGTGATGATGCATGTAGCACATTATATGTAGATCACGTTAATGTCTTCTTAACCATATATAGCATAACATTAGAACAAGTTGGCCCATACTCGAAAATAACTTATGGACTACAGAAACCAGCAAATTATTGGTACCTGTGACTCCTTCATTTTGGACTTTATCTGTTGTATCTGGTGGTTAACTTCTGCTTTTCTCTGAAACCACTTGAATTGTTGCTCACTTTGGCCAGACTATAAGCATGCATCACATACAGGCCAATCGTCAATTAAAGGTTAACTAGGTATAACTACAATGTCAATGATAACTTAGTCTGAGAGAAAGACAGTACCAGAAATTCAAATCCACAAAAATTTTGTAGGCATTGAAGTTTTAATAAAGAGGTAAAATCAAATGACAATATAGACCTTATGCAGTGGATGCGCAATTCGTTTCTTCTCAAGTTCCTCAATCTTATTGACCAACTCCACAAATTCTGGATCCTCAATGCCCATATCCTGCAGTGACGGCATATATATGATAAGGGGACAAACTATTTATGTTCTATGAGGTTCTTCGATCTATAATTCCTCATGTTTTTTACTATTCAACAAAAGCAAATTTGCATTAGTCCTTCACATGACATTAAACAATGATGGAAGACAACATTTTTGCTGATAGGCACATGAGAGCGGTAACAGCCCATGTTATATAGCAAAAAAATGTTGCGGATGGCAATTAATAAGCTGAAATGTTGAAGTACATTTTAAGCCATACCTTCATTGGATTAAGTTTTGGGAGTCCTTGGGGAAAACGTATTTCAATCTCTTGTACAGCCAGAAGTATACTTTGTCTTGCTTCAGGTGGTCGAAGATCAGAAGGGATTGCTACTCTAATACTGCTGATTGCACATAGAAGTGGTAAAGGAACAGGAACCTATGGCAGATAGTTGAAGAATATCATATCAGTGCATGCATGAAACTAAAAACAAACAGATAATTCTCAAACTTTGACTGCCTAGCTCATAAGAAGCATGAACTGACCCTGCTAAAATTGGTGCTTCCCATGAGCTTCAACTCACCACATGCATTTCACCCTTCTCGCCGGGACGAGGTGGGCATGGCTTTGGACGAGAACCACTCTCACTTGAACCAGGAGTGCAATGGAGCAGGGTATCCACTATGTAACCACTACTGCGTGAAGAAGCCAGCGCTGTGGGTAAAGTACCAGGTGGGGCTGCAGGCTTTTTCACCACATTGACCACTACACCCCATCCCCAATCAGTTCCACCATCCCGCACTTTAACCTGATTTTCAGAACAAATATCTCAAGACTGGGGTTTGAAAAGCACCAGATGAGGCAAAAAATTTATGATGCCAATAAACATGGTTCCTGAAGTTCATTGATGAACAAAAAAAAATCATGATTTAAAGAAAACGTATAATGAAAGAAATATAGTTTGGTGGCACTAAAGGATCAACCAAGAGACACGTTATAGAAACTGCAGCATGATGAGTGAAGTACATAATCCTGTGACGTACCAGCCTACCAGGTAGGAGGAAATACAGGATCCTTTCAGGTTTGGTGATTTCAGACATGACCTTGCTTTCAAGTTGTCCTATCTCAAGTCCCAGCTTGTGATACTCAGAAAGCTCAGCCTGTAAAACAAACTAATTATTATCGAGGAGAATTTTGATGTAAAGAATTTCATCTGAGCTTCAAAGGGAAAGGGCTGCAGAAAATCACCTCCCCAGAGGAGTCAAGCAAAGCAGCTTCTTTTTCCAACTTTGCAACCTTCTGTCCCATGTCTGGCAGTGCCTAATGGAGGTAGTAAGATGGCATCCATTGGTTATAATGTACTAACATGGACGGCAACATATGCACTGGGAAGATGGCAAATAAAAACCTTCTCATACTGAAACTGGTGAAAGGAATTCTTGATGACATGCTCGGCAGTAAATTGACCCTCAGCACGACTCATGAGGTTCAAAATAGTGTAGTAACTCAGTCTGAAAGTACTGACCAATGGAGCAGGTTTCCCCAAAACCATGTCTTTGAGAGAATCCATCTCCATCTAAAAACAACAAAAAAGGAGATCAAATAATGAGAGAAAATATAATGTTGTACTGGATACTGACATGAATAAACATTCATACAGACACTGTATGGCTAAGATCACCTGTTCATCAATCATTATTATACATATGCCACGTTCATCTTTCCCACGACGCCCAGCTCTTCCACTCATCTGTCCCAACAAACGAGCCATGCATGTTTTGGATTAGACGGAGAATTCCAAAAAATAAAATAAAAAGCAGTACCACATTTTCCAAGGGAATTTCACAAACTCTTTGAACTTGCCTGGATGTATTCACCAGATCCCATGTAACGATGACTATCACCATCCCACTTCTTAACAGTTGTGAAGACCACTGTTTTGGCTGGCATATTTAAACCCATGGCGAACTGGAAACACATAACCAATATAAATATGTTAACTAAAACAATTTATTCTGTTGAAGGAGATGATTCATGGTTACTAGAAGGGAACAAAGCAATAAACTTACAGTTTCTGTGGCAAAAAGAGCTTTTACAAGACCCTCCTGGAATAAAAGCTCCACTAGTTCCTTGATAATGGGAAGAAGACCTGAATGATGCACTGCAATACCTCGTTGAAGAAGCGGCAACATGAGCTCAATGGCAGGTAAATTCCTGTCTTCTTCATTTAAGCAAGCCACTGCATTCCGGAAGACCTGTTCCACAATCTCCTTCTCCTCAGCAGTATTGAAATCAAGCTTTGACATGGACATGGCATGCTGCTCGCACTCTCTTCTGCTAAAGCTGAAAACGATGACAGGTTGAAACTTTCGTTCCATAATCATCTGAAACACAAGAAGAAGCTTGATATGTGAATAATTAACATAAAATGAAACAGCATGAAGAGAAGCAATGAGGAGCGAGCCAAAGTAAATCTGAATGCAGCACACGAACAATTTTTAAATCCCACTACGATTTCCATCATATTATACTTTCCAGATTCTTCATGGTAGCACTACATCCACAGAAAGAGGTTTTGCAAGGTGTTTTGAAGTTCATACTACTATTTTAGAATCACATCAGATGATTTAGATCCTACTACACTTTGAAAAAGTCATTATTTCTCAGGGTTTCAGTGGAGAGTCAATCAGAGAACAACAGTTTGCATGGACTACCAAATTCTCCTTTGGAGGAGTGAACATGTAGTAAAACATATATTGAAATTTAAAACAGTGTGAAGCACAAAAAAAAAAATTCTAGCTAATCGCATGCCAACCAATCTCTCACCTATCCATCAACTAAAGCATGAGAGGGAAAACATTATTAAATTACCTTAACAATCTTGTAAATGTCAGAGTTCCCTTGAGCATTGCCAGCCCTTGCAATCCTCCCACCACCCCTCCCGCCTCCGCCCCTAAACCCACCACTCTTCTGCTTGAAGGTACCCTGCAGCGTCCCAAAATTGTCCTCCTTGAATTGCTGGTTCTCATCCACAACAAGATACAGACCCGACCCACCAATCGGAAACGCGTAATGCTGAAGTGGGGTTGGCCTAAAATCCGTATACACGACATGGCAAGGCTGCTTATGCAACTTACATACCCACTCAGCGAATTCAGTCGCATTTGACATTGTCGCTGACAGGAAAACCATCTTTATTGCCGGATACATGAAAATGATGCTCTCCTCCCAAACGACCCCCCGCTCCCTGTCCTTCATATAGTGAATCTCATCGAAAATGACCCAAGCAACCTCTTTTAGAACCTCCGAGCCTCTATAGAGCATCCCTCGAAGGATTTCAGTGGTCATGACGAGACAACTCGCATTAGGGGATAGGGTTACATCACCCGTCATGAGACCGACATCGGAAAACTCCTGATGGAGCTCTCGATACTTCTGGTTGGAGAGAGCCTTCAAGGGGGAGGTGTAGATGACACGCTGCTTCTCGCGGAAGGACATGGCGATGGCGTACTCGGCGACGGCGGTCTTTCCGGCCGAGGTGTGCGCGGATACAAGCACGGACTCCTTCCGCTCGAGGCAGGCGACCGAGACGCTCTGGAACGGGTCGAGCTCGAACGGGTAGGCCTTCGCCATGGGACCCTTGTAGACCGGGTCGGAGAGGGTCCCGTGGAGGGACTCGTCCTTGGTCGGGGCGTAGTCGTTGGGGACCGCCACCTCGTGGACGCACGTGCGGGAGGCGTTGTCGAGGGTCGCCTGACGCTTCGACGGCGGAGTGGGGTCGTCGGACGGCTGGGATTTCGCATCAGAGTCATCGACGGGGACCTTGCGCTTCGCCGGCGTTGTCGAGGACTCGTCCTCCATTGGTGATCTGGAGAAGAAGCTCAGATGATGAAAGAGAGATTCGGATCGGGTAGGGTTTTAGTAGAGTAAGGCAGGGGATGAATCATGAATGGCGGGGTTTTAGGGTTTGAGAAGAGAAATGTGAAACCCTAAATCGTCACTCGGAACCGGACAGTCGAGCGAGTCAGGAACTGATGATTCGGACGAGTCTAATTCATACATATAACTCACTTATGTGTTATATAGTTATTGCATTCTAGGATTCAAGTGTGACAAGAGTTGTTTGTGACTCGGATCTATTTTTTTTATTATTATTTTCAGATCAAATGTTAATATTAAGTATAGATCAAATGCAATCTCATGCACACTATCCGCACATGTTTTAATTTTTTTAAATTAATAAATTTTGTTAAATATATGCTTCGATGAAAAGTGTGTATCTCTTTATTTCGAATTGAATAATAAATGTAAAAAATTTTAGTTAGATATATTTCAAATTAAAGTGATAGATGACTAACAAGACATATGAGAATCTCTCATATGGACTCGGGGAGATGACAAGTTTTTCCAAAATTAGAAACCCGAGTCGACTCAATCCCGTACATCTGACTCGTCTCGTTTAATTAAAGAGGGGCATTTCTGTAATAATTCCAAACTCAGTAGTGACTTGCGCAAAGGGTCTCGTCTCTTCTTCCATCTCTCTTTATAACCTCTGCTTGTGAAGAAAAAACCCAAACAACTGTTTAAGCGAGGTCTAGGGTTCCTTCACTTCGTACTTACAAATCCAACCATGGATCTGAATCTGGACGCCCCCCACTCGATGGGGACAACCATCATCGGCGTCACATACGACGGCGGGGTCGTCCTCGGCGCCGATTCCAGGACCAGCACTGGTAAACGATGCCCTAGATTTCGTTTCGGTCGTCGCATGTTGTGTCTGTGATGCTGCTTTGTCCGAGCTCTCTCGCTCGATCCCTAACTTTTGATCGTATCGCAGGGATGTACGTCGCAAATCGGGCATCCGACAAAATCACGCAGCTCACCGATAATGTCTATCTGTGCCGATCTGGTTCGGTAAGGATTCCTTTTGTTATCAATTTGCCCTAATTTGTGTTATTGATGTCATTTGTTGTTATCCGTTGAATTCCTGTTGTGTTTCTGGACAAAAATTTGTTTCATCGTCTACAAGCAGATCTTCAGTCCGTGCATTCTGAATATAGGAATCTATGTATAGTTACTATAGTATTGTTTGTGATGGAGATGAGTTGTCCTAATTCTTGGTGGGACGCTTAAGATGCGTGCTCGCTGTAAATATGGACGGATAGTGATTTCGGTGGGATTTAAGTGGGCGTTCTTTTAGTGTCTGAACGCCCATAAAGAACCTCCATACATATCATGTCATCCCAGTAGTAGTAGATTGCAGAAGGTCCTTCTTTACTTGTTTGCAAAATGGGGGGTCTTTAACGTGATTCATCATACAGAAATCTATGTATAGAATTGTTTGTGATGGAGATGAGTCGTCCTAAATCTTGGTGGGACGCTTAAGATGCGTGTTCGCTGTAAATATGGACGGAAAGTGATTTCGGTGGGATTTAGGTGGGTGTTCTTTTAGTGTCTGAACGCCCATAAAGAACCTCCATACATATCATGTCATCCCAGTAGTAGTAGATTGCAGAAGGTACTTCTTTACGTGTTCGCAAAATGGGGGGTCCTTTTGCAAGATCATCATATATTTTTATCATTGAATAAACTCTTTGTATGCGATGCAGAGTGTTTTTAGTGGCTTTTTTCATGAAAGAAAGTGATAATCTTGTGATGTTCAGTGAATATAGTGAAAGATTAACTTAACTGCACATGTTTTTTCTCAAAATGACTTCTGGTTCTGTAGATCTTTTCTGAGAAATTGATCTGCCGCCTTGAATAATCAATGTTCTTCACAAGTTCTAGCAGAACTTGTTTATTTCCAATTTATTTTCCATGCGATGCCAGTAACTTTTGTCATGGATCTGGGCATGTGGCTAACCCACATTTTTTTTGTTCTTGTTATTTCATTGTTTGTCAGCTATATAAATGTAATGTTACTTGGCTCTTTTTTTTTTTTACTATCCAGAACAACAAAAGTATGACGTGAATTAATTTTCTTGTTTTTTTTTTTTTTCACTTTTTGTTCATGTTACCTGGTTTTTTAAAGTTACTGCTTTTGTCATTACCATATTTTGTTGTAAACATGTTGCATGTAATGTCATAGTCATTTCTATTCTCCTATTGTTTGTTTAGTTTCATAATTTCTTTTTTCTTGCAGGCAGCCGATACTCAAATCATATCAGATTATGTCCGATATTTCCTTGATCAGCATACGTAAGCTGACTTGTTTATATATATATATTTCTTTTGGGTATCTGGATTTGTTTCTCTTTTTCCCCCCTTCTTGGTATCTCGTCCAATCTATATCTGTTTTTAAATTTTTGAAATTATAAATTGGGACCTATGTACTTGTTGATCAAGTTAATTCATTTGTGTTCATATGCAAGTTGCATTATTTTTTCTTTAAAGCTAATCATACAATGTATATAGGGATTTGGATGGGCATTATGCACCACTTTATGTGTTGATTACTTAACCTCACTTTATGTGTTGATTACTTGACCCATCCTTCCTCATTTTGCAAGTACATCATTTCCTTTGATGTATGGATATGAAGTTCATCTCTCCATAAAATAAATAGTCATATGCATCATAGACGATATACTGATATAATATTTCCTCATGTCAAATATATGTGTAATGTATTAAGATTAAGACATACAGTTGACTTTATTCCTCATGATCTATCAAATTTTGCCTTCAATATTCATTAGGTTTGTTGATCAAGTGTTCAACCTGTACTTTTGAAAGTTTCATTTGTTATTTGATGCAGTCTATGGGCTACCCTTAAATTAATCTTTTTTTTTTTTTTTTTGTCATAGATACTTTATGGTCCTCTTTGGCAATGGTATAGTGACAAGTATAATCATGGCATAAAACTGAAATGATATTCTAATGCCATTTGGCAACAATATATTTGGAATGTATCTATTACTCTAATAAAATTTTAGCCCTCAAACAGTGGTCTAGCTACTCCAGCTAAGTTATGGTCTAGGATTTCTATCATTTTTTTCACTCACTGTATTTTTTATAAACTAAATACTATTTTATATTGCCACCCATTTCACTTAGAGATAAAATTAATATTTGAGTAAATATAGATTATATACCAAATGACTGCCAAAGATAAAAGCGGTTTATACAACGAGTCTTAACTTGTTACATTTTCAAAGATAAAATGGGTTATGTTTACAGGTATCACAATACATTACATTGTGATGTTCTTAGCCAATAAATCTTAACTTGCTGCCAAAGGAAGATTATATGTCAATTAAATCACCTAGAAAGCTAGACACCTGGCCACTACCTAGGCTTGCACTATGATGTATGCATATTTATTGAATCTATATTTCAATTTGTTTTTAGCTTGAGGTATAAATCTCTGTCTGTAATATTGTCGTCTCATGTCTTATCTTGACGGTGGCTTAGGCAATGTGGCTTGCGAGAAATCAACTCATTTTAATGGCATGACCTTTTTGTTTTGAGAAGGTGTGGGACTTGGTGGAGAGGTTTATCTCGGATTGGGGGAGGTTTGTGCAGGGGCTTCTAGCGTATGTTTTAAGTGGGGAAGACTAATGATCGAGGAGCAATTGCTTTGTATATGGGCAAGGTGTTGACATCTTGTCTTCACCTTGCTTTTCCTTTTGGTTATTGTCTCTTTTTTCGCTGTTTTCTTTGATTTGCTTGCTAGCTACTTCTTGTGTCAACTAGTGGATAGCCAATACTTTTCTTCTCAACACAAAAAAAACTGTCGTCTCATTGAATGGCATTATCTCCCTTGGGTTTGAGGGAAATGGTTTTTGGAATCGGAGTCCTTATCTTTTGAGTGGGGGAGGGGTTGGGTGATTGCATATGGTGTTGTAGGTCTTCGTAGTTGAAGAATATTGATGTGTGCTTTTTTCCTTTTATGGAAATTCATCATCTTTTTATTTTTTTTCTTTTGTTTTGGTGTTTTGTTGGGGAAGGTTAGCCCATCGTTTCCCTCTCTTCTTGGAACTGTACCTTCAGTTTATTAAAATTTTGGTGGTGTGCCCCTTTTAAAGAACAACTCTGCCATCCTATTTAAGATTTTACATTATTGGTACTTATGATTATAAAAGAAATACAATTAATGAGCATTATGACATCTCATGGAAATTGCTTTGGATGTAGATTCCAGTCTTTCCAACATTTTCAATATGTATTTTGAAAATATATATAGGAATTGTGATTGTTAAAGTGCCATTGCTGAAAAAAGCTCTTGATTCCAGTTCATTTTTAGTTATTGACCTAACTTTTTATTTTACTTTGACTTTGATTGTAGCATACAACTTGGGCAGCCTGCAACTGTAAAGGTGGCAGCCAATTTGATCAGGTTGTTGTCCTATCAGAATAAGGTACGGCCACTCCCTATTTATATCGGGCTTGTATCACGATGTTGTTTTTCCTCCAATTGATTTAGTTTCCTTATATAAGAACCCAGTTTAAAAGCTAGAAATTTTTTTATGTACCATTTCATATCTAAGCTAACCAAACTGTGCTTGTTAGCTGAAAACATATAATGTTTGTTTGCAATTTAGTTTAATTTTAATAGTTATAGATCATGGATATCTTAATGCAGTGATCACGCGTGAAGCTGCTTGTACTATGTTTTATGAGAAACACTTGAAGCTTTGTTCCTTGATTCAATTTTTCTGAAACATAAGATCAATATGCCATATTTGATGATACAATAACCGACTGAAACAGTATATTACGTTCGAGAACTCCTTATGTCTCTTCCCCCTTCCCTTTTCTTTTCTTTTCTTTCAGCATTATTATTATTATTATTATTATTATTATTATTATTATTATTTACTTAGTTTCTTGTTTGGTGCTTAACCTGCAGAATATGCTTCAAGCTGGTATGATTGTGGGTGGATGGGATAAATATGTAGGAGGACAAATATACTCAGTTCCTCTTGGCGGTACAATTTTGCAACAGCCCTTTTCCATTGGAGGTAACTTTAGTGAAACTTCAGTATAACTGATTACTTCCTCTTAAGAGTAAATGTGATGTATGTATATGGATTTGTCAATTATGCAAAAGAACAGTAATTGACAGAAACAGTTCAGCACATCTCATAATTAGATAGCACTAGCAGGGTGATGTGTGTTATATTTCTCTTTGTAAAGTGAACATGCGTGTGTGTATTAACCAAATTTGCACTAATTTTTTTTTTCCACAGGATCTGGCTCTAGTTACCTCTATGGATTTATGGATCAAAGTTGGAAGGAGGGAATGAGCAAGGATGAAGCTGAGGTTCGTATTATTTGCTACATTTTTTTGTTGTCTTCCTAGTAAAGATTCAACATTTCAACTTTTCCTATATTTTATATATCATTTACCTAGTAATAATATTTGACAAAGTAGGCCAGCCAATCTTTTACCAGCTTCATATGATCTCACCATATACGCCTGTCATACTTATTTAATATATCTACCAATCTTGAGGCCTGCATGTGCACTCTAGGATAAATATATTCTAGAATGTTCTTCATCCAAGGATGCAATATGGCATTTTTTTTACTGCGAAGATCTATTGATGGTTGGCATTAGCTAAACAATGACATCGGATAGCATTAATGAATGCAGAAGCTAGTGGTGAAGGCAGTCTCTCTCGCAATTGCTCGAGATGGGGCGAGTGGTGGAGTTGTGCGCACTGTGACTGTAAGAACATTTGATCTCTCTGTAGAATTGTCACTTAAGAAGATCATCATCGGTTATTGACAAGCCGAGTTTTTTTTTCTCTTTTTGCAGATCAATTCAGAGGGGGTGGAGAGGAAGTTCTACCCAGGGGATTCCCTGCCATTGTGGCATGAAGAGTTGGCTTCAGTGAACTCCCTCCTCGATCTACTCCCTGAGCCGATGTCTACTTGAGATTTGATTGCAGCCTCATGTACCACCATCTCTTATGTTTCTCCAAATATACAATCTTTTTTATGTACACTTTTTAAGCATTTTCATTATGATGCTGCACAAATGGTTGGAATTCTTAGAATTTCAAGGACTTGATGTTGCTCTGATGCATGATTATGAGCACCTCTTTAAATCAGTAAATATTTTTTTTATCTGAAAAAATGAAAAAAAAATTTAATTTTTCATACTGGAGAGTATAATACACATTCCTCTCGTGGAGTGTTTATGTGGTTGGGGACCGTCTCTAGTAATCAAGGCAGCAAAATGGATTTAGGGTGCGTTTGGTTGTATGATTGTATAGCATTTGTGATTATAGGAAGCTGCGTTTGTAATTGCGTAACCAAATAGTTTTACTGTAATAATTTCCTGCACACAGATTTTAGGTAAATAGTGTTTAAAAGCTGTGATTTTAAAAAATTAAGAAAGTGAACTTTCTACATAATCAGTTTTTAAATCTAGATTCCAGTAGAATCAATTTTATTAGGGTCCGTTTGGAAACACATATTGAAAAGTGACTTTTAGAATAAAGCTGCTTTTTAAGATGATTTTAGACCTTGACTTTTTTAGAATGTTTTTTTTTAATTCAGGAATCAATATTTGAAAGGAGTTTAATGTTTGGCAGAGAAAGTTGCTTTTCAATTCAAAAAATCGATTCCGACTAAAAATGGTTGTTTTTGAGCTTTTTAAAACACAGATTTCGAGGCAAAAATTAAAAGGAATCCAGCTTCTGATTCTGTAAAAAGCTGTCCAGTTTGGCTGCGCGATTTTAGCTTTTCAGCTTTTCAAAATGCAAACGCGCGCCCAAACGCGCAACCACTCCTTAGTGTTGTAACACCCGGTTTATTTTAATCTTAAACTTTCAGGCCGTGTGTGTGTGTACAGAGAAACCAAGACAACGATGGTGTACGAGGAGACGGAATCATGTCCCATCTATCACGATTTCAGAACATTTAAGAAACTCAATCCTTAGATATAGTTTTATACGTCTCTTTAATCTCTTCCACTTACCAGATCTCAGTTATATATCTCATTGAAGTTTTCTAATTTTCTAATGTTTGTTATGAATAATATTATTCAATTTAATTAAATATATATTTCATTTTTTATAAAAATACATAAAGACGATTTAAAAAAAATATGTGAGGGAATGTGCAGTCAGTTGTGTAACAATTTTTAACATTTAGACTCACCAGTGCTGCTTCCATTATGTATTCCAAATTACAACATTATAGTACAGATAACCAGTAGCATGAAGCCTACACATATACATTAGAAAATTTAGAGCTTTTTAACCACCCAGAAATAAATACAAGAAAAAAAAAACACAGATCTCCTCAACTAGTTAGTAGAATTCCTGTCTTCATCTCTTCCCCAGTGATGCCACCTTTCCATTTTTTTCCGGCGTGCATCGGAGATTAAAAATGTAGTTTGAAAGCCCCACTAATGTGTAACATCATCACACTTGGTTAGTGCAGAAAAAGCATTTCATGTCCCCAAACAGAAAATCTTGATTTGATGCCTCAAGTCTCTGCTTTACTCCAAGTGGTCGTATGATGCGGCGGCGGATGGACCAGAGTTTTGGTCACATTGCACCCTCCACGCATTCCCCCCGTCTGAACTGCTACAAGCCTGGTTTGGGAGGACATTGGTTCCAAGATCGCCATCCAAACTCATCTGTTGAACTTCTTGTGGGGACAGTATTCTGATACAGCGTACACAGTTCACAAACTCCCTGCATGAAGGAAGGTGCGGATGATGTGAGGAAAGTTAGCTTTACCTTCTGTCACCTTATTCTAGTCATTTTAAAAAAAGCATCCCTAAATTATCACTTTCTAAGAAAAATATTTGACCTATAGTATCTGTTTCACCATCAATATCAAGTCTTCAATGGATGGGAAGTTTAAAATTATTAACTTTCACCCGTTTATAAGGAAAAACTACAACAAAAAAAAGTGAAAAAACAAACAATCAAGTTCATTTGTAGTAGTTAAAAGAATTTCAACTTACTCCCACGGATCGTCTCCCACCAGAAGTACATCATTTTCATGATCAACATACACAAGTTTCCAGCCAATCCTCTGCCGATCCTCGAGCTGTCCCTCTATACTGAACATCCGGGCAAGATCTTGCTTCAGCTCATCATAGCCAGAATAACGGGTAATATCAATTGATCGGCCGACGGCCCCACGCTTGTAAACCTTTAAAGAAGCAACGAATGTTAGTCAGGCAGCCTAAATATAACAAGAATACCAAATGATCAACATGTTTTTGAGAATGAGAATCCATAGAAGTAGTACTTTTTGTGGGAAATGGCCAAATGGGAATGCCTACCACACAGATGCAAAAAAAATACTAGGGCCAAAATTGAGTTTGCATGACAGCATGCATCAAATGCAAATTGTCATTGTACCTTGGTGTATGTCCGCAACCGCTGGAACGGGGGATTTGACGGCACCCACGAGTTTTGATTCAAGAAGCTGCCATCATTAATGGTAGAATCAATTGAGTTGAATGCCATATCAGGCACCCCAAATGATTGAGAAACTATTGATGACGACAACTCCTGTTGACTTTCTTTAACCCCCGGGTAGTTGGACACCATGTTTGTTGGAAGATGATTTTCATAAGCCTTTTCATCATCAGGAATGCTTTTTGCAAGAGGAACATCGGGAGTCAGGGGTATGCCCAATGGACCATCTATGCTTACTCCAAAAAGCCTAGGATCGGGTGCCAGGACTTCTCCTTCTTGACCCAAATCTCTAAACAACATTGCATGTTGATTGAAAGATGGCAACATGTTTTGTTGCAATGACCCATCAGTCTGAGAAATGCACACTGAAGTTACCGAAGACGATGTGTCCAAGTAATCCATCTGTGCAGTCGTGCCCATGTATGGTTGTCGGGCCACCACATTATTCTGTCCTTTAGATATTGGAATTGAAGGCTTAATGTTGAATTCAGATTTTTGAGTCTCCTTGACCAAGTTTGGGCTTGAGTTGATGCCTTCAAATGAGCCAGGACTCAAAATTGTCGCGGCTGACTGACCCATGTCCTCCGAAGGCACTTTACAATGGATTGATCTGGCTAGGATTTGTTGGGGAGGGATTGAACAATTGTTTGTGGAAGGTGAAGTGGAACATGATGGGACATCATCAGTGAGTCCCGATTGTGCTCCTCCAGCTGCCAATAAATAGTTTCCAGATGTTGGGCACAGGTTGTTTGATGGAGGCAAATGGGATACCACACCAGGCAACTCAGAGAAGACAAATTGCTGCTGCTGAGGTTTCTGTTGTGGCTGCTGCTGCTGCTGAAGCATTGGTTGGGAGAACCGGACATGTGGTTGAGTATTATTTTTCATTGGAGTTATTGGTGGAATTGTTTGTTGTAGTTGAACAGACTGGGCAGGTTTTAGCTGCTGTTGAGCTTCAATAAGGGACCTCTGCTGCTCTTGAATCTGAGTCAATTGAGGCTGCTGAAGCCCAGTCTGTGAAAAAAGTGATTGTTGTTGTTGAAGCTTCTGCAATAACTGAAGCTGAATTTGTTGTTCTGATAGCTGTAACTGTTGATTTGCTTGGTGAGTTAGCTGTGCTGGATTCCTAGCTTGCTGTTGTGGCTGTTGCTGCTGCAGTTGATTCTGGAGTTGCTGATGCTGATGCTGCTGCTGCTGTTGTTGTTGCTGCTGCTGTTGCTGCAGGAAGTTCTGCCTTTGCTGGTTGTTTGGGAGGCTGTCTTGTGGCTGATGATTCTGAATTAGTGGCTGTTGCTGCTGGATGTGATTTTGGACCAGAACCTGAGGTAAGACTTGGGTCTGAGTTTGGTTCATATGAAGTGTTTGATTGACTAACTGCTGCCTCTGTTGCTGCTGATTGATGTCCTGAATTTGTTGGGGTGTATGATTCACATTGGAAAGTTGGTTCGCGGTTATTGGAAGCTTTGGAATCTGTTCGAGTTGGTGGGATTGAGATGGTGGCTTTGGAGCAGTGAACTGTATGTTGTTCTGTTGTAATAACTGCGCCTGCAATCCCAGTTGCCGTGAAAGATCTGCTGAAGCCAGGTTTTGAAGAACAGGTGATGCAAGTGTGCGCAGATAGTCAGACTGCATGTTCGAGTTGGAAAATGCAGAATTAGAAAATGCAGAATTTTGTGGCATGTTCATCCACCGAACCAGGTTCAAGCCAGGAATTGCAGCATTCTGCGACTGAGAATCCTTCATGCAGATGTCCTCACCAAGCCAAGGCAATGTTCGTTTGAAAAGATTTTCGATGTCAGATGAATCATCATCTGCAATGCAAATTGATGTTAGCACTCACTAAGTTACAGGACTTGTGTATTTATCATTCTGCAGGCAGTACCTGGCATCCCTGGTTGCCTAGGTCTCTTGGATCTTAACATAGGTGGAGGATAAATGAAAAATGGGGCCGCTATGGGTTCAATCTCCCAAATAGAAACCTTATTGCGCCGTTCACCTGCTGCAGATTCATCCCAGCCAACCTGTTAATGAACAGAGAATGGTTAAAACATGAGTCTCTATCTGAAAGAAAAACATCGAACAAAAGATATTGTATACACCTGCAGATTACGCCATGGTGAATTCTTCCATCTCACAGAATCAAGATCACTGATGCCAGTTATTGTACCCATATACCTGCATAGAGGAATACTAATATTATTTTTCTTGGAAATGATATTAACCTTGTAGTCAGATTACTATACTCCAGGTTAGATAAAGAAAAGTTGCTGAAGAAATGTACACAGCAAAAGAAAACTCAAAAAGGAATAATTTGAATTGCTTAATTCTGATGAAAAACAAATGCACATGAGTAATTGCTAAGGTTCGAGTGGCATTGTTAAAAGTAATATATCTAAAATCAACAAAATTGAAAGGTGAAAGCTTAGAAAGTCACCTTCTTGTTCCCGATTCTTCAGTTTCAAACAACATCCGAAAGCGCATGCCAAGAGATATCTGGTTACTATAGATCGCTTTGTTGTACTTGGCTAATGGAATGACAAATTCTGAAGGACTCGCCCTGCAGAAATATGGACAAACAAATTGAGGGTATTCCATTTTATGCGAGCTTAATAATACTCAAACGGCATCAAATATAATGATCACCAAATTATGCTAGCAAACCTCGGATTGTAAAACACAGTGAAAGGGCTATGGTTGGCAGCAGCATGGGCTGCTGCAGCAAGAATTCCAATATGCATGCTATCGCTTGACAAAACGGATGATGACATGTTGGTTGGTTGCCTATTAGCCCGCCTAATACCTAAGAGAAGCTGTTGCTTTTCATCCCTGCTCACATCAAACCGAAGTATTGTGAATCACTATCAAATCTCAAAACAAGACAAGAGACATTTAATTAAATTTTACCTAATAAATAAGACAGAATCACCAGCAAAAAGCCGCTTTCCACTCACAAATAAGCTCCAACCCGTCGTGAGCAAATGCCTTTTCGGTTGACCTGGGATTACAACCGAAATGTGATACTTTTCATATAGTCAAGTATGCAAAACAGTACGAACATATGTAATGGATTGGACCAGTGTATGCAATACACACTCGTATATTCACCATTAGGTGTTTGCGTATTTGCTTAGCATACAAAGTAAAAAAAGCAATTGCACTTGTGTCCAGATATAATTTAGTCAACCAAGAGGCTTGCGTTTGAAGGAAATACAATACTCAATTCAAAAAGGATTCACCGATGCAAATGCCTGGATAAATTTAAAATCCACAGAATGAGAATGCAAATAGCCTAACAAATTTTGATTGGCAACAACTTTCCTTGGTATTAAAGAAAAAATTTCAGTAAAGCAATTCACAACATGGGAACTTCTGAAACTCTTCCAGTGGCATTATTCAGAGTCTTACCTCTATAGATGTGACGGAAACGCCATTCATTATCATGCAGATCTCGTGCCATCAGCTCTTGGGCAGGTGGTTGCATAGAGAAATCCTATAATCATCATTTGACATTAAATAATTTTGAATTTGGTTGGATTCAATGTAACCAGTGTCCATTTAAAGAAGATTTACATTTACATACAAGAGGAGGGAAGATCTTCTCTGCTGCCCGACGAGGTACAGAAAAACCTCCATGGGTGCTTGTGTCACTGGCAGTGAGAGTTTTACAGAAAAAATCTGTCTGTGGCTTATTTGTTCTGAGTGCAAGATCTGATGCCAGCAGAGCCTCCTTGTCATACTGCCAAAAAACAAGCACGATGAATTCTCATTGGAGATTTAAGCACACAACATCATGAAAATTAGCAGCCAAAATCAGAGTCCTGTAAATATGCCAAGTTCAGACAAGATCATGGTATTACATTCAAAATCACACTTCTGAATGGCTTCTTCAGGATCTATATTACTTGATGATTTTATCTTTAATTCTATTCACACTTACTGTATTAACTGGCTGAAGTGTCATCTGTGCATATACTTCGTCTGTCTCTGCATCTGCCTAGAATTTTGAAAATCACACACATTTCAGCAAACGTAGCACTTCTTAAACATGAAAGCTTCATACAACTGCCAACCAAAAAAAATGAAAAAATAAACAGGACATACGTGCAATGTGACATTGTGGAGGAGGCATATCAACTTTGATGGTAGACTAGGATAATTTGGAATGTGGGCATCAGCATCCTTCTGCATGGAAGCCGCAACCTAAAATTGGAAATTTGAGAAGTTCAAATGATAATCCAGCCAACAATAAATAATAATTATAATTATAAAGAAAAATAGGCTGTGATCCATCCCCATACTCCTAAGCCTGTGCATATCCGCTCAGAATCCATATCCAAAATAATAATAATAATAATAAAAATATATCCAACGTATGAATATCCAAGAGTGCAGATACGGAAATTAATATATCCGCCTAAAAAAAAAATCCGAATCTGACATATATTGTGAAATTATATATGTTTGTATTACATAGCATTCAAATTCAATTATTTTACATGATTAATCATAATCTTAAAATTTTAAATAATTATTGCATTCCCTATGTATAATCTCTCTCATCTCCCTAATGTCACCAGATCACGCAAACTAGTATTTATATTTATCTTTAAATACATCAATTATTCAAATATAAATATCCGTTTTAGCTCCAAATCCAAAAAGATCTGAACTCAACTAATCGCATCTAATCCGAACGAGTTCAGTAGTGGAAACAGAAGATAGTCTGAGAATTAGATGAACAGAAACGCATGGTCCCCCTCCCCATTGGGGACGAAATTGTGGTCCTAAAAACGTAAAGACTAGTTCATTTTGTTAGACCAGTCAAAAATTCGCTGAAACTAAAACCATAACACAATGGGTTCACACAGAAAAAGAAAAACCAATGATTCCAAAGGCAACCCCTTTTTGCAGAACATCATGAAGCCGTGCTTGAAAAAAGTGACCAACTTTATAAAGAACCCTTTAAAAAAACATAGAATTTCAAATCCCTCCCTCCCACCCAAAGAGCAGCCCCATCCATCAATGGTGGTTCCACTCCAATGCTCCCGCGGAACAGGTTGGTTAAAGTGATCATCATCAACCACAAAAAGATCGTAAAAAGCACCCACCTGTTCGCTGTGGCCTTGGGGGAAGTAGACGACGAGGCTTCCGACGGGCGGCAGCGACACGAGCGGACCCGCGCACGCGTGCCAGAGCTCCGTGTTGATGCTCTTCTTCCCTGCCACGTGTCACCATCCAATTCGTCACACGCTCCAAACATTGCCCTCCCAAAATCGACGATTTTTTTTAAAAAAAACCATCATCGTCGAATTAATCGCCACCGCGATACAAGATCGCGCGAAAAACAAAAAAAAAAAAAAAAACTTCGAAGCGGAGTTGATATAACCACCCTCGCCGGGAAGGAGGGTGACGGTATCAACTCCACCGAAAAAACAAAACAAAAAAAAAAATTTCTCTCTCCACCCTCCAAACCTTCGCATGGATTCGGCGGCGGCACCGCCGCCGCGGGGGCTCCGGTCGTCTGGGGTTTCATCTCCACCGCACGATTTCGCCGGAGACCGTCAGAAAACGATCCGTGAAACCATCCCAGCTAAAATTGCGAAAAACACCTTGTCGGAGGAGTCGCCGGGGACCCGACAAGGGACAGACCAGAGGGAATAAATAAAAAAAGAGGGGCTGAAACGAACAGTAGCCGATGTTATGTTTATATTGTAATGAAAAAAAAAAAAAAAAAACACTCTCACAGACCTTACAAAGCCGGACATCCCCCTTTTAACCACACGTGTGGTTAATTCAATCCTAACCATGGTTAACCTCACCTGCTCAGATTAGCTGAAATAACCCAATAGTTTTTTTAGCACTGAAAAAGACTATTCTACCCCTATTTCTGATTGGAGGTTCATCTCCGCCAACCTGGGTCCGTGTTGACGAAATTGCCCCTCCCATATGATTTGATGGGCGTGCCTGTTTGGAATCGGTTCGTTGTTCCAAACGAACATCTTTGACGGAAATATTCTGTCTACGTGGCAATCAAAAGCCACCGCTTGGTAACGTATCCCTCGCCATCCGAGGTTTGGTTATAAAAGGCGGGGGTTATTTTGGTAATTTACGGGTCTCTTGAGTCTTGTCAACACTTTGAGAATAAAAAAAACCAATCCTTAATTCCGGTATATCTCTATCAACGACAGGAGAAGCGAGAGAAGGATTGGATTTTAAAAAACCACTCCATTCGTTCCCCATTCAGTCGTCATTCTCGGGCGCTTGAAAAGAACGGTCACTTTGATGTCGGCAAAGCCTCCACTCCTTTTAATAAGAGAGACATAGATCACAGTTCTAAAGTTATTCAGATTTTGAGAAGGAATCGTTATAATGTCATATGATGCACTTTCAAATTGTGTGAAAGTGGAGTGAGAGAGCATTAAAAGTTCGTCACTTTATGGTTTTTTTTTTCTTTTTTTTTGCGAGGACGTAATAGACGAATCCGTCCGGGGATAAATCCGTACTCGGACAAAAGCTGGTTTTGCTTTTAAGAGATGGTGCGGTTATTATGACCAACTAAGTTACTAGGAGCACCATTTTTTTAAACTCTCCGTCTCCCCATTTAACTTTCACTAACCTTATCTTATAATAAATACCTTTCTAATGCATTCTCAACCCCACCACGTATCTATTTTCAAATAAACCCCTCTCTCTTCTTCCCTTTCTCTCTCATTTTTTAGTATTCTCTTTCACATCCGGTGTTGCGATTTTCGTCATGAAGTTTGTAGACAATATCAACATGTGATCTTAATTTGATGTGTCGATTATAGATTTAATCTCTACAGAAACTGGTTGAGTAGTTATGTTGTCACTTTTTAAATCCAGTTTGATGTCATCCATCAACCCGATTGATACTAGATAACATATCTCCGTCAACTCTACAATATGTATTTCGACGTTGGTGTGTCATATGAACATCTCAGTTTATAGAAGCCCCAATTCGATCATCATCCGTCAACTCAATCAATAACAGATGTCATTACATTGTCAACATTACACCATTTATTTTAACATTGGTGTGTCAAAGAGGTACGACTGTTCAAAGAAGCTCCAATTCAATAGTTATCTATTAAAAGATATGGCGGGGGATAAGGATTTGATATATATTTTGATTTAGGTGATTGAATTGTGTTATTATTTGATTTGAAACGGTGGAATACATATAGGTGAAAGGATTATTGCAATATAATGGGAATGAGAATTTAGATTTTTTTTATTTTTTGTAATATTGAATGATGCGAACCGCACTCTTAAAAAGACGTGTCTGTAGAGATGAAGAGACCTCCTCCCTTTATCGGGGCGGAGAAACCGGACAGGGTCACGTGACTTATGTACGGACGGACTAATAACCGTATTAACGATAATAAAAACGGGTTTAATTGATGTTAATCACGATCGATCGATTAATAGAACCGCCACCTTTGGTTGATCCCCTGATGACGTGGACGCTCGCGTGTCGGCGTGACTGCGGGCCCCACTTGTCCAGTACTCCATTTGATGGTGACTGGTCTCTCTCGATCAATTCTTTTTTTTTTTTAATAAAAAAAAATTCGGGTTTGTTTTTGTTTTTAATTAAAATGAAAGAACATATTTAGTGTGGGACCCATTATTCGTGTTTCCCGGGGAGGGCACGGAGCGGGGTCCACAAGAATGATGGACGGCGGAGATGCGTTGTTGAACGGATGACGTGTCGGCTTGGCTAATATAGCCAAAGCTTCGGCTCAGAGACTTTTTTATTTTTTTCGACTGTGATGACGTCTCAAAGGTAATAATAAAAATTTTATTTTAAATTGAATAAGCTATAATAATTTTATTTGAAGGATTGATTAGATTTTATATAATATATCATTTTATATTACTTAATTCTAATTTGTAGATTTTTTATTTCAGTCTTTTTAACAAATATTTTAAGGTTTTATTTGGTAACACTGATTGAAAAAAAACTTTTAACTTTAACAGTTTTATGCATATTTTTTCAAAATGTAATAATGATCAATGTTTTATAAAATACAAATTTTTAAAGATAAAATTTAATAATGATTATGTATATAAATTAATCTATTTTTAAACAATTTTTAATTTTCATTTATAAGAAACTAAAAAATGTTTTTATCCATGTTGCCAAAACAAGTCCTACTACGACTATTTAGATCAATTTTCTATTATTCAAAATCTAATTCTCGAACCAAAGCCGGGCTGTGATTTTTTTTTTACTTTTTTCACCACTCACCCGAACATGTCAGCACCGAACAACAAGAAAGGAAGCCGTGGAGCCGAGCCGATTGGGTTGACTGTGGCTCATTTTTTTATATTTTTATTTTTTGAGTGGGAAAAAAAAGCGCCTCTTTTTGACGGGACCTCACTTTCCGAAGCGTAACCCGTACCGGCGTGCGCGAGCGTATAAAGCAGAACCATCTGACACGTGTCAATATTTTTTTCTCGGTTTCCAAGGTTGGAAATTTGTGTGAGTTGACGCATTATCTCGTATTTCGCTATTTCTCGCCTCCTCCATTTCTCGGGATCCACGTCATCTTCAACGATTTCCCGAGTTACCCCTCACAGTTCCGTAGAATTACGAAAAGCCCCGGCCAGGCAGAGGCGCAAGTGGCGTGACTCGTTTTTCTTCCGTCACCCCCTCGGGACACGCGCGGGATGCGTGACTCTCGTAATCCAAGGGAGTGGCGTTTGGGAGCTAGTATAACGTTTATCCAGGCTGACGTGGCACTGCGATGTTGTACTGTATGAATGAAATACATAGATTGGATTGGGTTTGATATGACATGAGACACTGCATATATTAAAAGAAAAATAATAATAAATCAATGGCTTGTTTTTCAGTGCCCGAAACCAGACCAACTGGGTCATGTTTTTAATAAGGGAAAAATCCATACAAACCCCCTGAAATTTTACTAAAATCATTATAACCCTTTAAAAACTCTTAATAAATTTAAATAACCCTTTTAATAAAATAATTTATTAATAGATGATGAATATTTTATGTATATTTTATTTGGTGAACCATGACTGAAAATACGATATACTATAAAATCTTTACAATATATCAAAAATATAAAAAATTTTATAAAAATAATAATTTTATCCTTTTTGAATATATTATAAAACTTTATTTGGAAGGGTAGAATTATCATTTATAGAAGATTTTTTACATTTTTAACATATTATAGATCTTTTTGATATGCTGTGTTTTCTACTAGAGTTAACCAAACATAATATTCGCAAAATATACATTATTTGTAAACGTAAATTTTATTCAGGGGTTATTTGGATTTATTAGTTGTTTTTAGGGGGTTATATGGATTTTAAGAAAAATCAAGGGGTTATATGGATTCTAGTTAGTTTACAGGGGGGTTATATAGATTTTTCCCTTTTAATAATGAAAAATATACATATATGTTAGTTTGATGCAACAATGAATGTTTAGCTTTGCATCACTGTGGATCCAGCTTTGAATCTTTGACCAGTCAACGTTCTTCAAACCTAATTTTTTGTTTTGGCTCTTCAAACCTAATTTGTTTTTATTAATGTGGAGTATGATTAACAGTGTATGTTATAAGATAAGTAGATTATAATTTGCGAGGATTTAGTGGGTGTCTCCTTTGATTTGATATGGCGAGATAGTTATCGTGTTTTGTATCTTTTGAAATCATGAATTTTTTTTTTTTTTTTTTGTGGTGAGACCAATCAAATTGAAAGTGACACTTTACATAACTACGTTTTTTGAAAAATGTTGATATTAGTATTAAAAATTGAAACGTTGCATTCATTTTTCCTGTGTATCATGTTTTGGTGCATGTAATTTGTTCGTATTGTTTATTTATCTTTTGTGACAATATATGTATATATATATATATATTCAAATTTGCTTTTATAATTTTGAAAAAAATAAATTACGTTTTCTCTTTGTATGTCTAAGGAAAGCGAGAGAGCGTAATTATAGTTGTAATCAAGTATATAGGATTTATGTATGTACGTACCTCGAGTTTATATTCGATTATGAAAAATACAAGAGATACATTCAATTCATTTTACCATATATATACTTTTTAAATTTATGTTTAGATAAAACATATAGCATAAAAATTTAAAACATGTTGGTATTTCAAAATTGGTTGTAGAAATTATTATTCCCAACATTTTTCAAAGCAATATAGCACCACGTTCATAGTTGGTTCAAACATTGTTTCATTGTTTTTCATCATTGGAAAGGTAGAAGTAAGACCTACATGTGACATCTAGCTACTAAACGCATCAAACAAACAATAATAAAAGACAATCCTAAGTTGTTGCCTAATCTCGGAATGAGCCAAAAAAAGAACAGTTAGGGAAGATTATAGTATAGTATAGGCCACATGATCAACATAATTGTATAGGTTGTGGATGGTACATTGCAACCACTCTTTATATACAATCTGCTATGTATAGATGGAGACATCCATCTCCAGCTGTTCCAATAACAAACAAATCCTATGTCGACCAACCATGTTTCGATTCAGGTAAATAAACATGATTCTGTCACTAAGAGATCCTTTTTTAAAATTACATAAACAAATGTATTCAAATTTATATAGAATTATTGTGGTATATCTAACAATTCTCTCAATAATCAGATGTTACAACATAAACAGAATATAAATCAGGTTAGTGTAACTGATCCCAAAAAGATATGAATTTGCTCATACCAAAATTATTGTTGTAAAAAAAAAATACAGTTGGATTAAGGTTGACACTGACCTACTCACACATACATATATAGGGCTTCCAATCTAATGTCTTTATCAAAAGAATTTGTGTGAAAATGTATGAAGGATAACATTTTATGATGGGTGGATGATACATTCAATTGTTTTTGTAATCATTCTTATAATTCTAATCTAGTACACATATTAAATTAACATAATGCATTTCATTTTTTTTATATAGAAATATGTATAATATTGGACAAGCATATAACTTAAAAAAAATAAAAAACATGTGAGATAATAAAAAATATTATAGAAATTGTTGTCTATAGGCATTTTTTTTATTAAAAATTTAGCTTTGCATCCGTCTAGTCTACCCATGTTCATGATCGACTCACAACCACAACAGAAAAGCAGCTCATTGAAAAGAAAATCATAGACCATTCATCAAGTACCACCAATGAAATATTCCAATTTTTATTTTAATCCATACTACATGTCCCCTTATTAAAAAGAAAAAAACAATATTAAAAAAAAATTGAAATATAATGCAGTGAAGAATCGGTTAGGTATGATGAATGCGAGCAAACACAGCGACGTGTCATTTTAATAGATGACAATAATAAATATCTCCCAAGTTGGTCCTGAATAAATAAATTAAATGGTCTAGGTTACATAATAGTATAAATTTTTGTCACAACTTACACACGAACACACACAATTTTTGGCCCCCACAAAAGCCTGGTTTTTAGGGTTCTTCGCATTTTCCGGACTACGAAACACATCACATGCGGCTTCATATGTATAAGCTTGGGAGACATTATTTTAAGTGATCACTTTTCTATTTTTTATTAAAATTAAAAGAGATGAGTCCCTTCTGTCAAGAACATGGTTTTGGTGCAATGATTCGTGGATGAAATATTTTTAAATATGTCGTATATTTAACATTATAATAGTTGAATATATAACTTTTAATGCGAGCATATCTTCATTTGGTGGTGATTCAATCCAGCCAGTCCATCTGTACTGAATTGCACATCCGTATGAATCAAACTATACGAGCAATTATGTTGGGTACATGTTTCACTCTCCTATAAGATACTAATGGTATAGGTTAAATCCAGGCATAAATGAATCCAATAAGAGAGACATATACGCAACAATTGGTTATGCAGTTTGATTTACAAGCTGTATAGTTCAATACTGATGGGATCGATCGGAGCTGATGTTGATTGGATCCGACCTCTTTAGTCTCATTTTTACCTTCATTTGGAAATTGCGATTTTAAATTATTATTATTTGGGTTTGATACAGTCAATAAGTAATGTTGAGAGATTGTTAGTTAAGATTAATTTTTTAATTATTCAAACAAATTCTATTTATTGAAAACTTATTAACTGTTTCATATCTAACATTAGTTGTAAAGAGACTGGAGATTGTTAAGATGTTTTACTCTATCATGGTGGATTCTCTTATGACATGTTTGGATAGAAGAATATGATTGGAATAGATAGGAATAGAAGTGAATAAGCCTAGGTGTTTGTTTGCATGGAATAGAGGAGTCTAGATATGTCAGAATAACTGAAAATAAGCTGGTATTGGTCTTCCAGCCTCCCCCTATAATTGGATTAATTATTCCACATGTTCCATTGGCGTAAGGTGGATCCACATGTCAAATCACATTTTTCTCAAGTAATCCGCATGTCAAATCATTTTTTACATTTTATTAATTCTCATTTATATTTTATTCTTGGTCAATCAAACAACAAAAATTATATTATTACGTCTTCCAACACGAGAATAACTAAAAATATAATTGAACAGAAAATGATTTATTTCACTTGTATAATTATTTGATGCTGAAATAATTAATTATACTAAAATAGTTTATATATTTATCCAAATAAGGGCTTAAAATTTTCATAGATGTAATATTAGGCCCCAACCGCAAAAATTTGTGTTTTTACTAGCGATATGCATAACAATAATTGGTAATAAAACAATATAATTTATGAAAAATGGTGTTGTTACCCACAGTCTATTTTACAGCCTCAAACGTAATCTCATATACCTTGTTAACAATATAGCGAAGTATGTACCTCATTATTTTTTTTATTTTATTTTTTTACATTTGTGAAAAATGAATCCATACAATTAAAAATGAATAAAAAATACATTTTTTATCAAAACATATACTACATTAAATAAAATTTATTACAAAAACTGTATGTTGTACTGCATTTAGGAATGCCTCTATCATTATCCTAATAACAATTGATACCAAAGTAATGTCAAAACCAACAATTCTAACATTAGTTTCTGCGCAGAAAAAGATGGGTTCGCAAGTTAAACTAAATCAGACCTGGATGGTTAGGCAGTATTTCCATATCAATGTGTTGATAAGGTCCCACACTGACTATGGTTTGAGACTTGGAGTCACCATCACTCACAAGAATTCATAGGGACCTCTGTTGTCTATTAATGTTGATTGTAGTTACTCTAATTCCACTTTTTTCTGATATTGTAGAATGAAAATGTAAGTGCATGCATTACACTGATTTTGTGGCACAGGAATAATTGGGTGGAACCTGCAGAACAATAGTTTTCAGTCGTTTTAATAGCTCCTATGGACTGTAGGTTTGCAAGTTGGCAAAAGTATATGTGAAAAATAAGCTGCTTCTCTCACTAAAATTAATATCTCCCATAATGTACTTTCCCTCCCACTTGATTTAGGACTCTTGTGCCATAGTGCATGAATCAATTTTGTATCAACTGGATCTGATCAGTGATCTCTAGTTTGGTATGGAATTGAAAAATAATTTATCATATTTGTTATATAAAAATTAGGAAAAATCCATATAGCTCCCTAGAAAGTTAGTTAAATGAGTTTTAGTCCCTATAAAATTAGAAAATTACCGCAGACTTTCAAAAAGTATATATGATTAACGAATTTAGTCCATGAGTTAAATTGTTCTAATAAATACATTCAAATAAGTCACTCCAAAATATGAAAAATTCGATTTAATTCTTTTGATGACAATACCTCTTCCTTTTCCTAAAAGTTCTCCTGATATCCTATACTCACCAACGATAAAAAAAAAAAAAAAAGGAAACAAATTTGATATAACTCCCTAAAAACTTATGAAAATTAAAAAATATCCCCACTTTAAATAAGTAAATCCTTTTAAAGTCAACCACAAATCTGGTTAATGTATTATATTAATTTATCAAGTAAATTTTAAAAGAATATCACAATAATTTATTATTTTAACCACAAATCTTGTTAGTTTCAGTTATTAGAGAGGGACCTAAAAGGATTTACTGATTTTATATGAACCTCTTCCGATTTTTATAAATTTCTAGAGAGCTATATTGATTTTTTTAATATAAGGGGTAAGGGCATTCAAGAAATTTTTAATATGTTGTTAAGGTTAACCATGCATCTGGTTAGTTGGAGTGATGGTAAAAACTGAAACGATATTTTTTAATAACATGGGGATCACTTGGCGATTTTTTAAATTTACAAAGACTAAAATCGATTTAACTAATTTTGACTAAAATCGATTTAACTAATTTTCCAGGGAGTCATATAGATTTTTCCCTTAAACATTAAGATAAAATGTGAGCAATATGATCACAAAACCATTGAGCCCATTAAAAAATGATGAATTATTTTAGAATTTCAATGACTGTTAGAGCAGCATCATTTGGTTGGTGACCCAAACTAATGTTGATCGCTTATAAAAGTTATAATGCGCATGTCTAAGATGATAAGTTTTTTTTTTTTTTTGAGAAAAATATAATTATTTTCTATTCCCGTGATAAGAAAGAACATGGTTGAATGAGATGAGAAGAATAGAAGAATAACAAAAGTAAAGCAAGGGTAAAAGGAAAATACACGCACGTATGGTGCAAAGTATTGTGGCCCATATCGACCCAATTGGACTCGGTGAAGGTAGGTGGAAAATACTTCAACCCCTTGACATGTAGGATCCAACTACTCAATGATACGGAACACAGTTTCGTCTATAGGGGTCAAAAATGATAAGTTTACATTGGTTCAAAATAAATTTTATTGTCAAACTGATCAATTTTTTTGGTTATTTGATCTGAGAATAAACTACGTGACAAGAAATAACCACATACATGTGGGTGAGGAAATTGTGCGAGTGGATTGAGTGTCGGACTGGATAAATCCGGTTAGATATCTTATGACTTGAATGGGGCCCGCTCTTGTATTTTTTTTTAATCTATTTCTTTCATCATCACTTTAAACATTGTCTATTTTAACATATTTTGAAATAGAAATACTTACAATTTATCTCAAAAAAAAAAATTGAGACAGTTAAGCCCCTACCCAAAACAACATTAATTTATAATGATCACACACAAATGAAACCGTTAAGAGGAACAACAATATAAAGTACCCCCTTCAACAACAACTCATGATAGTGTGCTCAAGTTCTAAAAATTGGTATTAATTTATAATGACCTATTATTGGATTAAGCCAATGATCATCATGTAAAAATGAACCTCTCTAACAAAAACACCTCAGCATGACAACATACACAAACCACATTGTCTTAATTATGACACCATAATCCATACACAACGACACATTGTCCCTAATCCGAGGAACACGGATTAGACACATTTGTGCTTATCCAAAACAAAAACAAAATTAAAAATAAACTCATACACCTTGTAAGACCTTAAGACATATATTCTCCAAGCTTTATTATATGCATCAACAACTTTATTTGCAATTTTAGACCATCCACAATGCATGATGTGATGCATGCAAACTATATATGTTCTTTTTTTCTTCTTTAATTTTTCCCTTTCAAGGATTTGTTTTCATTACTCGATTTCATTTTGACATGCTTTTGGGGAGAAAAGTTCACTAGCTTTGAGTGCTATGAGGTGAGGGGGACAAACATGAATCTCTTGAGTGTTTCCTCACCCATTTTCTCTTCTTATTTTCACTTTTATTTTTTATTCATCTCTTGAAAAAGTGATAGACAAAAGACATATAAATAAGAGAAAAAATAAATGTATACATATTTTTAAAAACAAAAATATATTCAAATCAATTGAATTTATACATAATTATATTTTTTTTATAATAGATTATTTACTACACATATAATAGAATATATACTGCATTAGGTGATGCGATATTTACATAAATGACTATCAAAATGTATACAAACTGATATCTATATTCCAATTCACTAATTGTCTTCTTCTTTTCTTTTTTTTTTTTTTTTAAAAGGTATGTTATGTTCACCCAACATTATCTTAAAACAATTATGAAAAAAACATTATCCTAAAAAACTTTTTGTGTCGATTGACCTCTACAAAACAATAGGGGGTCGGATGTCCCTCGATGGGTGGACCCATGGTACTTAAGAGTTAGATTGCCAATCACAGCCATACACGTGGCAAGTGACTACTGTGTGGAGAAATGTAACCCATTCGTTGGGCTGAGGTTCCATCGGTTCGACGGTCGATATCATCCGATGAGCCTCACCTTCGTTGGCTGCTTTCTATTGGACGACGAGTGTGATATCGGAACCATTGAATCTGCCAAAGAAAGAAGGGGTGTGATCGTAAAAATCAGGTCGATGGGAGGGTCTTTTTCGCCAAAAGGTTGTTGGTTAGACCTCCTGCTATGTGAGTCAGAACGGACACGTGGAGGTTTGGTGACCGACAGTGCGTTGAGAGAAAGATTCTGGTCATTTCTGGCCCTCCAAAACCTCATCTGATCTTGTAAGGGCGCGTCTATCCCCACCAAGAGTTTTTCTTACCCCACCAATCAAAAAAAAAAAAAAAAAAAACGGTGTTTGGCTGTTCCCACCAATCCAGATCGACCGAAATTGGTCGCCATTTCAGGTTTTGGGCGACAGTAATTGGTCGCAATTTCAGGCTCTAGGCGACTGTAATTGGTCGAACAGGGTTTAAAACTATATCTACCTATTTTTTTGTAAACAAATAAATTTTTGGGTTTATCCATCATATTCTACATTTATTCTTTTATCCAAACAACAGTTAAGGGGCCGAAAAAAATGTAAGTAAATGTACTTTCAATTAATTTAAATTTTTATAGAAAAATATCTTATTAGACAAATATATATCATTTTTAAGCTTCGTTTGAATTCGTAGTTAAGAGGATTCTTGGTTTGAAAACAAAAAAAACCTATCAGTTGATCCAACACATTATATATTTGGCTTTTGAAAATTAGTCCGTCACTTATGTAAAAAAAATTGTTCTTATATTCTACATTTAAGAATAATAATTTATTCTCCTTACATTACAACTCAGACTTGGAGTGGTATGAAGGATTCAAGGAAGATATACGTCATGGGATTATGTTTCCAAGAAAAAAAATTATAAACTTTATTACAAATCCTGTTCGACCAAGTTCGGTCGTCCGAAACCTGAAATGACGACCAAGTCTGGTCGCCCAAAATCTGAAATGACGACCAAGTCCGGTCGTCCAAAACCTGAAGTGGCGACCAAATCTGGTCGACCTGGCCGGATCGGTGGGAAAAGATAAAACACCGATTTTTTTTTCCCGATTGGTGGGGTAAGAAAAACCCTTGGTGGGGATAGCCGTGCCCATCTTGTAATCATGTCAGGGTTTAATAAGTATCATCAATATAAATCAAACTACATAGTTAATTATTGAGTACATGTGTCATTTTTTTCTATTGAATATTGATGGTACTGATCAAATCCAAGCATGAATGGATTTAAACCTATCTAATCCCTTCAAGGCGCCAATTACTTCGGCTTAAGATGCACATGACTCCAGTCCGTCACATATTGGTTAAATCCTATCCAACCCAACTCAATCTTATTTGTTGCGTTTAGAAAAGAGTTTGTAATGCTTTTGGATATTATGTTTTTTTTTGTATAAATCATATTTAATAAAATTCATATTCAAATGTGTCTAGGTGTCATGATTTTTTTAAAAAGGGAGAAAAACATATTCTAGTTATAAAAAATTGTTTTTAAAAATGAAGCAAATTCACTGGAAAACTATTTTTAAAAGTTGTTTTTAAATGAAACAATGTTTTTCAAACACTATTTTATGCTCGTTTAAATTAGGATTTTAGTATTTAGGTTGATTATGAAACTGAACCCTAGCAATCCCAAATAAAATTGGGTTGAGTGTTGGTTAAGGGTTTGAGTAACCTAAACTTAAGTCCTTAAACCTATACTTACTTAAACCTATACTTAAATTTTACTTAAGTATAGGTTTGAGTAAGTATAGGTTTGAGCAATCCCATCTTCAGTCCTTACTCAAACTTATACTTAAAAATTTAAGTAAAAACTTTATTTGATATGATGTGTCTCCAACTATCATTTTGTGCTTTATTCAAATCTTTTAAAAAATTCATATTTTTTTCTAATTATTTTCTATAAACATTTTCAAAGCCTTTCCACAAACATTTTTACTCCTCAATTTTTCTTCCCTTCAAAATATTTAAATTTAAAAATTATTATCATCCAATTTTAAAAAAATGTAAAAAATAATATTTTTTTATTAGAATAAAAATAAGAATTTAAAAAACAAAGATGAAGACTTAAGAAAGAAGATCATTTTTTTTTTTTGTGGGTTTAAAGAGATGGTAAAAAATTTTGGAGGGTGAGAAAACATCTAACATAATTCAACAAAAATGTCATATTGAAAGAAAATGTAGAGATAAAAAAAAAAAAAATGTTGAAAATTTGGGTAAAAATTTGAGTCTCTCTTGATTTTGGTAAAGATTTGAGTAAAAGCTTGATTTGGTATGGGTATGAGTATAGAGTTTTAGGTGACTTTTACCCAAATTTAAATTTGAGTAAATGTTTGGGTATAGAATTGAAGATACTCTAACTGATATGGTATTTTGTAAATTCAAATTTTTAAAATTTTTTGTGATAAATTTTTAATCTTCTTGTAAGACTATTACAAAGTTCAAGTTGCATAAAATAACATTATTTTAAAGACAGATATGAACTCAGCCTAAACTCGACTAACCTATATCAAACTCAAACCAAAATTGAACGTGATGGATGACCTACTCAAATTTGAGGGTCAAATTGGATTGACTTTGAATTGTTGACCTCCAACATTGATTTGAGTTTTAATTGAACTACAACCGTGTCTAACTCGCCTTAACATTATAAACAATATAATATATGAAATCTATACTCGATTGGAAAATGAAAGAAAATATACATTTAATTCAACTTAATACAATGTATATTTTATTAAACAAATATATAACTTAAAATAATAGAAAAACATGTTGGAGTTGCAAAATGGCAGTAGGAGTTACTCACATTTTTCATTCAGCTAAAGATAATTTTTCTGCTTTCGTAAACCAAGTTCGACGTTCCTCACTAAAAATAAAAAATGCTAGACACAACTCTGTTACATCATGCAATCCGCACATATTTAGGTATTTTTACATAGTATATATATCATATAAAAATATATATTTTTATACAAATAAAACATACACTTAAATTAATTGGATATACAAAATTTTAGAATGCGTTAAAATTTTAATAAGATATATATTTCATTGAACAATTATCGAAATATATAAAATTATTGTGTGTAACGCTGAAAATAAAAAGAAAGATAATTTGGTTCATTCACTCGTTAAAGGCTCTCACAGACTCACACTCGTTTGGTGTCACATGCTTCATTTGCATAAGTTAGTGGGATGTTTTCTTGTGATGGATTTCTTTTGGGGAATAAATGAATTTTAGTTGTTTTTTTTCGGATTTTATATGCAATCTTACATATAGTATTGTTTTTGTACATGTACTTTTCTAAGTGTGATTTTTTTTTGTGTGTGTGTAAAAGAATATATACAATTTATCATAACAAACACATTTTTATAAAATGTTATGATTTTGTTGAATAAAAATATGTTCAATCATGTTTGCAGTCTAGTTTACTATTCACACTTTAATTGCATTTTTTTAATAAAATATATACTAATACAAATTAAATGCATGTTCTTTTTTAATTTTTTTGGTAATGAAGTATAAAAAATATACATAGTAATATTTTCATTTTATTTATTACCCCAACATTTACCAACTTGTTAGTACTACTCAAGGTAGATTAGTATAGATCTCTCTTTTACTAAAAACCTCTTGATTTGGATTTATTGTAATGTTTTTTCTTAAACACTGTTTTTCTTTTAATAAAATTAAGACTGAGTGTCTACCACTTAAATAAATAAAAAAAAACATTTACCAACTTGTTAAAGCATGTGATGAGAACCACAGAGAAGATGAGACAAAGGCTCATTAATGTGAGATGGGCCGCCCTCCTCAGACATATCTATTAGAACCACAACAGCCAGCTCAACAGGTTATTTTCCCTTCTCCAATAATCCAAAATCCATGTTAATAGTTTGGAAGCCAATCTCCTTCATGTAGTTGGATGTGGGACTCTTGTTACTATATATATGGGGACTCTTACTATATATATGGGTCCACCCAAACCAACCCCAATTCTTGATTTCAAACACTTATTGGTGGGGCTTCCACTCAACCCACCCCTCCTATTCATCCAATGAACATCTCTATAGTACGCAAAGGGATGAAATCTGATCAGAACTGAATATTGTTCTATTGGGTATCATAAAAAAATATATCATATCTTATGTGTTAGATACATCAGATTATTACATGTCAGTTTTTTATCAGGAGCAACATTGAATGTTCTGTGTGTGTGTGTGTGTGAACGGCTGTGGAGAGATGTCAAAAAAATCAAATATATTGTGATTATATCATCTAATGGATCATGAGTCATGCCAAAAAAAGAAAAAAAAAGATTTAGATTGGATTTGAATAGATGCCCACCAATTTATTCATAGAGAAAGTGCACACTTTTATTGGTAGTCAGCTCTGGAAATGGTTGCAGGATGGAATAGGAAGGTTTTGTGTCTATGAATGTGGGAAAGCACATCATTTGACTTGCATCCCACTAGCTTTCAACTTCCCTCCATTTTAGACTTCATTGAATAAGATATGCACCCAGGGGAGATATTTCGTATCAGGATTTGATATCATTTTTTTTTTTTTTTTTGAAGAAACTGTAGACAGAGGATTTGATATCATGTTGGTATGCGATCAATATGAGGTGATAAAAATGATAGATTATATGACTCATTTGGATATCATATTTGAAATGCGGGTGATCATTTGTCCTACAAATGAAAATTTTGAATAAACCCATACATATCTTTGCCATTTTTTTATAAATGATAATTTAGGGACGGGTTCATGTACAATCCTCATTTATAGATATATACTACAATGAAAAAAATATAAAAATGCATAATATATATATATATATTATATAGAAATAGAACTGCATGTTAGAATTGTATGTAACAATATATTATTGTTGTTAACAGATATCAAAGAGGTCTCAACCAAAAGTGAAAGCATCTAGAAAAGTGCATGTTAATTGCGAAAGGAAGAATAATAAGCAGCTGAAAGTAAAAGATAGTATTTAGAGGGACCTTACATTAAACAGGATAACATGTTTTGTTAAACAAACAATATTGATGAGTAGATCATGCAATATCGAAGTTTCTGATAGATAACTATGAAATAATCCTGTATTGGTATGGTTGTTAAGAATATTAAAGGAAAAGGTCACCCTACCACAAAACAGTGATACTACATCAGATGCTAAAAGAATTTGTCATTTCATGTACAGTTTTCAATTTCATACATGAATTATTATTAATAAAATTGTTAGAGATTCAATGCATTAATATATAAATATAAAAGATATTTCTAAAGAGAGAGAGAGAGTTTGTGCCGAAAAGAGAAAAGACACATATCATAATCCAGATTTAGTGGGGATCTTTGTGTCATCCACCATTTCTCAATTCTCAGTGGTGGGGGGAATTGGATTTCGTGCGGAATTGGAAAGTATAAGAGACGCGGATGGACTTTCCTTTTCGGGTAGGTTTTAGAAGATATTTGGAAGGAAATTCTATACCAATAAAGGATGATAATGTTTGGTACAGTCTAATATGCAACTCAGGCTCTTTTGATAGCAAGATCAGCCACGGGATCCTTTCAATATCAAACAAAAAAAGAAAAAGACTCAAGCTCTTTGATTTTTTTAATTTCATCTTATTAATGTCATACACTTACATTAACGAGATATATATCTTGATAATTTTTTTTACATTTTCTATCCATAGATTTATATAATTCATTGTAGGATATATATATTTTTTTTAAAAAGAAACATATATAATTTTAAAAAAATCAAAATAAGTGACTTAAATTGAGACTGAAAAATGAACAGTAGATAATGTTTTAATGAAAAAAAAAACATACAATCAAATTACTCGTATATGTATGTGTAAATAAATGATATGCTTCATCAAATGAAATATATCATGAAATTCTAAACGACTCAGGCCATGTGGTAGGAGACACCTTTCAAGGGGATTGTCAATGTTCTAACCTTGCTGATGGCAAGGTGATCAATTTTTTTTTTTAACCTGTTTCTTTGCTACAACTAGTAGCATAGTTTGTGTAATGTATGATAATACTTTGTGTGTCACCCTGTCTAGGCCCTCTTATCAAAAAAATAAAAAAAAAATGAAATATATCGTGAATAAAAACGGTATGTATTGACACCCATCAAATATGACATTTGATTTGGATCCTGTGATGGCAGCAAATCTTAGCAAGAATCAATGAATATTTCATTTTGTACAGCATAGTTGCTTTAAAAAAATAGTATTTGATTTTTTATTATTGAATAGATGAGATTTAAAACATAATATTCCATTATGTCATTTTTTTTTTTATCAAAGCTTCATGTACTAAATGAACAGTAAAAAAGTTTCCATCCATTATACGTGAAAAATGATGCCTTCGGCCCGGTTGCAGCCTAGTTCACATGTTTTGAATTAGTTAATGAAGTATATTTCTTTATAAAAAATTATACATACTCATTCATCCAATTGAAAGCATACATTTTCTGATAACAAATTATAACTCATACAGTGAAATATATGTTATGTTAAGCGATTTCATACACTAAGTTAGGGAAATGACAAATACAAGCGATTTTCAAAAATAATTTGAACACTGATACACTCAGTCATTTTTATAGCCTATTTTACAACCCCATATACTAAGCTATCATAATATATGAGATTCTATTGTAGTGTATAGAATAAAAAAAATTCATTTTTTATAATAAAAAAATACACCAGTATATTTTAGTATATACAACATTTCGTATAAAAACATATATTTCAATATATTTTAAAAAAAAATGGTGTGGACTGAAAGTGGGGCTGCACAAGGGGATGAACATACCATTTTCCATAATTTATTCTAGCTTGTTGGATGAATAAATAAATGTTAAGACAACAATACAACATAGATTGACATCCAACAGAATACAGAAGATGAGCTAGTTGTCCAAACTCTCCCTGATGGAAGTGTTTATTGAGTGCATAAATATTTAAACAGTTCAATAACTACATGAAATTGAAACAACATTCCCAGTGACATGGAATACTTGACTTCTGTAAAGATGTATATACCTTGGAATGCTTACTCAACATGAAACACCGGTGAGTATCGGCGACGCACTTTTAGGTAACCAAACGTCCCGGCGCCCGGTGATGATCCCTCGAAAATGTGTGGCAGGAACCCAGTTGCAGCTTTGTATCTTTGTTGGATCTAGGAAAAGATATATATTATCCACATTAATTATATTGATATACCATTATAACAAGCATAATAGATCCGTTGTTCTATAGCATATTTGAATCCTACAGTGAATTTACCTCCAAAATGTCTTGGCTGCTTTGGACGCAGTTCTTTCCCATAACACAAACTGAGCCGCCTGAACCACCTCCAGTGATTTTCGCACCAAAAAGGCTCCCATTTTCGTTTCTGTGGTACTGCATTTCCTGCACTAACTTTACAAGCCTGTCTGTTCCATCAGAGCCCAGCCCACAGTCATTGTAGCTGTAGTGGCACTGCGAAGGGAGGAACTCAACATGAGTGAATGAATATATAAATGGGAGAAGAGAATCCCTTATGAGAAAATAATTGAAGAGTGTAACAGTTGACATTTGGACGGGCTGATTAATATGATTCGACCAAATAAAAATGAGGCAGGTGTACACATTCTATAAACAGAAGGTCAATATATTGGCTAGAGATGAAAAGTTACTCACACATCTGATTTTCATGTCCCAACCAGTACACAAAATCATAAACACCAATGGTTTCAGTGCATGATCAAACTGGTTTGACATTCAGCTAAGCTGAAAGATATCTTGGAACTGTCATTTTGTTATCATCGATGGGATGGGAAGTGTCCATGCCTAACACCAACATGTTATATGAAGTGAAGTGCAAACATAAAGTGAAGAATTAATATGCATTTTTATTTTTTACACAATAGTGAATTCCCTACCTTCTAGTCCAATCTTTTTCCCTCATCAAGCTTGCAAATGGAAAACATATTATTAGGTCATATTGATATTTTTTTCCAACCATTCTACATGTATCTGCTGGAAGATTAAAATTCTAAAGAAAACTACACATGATTTGGATTACCAACCTCAAGCAACAGTTTAGAAACTCTGAATCACCACTTCCATCACATGCAAGCATGAACCTCATTCAAAGAACTCACCTGATACATAAGTTCACCGAGAGAAGAAAGTTGATCATCTGTTGTTGCTGCTGTCAATAGTGCCTTAAAAGCCTGCATAAATCAGCATACCATTTAGATCTACATCTCAAGTTAAAAAAAAAAAAAAAATTTATAGAACCTAAAGTAACCAATACAATATCCCAATCCAATTGTATTGTTTTTTTTTTCTCTTGCCTGAAGAAATACATGCATAGGTTCCAAGCAGCTAACCAGAAAACAGTGTTTCAGTTAAATATATGTACAAGCACCCTGACAAAATCTTACGTTGAAAAGAAATTAAATAAAAATTTGCAAAATAAAATTTACCTTGACACGGAAGTTTTCATAGATGGGATGTTTTGTAGGTGCTCGCACTCCATATTTACACTTTGGGTCAATCACTGTCACTGAATCATTGTGATCAGTGTACTTCTCCAAGAATGTCTCCCCAAGCATGTACTCTGGAATTTTTTTAGCATAGACAGCTTCGTATCTTCAAAACAAGGGAGAAATGGAATATCAGTCCAGTGACCTCAATATATGAAAGCCATCTGATTAGATTAAAAAATTATCAAATATCCCGTTGGTTGGGGTGTGAGTGTGTGCTTGTATGTGTGTTACATATGTGAATATATGTGAACTCAGATCCGCAGAGGTGGTCCTGCAATTAAAAGGACTACCTTCTGAAACTACAGATATATCAATTTCATCCATTGGAGGGTTGCAGCAATCCAACCCTTCATTTGACACCATATATGATCAAACAATTTATCTTCAGCTACACATTCATACTGATGGATGGTTCATGTCCATTCAAAAAATTAATTTTATAACATTGCATCCAAAATTCAAAACTAATTTCTTCATTAGAAATCTGCATGGGGGTTTATTATCTATCACAGAACCAAACCATAACTTCTAGTGCAAGAACCAAGTCATAAACTAAAGATCAAACCTTTGAGTTGAGAGGTTGCACAAGTAATCAAGAGAAGCTTCAGCTCTAACTAGATCAATGCCATGTTCTTCGAATTCATCAGAATTTATTCCATTGACATTATGTGATGGATTTCCACCATTAGCCAGTGACTGGGACAACAATGCAGATGCTGTGGACTTTATCATTTTCCGGCCCATAAAGGTGCCTATTCTTACAGATCCATAATCTGCACCACCAACGCTGCAATAGAGGGACAGTAGTGGCGCAAAATCAAACACCCAACTTTAGAATAGATGTAGCAAAATGAGGAAATATTGCCAATTATAAAGTTCTGGCGTGGCAAATTAGAATAAGTGCAAAACACAAACAAGCTGAGGATGGCTTCCCGTTTGACAGAGAATAAAAGAGTGCACAATACCACATGATCATGAAAAAAATATCAAGCAAAACCAAGTACCTATGCCTGATCCCAGAGTCAATGCCCCAAAAACGTATGTGAGTGGGAATGACAACAAGTTCTTTTACCTCAGCCGGCTGCATGACAGAAGATCATGTGTGAAGAACCAACACTCAAAACACAAATTACCTCGAGTACTGATGATTCAAGTTGAGTGTCATTGATACCTGGCAGACCATGGCAAGAAGCTTGTTGGCCTCACCACATGCTGATGTCATTTGATCCATCACCCCACACGGAGCCCCAACTATACGATTCTCAACCTATTCAATATTTTTTTAACAAAAGAGAGCAAATTGAATCAACATGATGTAGTTCCCTTTGGCGAAGCAATCACTCTACAAGGATATTCTATCTACAAAAATTATTATAGACGAACCTTTTGGCAAAGCAATGCTAAATCTCTAGGTAAGATATTCAGTCCTGCACATGAACACCAAGTGAGAGAAAGCTGTAATTTTTATTTACAAAAAAGTACCGGAGATAAATATGTTACCAGAAATGAAATTTACAAACGCAACAAACAGTAAACATGACCATGACAAGTTATTAGAATTCCATCTCAATTTGTTCGAGGAGGAATATTTTTCAAAGCACGCGAATCTACACAAATGTTAAGCATGTTTCCATACATGTTCACATTAGAAGATTACACTTATGTTTTCTTTCGTGGAATGCAACAACTCTATCAGAACATGAAGATGGAATGATAACACTTTCAAGCATATGAAATTTTGATATTAAAATATTGAAGCCTTGATGTTATTTTTTCATTCATGTCTTCATTTCAATTGTGATGTAAACAGTCTTCTGATGAGGATATTTGTTTTGCATGTGTTCATAAGATTTCCATTCAACCAAGTTCCTCAAACAAGAATGATCTTCCATAATTAACTTGCAGAAGGATAGAGTCCTTTACTCCATCTTAATATTAATATGCAAAAATTTCTCTTCAGTGACTAATTTGTTTTTGAGAAAGTTGTGACTAAAATATTCAAAAGAAGAAATCCCACACTAACCATGGGTAGCGGCAATTGCAGACATTGTAGCAACCTCTACTGATGCAGAAGAAGAAACACCTTTGCCTTCTGGAACAGCGGAAGAAACCTGAAAATTGATGCTCGTCAATTTTTTGTGAAAGTGAAGTTGTTGGATGTTCTTTGTTGCTAAGCAAAAGCAACAGAGAGATCAGACTTGTGTCCATTGTTGGAAATGTGCAAAAATGTATATGACATTTCAGAATATTAAAAGAACTTCCATCTAAAAATATTAGAGGTTTTCTCTATCATAGGTGAGGTATCATGTTTTTTTTTACTTGAGACAAAAAGAGAAGTGACTTTAGTTCTGTTCCAGGGACTCAATCCATCAGTTTCAATGATGCTACGCACCCACAGCTCCTACTACTGGGGCATTTTCTAAAGCATTCTTTCAAGTTTGGAAAATAAGTTTTGTCTGACAAAATGCACAAGGAATTTGGCCAACAAAGAAAACAAAATGATGTTCATTAGGAAAACTGCAAGGTTTACAGCTAAAGGGAACCTGAACCTGTCATACCAGTATGCTTATACTGTCATTAAAGCGAACTCCAAGTTCAGACATCAGCACAAGAATTGTTCCTGCAACATATGCAGCCCACCTACAATGAAAGCCAGATTTTTAGCACATGCATAAAATATTAACCTTGCTGTTCTAGAAAATAATACCCACTTCTGTGATGGATCTTGAGCAAAGTATTTGTGAGCCTCTTCATAAGTTATCGGCTGATCCCCATCCAACAGGTCAGACAAATCCATGTCAAAAGTTGGGGCACGATTGCTCAATTCAGACCCATATGATACCTGAAATACCCATAGAATGAGATGTACAAGGTCATGAGAGGGGAAAGGAAGTAAAGAAGTTCTTGCAGATATCACAATAACATTAAACAAATTTAACTGATATTAGTAGGCCACCATGTTATGCTCCGTGATCTTACTATGCCATCCAGTAGATGTACAAAATATTGCAATAAATACTTTATTAGGAAGGGAACAGAGGTTCACATCATGAATCTTTATCTTCATCCTGAACCAGAAAAGGCCTTGTGACTTTTTCTCATTCGTCAAACACAGTTTTGATGAATATTGCAATTTTCTGAAATTTTGCTAAATAAATAACTATACAGTAACCAGACACTATAAATTTCCAAATGGTCAATGGAGCACTTGATGTGGATTTTCATACACATGTTTGCTACAGTAGTTTGAACAACTTTTGGGCTTTGTATTTATAAAATTTCACCTTGTTTATGTATTGATTTGATCAAATCAGCTATATTGCCCGAGTTCCCTAGCATTATATTCCATAAAGCATCTAAAGTACATTTTCTAACTGTCCCCATGCCAAAAAATTCCAAGATTTTCATATTTTTTATTTGATATGTGAGAAAATTCTAATATCTGAAACCTATATGTCATGTCCAGATAAGAAAAATGACAACGCCTTGAATGCTACAACATAGAAGTGGAATTTAAAATTTTGGTATTATCAAACCACGAATGAATATTTGTTTCTTAATAAAAATATTTAGAGAAAATGTGCTACCCTTCAGATAAAAAAAAATACAATTCTTTGCCGAAGGTGATTTCAAAGCATTTCAACAAGGTTCTCCTTACAAGTTTACCCTTTGTGCATCTGTTCCTCCTTTGTTATATAACAAAGTTCTTACAGTAAAATATGGAATTAATGATATGCATTGACTAATAATAAAATGAGTGGTTGATTCATTCTCCAGCTTCAGTAATTAAACCGTCAAAGAAAACCTCATAGAATGTAGAAAGTTACAATTCAAACCATCGCAGTTTCTGAATCATGTACTCAAATAACAAGTGTCCTTCATGAAAATATATTTGCAAGAAACCACTTTGTTTTTCTGGATGCTTCTATGCATAATTTAAAAAGTTGTTTGCAAATAATGTGGATCATTGTTACCTATCCAATATGCTTTTTGCTTGACATGAAATTTATACATGACATAATAATTATATGTGACTGATTGATCTTTGGAGGGAATGATCATACAATTTGCAGTACAGGAGTGGGTCCTTGTCTTTTTGCATTCTGCCGAGCAAGTGCATGTTTCCAGAGCTTATGTTTGCTTGGATGGTTCCTCTGAACAGCGACATGGCAGGCCTCCCTAATTGGCATCTACATAAAAAGGAGGAAAAATATTCTATAAGTGAAATGCTAATTATCATTTATGATATACGACAAGCTAAAATGATAGATATAACTAATAGGTGAACCATAAGAATAAGGCCGACTATACTGTTTCACAGTTAAATTAAGGACAGACGGCAAACAACAGAAGCACTAATAGCGAAGACAAACCTGCAACACAAGACTCCCTGAATAATCTGCAATTCCCCCCATCACATCCAATCGTCCAGGAGCCCTAGCTACAAAAATTTCTTCCTGCAGATTCAAATAGGAGTTAGAAAGCTACTTACTTTCCCTAAGAAAAAACCAATGTGAATTATAGTCTGGAAAAGTTGGTCAACTTATACTTTCATTTATACAGAAGGATGCAAAGAGATTACCAAGATCAAAAGAATATTCAAAATTGCCATTTGGCATAAATTTACTAATTCAAGAAAAGCTTACTATTAAGTAAAGAAGATGATAACTAAAAAGAGACCTCCCAATTAAAAAGGCCAGCAGCAGCAATACGATCCCGAAGTTGGCGCTTCTCAGCACTCAATCCGGAATAAACACCCCGACTAAGTCCTGACAAACTCTTTAGGAAGGCCACTGTATCTGACAGTCCATGCAATTCTCCATGAATTATCTCAAGGTCCTCGATGCAACTTGTAAGTCAAGAAAAAAAAAATTACGCATGTAATCACAAATGCGGATTTTGTGCATAAATGTCAATTTAAATAAAAAAAACAATTAGGCACTCACGATTCCATGAGATATCCATTCTCGATTTTCCCTCCACTTGGCAAGGCTTGGCGAAGGCTAGCTTCATTTTCAGCAAGTATATACCAATCCGGAATGCTCATATCTCTACCAGGGGCTCTTTGTAGTTGATAACCAAGAATAATGGCATCACGCAATCTCCTAGCTCCACTAAACTGCATTTGCAAAGAGTACCAAGAATTTAGCAAAAAAGTCTAACAGAACAAATTTTTTTGACAGCAGTCTGCATCAATGACTGGAGCACCATCTAGTAATTCCATAAAAAGGATAGCACATGCTGGTAAATTTGATCATTTATTCACAGATTGAAACAATTCAAATTTTAAGAAGGCTTGAAGAAGCCCAGTTCTATTTAAACATAAAAGAAAGTGTTGCTTCCATTAAAAAAATTGTTATTTGCTAAAACGGGACATGCTGAAACACCAGTTAAACAACATTCAGGTTAAAGGTTTGCTCATAGAAAATGCATTAGCTTATTGACTGATCTAGGCAACCCTTAGGCTAAAAAAAAATAGTTATTGACAAACAACAAAGTATTGGCCATTTCTGTAGTAGAAATGAAATGACCAAAGTAGTTGGGGACTAACACAATGAAGAGTCAGGCCCGGGCCTCCCCTGTCACAATACAGGGATTTTTTCACCACATTGAATTGTTGTAACCATGTATATTTGCACATTACCAATTGAACGCATAAAAGGGGAACCCAAAATTTTATCATCCATCACATAGAAAAAAAATTATTCATTTATCAATCTACAGTCCATAAGTCAAGGTGGAAACAAAAATCCCAGGAGCCAAAAGTCACCAACTAGAGCTTAAGTTGTTGTATTGCATTTTACAAATGCTCATCAATTGTTGATAAGGATCACAGGATAGGAAAAACAATATAGTACAAGATCTAAACTAAAGTTTCTAATTATGTAGAAAATGAGTCTCGGGTCTCAGGGATACTAAAAAAATTAATCTTCACTTTACATGTCAGCAAGCTATTATGTTAAGGAACCACTACTCATTATTTTGATTATACACAAAAGTTTTCAAGAATCTTTCAAAAAATCAGGACATTGAAAATGCTGAACATAGAATGAATGAGTTCTGTACATAAAGTCATAAACAGCCATTGTGTTAATTGAATAGGATGAGACGACTCATAAACTGCTATTACGTGTTACATAGATGATTTTGTGTGTCCGTTATAATTAAATGACAGAAAAAACATAGAACATGGATTTCAGGCAAGTGAACTCCACCTATAAACCAAGCACAAAAAAAAAAAAAAAACTCCACCTATAAAGTTCTGAAAATAAAATGAACCTAGATTACAATAAAAAAAAATTGGGGAACTTAACAGTATGTATAAAAAAACTAGTTAGCTTTTATGAATACCTTGTCTGAATCATAGTTTCTTCCAAATGCTGTATTCTGTAGTATTCGAGCAGCCACCTGAAAAAAAAAATACAGACATAGCAGTCATTTATTGGCTTAGTAGCACAGAACTGGAGTTATTCATGAAAATAAATGGAAAGAGAGGCACATGCATTGGTGCAATTGACAAATTGTTCAATACAGAGAGTCAGAGACAGTAAAAAAAAAACTAGGCTGGTTCATTATCCACACAAAGCTTAGAATTCATGTCATTATAGATAAAAACCATGTTCAACAAGCTTATTAAAAAGGATAGCTTCTGAATATCATTCAAATGAGATACTTGAGGCCAAAACATCAGTGAGCATTGCCTAATTAATAAACAAGACGATGAATATGGGGCATTTATAATGGGCAGAACAATAAAAACACATAAGAACAAAAGCAAAAGAAAAAAAACAAATTGTTTAGTTTATGTCATTTCCTCCCAAATTTTTTTTTTTTGTTTATTTCAAGTCCTCCTAAGGAGAAGTCCATGCAGAATTTAAGATCCATGTTTCACAAAAGACATATATGTCCAACATATGTCTGGAACAAATGGACATTACTTAAACTTGAACCTCATCGCTGAAACTTATCAGACTGGTCCATCCAATTTGTACGGTTAAGATACCCAAAAGCTGTGTGACATTGACACTCCATGTTTGGAGATGGTTGTACAATCTGAATCCATGGATATAAACACACAAATACATGTTCATGCTACACCATAGAAATACTTTTCCTCCTTTTAAAATGTCTTATCTGATAATAATCCTTTGCAAATACGCTATATTTTCTATATTTTAATATATGAATGATCATATTCCATATCCATCATTTTGAATAATCCATATTGGACACCTCATATTTTAAACCACGTTACATTTGTCAATATCTTTGTTGCAAAGACAAGAATCTTAAAAATTCAATGTTATGAAGACAACATCTCAGCTATGGTTGAGCAGTAACAAAAAATCAAGCTCATGAGATTGATACAACATAGATAATAAATTTAGAGAAAAACATGCCTCGCCTCCATTGATGCCTCCCTCATAGCATGGTTTCAGGCTGAGTGCACGTTCTAGATAAGGTGTCCAGTGCCCAGTGAGTAAATCCCTCCTAATCATCTCAACACCACCCTGGTAATACTGTTAATCACCAAAAAATAGTTTTCAGAAATCTATGCATGTATGTTTGTGCTTACAGAACATTTGAGAAACCATCTGCACCTCAAGCATATTTCTAAGGAATGGTTCTTCATTAAAATAATCCCTGCGTACAAATACAAATGGAAGCCTGTATGCTAAAGCTTCACTCACAGTGCCATACCCAATTTTTCCTGAAAATAAAAAATGAATATGAGGTAAATTATATTAAGCAGGATTAGATTTAACATTAGCGCTCATGCATTCAACAGACATCCAGTAGTCATACCAAGCATGCAGTCACTCGCTGCAATCAAATCAGGTGTATATACATCTTTTGGAAGCCTTATAAAATTTGGCGGAAGCTTTTGATTGTCAGAAGCACCACAGACCTTCATCAGAAAAAGGAAAAAGCTATGTGCTTTCAGAAGAGCAAATTTCATGATGTATGATATAACATTTAATTATTATATTAAAAACACAAACATACCAGACAAAGCCAGCCAGCAGGTAAAAACTCTTCCTTCAAGTTCCAGCCTGCAGGCTGAAATTATATAGTTCGAGTAGATAAACAAAATCATTATTAGATAAATGATGAAACAATTATTTTCAGGTTTAATCAACACCAAATGACAAAATTAAGTTCTAATTTTAAGATATATTTATAACAAAAAATGCTCATAAAAACACTGAAAAATCAAATGAGGTGCAGAAATAAAGAAAGAGCAGAACTGCTTCATCAGATCTATAAGATGATAATATGAACAGACAATGGCATCACCAGTCAGTTATTAAAGTCAATAATCCTAGTGCACATGTATTAACCTAAGGCATAATTTGACACAGGTTGAACCAAGTGATTAGCATAATCACTACTGACCACACCAAGGCATCCTTTGGAGAAACTACATGAAGAAGCACATGTCACAATGCAAGACATCCAGACATCCAGTCGATGCGCCAGCTAGATTTTTCCCAAAGCTGGAGGTTTGAAACACCACAGGTCTCCAAATGACTAAATTTTATTTTTTGGATGTGAAAAGTAATGAAAAGCAATTAAATAGATGATTGATAGATGTTCGGTTATTAAAAAGGAAAAATAAAAATCTCCACAATGGCACAAAAATGTGGCTTTAAATGATGGAATCCCCTATATTCCAAAGGAATTTAAAAAATATAGGAAAAAACAATGACAAAGGGCATCAGAATATCTTCCCACCTGTCCACCAAAATTAAAAATAACTAACTTCACTTCATTTCCAATTCCAAGCTCTTTTCTGACCTGCATATTAGAAATTGTCAATGGAGAACTTCACAGTCATTCTTCCCAGTAAAGGAAAAGATGTTTTCTATGTTTGCATGATCAACACCTCAGTTCGTGATTTATGTAATCTCCGCACTACCAGGGGCACATCAATAGCATCACGGAAAGCAGGCACTGCAAGAAAAAATAAACACATGTCACATGAAAATAATTAAAACCTGTCAAACAAATTTCACAAATTCAAGAAAACACATGCATGGCTTGTCTTGTGCATACTTGGGCAATATCCTGGAAGGCGCAGAAGGAACTCGCATTGAGAATAATCTTCTGCAATCTGTTATACCACAAACAATAATAATATAGCTCATGATAAGACAATTTATAAGAGGTATATGGAGGTAGAAAGGCTTCGTAATTGAAAGATGACAAAGGAAATTGAGAATTCCTAACAACTCTAATCCACTATTTAGTCAAGGAATCAATCACATAATATTTTCTACCTCAAAAGATTAATGAATAATTTAGACATACAAAAAGCTTATAACTAAGATGGTCAGAACATCATAGTGAATATTTGTGTCATTGTTGTTTTTCCATTCATTAGCAATAGAAAGCAATAGAAATCCATTACATAATTTATATAATGTTGGTAAACATCATCTCTTGTAATTAATTTAACGTAAACATCATCTCTTGTGAATTTCTACACTTCATTAATATAATTATTATATTTATGTGTCACCCCAAGAATTCATTATTAAATATGTTAATCTAAAATCAACTCCCCACCTCCCAAAAAAATAAATGTAGTTTGGGAGGCATCAGCAATGTAGAAGATAAATTTGTGTAGATAACAATTCTAAACTGATGTGTAATATATATGAAAATTTATTCACAGATAATATGAGAAAGAAACCATGAAAAATAATTTATGAATTTTCAATTTTATATTATGCATCAAAAGGTCTTGATTTGATCATTTTCCACAGAGTTAAAATAAGGGTCATAATTGGGCCGTGTATAGCTGAACTCCCGAATGTAAAAGAATGATTGCCTGCACCATTAACAGGATGAATGTGAATTTTAGGACACCGCCATCCATGACTTTTATTTATAACTAATTTTAATTTTTGAAAGTTATTAATTTGAGTAATAAGTATAGTGATGAGTGATGACTAATATTTAACTTAGGAAGGTTTTTCTTAATTAAAATTATTTAATTATTTCGTATGGTTTCCAGCAAGCAACTACATAACTTAAATTTAAATGCTATTCCTACCAAGAACTACCATTGAAAATAACAGGTCCATTCACCTGCCAAACAATTGAACGGTGATGATAACCAGCTGCCATCACATACTCCGCATATATGAAATCCCAACTGCAGAATTAATAGATATTGTTATAACTAAATTCTGGAATTGAACAAGATCAATTTATATGTGGGTTTGGACACAAGTGGGGCATTAAATTCAAAATCAATATGTATTGGAATATAGCAAAATTAATGTTATGTTTCAATATAAAAAAATATTGGGATATTGGAAAAATAAATGCAATGTAATCTGTGAACTGAAATTCACATATCCTACAAAATTCCTTCACCATATGCAGCTAAATATCGATAGCATTTGAGTCAATTACATACCAGATTCAATAGAGTTAACAGAATATAACTAAGATAAATAATTTTCCACACTCCCTCATGAAATAGCCTTCTCGGTACTAGAGAATAGTTGGGTAATATCAATCTAATGGCAGTGCCTAAATGTAAGACTGTAATAATACAAGCCAAACTAGAGAGGAGATCTAGTTAGTTTTTTTCTAAATTTTTTAAAAGCCCAATTTATTGAATTTATAGTTACTGATACACATGTCAATCTGAATTTAGAACGCCCTTAAACTATATATGGAGTTTTCAGAATCTAAGATTAAAATTATACACATTCTCATGAGCATAGACTTCTATGTACTGCAATATAGAACAATTGGTAAAATCAATGTAATGCCAGCACCAGAATGGAAGACTGTAATAATGCAAACCAAGATATAGAGAATGTCTAGTCAATATTTCTAAATTTTCCCGAAGCACAATTTACTGAATTACCTAAAGTACATAATAAACACAAATTTGCAGATGTATTTGTTATGTGTTAGATTGACAAAAAAAAATGCAAATGTTAGATCTCAGTACCAAACATTAAAAACAGATGCCGCAGAGGCCTCTAATTACCTAAAGTTTGTGACACAGACAGAGCGAATCCCAGCATCTGCTGCAGCTCGACACGCAACAGGAACAACGTCTGAAACCTGTTATCCATGAGAGAATGGTAAAGAATCCTAATCACATTATTTTATATGAGCTAATAACATTTTAAAGCATTAAATGAGAAGAGGCAAGTAAGATGATATTTCCATGATAAAACAGAAAGTTGCGTACCACTAAATCAGCCTTGATGGAGTTCAACCACTCCACTTCAGCCGCCAAGATGGACGCACGAGGCTCTACAGCCGTTTTTGAATACTACATATGAGGAAGGGGAAAAAATGATGAGCATGTTACTTGATAACAGAATAAGAATTCAGTGATTATAGGTTTATAGAGGTGAATCTTGTAACAAGGATGATAAAATAAGTTGTGTGCAACTGAACTTCCAAATTCATTTGGCATGCATATTTCCTTTAAAAAGAATCAGACTTAATCCTAAACTCTTCCAGATGACATTTGACAAACCTTTTCCAAGGAAGCAAGCCGATCTACTGTCAATGCATCTGCTTGCACGGCTCCACAATCCAGCAGCACCTATAAAAATAGGATCCATTCCTAGTATTACTGTAAACGTAGTCACAACTATAATAAAGAACAGAATACCATTATCAGAAATAAAAGGCGTATTTGAAATACATCATCTATTATTCACCTTACGAATGTGGAGGTTAGGAGACTGTATTTCAGTGGTGAAAACAAAATCTGGGGCACCAGTAACCACATGGACATCGTGCCCAGCATCTATAAGATGGCGTACAACCTGAAAAAGCGCGCTAAAAATCACACATTTAAAATACCCATCGAAATTTTCATATATTCACTATGCTCTGTAAGCCAACCAAAACCACTGCCATAATTCATTAAACAGTGACAAACAAAGATTAGCATTTGTCTCATATACCAAACAATCAACTGAGGTAATTTAAAATGTTAAGACCCCGACACCAATCACTGACTCGGCTAAACTGAATCACAATCGAAGCTAACTATCAAATACCAATTGCATTCACGCGAGCTCTCCAAAATACTGATAATGCACAAACAAGCACACATAAACAGATTAACGTCGATCCAGACATCAAGAAACCGAAAAACACACGACCATTAAATCCCGACCAAAATCCTTGCGATAAACCAAAAAACAAACAAAATGATCAAACGTGATTGAACAGAAAATCGAAGAACACGATCGAATTCCGAACCTCAACAACACGGGTGGCGTGGCCGAAACCATGGCCGGTGATGTAGTAGGCGAAGACGAGGTGCTTCCGGGAAGCCGAGACGCGATCATCACCGTTGTCGGTCCTCATATCGCCAAAGAAAACCCTAAAAAGAATCCGAAATAATCAAAAACACAGACGAAGAGGAGAAACGGAGAAAGACTAAATATTTAGAAACCCTACCAATTTTGGAAACTCTTATCACAGAATTGAATTGAATAAAAATAAAGAACCGCGAGAGAGCGGGTATAGCGAACAGAGTCCAACTCCAAACAGAATAAGGAAACGAAGTCACGGATTTAGACACCGACAATTGATTTATAGACCGATGAGTCCTCGAAAGCCGTTACTTCTCACGTAACACTCTGCGCCGCTTGATTCGGATCCGGTGGAAGAGATGAAACGACGGGTGGATGCAGTGGGTGTTGTGTGAATGAGGACCGTTGATTTGGTGGTTCTGTAGAGCTGTAATGGAGAGGTTATCCAGTCTGTAGGTGCGAATCTCGAGGTCCGAATACCGAGAGAGTGGGAGCTTTTATCTTAACAGTCAGCAAATGCACGTGTGGGATGCCACGTAACATGGGAGTAGAGGAAATATATATAGAATCTTAATTATTTATCTTAAAAAAAATTAAACTTTGCTCATAAACTATCCATATTCCTGTTAATCCGACGAATAATATCTTTATCCTAACTTTTGAACTTAAATATGGTTAAATACAGATATGATATTTTTTTAGATAATTTACATTTTATATGTTTAAATATTAACATTAAATTAGATAATTAAATGATATATTAGAGATGTATGAAAATTAAAATTGAGATTTTAAGATTTATTATTTTTTTATATATCATACATTTAAAATTTAATAAAAATATAATATATCATAATTGTGATCATGCGATATATAATATAAATATATATTTATAATATATGTGCATATTTTATTGATCAGATACAGATACACACTTTGATACGTATCCTCACTCTCGATCTTTAAATATCACGTATTTTTTATTGTTTTGGATAAAATTAGATTCGGATTATTTTTGAATTATTGATAGATTTACATATTTGTGGGTTTTTTTTTTTTTTTTTTTTTAAGAAACGGCTCCAAATGGAGCATAGTATTACATGTCCGCTTAAGTCAAAATAATAACAGTGTGTTTAACCATCTAATACACATTAATATATGCTATTAATATACACATCTAATTGACAGACTCATGTTGACATGCATTTCGGGCCAAGCCGCGCCTGAACTTTATCCCCGTATCATTTTGATGTATAGGACATATTTAAGAGAAAATTATTATTTGATTTCAAATTTTCATTGAGAATTTATCATTATGGTATCGAGAATTCATTAAATGTTTTTTGTTGCATCCCAATTTTAATCGACTTATGACCTGGGCAGAGGAGTAACATTAGAATAGACTAAAATAAGAATGAATAATCCTAAAATATGTATATATTTTCATGAAATAAATGAGTACTACTACGACATAATAATTGATTATAACATGATATTAATATTTTATTGATTATAACATGATATTAATATTTTACTTTCTATTATCCATTGATATAAATATAACACACATGTTAAATCATTTGTAATCATCTTTTATAAATCATATAATTTAAATATCAAATCATTTTTTTTATGTTTTTTTCTTAGAGAACAATTTTATTATATAAAAAAGACGATTATCACCCCCTTCTTCATAAAAGTGTAGCAATGATCAAATATACAAGGCAGGAATCTGATAAAAAAAAAATCTATGGTATTGAATCAATAAATATATCAATGCATATTTAATATACTATAAAATATATATCGAGACTCAATAAACCCAAATTCAAATTACTATCCCATGGGGGAGTGTCGAATTGATATATTACCCGGAATTAGAAATAATATTTTCAAATAATTCATAATCCCAATCCGAAGGCACCCTCATAATCAGGAAAAACATTTTTTAAAGCACAAACACAAATCTGTTGTACAATCTCTAGGTCCTGCAAAAAAAAAAAAAACAGATGAGAAGCATAAGCTGCATAACAGATCATAATTTCAGATGAAATTGATGTGATATAGCAAATCACAAATGGAAAGCTCTAGCCAAGTACTAACATGTAATTAAATATATGGCATTCTTTTCCCAAAATCTTTATAGTCTCCAACTATATCTTAAAATAAACAACTAAACATCCAACCCTGTTTTTACTTTCTTTCATCCCGACCTTGAAACAGACATTTAACAGCTCCAAAAAGCCATGGTCCACATAACATGACATCTCATTCGCAGGCACCTTTCTCGGAACGTTGAGTCCCTTCTACCTTGATCTGAGTTTGATTACATCCCACATCATTGAATTTTGGTTCGGATGGCGGCTTGACCCGCCTCTTCTTCGCGGCGGGAAGAGATGGAGGCGTTGCAGAATGGGTATCCAGAGGGGCATTGAAGTAAGGATTTGATATCCCTGGTTGTCCAGTTTCACCCGCCATCACTGCTGGCGGTGGTGGGGGCACCCATGCGATAGGATTTACTGCATAAATTAAATGCAATCAAGTTCTAAAACAGTCAATGAAATATATGAATTGAATTCATGGAGTTCATCCTCCACTTTCAAACACCATGGAAGGATTTGGTTTTTCGTTTGTACAACAGGTATGTGATGGGAACATTAAGATTGCAAAAAAAAAAAAGAGTTTCATTGATTTTAAAAAATTCAACAATCAAAACCTGTCCAAAAGTAGTCAGAACACATAATAAAACATAGAATTGAGTGATCATAATGATAAATATTATTGGTAACCTAAATGCAAGTGAGGCCATTCCTCAAAGAATTCATTGGCATCAGAACTAGAAACAAAGAGGACAATGTGTGCCTGCTTATATATAGAAATCATGCTTAGACAAATTAGAAACGGGCAAGATTAAAATAGCACCTAGATTAATGGCAATGTTTGATGGATCTTTCAGAAGAATCATGCAAGATCTAAATCTAGCAACTTCTGCAAGCATGGAAGGTGCATTTTGTTTTCTATTTTTTTCTCTTATTTTTTCTATGCTTTTAAGAGGAGAAGGCAAACCCATACCAGTGCCATCATAAGTAGGCGGACGTGGGCCAGGGGTGCGTTTTCTCACGTAGTTCTCTTGGAGTGGTCTTGGAATCTGAAACGAAAACTGAGATAAACTCACCCCAGCAGCTATATACTCAGGATGCTCAGTCAAGAACCTGCATCATCCAAAGAGATTTGAGAAAGTTGTTTCTATCAACAATGCAAAACAAGACAAGGATGGCATGCGCCCAGCCATGACATCTGAGGATCCCCACATTAAAGGACTGCTTCAACAGCTCAACCATGATTGAAATAGCTTCCCTCATGATATACCATGTTTTAATCATCAAATTATTTTATGTATAAGAGCTATCTCATCAGATTCTCTCATGATATGCAAATCTTATAATGAAAATAAAGGCAATGGAATGGAGATCTGGGTCATACTTTTCGATCTCAACCATGGAGCGCAATCTCTTTCCTGTTGGTGCAACATAATATCTGCAAAATCACAAAAGCGGGGGTTAAACAAGCTAGACTATGCAGACAATACGACCATCTAAGATCGAATTTTTCAATAGTTCAAAATGCTAATTGGGTCTTCAAGAATCATGGTTTCAAAAAGTTTCACGTTGTAAATTGACACACACAATGGTGCATGCTCAAATCAAGCACTCCATTATGGATCACCAAAAGGAGCCACCTTATCATTGGTTCAACTCCACCCTGAAAACCCATTCAGCAAGAACATACTAGACAAAATTTATCAATACAAAAATCAATCTCAAATGTGTGTGTGTGTTTGTTTTGGGTAGCTCAAAAATTGACCCTATGTACTTTGCCTAAAAGAGAAAACAGTGACCAAAAAAAGTAGTTAACCTATTTTTTAACTTTTTGTGTTCACGATTATGCTAAACTTCCTGGCATACCAAAAGTTTGAAATTTAACAAATATCTGCTGGTTGAACTCATCAAATATGCATCTTCATTGCCATTGGTATCACAACACTCATTTAAAGCCTTTTGGCGTCAGATTTAAAGATTACCATGTTCATTTCCATACAAGGTCTCATTTCCTTTACAGACTTAGTCCAGCTAGAATATATCCCGTAACTTCACGTAAATAAATAAATGAGTACGCAAAAATAGGATAGGAAAGAATAGGGCACATAATTATACCGTCAAACAGACCTCGTTATCGCACCATCTAGATTCTCTTATTGTTTTCATTTGTACCACGAGATAGAAAATTTTCTTTGATACTCTATAATTAATATTTCACTCCTGCCATCTGCTTCTGTCATGTAACGCTATTGCAAAAAATTCAAGCACTCAATCAATTCATGTGCGATAATCAGAATTGTGATTCTTTAATAAAATGAGTGGCACTCGATAATAAGAAAATGGACCCACTTAAGGCAAATATAGAAGTTATGCTTGTTAGAACAAACCATTTCAGATGAAAAAAAAGATATAAAAGGAAAAAGATGTGTTGAAAGGTAGAGTAATTGGGATGCGTACACATCAGCAAATCTTGTGCTCCCTTCACCTCTGATTCTGAGCAACCTTTCCCACCCAGGAGGTGGCTGGGATATGTTTGGTTTATCAATTGCCCAGATTCGGCTTCCATCCTGAGAAATATCAGTTGGTTCCTCACAGGATATATCAGGGCGCCATTCACGTGCTGTTTCACAGAAAAATGGAGCTTGCAAGATATTATGTCGAATTTCTTCGTACTTTTCTTTTGTTGGAATAAGCCTCCATTTCAAACAAGCAGCGCATTGAACAGTGAATGCCCCCACGGATGGCAAAACTCTGCTATGATAATTTGGGACGGGAAAACTCGGAATAGATGGAGGATAATAATCAACAGGCTCAGGCTGCAGCGGAATCTGATTATCATCATCATCATCTCTTGAATCGGGGTCATAAAGAACCAACTGATGTTGACAATTTGCAGAAGACTGCGAACTGTCGTCATCTACATCTTGAGGTGGAAGATTAACAGATGATTGTTGATGAACTTCAGTTGAGTTTTTTAAACTCGGGGCATCAAGACAGCTGTCATCTTCCTTCTTCGCATCCTCTACAGTTAGAGAAGCATTATCAGATGATTCTGGATGAACTTCAGTGTGGCACTGTAAATTATCGCGACAGTTATCAGTTTCCTTTTTCACATCAGATGGAGCATTTCCTGTTTGTGGCTGCATCTGAATCATGTCTTGGAATCCTGTAATCAAAATCAAGAAGATCTCATAAACAAACTTGAAACAGTTTTCAAAAGGGTTGCAGATAGCACTTTGTAGTACTTGCCAATCATACTCCATATCAATTTAAACTGCAACATAAACTCATTAACTGGTGAAGCGTGACTAAATCTTTCTTAACTAGTTAATATGGACTTCTTAAATTAACCACCCTAAGATTTAAAAATCATTTGGCGCGTACAGTCCCCTTTCCTCAAAAAGCATAATCCTCTTTATATACGTACAAGTACAACAAAGGTATGCCACATGTGAAAGAAAGTCATTATATATCGCAACAGACCTTGTAAAGCAAAGTAATATCTACAATTTTTCGTTTTGAAATTGTATAACATATGTCATTTATTTGGAGGGAAATCCTAGTTTGTGAAACTATTGTGCTTCCCTGACGAATCAACCCCGCTCCTCTTCACAATCTAATCCCATAATGTGTAGTTGAGAATAAATTATTGTGCACTCTTCATTTCCAGCTTATTCTGTGCAACTGTGATTTGGAAGACAACTGTGGTGATAATTTCAACTCCATGACAATAATAGAACTCTTTAAGATATACAGAAATTCAAGTCCACTCTTTTTCATGTCAATAGGTCTAATATTTGTTAGTTGAGCTGATCAAACCCCATGCAACACAAGCAAAGAAGGTAAGGTGTTCAACAAAAAAAACTGCATGTGATTGCAATTTGAAGCAATAACATCAATAGAACCTTATTGTAGAAACATCTACGATGATGAGAAATTATAATCCATGCCTGAAAATGGTTATAAATCACTCGCAATCATCATAAATAGCAAGTCCGAACACCTTCAACGAAATTTCAAAAGCTCTTAAAACTTCAAACACTAATAAGAAGCGCATAATTGGAAAGAAAGGAAGAAAAAAATTCTTTAAAGAAGCCGACACATCAGATTCAGAAAATTCAACAAAGTAACAGACACTCGAAAACAAAGTCTCTCCTGATCAGAAGAGATGAACAGATTACCTCTTCTTTAGGATGAAAAGATCACCGACAAGCAGACGCATCCGATCTCCATTGTCACATCAACCAGCTGCAAATGCAAGGAATCCGGAACCAAAACACGTGAAATCCAAGACTTTAGATTACTCGAAACACAAAAAAAAAAAAAAAAAAAAAAAAACCAAAACTACCACCCAAAAAGTCTCAAAAACATTCATATCGAACGATCGAACCACAAAAACACAACAAATTCCATCCCAGCTAACCAGAATCACCATGGAAACAAAAGATTTCACATCACCCAAGTCATCCGGAGTTCCGCCGGACCTGACGTGATTTCTAAAACAAATAAAAGATCGATCGGATCGAACACGAACCACAAACCGAACAAAAAAAATGACATCCAAACCAAAATCTGAGACGAAACAGAACCTCATCAAAGCCGAAATTTTCAGAATCGAAGGCACGGATCTTAAAAAAAAAAAAAACACCATAAAAAAATCGAAACAGAAGCCACAGATCGTTAAAAACGAGATTCGTTGAGAGGATCACCGTTTCGGAGAGATCTGAAGGTGGATGGACGGAATGGACCGTACTCGTAAGCGTACGTGGATACGGTTACGATGTCGTATACGGTTCCTAACCCCCCTTCGCGTTCTGTGGTTTTTCTTTGGTTTCTACTCTCTCTCTCTCCCCGTCTTTGGTTTGAATGGAAGCTTTATTATGTGTTCAGTCGATCCTAAAAACACACCTGTGTTTAGGATAAATGACGAATGTGTCCTCGTTGGAAAGCAACCAGGAGCGCCGGATGTGGAGACTGAAAGAGATAGTAATTAATGGATCGGCTAACCATATCTATGCATCCAAACGGGATGTCGCCCTGGATTATATGAATATCCAGCCGTTTAATAATGTTGGTATATCTTATGTTTTATTGAGTTTAATTAATTATTTTATTTTATTATTATTTGATTAGGGTAAATCCACTAAATCGGATCGTATGTATATTGATATCTTAATATCAGTTTCTTATTCATATGAATATTCAGTTCTTTCTTTTAAATTTAAGGATGTTGTTTGGATGTAAAGTTAAAACTATTTGATTCTTAAAATCTTATGTTTCAAACTTAATATGTGAAAAGCTATGTTTTATTAGATTTTCAATCGCAAGATTTTTTTGACTGAAAATGAAGATTGTGGTTTGAAAAGCTAAATGCTGAAAATGTGTTTGGATTTGAGTTTATTTTTAGTTTTTGAAATGCAGAATCTAGCTAAACTCATATCCAAACGGACCTTGAGTCTTGTTTGGATATGAGTTTCAGTATATTTTGTATTTGAAAAATTAAAAATTCTCAAACTTATGGCGAATATGAGTTTATATAGATTCTTAGTTTGAAGAGCTAAAAAATTCATAAACTCATATCCAAACATATTTTCAGTGTTTCAAACACGTTCTTCATTTTTAAGCCAAAAAATCTTGCGGTTGAAAATCTAATAATTCAGCCTTTTAAGGGTGCGTTTAGATGTGAGGTTAAAACTTTTATATTCTTAAAATCTTATGTTTCAAACTCAGTTTTTGAAAAACAATGTTTTATTAGATTTTCAACAGCAATTTTTTTTTTTTTTTGGCCTAAAAAGGAATATTGTGGTTTGAAAAGCTAAACGCTGAAAATGTGTTTGGATTTGAGTTTCAAAATTTTTAGCTTTTCAAACGCAGAATCTACTTAAACTCATATCCAAACGGACCCTAAGTTGAATTAGAAACACAAGATTTGAAGAATATTAGCGTTTCAACCTCACATCTAAACGCAACCTCATATCCAAATACATTTTTAACGTTTAGCTTTTTAAATCACCGTCTTCTTTTTGTATGTCAAAAGAATCCTGCCGAAAGCTAATAAAATAAGGATTTTTAAAAGTTGTGTTTGAAATACAAGATTTTAAAAATCTTAACATTTCAACTCCACATCCAAATGCAGCGAATACAAATGTTTTTTTTTTTTTTTGATAATATGGTTAAATATAAAGATTAATTGATATAATTGATATAGGAGTTTCTCCCATCCTTCCTATATCATATGAGACAATAATTAAATTTTTTAGATCATGGCTAATCATAAAAGATGATGAATATTTTATAATTTTTAATTTTTTGGATTCATATTGGGATATCATTACCTATATTTTATAAATAACTTTTAAATTTTTATTTATTTGTTTGTTTGTTTATTTATAATTGACATGCATATATAAGTTTTGACTTGATTACATATTACTAGTTACATACATGCGCCAAAAGCACACGGTACAATATTGGGTGTTATACATGTAAATAAAAATAACAAAAAATTTATAATTATTAAATAAAATAATAGATGCATGTTCCTATCCGTGCCTCTATATATATTATATATTATTTGTAACTATAATCTTGATATGAATAGTTTAATATAGACAATGTATATTGTGCATCCAAAAAGCCCATTCTATATAATATATAGGGTAATAAATTGTATACGATGTAATATTTTTGTATATTATAATATAAATAACTTAACAATTTTAATAGATTAGATGCATGTTGATATGTTCTTCTATATTTAATAGACATGCTTCTATTTCTATATTCTATATCCTATGTGCTTATAATATTAATAACGTAACAATATTTAATTATAGAATTTAATTGAGATAGATTTAATAAATACCTTTAGTTTTGAATCATTAAAATTTGGATAAATTGATATAATTTATTTAGACTTGATTTTGAAATCTTAAAATATATTTATGTTTATCTAATCTGATTTGAAATTTTAATTTTAATAAAATAGATATAAGTAATTACTAAACTTATGGGAGGATAAAAACGAAAATAAAAAAGCTAGGTCATTTTTCCATTAATAAGTAAGGAATAAAAATATGAAAGATGATGAAACCAAAATATGATGATTAACATACTTCAAGATTAATCATCTCATTCAAAAAATAACGTAGAAAAAGAATGCAATGGTATTTAAAAATCATGACTATTAAATTAAAACAGTATAATATATATATAGAGAGAGAGAGAACATCAATTAGATATTATAAATAAGACTAAACTTTGAAATACCATCATGTGTTGGTGGTATTTTAAGGTGGATTTTGATTACACTCTAAAATGTTAGAAAAATGTTTCACATGTTTGATTGATGATAATCTAAGCGGAGATTGTTTTATGTAATTGTATTAATTTTATCATTAAATATTTTATTGAGTGGTGCTACTTACTTTTTTTAATTTAATAATCATGATACAGGTAAAATCATATTTTTAAATACACACACACATACATACATGATAGGATATTTGATATTTAGAATAAATTTCTTATCCTTTTCTATGCATGAAAAAACCACTGGAAATAAAAAACTAGAAATATTTTAATAGAATTTAGGTACTTGATAAATTGATTCATGATGAAATGAATAATGATCATGAAACGAATCCATGCAAAAATATTGACAGAGAATGACATGTCCAGACAAGGATTAATTAATAAATTTTGTTAACCAAACCATATATTTGAGATTTAAATTATCCACTTGCATTTTTTATTTTCTGATGAACAAAATACATTTTTAAATCAAGAGTTCGACGAGGGTTTTGATAGTCACCACTCACCAGAGTCAAAGGGCAGTTTTGGTGACCTGTCCCAAACATTAATAATTTCAAATAAATGCCTCAATTGGGTGGAAATAGTTCTTCCATAACATAAGGGACGAGATATGATTAATAACTCATAATTTGCCATGTAAACAAATGTTTAGAACATCTCCAATGGTATTTTATATCTTTATTAAAACTCTTGAATGAGTCAGAAATTTGATGATTTCACATTTTTTTTGTTTGTATTTAAAGAGTTTTTATTATATAAGTTCAATATAATTCTTACAAAATTGTCACATATGGAAAGACAAATGAAACCAAGATTAAATAAGTCAAACATACAGTAACTATAAGATATCATTAATTAAAATTTGTATTTTTTTGTTAATATTGAATTTATTCAATAAATATTCACTTTGTAGTTATTTATTAAAAATACTTCCGTAATTATATTAACACATTAAATATTTTGAGAGAAATATTATTTTAAAATAAAATAAAGACCTAGACAGTGTTATGTTGAGTTGGTATTTGACTCAATCGATGATTTAAAAATATTTTCAACTTTTTAATAATATTTAAAGTAGAGATCCATCAGACATGTTCTTAGATTCGCATTTAAATAAAACTTTAAGGTGGTATTTGGATTTGTGTTTGAGTCGTTTATGCATTTTAAAATTGTAAATGCGAACATATACATTTACGTGTTGACTTTTAAAAAATGCATCAAGCCCGTTGTTTTAGAATAAATCTAAAACAACTAAACACACTCGTGGTTGTCTCAAAATCACACGTTCGCTCTTTGGTCTAAAAAGTAAACTAGAGTTTAAAATGTACGAAAGTTATGTTTTTCAAAATCTGATTTACTGAAAGATTATAGATGTATTTGGATGCAGGGTTGAAACATTGAGAATCTTAAAATCTTACATATGAAATCCAACTTTTAAAAAACGTTACTTGATACTTTTTCAATTGTTGAGTTTTCTTTTACTGAAAAGGCAATTGGATGATTTGAAAATCGAACCATTGAAATGTGTTTGAATGTGTGTTTTAAAATATTTCGCTTTTCAATCATAGAATCAGCTCAAACGCAGATCCAAACAAAATCTATAAGGACCATCGCCTTCATTTTGACATCCAAACATGGATCGTACTCAAACATAGAATCAGACAATCAGGTAATTGAATTACTCACTTCTGCCTTCCTCGGAATTCACGTCTGCCTCAAGATTCGTTTATATATATATATATACCGAAAACTATAGAAAACATTTATTCTGTTCAGAATATATACTTTCATGAAAAATATTAATGAGTCATTGACATAATTTGATTTCTTCTCTGGTTAATGCACAATATATAGATTGGGTGTAGGTGTAATCAGTCATTTTGGTTTTAGAAAAATAAAAATTCTAATCTAACAAGTGATTTTTTTTAATAATTCAGTTCTGTTATGATTCGTAAAAAATAAAATTTGTTCTAGAATGTTCATGAATAAACACTAAAGACAGTTTCAACGGAATGTGAATAAGAATGAAAATCAAATGCAACCTAATTTATCAATGCAAAACTTACCCATGAATCAATCACTGCATCCTGACAGTGTGGATGACATAACTATCTGTTTTTTAGCTTGTTTAGTGAATGGAAAAGCCACATTTATTTTATTTTTTGGTTTTCCTGGCTTTACCTGGTACTCATATAAGCTACTTGCAGCCAGTCCATATATTGAAGTGTAGGAAAATCAAACCAAATCAAATTAGCACCCTAATCTTATAATATAATCACTTCATTCTCTGTGCGTGTTCTTATGCTTAAAGGAAACATCTATCCAATCCTGATGCCACCATCAAAACTGCATTCTGGATTATGGACTATTCAATCATGGAACATGCTATATAAGATTATGGAAGATTCAATCATGGTGCCACCATTTATCTAATTGGTATAAATGGTATATGGATTCTAGTTAACCTCTACAATTAAATTATTTTAGGTTATTCAATCTAAAAAAAAATGTGAGTTCATTATCAAATCAATTGTCACCAACTTTTATATATCAACTGTCAAATTATCTATCATCATTTCTTCATCGTTTATAATCCTTATCCACAGCTTATTTACGTTTTACTAAAACAACAAAAACTTTATTATTATGTTTTCCAATTACAGTAATTTAAAACGCAACCTAACACAAAATCACATTATCATTATTTATATTAAAATAGTTATAAACCTCATAATAATTTAATTCTCTATCAAAATGGGGGCAATGTGACAACAAAGCCAAAAAAAAAAAAAAAAATCTCCTGGGGATCATCATAATATCATTGATCTTTGAAAATAAATGGTATAAGTTTTCATTTATTCCGATTTGCAAAATCTTATATAGCATGGATATGTTCAAATTTACTATTCAACACAACTTTTACGAACATCTTCAATGAATAGGTTAACTAATCAAGATGTTAAATTATCATGCTAGCGCTTTGTATCTCAATTACACTGACCCTCACTTACTATATTCTTATTTAATTGGTTGTTGTTGCTCTCATAAATTAGCTAAATAGACTAGCCAAAATAATAGTGGGCCCCACCTCCTCACCCACTCAACCTCCCAAATGTATTTTTAAAATTTTTAATGAAAACAATCATGTGAGGTTTACATTTGGCTAGTTAAAATACTAGCCACAATTAACTTGAAAGATAACACCTAACAAGTGGACTCACATTTAAATTTCTTTTAACATTTATATTTAAATAATTTTTTTATATGTTATGTAATAACCTGACACTAATATGTTAGTTTACATATCTATTGAAGATGCTTTTAATAAATTATTAAAATGTAAAACTGTAGAAGACATGGAAGAGAGAAAAAAAAAATCATTGAAACACAAACATAATCCACCTAACCAAAAATGCAAACAAAGACTGTCTCTGTGGGAACTCACCCACCCTCATCAATGTTCCATCCAATGAAAGCAACATATAACAAGCAATTGTAGAATCAGAAGACATGACAAAACACCACCAGCAGAAAAAAGAAAAAGAAAAACCCAACCCATTTGATAGAGAATTAAATTATTCTGAATTTTATGACTATTTTAGTATAAATAAAAATAAAAGTGTTTTTTATTTATTTATTTTGTTTTGAATTTTTTTTTATTGAAAAACGTAATAATAAAGCTTTTATTGTTTGGATAAAATATAAATAAGGTGTGGATACAGATTTATAAAATGTGAAAAAATGATAATAGTCGATTTATAAGAGGTGATTGACAATTAATTTGACAATGAGCCTACATATTTATTTGGGTTGAATAACATGGAATAACTTAATTCCAGAGATTAACTGAAATCTATATACTACTTTATACCAGTTATTTCATATCAGAATTGATGACATCCAACATTGATTGGATCCTAACCAGTTTTTTTTTATTATTTATGATACAAAGGCTCTGTATCTAGAGCATAGAGATACTGTGCCACCAGACCCCTAACCAACCAGTACAGAGGGCTGCAGGCCAGTCCCTAATAAAGGACTACACCAAATTTTTATTTTCCCGTACGCTTGGTAGGACTCGACCATCCAAACCTCCCACAAAGGGGAGGGTGTCCCAACCGCCATAATAAATGCGGGGACGATCCCAACTAGTTTTAGGCCCTGTTTGGTTGCACGTTTGAGGCAGCTTTTGCTTTTTGAAAAGCTGAAAAGCTAAAATTGTGCAGCTAAACAAGACAACTTTATTCAGAATCGGAAGCTGGATTCCTTTTAATTTTTTCCTCGAAATCCGTGTTTTCAAAAGCTCAAAAACAACACTTTTTTATCGGAATCGATTTTTTGAATTGAAAAGCAACTTTCTATGCCAAACATCAACTGCTTTCAAATATTGATTCCTGAATTAAAAAAAAACATCCCAATAAAAATCAAAGTCTAAAATTATCTTAAAAAACAGTTTTATTCCAAAAGCTATTTTTCACTGTATGTTTTCAAATGGACCCTTAATAACAGATGAATTGGCTCTGCTGGGTTCTTCCCCTCTATGGTACATTTCACATGGTTCGTTTGACTCTGGGTATATTTCACGTATATGTAAAATGGATTCGAACCCCATTCTGAGTTAAAGAACACACGTGTTATAAAAAATTGTGTTTGAGATCTTCAATTCATGTGTTCATTCCTAGATATCCCATTTAAATTTTTGTCTTCAAAAGACACACCAAGTTAAGCAGTTGTAGTATAAGAAAATAAGAGCTTGAAAAAGCCGAGAACAAACGAAGTTTTAAATCAATAGCAATAAAAACTCCTTGGTTGCGCTCTCTGCTCTCCAGGATTCTTGAGTATTGATTTTTTATTGTTAGATTTGTGTATTTGTGGTTTGATGTTGCCATTCTAATTTGTTTCTATTCTTTTTAAAATCCATCGATTGTTATCAAAATAATAGTTTCAAACGCGTCCTCCATTCATGTTTTTGAATATGGTTCGCATGATTCTTCATGGTTCTTTCTTTTCCAATCAAAGAAGGGAAATTGAATTTATTGCAGAATAAAATCTTCTCAACAAAATCCAGGTTTATCTCCAATGGGACCAAAAGCTGTGGAAAATTGTGGATATATAGAGGTAGGACCACTATATAATGGTATTAGATGCACTTCATTGTTGTAGGAAATGATGCCCCAACAACTAATCTTACTTGTTTAGCTTTTATTGGTCCCACTGGTTTTTAATTCAACACACATACACCATTGATTTGGTTAAACCTCAAATTATGGTGGGTCTGTTATTAGCTGGCATGACAAGATAAAAGATATTCATTTCAACTAATACAACACTAGTGCTTTGTATATTTGGCCTTTTTAACTGTCTAATAATAAAAATTTCATTTTGCCTTTTCATCTTCTATTTCTGTTCACAGTTTTATTTCCCTGTGTGCTAGTGATATGATGACTATCACAGTAAGATTTTTTATAAAAAAACTTTAAAATAATGTATGTTTTTTTTTGTTAAATAGAACAAGTTAATTATTTTATTATTTTCATGTTTTGTGTAAGTGAGAACATATGATTCATTTGAGTATATATTAATTTTTTTGTGAGATACATGATTGTGTTATTAAAAATGTTAGTATCGCATGTTTCATGTGCATTTCTACATATGTTTTGATTTAAAATATATATATATTTTATATAACAAAACATATTCTCTCGTAAAAATGATTCCTATGCTCAAATGAATTGTATAAAACTATATATAGAAAAACAAATAAAAGGTGTATGTTTTGTTTAATGATATTTTAATTTCTTATATGAAATACACAGATATAGCACCCAGAGTTACCTAACATTATCCCATTTGTAATTTACTGGCCCATTGGTATCAGAAAACCACTATTTTTAGGCTGTGTAAAATGCATGGTGTCCATTTTTTCAACACCAAGTAAACATTACTCTGATTGCAGTAGAGATCAAGTCAACTACACATCATGTGCCTTTTTTTTTGTGTTACTATTTTATTTCTGTTTTTTTTTATTATTATTTTAAAAATCTCATATATAACGATAAACCCATCAAAATCAGCTAGTACGGAGTGCCACATATTAGTGACAATTTTGTTTTTATGAATCACTGACAATCATTTTAAAATGTTTATATATTGAACATCAATTATAAATTTAAAATAAATGGGCTCCACTAATAATTATGCCGACAAATATGAGATATTTCTTAAAACTTGTAAAAATAATTGATTTTTTGAGAGCTAGGTACTGTTTAGAAAAACAGTTTTTCATTCATAAAATAACTTTTAAAAATATTTAAAAAAACATATTTTATGAGATATTTGAAAAATTATTTTCTTATAAATAAAACTTGCTATTCACTTTTTTTAATAATTTGAGACTGGTATTTAAAAACGAATTTGACTTAAGAATAATAGCTAAAAAACAGAATCACCAAAAAAAACTTTACTTTTACATATATTGAAACAACTTCCTACGTTAATTAAAATTTTCACCGCACAACGAAGAATTTATCATTAAAAATATATTATTTTGACTTTCCAAAGCTTTGAAAAAATTTGGCTCGTGGGGATTACAATTGTATTGTATTTTTTTAAAATATTAGATCAAACATATATACTTTTTTGATTGGTAGTCAAACATATTTTAATCAGTTAAAAAAATTATTTCCATAAAAACACTAATCACTTTTCAAAAAATATCAATCCTTTTTGTAGAATCTTCAAATCAACTTTCTGCACAATTCTGTAATATGAATTAAAGTTGATTTTAACTAAAATCCCATTAAAAAAACAAAATAAGCGTTAATAAATTCAATCTGTTTTTTAGTCTCATACACCACGATAACATAATATATACCGTGTTATTATTCTATGAGTTCTATCATGATGTGTGAAATATATATATATTTTTAAAAATATATTATTGTATCTTAGTATATACCAGTGGTGGACTCATGAATGTTTTGAAGGGGGGCATAAACAAATTATTTAAAATACAATTAACTCTATAAATATGCATCGCTTATTAATAATATAAAATCAAACCCAATAATTAATCTACTATTCTTCAATAAAAAAGAATACAAATAAAAAACAAGAAGAAAAATAAAAAGAATATATGCAAGAGATGATGTCCGAATGAAAAAATAAAATTTGGGAATGGTTGATATTTTGCAAGAGAGGACTTAGTATTTTTATTTTGAAAGAGAAAATTTGATTTTTTTAATCACATTTTTTAATAAATTTCAATGGTAGATTTTTTTCTTTTAAATATTTATTCAGAGAAAAAAAATCACGGAAGATTTTTTTTATGATTTATTTTATTAAATTTTAATAGCTTAGATTTTTTTTTCAACTTTTATTCCATTGATAGAGGAGAAAATCATAAAAGATTTTGCTTTTTTTATCTTTTTGGTTAAATTTTAACTATTTGTCGATTTATGGATCTAAATTTTAATGTTGAGTTTTTTTTAACATATTTTGCGTACATAAATAGAACATCATGAAATATTTGTTTCCATTTATCACTTATTTGATTAAATTTTAATAATTGAAATTTTTTCTTATTCAACATTTTATGGTTGAGTTGTCATTATTGAAGGGGGCTTGTTGAGAAATATATGAAAAGTTTGTTTTATAATTATTGGTTGAGATGTTATTAATATTATTATTATTTATTTCAAAGGTTAGAGTCAATGCTTTTTAAAAAAAAATTGGTAGAGGGCTTATCCATTCAAGGAAACGTAAGTCTACCTATAATATATACTTTATTTCATATAATCAACAAAAAGAATGTATAATTTTTTAAAAAATAAAAAATGATATGAATCGATAAGACTGCACAATGGGTTAGACATATCATTTTTCAAACAAAAAAAACCTAATTTTTTCAGAAAAATAAAAGGTCAGAATTTCATAAAAGTTGAGTTAATAAAATTTCAAATTAAGAAAATTAAAATTTAAACGTGCTGTTAAATAAACAAATAGTGAGGTGCGTGGACTGACTTTCTCTCTGACGAATTAAAACATAAAAATAAAATAAAAATAAAAAACAGAAGGTAAGTGTGAAAACATAATAAATAACATATAGAATCGAATGAAAAAGGATTTCCATTAAAAACCCCTCTTTTGTGTCTCTCTCTTCACAATTTTCACACCCAAAAAAAAAAATTCCCAAACAATAAACCTCTCCCCAAATCGAAGACCCTGGCCAAAGCATTCTCTGCGGCGTTTCTTCGCTCCCCTTTGAAAGATCGCCTCATTTGGTTCTTCGACTCCGGATTCGTGTTTGGAAGGTACTCTGATCCGTGTTTGCGATCTTCTCTTATTTCCCTTTGTTTTTGGATCCAATTCAGTTCAGAAAACGTGAATCTAGGGTTTTTCGGTTAGATCCGACGGTCTGTGGTGGAGGATCTGTGTGGCTTTGAACGAATCATGTGTTTTTTTTCATTTTCGGTGGGCATTATCTCTGTTTGGATTTTTTTTGCGAGAATGGAAGGAAAATTTGTAGAATCAATTCTCTGTTATTCGAATAGCGTCAAGGTTTGAAAGAGTTGAGAGTGAAAGCTTTACAAAATGAAGATTTAGACACAGAGTTCATTTTTGCGAGGATTCTTTGCTTTAAATTTGTTTGTACTTTATAAGATTTAAGGAATCAAAGTTATCATAGATTGATCTTCTGAAGATTTCACGCAATTATTTTATCAAAGACATTTTCTTTTTTGCTGGGAGCTAATGAGTCTTAAGAATTTCTCTTTGTAGATTTATTGTTTCTCGTCTTTTATTGAGGAGAGCTACTAAAGAAAGAGAGGGATTGCATTTGATGAAAGGAAAGCTGTGGTTGTTTTAGTTCCATAAAGTTAATTATTGGGTTTCTCTGTTGAAACCAGTACGGTCCAAAATTAAGCGTCCACTCTCAGGGAGTGACTTGCCCGAGGGCGGCGAGCACGCTCCTTTCTCCGCATCCCGGAGAGTTAACTCCTCGCATGCAATCATGATGATGGTTGACGATGTCGAGAATGGAAGTATGGGGCCTTTTGTCGACAGGCCGAGGACTTTTCCTGCAATGCGCAGCAAAACATATACTCCATTGGTAAGTTTTCGATTCCATAAAGGCTTTACTATTGGACATCATTACATGTATGTATCTTAAGTGTGGTTTGAAGCTGTCCCTCATTTAATACTCCTTGACGTGATTCCCTCACATATGTCTTTTACTCATAAATTTAAGCTATATCACTTTAACTTTGAAATGGATATATTATACATTTGGTGTTTTGAAGTGCCTATTGGTGATAATATTGATAATTTACACTGTTTTCTTTTTCCTGAGAGGAGGAAGGTGGGGAGTGCAATCACATTTAAAAGAGTAATAAAAATGATTCATCGTTAAAAAGAGGGAGACATGAAGCTCAACCCCGTGGCAAGCATAACACCTCTCCTAAATTGGGTGCCAGTGAATAAAGTATAACCGAGCCAAAACCTGATTTTGCCTGAAATCCAATGTGCTACTCTATTACCCAGAATCTTGTGAAATTATGTTTTTCCTCTCCTTCCAAATTTCCCAACATATGACAAGTTGGATGAGCTGCAATGTGTCCTCCTTCCCAACCGAGAATGACCCTGCTTCCAAAGAACATGACATTCCATCTAAAAACCCAAATGCTTTTCCTGATTCCCATAGGTCATGATTATTAAATCATTAGGTCGTCAACTTACTCTGCAGCATACTGCTAGAAAGCCAACCTCTTCTTATGTACTCTTAACTATCTTGAATCTTGCATTCTTGTTCTTGCTACTTGCTCATAGATCATAAATTTTCCTGGTTAGGCATTTTTTTATTGACAGACTAAAATAAAATCACCTTTTCTGTTATTTTTTTCCCATTGCAACCCTCTTATCTGTCTATCAGTATTTTCTTAATCTTTACCACTCTTTCCTTTGTTTAGGTGTTTCGAATGTTGATGGGAATAAATGTGCGTGTTTTGATTATTCTTTTGTTTTTGGGACTTGGAGCTGTCTTCTACATTGGATCACGTACATCTCCGATCATTGTGTTTGTATTTACAATCTGTATCATCAGCTTCTGTTTCTCTATTTACCTTACAAAGTGGGTGCTTGATAAGGACGAGGGACCACTGGAAATGACTCAGGTATTTTTCTTGCACCAGATTTAAATGTCTTTTTACAGTGGAAGAAGGGAAAACTGTCGTTTACTTTTCTATTAGTTGACTGCTACTGTGTTGTGATTTCGTTGTAGTTTGTGAATTTGTTTACCTTGCTGCCCATCTTGTGGTTCATTTTTAAAATGCAAAGATGTTTGTAATGGCTATTTTCCGGTGAAATCCCGTGTGGCATATGCTAGTGGTTACATGCATCATGATATATCATATATGAAATTTTGATCATTTTTCCTAGGACTGGCAGTGCTATTTTCAGTGACGTGACTTGGCATTGTCTTTTTAACAAATAGATTCACAGTTAAAAAGGATGACTGGAAGTCACAACAATTTGTTTTGATTATGTAAACCATTCTACAACTTTACCTTTTGGGCATCATTCATAAAATTGATTGTCTTATTATAGTAAATAATATCTTGCAATGAAATAAATATATCTATCGTCATCTAGTTTGATTATTCTTCATTTTCTAGATATCAGATGCAATCCGGGATGGGGCAGAAGGGTTTTTTAGGACCCAGTATGGGACAATCTCCAAGATGGCAATGCTACTAGCATTTGTGATTTTAAGCATATATATGTTTCGCAGTACAACTCCTCAACAGGAATCAACCGGTCTGGGAAGGTACTCTATGATGGCCCTATCTGTCTGTCTATCAACTGCAGATCAGACTCTATGTCTAATTTTCTCTTCGATTCTGATAATCATTTATGTTTCAGGACAACAAATGCATTTATTACTGTTGCTGCGTTTCTTCTTGGAGCACTGTGTTCAGGTGCCGCTGGTTATGTCGGCATGTGGGTCTCAGTGCGGGCAAATGTCCGTGTCGCCAGTGCTGCTAGGAGGTCAGCAAGAGAAGCGTTGCAGGTTTGTCTAAATCTTCATCTGTTTATAACAATAAGAAGGTTAAACAAAGCCGCCTCTTAACTGCAGACATTGATTTACAGATTGCTGTTCGTGCTGGTGGTTTCTCGGCAATCATTGTTGTTGGAATGGCTGTTCTAGGAGTGGCGATTCTTTATGCTACATTTTATGTCTGTTTGGGGGTAGATTTGCCTGGTTCTTTAAAGGTTACTGATTGTAAGTACATATTATTCGTGTCCTTGTCCATATTTGAATTGCTAGAGACTTCTGAAATGTTAGTAACTCAGTGTCTTAGTAAAATAATTCCAATCAAGGTGCTATAGACCTAGAAGTACTAAAGGAACTTCTTGTCGGGAGAGAAGTAGCTGTGTCATTTTTGCCTGAAAAAGGGGAAGCCTACTAGAAGATGGACGAGGGGCGAAGTCAGCAAAATGGAAGAAATGAGTTCATCCACTCAAAAAGTTGAATAAAATGTTTAACTTGTTCTGGAAATGTCTATTAGTTTTACTCTATATAGTGCTAGGTATTTCTCATTTTCTTACATGTGAGACTAATGTTAGCATCTTTGTTATTATTCAAGCCATGTTCTCAATTGGATTTTTTTTATTGAATTGTATCTCCAATGTCTATCACCTACAATGCATTATGTCTTCATTTTTTTGAAGAAAATTAGGGACTCTTATTGACCATAATGCATTACGTCTTCTACATGCTTGAATGCCAATACATTTATTTTGCGCATGTTAAGGTGACAAATGTTAGCTTTTTTGCGCATAATCAACCACTTCAAATGTTCCTACCTTGGTTTTCCTTCTGAGCCACCTCTAGCTCTGACATTCTCATTCTTATGTTTTCTTTCCTGTTCTCTCCACAACATTGTGTCCCTTATTTCAGCCTCACCCAAACCTTTCACTGATTGCTTCAAATTCTTATCCGTAAAATAGGGAAAACTTACAAAATAGATCCTTTATATTGATGAATCCCACGAACTACGGGCACCTCCTACATCCATTTGGAAGCAATGGACATACGCGGTCACCTTAAGAGTTAAGAAAGGGAAAAAGGGTTTGTGACCCTCCAAAATTTTCTTTTCCTCTCCTAGTCTTGTTTCATTTTTTTTCTTAAACCTGTTAACTATAGAACTTAGAATGATTGAATTTTTTCCCCCCTTAATATGCCAGTGTTGCTTGAATGTCTGGTACTATCTATGATTTCATTTTGTTATGTATATGCCAGTTTATGATTCAAATAAATATTTTGTCAACTTGCTTTGGCCGTCTTCTTTCCAAATGTTGATATGATTTAGCATATCTTGGTTGACATGAGCGTAATATTTCAGTGCCTCTTCTCCTGGTTGGCTATGGTTTTGGTGCCTCGTTTGTGGCCCTGTTTGCTCAGCTGGGGGGTGGAATATATACAAAAGCAGCTGACGTTGGAGCTGATCTTGTTGGAAAAGTGGAGCAGGGAATTCCTGAAGATGACCCTAGAAATCCAGCTGTCATTGCAGATCTGGTATCTGAAATATATACTTATTATTACCATCATATAGTCATTTTCTTTGGATTTTATGCAATTTAATGTGGGCTCTTTTTAATTTGACTTTTCATCAACTTGTATATAAGTTTATGCCCTCTATGCTTCTGTCACTTTGATTTTTCATCCTGTATACTTGATTGGAAAAGGACTTTGGTTCTGTTGGCATTATATCTAAGTTCTTTTTCTTTGTGTTTGGTGTGTGGTTTGATTGAAATACATCATCTTATTTTCGTAATCAAGGTTGGTGATAATGTGGGGGATTGTGCTGCCCGGGGTGCTGATCTTTTTGAAAGCATAGCAGCAGAGATAATAAGTGCTATGATACTTGGGGGAACAATGGCTCAACGCTGTAAAATTGAAGGCAAGTATTCATATGACACCTGAAAAATTACAATGAGTATATCTTTTCATGCAGCCTTGCATCATTTTAAAATTGCAATATTTAATATTTTTGAGACAATATAAATTCTATTCTATTCTCGTGCAAAGTAAGTTTCTGGTTGCTCATTTAATGCTTTCTTTTTGATGGGCAACCTGGTGCATTTTTTTTTATGTTGATGGGGAGTTTTGAAATTTTATATATTATTATATAATTGTTCTATGATGTGTTTTAACCATGCATGTTCAATAAAGGCTCCACATTATGCTTATGGGATGGCAAAATTCGAACTGAAACTTAATTTGAAATCTCTCCTTTCCATCTGGTAGTAGATCAATGTATTGCACTCTTGACTGTGCCAGAATCACATCTCACACCAAATTGAAATTTCATTATACAAGCACACATCATATTTTATTGTGTGCATTGTACAACATGTCTCAATCTTCACTATCATGTTTTCTATTTACTCATCATCTCTGTTTTATGTTGTATTATCACTCACACTGTTCTTTTCTTTGCAGATCCTTCTGGCTTCATCTTGTTCCCACTTGTGGTCCATTCTTTTGATTTGGTGGTGTCGTCGATCGGGATTCTCTCAATTCGGGGCTCACGTGACTCTGGAGTGAAGGTGCCAGTAGAAGATCCAATGGCAATTCTCCAGAAAGGCTACTCAGTTACAATATTTTTTGCCGTCTTAGCCTTTGGTGCAGTAAGTTTTGTTATCTTTAAGTACTTTGTGCTGATTCATCTAGCTCCATTTAGTCGTCACTTTTTTTTATCATGTTCTTCAAGTCAAAGTAAAATAAACCACTCGTTTCTTCATGCTTCTTTTGATTCATTGTGGCCTTGCCCTGTTTTCTACAATTTGAGTATAAACTGAATTTGCAGTCTACACGCTGGTTGCTTTATACGGAGCAAGCACCAACTGCATGGTTGAACTTCGCCTTGTGTGGCTTGGTAGGGATCATCACAGCCTATCTTTTTGTCTGGATCACCAAGTATTACACAGATTACAAGCATGAACCTGTCCGGACATTGGCCCTTTCAAGTGCTACTGGACACGGAACTAATATAATTGCAGGCGTCAGTTTGGGTTTAGAGTCTACAGCTCTTCCAGTTCTTGTCATAAGTGTATCTATCATCTCAGCGTACTGGCTGGGACACACTTCAGGGCTCGTTGATAGTTCTGGTGCTCCAACTGGTGGTCTGTTTGGTACTGCTGTTGCAACAATGGGAATGCTCAGTACAGCTGCTTATGTCCTCACAATGGACATGTTTGGCCCAATTGCTGATAATGCAGGGGGCATTGCTGAGATGAGCCAGCAGGTGAACATTTGAAGTTCCTTGGATTGATTTTCTTTTTGTTTGTTTGTCTTTTTTGCCCCGTGACTGTTGACATATTGCATTGCACAACAAAATGAACAGATGGTTGCATCACTTTACACCAAGAACCACTATGTGAATTTTATGTTTTTTGTGATTATTATCCCATTGCTTTCTTATTTTGAACCTAAAGTCATGTCCATCCATTGTAGCCTGAAAGTGTGCGGGAGATAACCGATCTTCTTGATGCCGTCGGCAACACCACAAAAGCTACCACCAAAGGATTTGCTATTGGATCTGCAGCACTTGCATCCTTCCTTCTTTTCAGTGCCTATATGGATGAAGTAGCTGCATTTTCTGGTAACCCTTTTAAAGAGGTACGTGGACTATTTCTTTACTTCTTCTATCATGACTATCAATACAAACATTTTTTTAATTTTTTTTCGTGTCCTACGCATTATTTTGAAGGTGAATTTTTCCATTTCGTTATTTTTAACCCATGTGAATGTACAGGTTGACATCGCAATCCCAGAGGTTTTTGTTGGTGGTTTATTAGGTTCCATGCTCATCTTTGTATTTAGTGCATGGGCCTGTTCAGCAGTTGGTCGAACTGCTCAAGAGGTTGTTAATGAAGTGAGGAGGCAATTTATCGAAAGACCCGGTATAATGGTGAGTATTTACCCATATAAAATCTTTTTTTTTCCCCCCGTCTTCTTGTGTGCATATCTTAATCGATGCACGCATGCACGCAAATTACAGGACTACAAAGAAAAACCAGATTATGGCCGTTGTGTTGCCATCGTTGCAACTGCGTCCTTGCGTGAAATGATAAAGCCTGGGGCGTTGGCAATCATATCACCCATAGCTGTTGGTGAGTTCATTTGATTTCTCGGGGCTCAAATGCATAGCATAACTCGACAGTGAGCCCTGATACGCTCTTTGTGCAGGGTTTATCTTCAAGCTATTGGGACGCCTCACAGATCATCCTCTCCTCGGAGCGAAAGTTGTTGCGTCCATGCTTATGTTTGCCACTGTTTCTGGCATTCTGATGGCTCTATTTCTGAATACTGCCGGCGGTGCCTGGGATAATGCCAAGAAGTTTATAGAAACTGGTGCTCTTGGAGGGAAAGGTAGCGATTGCCACAAGGCTGCTGTCACAGGCGACACGTAAGTATCATTTCTTGGCCCTTTTTGTTGTGCATGTTGCGCTGTATTACTAGAGCATTTACATGTGATCACATATGTAAGTTTGCATTAATTGACATGTTATCTCAGAAGCCTAGTTTGACAAGGGGATGAGATTGTAAGCATAAGTTGTCCCAATTTTAGAAAATAAAAATCTATCAATTTGTCCTTTTTTACATATATATAAATCGGGATGAAAGGAGTGGAAGTGGATAACTGTTATTCCATCCTCATTTAATGAGTCAAAATCGGCACAATCGACTACACTTGTGTGTAACTTATCCCCTTAGCAAAGTAGGCTAAAAAGATTAAAAGGTTGCACATAATTTCTATTGCTTTTCATCTTTAATCACTCTAATTCAATCTTCTCTATGTGACTCGTAGGGTTGGGGATCCGTTCAAGGACACGGCAGGGCCATCAATTCATGTTCTCATCAAGATGCTCGCGACCATAACGCTGGTGATGGCTCCTATATTCTTGTGAGATACCAATAGGGTTTCTCACTTCAATATAGAACAACACACCACACCTTTTGCAATTGGGGCATGAGATTTTTCAGCGAACATACGGGAGTATTCCGCAGTGTGGTATCCTAGATTCTTATTTTTAGAGAAGAGGAATAACCTTATTAAGGTAGATTGCCCATTAGAGAGACTTTACAATTTGGTCACATGGAAGTCAATAGTTTTCTTCTTTTTTTTTTCTTTCACCAACTGAGGTGTTACTAAGAGAGTTATGTCGAACATGCTTTATGGATGCATGACAATGTAAATGCTTTTATTCCTGCACCAGACCTTTTGTAAGGACCTTAAAATAGAACAAATGAAAAAAGAAAGTGTGATAGACTTTATTATTGGAATAAACCCTCTTCAAAATGAAAGTAATTAGAATGCATGTTCAAATCATTCTTCTGTTCAATGTATCTGTCACTCTCATTCTGAATATATTCACACCAACTCCAACATAAATGCTTGACTAGCTGGTATCAAATGGCTGCTCATGTTCATGTGATGCAACTGGTGAATTCATGATGTAAAACTGTAATTGAAGGTGTGTATTTCAGTAGAGTGCCGTTGCAGTCCATTTTTAGTTTGTGTCTGTAACCTCGTACATTTGCGATTGCACAGAATACAGTATAAGCTCTATCACAATGTAATGGATTGTAATTCTTTTTTATTTTATTTTTTAAAAAAATATACCTAGTATATTTCAATAAATATTTGAATTTATATAACAATATATACAATAGACAAAAATATATATATTTTTTTATAAAAAAAAGTGGTTTGCTGCATAGACATATCATTTTTCATTTCAATAACAAAATGAAAAAATTAATACATATAAATTTGTGTTAGGCTGCAAATAAAGACCAAAATAGCATTAACAAAACATGGTAACTCTACCCCAAAAGGGAAGCATTTGTATATTTTATAAAAGAGAAGTGGATTTTCACAAGATAAACCTCAGTTTTTTTATGTACACAACAACAAGAAGCTAGATGTTCAACAAGAACCAGCAAAAAAAAATTGCTCCATTTCAGAATCTTAAACTCCCCTGAAATTCTTTTCTTTTAAAACATATAATAATAATCAATGAAGCAATTCATCATCATCATCATCACCAAGACCACATGACGGGGGTCGTCGCAAACGTGTTTGGAGGTAGTTCCGGCACCAGACAGTGCTGCTGCTGTTGCTGTTGCCATTGCTGTTGTTGCAAACCTCCGATGACACCGCCTTCTTCGATTTCCATCGACGCCGTCTCCGCTTCGGTCTCCATCGCCTCCGAAGCAGCTCCTTCAACAACCCCGACTTCCTCGGAATCCTGAATCAATGGAGTCTGCGACGGAACCCAAGGCACGATCGCCATGCTTTCACGGGTCGCTTCTGCTTCTTCTTCTTCTTCTTCATCCCGCGCAGACGCCATGTTCGATTGATGATCACGAACCCTGAAATATTGGTCTGCCAATTGAGGAGACAAAAAACAATGTCTCAGCGACATGAATTCAGTACAAAATAATTTTCAATAGAGATGGAGAGAGAACACTCACTTTTGAAACCCGCGATCAATTCAGGGTTCACCTTATACAGAGGCGAATCAACCGGTCTGTACAGTACAATCGACCTCTCATCATTCAAAGGGGGTGACGGTGATGGCGACTCGTCGTCCATGAATGGCGGCGGAGGCGTCGACGGCGGCTCCTCTTCTTCCATTATCGGCGGTAACTCCAAATCCTTTCATTCAAAACCAACAAAAACCCCAATCAGACGAAACCCTAGATGGGTCGAATGACATTTTTTGAAAACAAGAAGAGATGGATGATTGAATACAAGTCTCCGGATCTTCCTGGCGGGGGAGGAGAGGGAGAACTCGGAGAACTCGTCGTTGACCTCGTCGAGATCCCTCCTCTTCATCTTCACCGGAGAAGACCTCAGAAACCCCTCTATCATCTCCTCCGACAGTCCAACAACGGAGGGACGAAAAACCTAATCAGAGCACACAATGTCAACGGCGACGAGAAAGATCGAATCGATGTCACTCCGCGAAATCGAATGGAATTTGCGAAGTGGAAGAGCTTGATTGGAGGTGGTGTGTGTTATAAAAGGGAAAGAGAAGAAGCAGAAGAGAGAGTTTCTCTCTCTAGATGTCTCCAGAAGAGACGATTGATTTCGATGGATGGTCGGGACCAATTTTTTTTTTTTTTTTTTGGGAAAATCCAAATACCCCCCTGTAAACTTCTTGAGATCCATATATAGCCTCCTGGTTTTTTTTTTGTAAATTCAAATAGTCTGAATTAAATTTTTATTGACATGTCAATATTATTATTTTATAAATATTTTACCTGGTTAACTCTGGTTAAAAACATAGTATATCGAAAACCCCTCATAATGTGTTAAAAATGTAAAAAATCATTTGTAAATGATGATTTTATCCCTTCAAATAGGATTTTTAATCTATCCGGATGAATAAAATCGTCATGTAGGGAAGGTTTTACGCATTTTTAACAAATTATTGAATTTTTTATTGTATACTGTGTTTTTAATTGGGATAATAAAACAAAATATTCACGTGATATTTCTCTATCTGTTAACAAAAATTTAAGTCATGAGTTTATTTGAATTTATATAGATGTTTTTACGGAGTTACATGGATTTGAGGTTGGTTACGGGGGGGATTATGAATTGTATTTGCATATACTGACGAGAATGCCCCCTTTGGATTCTTCTAGTTGGGGGATTTTTTTTAAATAAAAAATAAAACTTGCTATCAAGTATCATGCATTTGTATTATGAAAGTGAATGTAAGTACGAAGGGAAGGTGAAAAAAAAAGAGAGAGAACAAACAAAAAAATACAGCATATCTTGTGATGCTCGTCTTGCTCTAATTAATCATTCGATTTATTTTATAGTTAATATATAAAAAATTAAATTAAATTGTTCATTATTTATAAACGTTTTTTTGATAAGTAAATGTTGACACTCATACATTTTGGTTACAAGTTTTCTTATTAACCACTGAGTTGCATGATAATACTTTGTTTTATGTAGTTTAGATGAATCTTAAAAAAATATTTATTAAGATAAGATGTGAGAAGTGTAAATGTTTTAAAAGATAATATTTTTGTTGCATGTTTTTATTAAAAAAAATTTATATATAGTTCAAAAAAGGTAAATATAATATTTAGAATAAGACTTGAAAAATATTACGTGAAAGCGTTAGTTAGAATAGGTGTTTTTTACAAGAGTTTGTTTAAATTGAAAACAAGAGTTTTTTTACAAGAGTTTATTTTTTTAAAATCAAGTTAAATCAAACTATATTCACGTATAACTCAAAAATCAAATCGAACGAAAATCGAACCGAACCAATTTTTGTTTGATTAGCCCCAACTAAATCGAACAATTAAAGATTGATGGGTTGATTAAAGTTTTTTGAGATTGATTTACAACTTTACATAAATATCAAAATACTAAAATTGATTATATAAATTAATATGTTTATTTTTTTATGAATATTAATTTATAACAATATAATTTTTAATATAAAAAGAATAATTTTGAATGAATATTGATTATAAAAGAATGTGTAAATTTAATTTGATTATTTTTGAAGTAAACCAAACCCAAACCATATAAATCGGTTTATTAATTTTTCAATTCATACCCAAACGAAAACATAAAACTATTGACTCAAATCTGAAAAAAAATCAATTTGGTTCGGTTTACGTTCGATTTAACTGACCAAAGTTGCCATTTAAAATCCTACTTGATTTGATATTTTTAAAAATACCATACATCATTTTGATGAGACACGTACTTTTATTTTTATAATGTAATATATACACCAATGAGCACATTTATAGAAAATGTGAATCAATTATCCTCAAAACCTTATTTCCTCGCTAACCTAAGTCATCCTGAACCAAATCAGGGACATTTATAGAAAATGTGAATCAATTATCCTCAAAACCTTATTTCCTCGCCAACCTAAGTCATCCTGAACCAAATCAGGGCTCCTTTAAGTTGAACATATGGTGACAAATAATACCATCACATAACCTGCATTAATCATATCACAAATTTTAACACTGATAATTTACATATTACTCCTGACCTTATCTCCATTAATACCTTGTTTATTCATACTTTACAGGGAACAATTTCTTAGTAGATCCCATAAAATATAAAACAAACTGACAAAGGCATCTGATTCTTATATGAGGATTTCTAAGATTCAGGAGACAGCAGGAGGATGATGGATGAGTAACTGAGCATTGGGTAGAGATTACCTTCCACAAAATGGGAATACTGTTTGATGGCAAGGGCTCTTTCTGGAAGGTCATCTGAGAGGAAGTCGAACGGCACAGGCTTACCCGTGTCCACCAGCGGCTCCCACCGATATCCTGTGCGTTCCGGCAATGTTACTGTCACAGGTAAATGGCTCGCGTTGAACGCGACATAGATCTCTCCCTTCCCAGAGTCAATCTGTATACCCAACAAAGATTGATAAATCAATCATGCCCAATCTACTAATTAGTATAAAATATGTATAGCATAACTATTCTGCAGCAGACAATGAAGATCTGATTGTTTTATCTATAGTTATTCACTTGAGTGGCTTTTATTACTGCAATGGATATTCAAAGCCTAAAATGTTGGATAAAAAATATAAGCATAGACAGACGCACCATGGAAAAAGCCACAAATTTACTGGATCTGGACCAATCTGGCTTTCCAGGATGGTGACCATGCCACTGCAGTCGTTCTGCGGTTGGAAAGTCGTGCAGACCAAGACACTCACATTCACTGCAGATTATAACAGTAGATTGGGATTTAAAAAAAAAAAAAAAAAATTCCATGCAATGGTGTTAGAACATCATACAGTGAAAAGGCATTGCAAGATGAAGCCTACCTCCTGAACTTCGTCATGAGGCAGCAAAATCTGAAGAAATCTGTGGAGGCCTCCTCCTTTTTATCCCACCGAAAATAGTTTATCTATAGAAATATTTATATAATAACACATTGAAAAAAGGATAGCATGGATTTAGAGACTAAAATCAGTTGTTTGAAGGATGAAAAATGGGATGAAGTATTACGTTGTTGTCATGGCAGTACGTATTGTTGTTGCCTCCCTTCGTGTGTCCATATTCATCACCCATGTGAATCATTGGAACACCCTTCAAAGATGCAAAAAGGAAAAATTAGGAGGTAAGAAAAAAACAGTAATGAACAATAGGAAGCACCTCAGATGCAACCCACATTTTTATCAAAAAAATATGTTCTTAGATATGTATGCATATTAGGTTTAGTGGAAAAAAGGAGCAATAAATGCTTACTTGGGAAACCATGAGGCAAAGAAAGAAATTCCGCATTTGCCTCTTCCTCAACCGTTTAACTGGTAGGCTCACAAACTCTCCTTCCTACATAAATTTTATACAAAAATAATTTGTTTATGATCAATATCAATACCATATAATTAATACGATAGCATGAAGGTTCCATCTCACAATACCAGCCTATATCAGGCCATGACCTCTGCAAAAATGTTTTGACAAAACTCAATATGGTCTAAATACATTAACCTAAAGAACTTGTGGAAATGTCATTGATGTTACCTGTCCACAATTCCAGCTATTGTTGTGATTCTCTCCATCATTGTTGTCTTCACCATTTGACAAGTTATGCTTTTTGTTGTATGATACCAAATCAGCCAAAGTAAACCCATCATGCGCACAAACAAAGTTGATGCTGTTCCATGGTTTCCTTCCTTCTCTCTGATTCAAAATCTCGAGTGAGTAATCCAAAGTTGTACATAATAAATGTTGGCAAGTATTCTAACAATTTGCAATTACCTAAAACTATGACAGATAATAATGACGTATTTAGAAGTCTAGGAAATTTGACAAAATATGGGTAGACATGTTGGAAGAAACTTAGTTGTACGACAGTTGTGTTTCACAGCTACGTGGGCAGATACATCAAGAAGATGCTAGCAATACATCCAGTAAATATATTGGGGATATGAAAATGAAATATACTGAATATATATTTCCAGTACAAGATGCATTATTTTACATATATTTGCAGTTTATCATTAACCAAGGATTTACATCACATTATTTGTTTAAGCATCAATATCCACTTGAGCCACCTTCATCATGCAATTGGAGACATCCTGGAGGGATGGCTGGTTACAGCATACATATGGTCATAAACTTTGTTATGTTGTTTATTATTTTGATGCAAATATAGATAGAGATGCTTAACAATGTAAACTTAAATAATTGTATCTTCACAAACTTTAACAACCAATTACAGGAGAGATACCATCGATGTTGTTCTTTTCTTTTCTTTTATTCCTTTTTTTTTTTTGGGGGGGGGGGGGGGGGGTTGAGGGTTGATGAGCAATGAATTATTCCAGGAAAACTATTTGCAGATGTACTTGTGAGGGAAAATCGAGGTAGAAGAAAAAACGCATCTAGAATAAAAATTATATGCTAATAAACAGAGATTTCTCTGGAAAGAAAAAGGAAGATATGTTAAATATACAACACAAAAATATTCAAGGAATACAAGATACAAACATAAAATAGCATACGATGATCACCTGGTAGAGATTAGGACTCCCACAAAGGCATTGGGCAAAAGCCCCAGACAACCCCTTTGTGCCCTTAATAAACTGCCGCACTACATCACGATACTGAAATCCAACAAAGAAAAGTACAAGGAGATGTCATCCAACACAACACAAACATCATACTGCTTTTTCATTACCATTGAGCAGAAGACAAAACAGCACACTAGTCACAAATCAAATGCCAAAAGCCAATCAATAGCTTAACTAAATAACTTTGTGCACCATTGAATGAAAACGTAAGGCTTCAATATCAACATACTTTTTTTCCAGAAAATATTCATTGGAAAAAGCAAGCAACACAGGTAGGGTGCACTTGAAGTGAACATAAGAGGATACAAAATTTTAAAATTAAAAGGCATGTGCCTTACCCTATTGGAACGAGAAAATATACCAAAGAACAAGTAAACATGAACTAACCTTTCCATTCCATTCTGACCACACACCCCAATGGGGAAAGCTACCAACTTGGTAGAGACCCCCTGCATCCCATGCTTCAGCAATAAGCTGGTTGACAGTGAATATTAACTTCAGAACTTAATCTTCATAAGAAAAGTAGAATATTAAACAGCACCACAGAATTAGTATTAATTTTCACGAATTACATGAACATCAAATAAAAAAGATATCACCAAAGTTATTTCCTACCAACAAATCAATGTTGGTTCAGAGAGTTGGTTGTCAAAAGAGTAGTGTCGCATACTATAAGAAAATGCATAAATTGGAAATACAGTAAAAGAACAACTAATGCTAACCAGCATTATAATGTCATGTCTTCAGTAATCCCAAATTTTCCAAATTGAAAGAATCCTAAAGGAATTTGAAGATCTCATTTAATAACATTTTACCTTGACCCCACTAAGGACTGAATCATTGCTGATCATGTCAATCAACGGGGGATAGCCAAGTGGAGTGCCAGTTGTCAAAGAGTCACCTTTTACTGGTTTTCCATATACATTTACTGCATCATAAAGACTTTGAAGAGATGGAAAAAACAGTTTAGAATTTATACTAATAAAGAATGGGGGAACTTCGATCAAAATGAACAGAAGACAACCTGCTTCCTCTGGTCATTATAGAGGCCAGGTCAAAGCGGAATCCATCAATGTGAAATTCAGTCACCCAATATCTGTTCAATGACAAAGATTGTGCAGAGAACTCAAAATCAATCCTGAAGCAAGAAATTCCAATTAAACTAATACAAAAATATTTTCTGCAATAAGATTCTGTTGCGTTTTTTTTCTGATAATTTCTCTACAAGATCAAAGTAATTTGGAGCTGAGCTTAAATATATGGTAAATAAATTGATTAAGCGGGATATTTATCTTTTACCAGGCCAGATTCAACCACTCATGAGTCATCATGTCAAATCTTTGGGTTATCAATTGAGCAGTTTTACTAGTATTATCCATTAGATACACAATAAAGTCAAGTGAATTAGCATTCCCATGAGGGCATAAGCCTTCATGTATACCCCCCTTACAAAGAGGACTTAAACACCCTTGGAAGGGGATGCACATGCTATCTACCTATATGTCCCATTAGGCCAGACCTATGTACAATATACCTAATATTAACATATTGGAAATGTCCAGTCAAAGTTATTAAAGTAATAAAGTCAGATGAAAGTTTTACTTAAATGTTAACACACGCAGGCAAGAACATTGTGTCTAGCCTCCCAAAATGTTAACTCACGCAGGCAACAACATTTTGGGAGGTTAGACACAATGTTGAGATAATAGAAACAAAGTCTGGTCCATTTAATCTATTAGGAGAAACTACAGGATTGAGATTGTTGAGTTCCAAAAAAACATTGGTGACCTTAGTCGTAATCCTTGTTATCACATTATTGATTGATTCATGTATTAAACGCATACATAACTAAAGTGATTCCCATTATTGATTAATTCATGCATTTAACATATTAAACGCTTATTAAACATTTGAACACTCATTAAACATATATTAATTAATGATATCCTGGAGATAAAAAATTCAATCTAGACAGCATTGATTTTGTGCATCATAATTATTTTTTCTATTTTCTAAAATTTTCCAAGGTTTTATCGAGCTTTACAAGAAATCTACCAAATTAAGAATTTTTGCCCTTCTCAGATTATTCACTGACATGGGTTGTAATTGTAAATGCATTTGAGGCAGTTTATGACTTAAAGTCATCGTCATTTTCCTTATTTGACTGTCAATTTCCTTATTTTTATGCTTTTACTTAAGGATGCACAGTAGAACACTTCAACAGCAAAAGTGAGGAAAAGATAAAAAGAACTTTTAAAATAAGATATATCAAGACATCCACCTTAATGAATCTAATATAAATTGGCGAACAATAGGATGGTTACAATTGAAAGTGTTGCCACAACCTGAATAATTGTAGTATTCTCCCTGTCACAAAAGAGCCAATTAGTGAGATAATTAGATATAAAGCAAACATGAATATCATCAATCCTGAAACTTTGAGATTCAGGATTTACTAATGCAAAACCATTTTGTACAAAACTCTAAAGAAAATTCCTAGGGTACCTGTAATATTATACCTAGAAAGATTAAAAGTGGAAATTAGAATTACCTTCTCAGGACTTGCCAAAAAAAAATGATTACAATCTGAAACTTCAGAGTTCTTATATATCCTCATTTATGTTATAGAAGAAGTGGCTTATGAAGTAAAGGGAACTAACCTTAGGTGCTAGCATATAATAAACGCTATTGTCGATTCCTCTGAATGAAATAATAGGACCCTTCTCATTCCCCTCTGCTGTGTGATTTACAACAACATCTAAGAACACCTAGCGTATGACCACAAAACAAAAGTCAGTTTACAGCTGCTAAACGAAACATTAGCCCATGCATCCAACTACAGTCACCTCAATGCCCCGTTTATGAGCTTCTCTAACAAGAATCTTCACTTCATTTATTGCATTCCGCCCACAATTACTTGTGCCCGCCGATGAATATCGTAGCATTGGCGAAAAATAATTAACAGTTGAATATCCCCAATAATTCAGCCTGAAGCAAGAAAGAAAACCCTGACTTCCTACACCAAGAAATGAATCGTTTTTTGTAAATAGAATTAGTCATTGGACATTATAACAGGTTGCAATTAGAGAATCAGATTTTTTTATGAGAGAGAGACAGAGTCATGAAATAAAATGGGAGTCTAGTAAGTACAAAGGAGACTAATGGGGTCTGATAAATATATGGTCTGAGAATCCAGAAAATTAGATATTGGAAATCAAGTTGGCATTTATCTATCATTGGGCAAACAGAGTATGATGTTGTGTCCAAGTTTATATTATGTCAGGTTGCACATTTTGTCAAATGACATTTTATTGTTCATGTATGTGGGATGATCAGTCTAAAACAACAGATAGGTTTTATGTATGCACATGATTGTAGCTTAAGATTTGGGAGAGGAAGATTGCTTGGATTAAGCATAAATGAGCTTATTGGGGGAAAAAATCAATGCATATAGTCACATACACAGTCAAACAGGATCCTGCAGCCAGGGTAAACTACACGTACTTATTGTCTCCTGTGACTGAGTTGTATCTGAAACACTCCAGCTCATTGAATTCTTGGCAAGGCAACAACTCTATACAAGTAACCCCAAGTTCCTGTAGAATATTTTGAATACATAATTAATAAGTCGGTTTGTCCAACTAAATAACAATAGTGAGCTGCCTTAAAGCTAGTTACACATTAAGAAAGTGTAACTTAACGCAGTAGACTTTACTATAGGAGACGTAATGCATGTCCAATAGCATAAGTGTCATTAATCACAATATAAAAAGGAACAGTTAGAGAAACATTTAATTCTGCACAGTAGTAGCAGCCCACAATATGCAATATGCAACATCAAGCATATGCATGGGAAACTGACTAGATAAACTATTTTTTATAGCATTTGCAATGAAATAAAAAAAAAAGGTTATTTCAAAAAATGAACATTTGCTGCAAAACCCTAGCCATTGTTGTGCATTACAGAGAGCTATGCATCTATGCATTGCATGAATAATTGAATATCTGCGTAAGCATTTATATGATGTGTAACCTCCAATTGCATGCCACTTATTTAAAATTAATAATAAATTTGCATGTCAGTCACCAGCAGCGCCAGTGAACCACAATATAATGGAAATAATGGAACAAGTTATTTTTCAATGACACATTGAAATGATTGCCAAATTCCCAAATGATTTCTCATTCACAGGCCTGGTGATGGTGGTCATAAAAGCCTTTTAAACCCTGAGAAGTTGTGTTTGTAGAGATTCAATGCCTAAAATTCTTACAACTTAACAATTACGAATTTACATTGTCTTTGGTACAGATTTCAGGATTTTCAAATTTCACAATCGAGGTGAATTTATGGATACAAGTAATGGGTTGATGCTAAAACTGCTCACCTTTAAATGGTCAAGTTTCTCTACTACACCAAGGTATGTTCCCGGAAAATTTGCTCCGCTCGTATCATGTTTTGTGAACCCACGAACATGCATTTCATAAATGATATGGTCTCTCTGAGGATGACGCAATGGCAGGTCTCCTTCCCAGTCAAACTTGATAAAGAGGAAACGCCAAACATGTGAATTCAGATCTTTCAGATAACGTAATTAATGATTAATCATAACATATATATTTTTTTGGGAAGTGGTAGTGTCACCAGTGTTTGTTAAAACAGGTAAACAGCAACGAGCTTAAAAATAGCATGATGAAATTCACATGAGGAAAGAAATACCAGAAAAGTAAATTCCACTGGTGAGGATGTGAATTAGGGGAAAAAGGTGCAAAAAAACATAAATAGAAAATAAACAACCAAAAAAAACAAATAGAAAATAAACAATGTACTCTCCTAGAAGTACCTTCTCATCATGAAAAGAAGGTATCATGCCAGCCATTTGAGGCCAACAATTACCTCCAGTGCCCAAACTGCCATACTCCCCTCTGCTTATCACGGCCTAAACAATGAATCACAAAATAAGCTACCACCTTTACAACCAAAAAAATAAAATACATAGAAAACCCATGACATGAATAAAATGGGAACCACTAGGCAAATAATGGGTATGTTAGAGGAATTAAAATAAAATCCAGAAATTTATGAAATTCTCACAGGGAGCAGCTTCCTGACTCAGTGGATCGAGGACAAGAGAATAACTAGTATTCACAAAGACCATGCGTATCAAAACACATAAGTATCCTTACACATTATGCCTTCAACCAACCTTGGCATAAGGATCCAGTAACACCCGCGATGAATCGTGGTAATGCCCTTTTTCTGGAGAAAACTTCCCATCAAATCTGTACCCGTACAACATGTCCTTCAATTCCCCTTTCAAAAATATGTGCCAGACATCCCCAGTCTTGTTAATCAATGGGTCAAGATGGACCTCCTCGGTCACCTTATTCTAAGAACATGGAACAGGCCAAAATCAGCACCAATTCCAATGCTGCTAAAAAAATATCGACAATAAATTTCACATGTATTTTAACCAAAGTAATAAAGATCGTGTACGGAAATGTTGTGCAAGAATTCTATTCGGTATGATAAGTATACATATGGTAAGTACACATTCATAAATGATACTAGATAAGGTCCGTAATTAAGTTGCTTTCTAAATGTAACATGAGAAATGCCTGCAAAAAACAATTTCTATGTTGAGTGTGAAGGAGGCGACAACAATGAGGACTTGTTTTTCTTTAATTACGAAGAATTTGGTAAACCATCCAAATTACTAAACGCACAGTTTGGCTGACTTTTCCCAACGTAGTAAAAGTTTGGAGTGTTTTGTGACTATGATTTTAATATTGAAAAAAAGATGTTGCACTAAAAGCAAGAAATAAAACACCGTACTTTACATTTAAGTCCATCTATTGCACTAGAGACTTCAATGAGCTTGATTTAGACTAAAAGATCCCTTCTTTTAATGCATGGAAGGGGGAAAAAACGCAAAACTATCAATACCTCCAGTAAGTCCGAAAGAGTGAACAAACAGATACTGGCCGACGAAGCCCCGCCAGAAAAAACCGCAAAATTGACCCCTCCATTGAGAGCCGTCGCACCAAACGGCGTCGGCCTCCCCCCGAACACTTCATATCCACTTAACCTCGGCTTCTCAGCCACCGCAGTCTCCGATTCCGCGCCTCCGCCACCGGCATTGATGGAGAACGGATTCACCTTCGGAGAAACCACGAAATCATCCCCAGAAACGATCGAATTGTTCCTCCCCCATGTCGGCCTCCAGATCGGGCTCCGCCTCTGCAGGAATCCGGCGTGGAAGAGCTGATCCGACCGGTTCTCGTTCCAGTTGAGGCGATTCGATGCGCAGACCGAGCTCGAGAGGGTCTTCAAGACCTCCATCTCTTCGAAATTTAGGGTTCCGCCGGAGATGCTCACTTGAACCTCGGTCGGACGACCGACATCTGATCTTTCTGCTGACAATAGACGGAAAAGCGAGTGATGGAGACGGGGTTTTGTTGTACCCCATTTTGCGCACGTGGAGGTGTTGGACCGCTAATGTTGCTTTCATAGGTAAAAAGACGTGAATACCCGCTGATTTTTCCAAAAAATGACCGATACATGGCAGTGATTTCAAAACGAGTCTAATGAGATTGAGGAGGGGACCACCGCGTTCGGTAAAGCAAGAACTATTTGAAACGCCATATAAATGATTTAAAAATATCATATATATTGGATTTATCCACGTGAATATTAAAAAATACTCAGATCTTATATCGTGATTTCAAACAAAATTTAAAAGATCATGTTTGATTACAGTTTTGGGGTATCTTTTATTTTTTAAAAAGCTGAAAAAGTTAAAATCGTACAGTCAAACGGGACAGCTTTATTCAGAATCAGAAGCTGGATTTCTTATAATTTTTTCTTTGAAATATGTATTTTAAAAAAGCTTAAAAACAATTTTTTTTTTTTATCGGAATCGATTTTTTTAATTAAAAAACAACTTTCTCTGTAAAACATCAACTGCTTTCAAATATTGATTCATGAATTAAAAAAAAATATCCTGATAAAAATCAAGATCTAAAATCATTTTAAAAAAACATTTTATTCTAAAAACTATTTTTTAATATGTGTTTTCATACTGATCCTAAATTTGAAGCCCAACTCAAATTCGGTTAGGACATGTTGATCCAACCCATCCGTAGATATTCCGTGCTATGCTATTCATGCATCCAAACAAGTCGTGTGGAATCATCATCAAGAAAGCAAAAGATGCTGACACAGTGACGACACATGTAATTCCATATCAGTAGGGACGAAATCGGAATACAAGGAGTCAAATTATAAAGGGGTACGTTAGATGTCACACACATGGGATGGGATGGGATGCATGCGCTCACCAACTTATACTCTCTCTCCTTATTTTTGAAATGCAAATACCTTTGATCACATATTGAAAACTCATTTTAAAAAATTTATGATTTTTGAAAAAAATAACTTAATAAAACTTTGTTACTTAAAATTTCTTTTTTTAAAAAAAAAAAACATTTTTTGTAATATTTTTTTTTCTTATTAATTGACCATGTTTTAAAAATACATTTGCGTGTTTTTTTATTTTGTTAAAATGAAAACACGTTCAAATAGATTGTCAAACAATAAGCACTAGTAGCATGTTTTTGTTTGCCCCCTAGTTAAAAGATTTAAAACAAGTAAAAAAAAAAAGAAGCTAGAAAATTTGTTACAAGAAAAAACGAGTTGGAGAGGAGATTTTTGGTATAGAATAAGACTTTAATTTTGAGTAAATCTTCACAAAATAATATATATTGATATCTGCTGGAATAAATCATAAGCAACCTATACAAATTTAGATTTTTTTTTAAATTATATATTTGACTATACATTCTTTTATATAAAAAAAATCATTATATACTTATATTAATCGAGCATATATATTCTATGTTTATTTGTATTAATGTTGTATATCCCGTGTTAAATGATTTGATATTATATATAATTGATATCATATCCAAATCCAAATAAAATAAAAAATCATTATTTTGATACTATTTATTACCCAATCCCATTCTTTCCTAGAATAAACGGTTGATGGGGGAAGCCGTACAAAGAGGACAATCCACAACGGATCCGTCAAAATTTCGATGTACTTCCCCACTTTCGGTTGCTTTAACACTAACAATAAACGTCCATTATTCACATTATATCATATCATATGTATATATATTAAAAATAAAATATAAAAACATATCACCTTTTTTTGTGTCCAATGCGACCGATTCAGATTTCATGTGTGGATTTTTTTTTTTTCAAAGACAACAAAATCCAAATTATAAATAACAAACCTTTATAAAATCCAAAAATAGCACCCATGGATCTGGCAATTGCAAATAAGAGAATCCCTAAAACAAAGCATGAAAATCTGCTAAATTAATGACTTCCCAAAAACAAATAATAATTAATAAAAAAATAAATCAGAGAGAACTGGGTGAGAGAGAACTTGCATTGATGTTATTTTAAAAAAAATAATAATAAGCAAATATCACAACATCACCATCATCAGAATCCCTCGTACAAAGCATGAAAATCTGCTAAATTAATAACTTCCCAAAAACAAATAACAATTAAAAATAAATAAAATAAAATAAAACAAAACAAATTTGAAGAAAGAGAGGACTGAAAAAAAGGGTGAAAGAGAACATGTTTTTTTTATATATAATAATAACAAATAAACATCACAACATAATCATCATCATCATCTGCTCATTAAACATGAAAAATTAAGAACATCACATTGAATCCCAACATCTGATAAACAAACCTTACAATGGGGATCCATGGACGAATTTCTCTTCTAAAAAAAAACCCAAATTGATAAACCCAAACAAACAAAAACCCAAATCTTTTCAGTCCATTCTATACAAAACCCACCTCTCACATTCCCCCTCCGAAACCCTAACAAGACCCAACTCTGGCTCCATCAAGCAATGGCGAAAACCCCTTGCAAGACCGCCCATCGCCGCCGCCAATCGCCGCCGAGTCGACGTCCAACGAGAGGGTTCGGAGGGCCTCGTCGAGGGAGATGTCTCGGAAACCGCGCTCGTCCCTCTCCAGGGCTTTGAGGACCCACTCGAACGAGTCCGGGTCGCAGGGGAGGGTGAGACCGCCGGGGGACTCGAACCCGAACTCCTCCTCGGCCTTCTTGAGAAGGGAGACGAAGATGGGGAGGTTGAGGTAGCGAGTGGGGATGACGAAGCGGCGGCGTTGGGTGCCGACGTAGACGGCGAGGTGGCCGGAGGGGATGCGGGGGCGGTGGTTGGAGGCGGAGCGGGGGGTGGAGGGGAGGCGGCGGAGGAGACGCGAGTCCTTCCACCGCCGCAAAAGGCGCTTCCACCTCGCGATCGGACTCACCGGCTCCATCACCGAAGAGAAGGGAAGAGGAGAGACTCAAAAAAATGAAAAGTCTGGGTTTTTGATTTGGGGGGAGTGAAAAAATAGGGGTTTTTTTGGGGAGGCTTTTTGGGGGGAATTACTAAAATGGGTTTTAGGGTTTCTAAGTATGAACATTATTAGCTGGTTATTTTGTTTTTAGTAGTTTTTATTTTAAGGGACTGTGGGTGTGCTTTTTTTTTTTTTATATATGGAAAATGTTATAAGGATCCTAAGATTTAAGATCTCTATTTATGATTTTGTTTTTAATGTGTTTTAAATTTCTTGAAAGATATGCATTTATCTTATATACAAAATATAATTTTATAAAATATGAATTATATATTTTTTTTTATGAAAATGGTAGGCGTGCACCTTAATATATTAAAAATGAGACCCAATACAAATACTTTCAAAGCAATTATGAATTATATATTAGAATGAATAATTGTATATATTTAATCTCAAATGCAATCCTCATCATTTTTTACTTTTTTCGATATAAAAAAATCATCTATGTATTTTTTTTAAAATAAAATATATATTTCAATGAATTGAATATAATCATTTATAGAATGTATAAAAATTTTAATGCCTGGTTAGAGCATCTCCAATGCAAGACTCTAGCCACCGAAGGGCAAAGCCTCCATTTTAGAGGGGATTGCATTCCAAACATCCCCTCCATTTTTTTTCTTATCATTAATATTATTTTTAAATTTATATAATATTATATTAAAACTCATTAATAAATATTATTAATATTACTCCATTTCTATCGACAATTATACCCTTGGAAAACTAGTTCGAGATCTTTAAAATGAGTCTAACATTATATTATTTCACAGTTATTTTAAAATTAGATAAAATAAATAATTTTTGAATAATCATACATATGGAGATCTATTAGTTATAAAATAATTTAATATTAAATTCATTTTAAAGGTCTCAATGAGATCTTTCCAACTATATTTTTTTTTATATTAAAAACGGATTAATCTAAATATACACAACGTTGAAGTAATTAGTGTATAAAATAACAAAATGACATAACATGAATTTTAAATGTGTTTGGAGGAGATTTTAAATATTTTAAAGTGAAAAAGGTGTTTTTGGAGGTGGCCTTCATATGCACCTCCAAATCTTCAAATTTGAGGGCTAAATCCAAATCTCTTTATTTCGATGCTATTTAGAGTGTAATTGGAGCAAAATATTCTTCAAATTTGAAGATTTAGAGCATCTCTGATGGAGATTTCTAAAATAGAGTCAAATAAAATAATAAAAAAATTTAAAAAGTGACTTTAAAGGATTACTATTCATTTATCAACTCCAACCACAATATCTATTTTCATATCTATTATATTTTTATACTTTTTTTTATAAAACTTCAATTTGTAATACCCCTTATTTTTTTATGTGGTACACATACAGTTGATAAATACCATTTTTATAAATTATTTTTAGTACATAAGTGTAAATAATAATTAATAAAATAAAATCAATATTAATGTTAATAAAATATAAAAAATATTATTAAATAATTATTTTAAAAAATGTGTTAAGTACATTCAATATTTGACTCATTTGAAATGTATTGATGATATTTTTCCAATGGTATTAATTTTTTAAAAATTGAAACTATATATAAAAATTTATCACCACCAATTTGTCTTTTAAATATTCGTAAAACTAATTTATAAGTAAAATAACTTTTTATATATAAAAAAAATTAATTTCTATATATGGAAGGGATATTTCTAACAATTACATAACAAAAAACTGCTTTACAACTTCTTCTAACGAACATCTACAACTACTTATTCTTTGCATGCTTTTAACAGCTACAATAAGCATGTGAATTGCTTATCAGAAAAGTTAAAATGTATAATATATAAGTTATAATTTATAAATTTCAATCGCAACAAACATAGCATCTTTCATCCTTCATATTTGGAGTACCAAACAAGGTTCTCCATTTTAAAAACCCTTTTTAGGGTAAGGTTGGAGCCCAACTGTGCTCCATTATAGAGAAATAGAGCACGGTTGAAGATGCTCTTTATAGGGCCATTAGAGATGCTCTTAGAGTGAGATGTAGCTATATGAGTTATATGGAACTGAAAAATAAGCCAGTGATAAAACATAGTAAATTCTGTAAATGGTGATAGCCCCTTTTAAAAATATATAATATAATAAAAAAATTTCTTGGCGGTGATTTCTATTATTTTTTTGGATCATGATATATACTTGTCTTGTATTTATCAAAATAAATATTCATTGACAGTTCAATTAATAAGCTGTACAGTACGATACAGATTGTCAGACTCACTCCTAGCTACGTCTGGACTCAATAATAACATGTACCCCCGAGTCAACGGATTAAATCATTAATCATGTTTAATATCCCTAAAGAAGATCTATTTTGCACTCTAGCTTTGCATGCCGGTATCTCTACATGACATCGAGACACACATCCTCTTCATGCTGCCTCCCACACCCTGATGACATGATTATTAGAGTGCACAACCACCTTGAGACACCTTCTTTTAATTCACTGATTGGATTTATTAAACAGGGCTTCTCTCATGCAACCAACCATATGCATGCCATCTTCATTTTTTTTTTGTTTTTTGTTTTTTTCCCATCAACCACCTTCTGATTTTTTAATGCATCCATGGCCTCCTCCGTGTGACACCACTGTTGCTGGCATGTTTAATAGTAAATCCATCAAATTTGATGTTATTGTCGAGACCCATTTCATCAATTTCATTATTCAGTTTTTCTTTCTAGATCAAAACCATTACTCTAATGTGATAACATATTTACATCATATATCCACATGATAAGACAATTTATTATGTAATTTGATCTAAACTTATATTTACAGGAGTTAAAAATCTTCTCTGATATACAAGACTTCCATGATATTAAAAAATTCTCTCATAGAATTTTTCAAAAAACTTTTAATAAACAAATTTGTTCATAAACTACAAAAAAAGAAAGTGAAATTTGTGGTCGTCGAAACCCATTGCAAATAGTATTTGCTGCAGTTTATTATTATATTAGTATATAATAACATAACTTATATAACTTCATTGAGTTTACGATTATATTACTTAATAGTAAACATTAGTATATCTACCATATAATATAATTACAATACGGGATTTGACACATAATCTCAACGCTTACTACATTCAACCAATTGAAAATAAAAATACTGTAATTGGAATAAATAGCAGTCCCTGTATATATAATAATTAATAATAGAATAAGTTACAGATTTCATGTATATCAAAACTGTGAAACATGGAAGGTTCATGTCGGTTGATTGTCTTGGTCGTTATGTCGATCATTAGACGTGATGAAGGGGCACGACGCGTGTGCTCGGCCGACAGAATGATCTCTTGTCACGGCAATATCTGCGTGTTGTTTGTATTTATGGTCCTTCATATTGTACGTAATTACTCTATACGTGGTACTGTTCGTTGCGAACATATGTTCTTTTTTGTGTGTTTTTCAGAAGAAATGCTTTGATGCATAATTTTGTATTAATGCATACATATGAAAAACAATATTTTTTTAATTTATAGAACCAAACGCTAAAAAATAATTTCATGTTAACATTTTATAGGGAAACAAACGACGGATATTGTTTTCCGTAAAATGATTTCATTACAACCAAACATCGGAAATGAATTTTCTTTTCCGAAAAAAAAATTTTCACGTAAAATGAAATCCTTAAGAAGGCTGATTTGTACAAAATCAGTTTTAAACTCATAATTTGTCTATAAAATCAGTTTTGCAATCGTGCAATCAAACCCAGATTGATCCATTCAAAAATTCAAATATATCATTGAAAGATATATGTGGAAAAAAAGAGAGTACACGTATAGATGTAGCGGTTATGATTTGTGCTTGTATCACGTGAGAGTGGAAGAGGAGATATTGAAGTTCAATTCGATAACTCTGGTCGTGAAATTTAATAATTTAATTCTGATCAATTTTATGAAAAGAGAAATTTGATATTGAATGTCATAAGAATGAACACGTGAATGAAAATTTTCAAATTAAATTTTTATGAAAATTTTAATAAAATGAGAATGAGAATAAATATCAAATTATCTAATAGATTGCTAATAAACTACCGTAAATCTTTAATTTGCATTATTATTTTAGTAACTTTATACATTAACATCACATATTCATCTCCATGATTGGGAACATCATCAATGGCTTGAAATTTGAATAAATTCTTCATTAATCACGTATCCACGCACGTGTTTAGAAAACACTTTTAATAAATGGATGTCATTAAATACAGGTTCAATTCATAGTGCATACAAGTTTTCTTCACACATTTGTGATTAGGGACATTAGGACATTTTAAACCCAATTTCATTTTGTAGGGAAAAATCCATATAACTCCTGTAACTGTCTTAAATCTATATAACTCATTGTCTTTTCCTGAAGTTTATATAATCCTCAGAAAACATCTATATAATTTCAAATAGTCCATATGAGTTAAATTTTCATTGACAAATGATGAATATTCAGTTTGATTAACTGTAGTTGAAAATATAGCATATTAAAAAAATCATACAATGTGTTAAAATTATAAAAAAAATCATATATAAATGACGATTTTATCCCTCTAAATGGGTTTTTTATAATATGTGTGGATTGGTAAAATCATCATTTATAAATGATTTTTTATATTTTTAACAATTATAAGATATTTTTGGTATATTGTGAGTTCAGTTAGGGTTAATCAAACAGAATATTAACAGAATATTTCTTATCTATCTACATAAGTTTAACCTAAAGAGTTATATGGATTTACATATGTGTTTTCAAGTGGGTATATGGACTTCATAAAAATTAAGGGGGTTGTATGAATTTGGGGAAGTTTACATGGAGTTATTTGGATTTTTCACTTCCATTTAATAATGACAAAAATAAAGGACAATTTGGTCCATTTGATGCAACACAGCCACTTGGTGTCCTCCGACCGTACTTAACGGTCTTAACCTCCCCATGTTATCCATCAAACCGGTTATCCACGCATCCAAACATCAATTAAATAAATATAAATTCGAAATAAGTGACCTTGGTCAGGGAGTCACGTGTCGAGAAATGACGGAGAGGTGTAGCTGCCCGACATGCTGACCGGGAAACTTCGGTCAGGTTCTCAGAAAAGCACGTGAAGACACGTAGATTGCGCGTACCACGGCAGCGATCCTTTAAAGGACTGACTAATTGGACTAAAAATATGAGAAGAGAAAAACGGTCGGCCGTTTTGCAGTTAAAATGTGGTCCCCCTTCTCCATCTCTTCCACTTTTAAGCTTTTTTTTTTTTTTTTAACTTGGTGCCTTTAGGAGTGCTTTTTTTTAAAAAAATAAAAATATTTATCGTAATTAAATAATATTGATTGGATTTTTTTTTTTTTTTATTGAAGATAATGTTCCACCGTGTTAGCCAGCGCAAATGTTACTTCAACGGGGCATGAATACAGAATCACTATTATTCTCCGTTGTCTCGGTAGCGAAGGAGGGGAAGAATAGGACGGAATGGATGGATAATCGGTCTACAAAGCTATTTGTTTGAAAGAAATACAGTAGATAGATTGAAATAAGTTGGTATTCATATTTCAAGTTTATTTCATATTATGTTATTTCATATTCAATCTATTCACTTTTATGAATAGATTCACATTTCAGAACAATTATCAGCACCTCTTATAAATCAGGGACACACATGTTAAATTATTATTTCACATTTTATAAATCTTTATTCATATCTTATTTATATTTTATTCATAACTTTTTATTATTGTTATATTTTTCAATAAAAATAGTTAAAAACACAATCAAATATGAAATTACTTATTTCACTAGTTTATCTATTATTAAAATAATTATAAACACTATAATACCTTATGCTTCCATCCAAATGCTACAAAGAAATAAGAAAATGGATAAATGAATAATAAATAAATGTTTGTTTATCACAATAGTTATATCTATACAAGTTAAAATAAACCCTAATAATATAGTTTATGTTTATTTATTTATTTAAAATATTTAAATAATTTTATCATAAATTCGTGTTGGCTACTCAGTTTTGTTGCCTTGATTGAAAAGTGGGTTTTTAATGTGTGATAAAGGTCAATGACGGAGGTCACAGGTTTTTCTTTAATTAAGCTAATCGAGGCCGGCCCCTATATGTTTCACTTAATTTCAGGAGCTTTTATTGCATGTCACACATGCTACATAATCTATGCATTGCTTCCTAGAATGAGAGAGAGCTTATACGTGGGGAGCACATCAAAGGGTATGTATCTATTACACCTATTTTGCAATGAAACAGAGAATTAAATGGTGATTTGATCTACCTTTTTTTAAAAAACTTTTCTTTCAGTTTTTTTAATATATCAAGTGTATGAATGTGACTATGATTTTTATTATGATGTATATGCAAATAGTGTATTTTTATTAGGATATGCAAATAAAAGGCAGATATCACGTTTTCAATGTAATAGAGGATTTTTTTATCTTTTGAAATTATGATAAATTATTCTTAAAGATGTTATCCATTGTCCAATTAAGACCAAAATCTCTCTAAATTTCATTTTTAAATGTTATTTTAGAAAAAATGAAAAGTTATTTGTTTCATGTGACGAATTTTATATCAAATTGCAGATATAAAAGCATTTTCAAGGCTAAAAAAAAAAAAGTCAGGGACAATCCCACTAATAATAATAGCAAATGTTTTATTTTGTTTTTTAAATATTAAACTTTATTTTTAATGAGATATATGCTTTGATGAAAAACGTATATTGTTCTATTTTAAATTGAATTGATTAATTTTTAACAAATGTAAAAACATGTAACGAGATATGTCACCTAAGGGGTGGGTTATATATCTTGTTGGAAGGCTATAGAGGTATATGAACTGTTTGTGGGTAATAAGTTAAAAAACTAAATCTTTTCAATCAATTATTCATACTCACGATGCCAAATCAAACTTAACTCTTTTTTTTACTCAAACCAAAGGAAACTCATACTTTGACAATCGAAAACATATCATATCAAATAAAAAATTTACTCAAATTTTAAGTTAAAATTAGATATAAATTTTTTATTTTTTCAGTCGAACATTTCCCATTAATAAATCAAACTAAAATCTATAAATGGCCAAAAGGATACCCAAAAACAAAAGCCAACCCATCAAATCGAAAAATAAAAAGAATCCAATCCCGTCATGCGAGGTCCCCTCCATCGGAACTCGCGCCGATCGCCTCCGCCATGAACGTCGCCGGATCTCCGCCTCGTGCGACGGTGATATGGCAGGTGGCGGACATCCTGGGGCGGAAATTGAAGAAGAAGAAGATCCGGTCGGAGGAGGCGCCGCTGCTGGAGGAGGGGGAGAAGGGGCGCCGCCGCGAGACGCGGAGGAGGTGGGACGAGAAGGAGGAGGCGAAGGCGGTGGTTCCGAGGGGGTGCGTGGCGGTGTACGTGGGGGAGGAGAAGAAGAGGTTCGTTATACCGGCGGAGTACCTGAGCACGCCTGATTTTGGGGTTCTGATGGAGGTGGTGGCGGAGAAGTTCGGGTTTGAACAGGTTGGTGGGCTTCAGATCCCTTTGGATGATGAGGCATTTGTTGTGTTTCTTGGATTCGTTGAAGAGAAGATGAACAAGAAAGAGAACAGAAAAAATAGGGGAGAGAGGGATGTTGGGCATTGTAAAATTTGAAAATTTTAAACAAAAAATATATATATTGTTTTTTTTTTTTTTTTTTTTTGTTTTTGGGTTTTGAAGATTGTATATTGATCTCTCTTTCTTTTGGTGGATAAATGTTTTTATTCATATTAAATTTTATTTTATCAAATGAATTTGGTTTAACAAGCTAGCTTTGAGTGAGCGTTTCGTCACCGCTTTTGCCAAAACTCGAGCAGTTTCTTGAAAACTCGCTTCGGATATGAAACTTTGAGTATTCAAAGACGCTCTTGTTATTCCCAATAAGGGTGATCACATTACATGCATGGTGTGCAACGCATCACAAAAAATGTATTCACTCCCTAGATTGTGATATAATTATTGTTTATGGTGATGTGCTCGTTTATGTGATACACCACCATCCATGCAATATGAAAATCTATATGTTGCATGTCACATAGGATCTCTGTAGAAAATAACTTAATGGGACATGGTGTTCATGGGTGGGGACAATTTCCCCCAATCTAGAGTTTTTTTTTTTTACTATAGATATGTCATGTGATTGTTAGCCATTGGTTTCTACTGTACATATATATAATACATACTCATCCTGTCATTCAAATATTTTGGTTATTTGAGAGATTTTCTTTATTTAACATCGAAGACTCTTTGATAAGCACCGCACCGGTGTTTTGATCCAAATGATCTTTTTTGTTCACTTTAGTTCCATGTGGACCGGTATCAACCTTGTTTGTGAAAATTTTAGAGTGTTTTCTTTTTAAATATTTGAATTCTATATTTTTTGTTACATATTAAAATCTAACCATTTTGAATGGTTATACAGTTCATCTCACAAGAAAAAAAAAATGTATATTAAATATATTAATTTCATAGTATTTTGTGGGTTTTCAAATATGAACTTTTAAACAATATATATATTTTGTGCCGTTTCATAAATATATGTTTTTGCATTTTGTACTTTTAATTGGTTTTACTTACACACACACTGTATCTTTACCTCATGACATATGAAAACTATTTTAAGAAATAAAAATAAATACTAAGAAATGCATAATGTTTCATAAAAATAAAACAAATTCTCATATTTGTAAGTGATAAATGTCACATCAATCCAATTTGCAGCCGATATCTATACTTACTAACAGAGTACACATTTTTTTATAAAAATGAAACAAACATTTCAATGAATTCAATCCATGTGTTTTTATATTTTTTTATAAGAAATGAGGTTACAATTATAATTAAGTAAAAACGGAACACAAACGCGGATCTGAAATACTTTGAAAGTTGTCCAATTCAAGCCCATCGATAAGCCCAATTTAACAGCCCAGCCTAACCCACCAAAGACAAAGTCCATCTCAAAAAGGCCTATCGTTGACGACACCTCCGATACCCTCCATCGCTCCTCCTCCCCCTTCGATCGGCGATTCCACACAAAAAAAAAATCTAGGGTTTCCTTCCTCGCCGGATGATCTCCAACCCTCGCTGTCCGATCCAAATCAAATGGGGAACCTCTTCGTGAAGAAGCCGAAAGTAACCGACGTGGATCGCGCGATCCTCTCTCTCAAAACCCAGCGTCGAAAGCTCGCCCAGCACCAACAGCAGGTCCCAATCTCTCCTCCTCGAATTCCCTCTTTTTTGTATAACAAAATTTGAAATTCTGATGAATCGAACGCTTCAGCTTGAGAAGGTGATCGATGCGGAGAAGCAGGCGGCGAGGGACCTCATAAGGGAGAAGAAGAAAGACAGGGCACTGCTCGCGCTGAAGAAGAAGAAGACCCAAGAAGAGCTCCTTCAGAAAGTCGATGCTTGGCTCATCAACGTCGAACAGCAAGTACAGATGACTCGCGTTTCATCGTTTCTTTCAATTATGAAAGGAAAAGTTTTGATTTTTATGGGTTTTTCTTTTTTGTTTATTCTGTTAGTTGGCAGACATTGAGCTTACAAGCAAGCAGAAAGCTGTGTTTGAGAGCTTGAAAGCAGGGAACAACGCAATCAAGGCTATACAGAGTGAGATCAGCTTGGATGATGTGCAGAAATTGATGGACGATACCGTTGAGGCGAAGGCCTATCAAGATGTGAGATTTATGGTTTTTATCTTCATTTGTTTATGTGGGTGTCTGTTATCCTGTGAATTAGGCTGGATTATCTTATGTTATTATGTGATTGTTGAATTCGTAAATGTCAAAAAGCCTCTCATGAATTGCTGTTTTTGTTCCATACAATTTAGGAGTAACAAAAGAATGCTATCTATATTTGTGGAAGATGTTATATTGCGAGAATAACAATGGTTGATGACCCATCAAAAAAATTTAAACCAATGTAGCCTTATGTATTCTTTTATTTCTTGCAATCCTTGGTTTTCTTTGTATTTCTACCATGGCTTGTTTGTCTCTTACAGAGATAGGATCGTCTTGTTATTTTTAAGTTTAAGGCACGGTTTTATTGGGGAAGTTAATGTGAATATCAATCATATATTTTTTTTAAGCCTGACTTGTGATGATGTATAAGGTGTAGAATCTATAGGCCATTGCTTCTTGCCTGTTGATTGTTGTTTTGTTTTTGCTCTTGCGTCTTTCATTATTTTATACTCTTTTTTTTTTGTTGTTGTTCACACTGTCAATTAGAGACAAAATTGATGTTGTCTGTCTCTTTTTTGTCTACTTTTGATATCCCTTGAAGGAGATTATATCTGTGATTTATCTAATTCATTTTATGTTTTTTTAAAGGAAATTAATGCGGTGCTTGGAGAGCGCCTGTCTGCAGAGGATGAAGAGGAAGTGTTAGCGGAATTCGAAAACTTAGAAACAGAGGTACATTAGAAAACTTTTGCTTGCATAACTACATTTGTCTCACTTGACATATTAGTAAAGAATGAAAATACTTCTCCAAGAGAAAGGCATTCCTAGTTAATTATGGCCCAAACAGGATATTCATATGCATATTTGATTTTTGTATCTTATTCATAGGAAGTTGCATTCTAGATTTTGTTTTGCTTGTTACTAAAGGTTAGTGTCAGCCTTTTCTCGTATGACTGACAAACACAAGTAGTTGTATGACCAAAAAGTTAATCACTGTTACAAATTTGCCTATCTGTTAAAGGTTATGGTCAGTTTTTTTATTGTTATATGCATGTCCCATTCTAATTTTCTTATGGCAAATCAGACTTTGTTGAAATTTATACATGATCGTGCACTTGTCAATTATTTATGGAGTTATGGAACCAAAAAATAATTCAGACATTTCAAATTTTTCTATCTCTAAATGTGGGGTCATATATTTTTTTCTCCTGTTGCTATAAGGAATTTGGAGAGCTATGAGACCAAAATTGATGTGTTTCAAATTTGCATATCTGCTAAGGGTTATTGTCAGTTTTTTCTTGTTTTGTGCATGTTCCAAGCTATTCTTCAAGCAAATCAACCTGAGTGGATTTATACAAGATTGTGCATTTTTATGTTGTTTGTGGAGTTATGCAACCAAAAAAATTAGAGTCTTTAGTCTTTACAAATCTGCTAATGTTAGGGTCAGTTTTTTTTCTTTCTGTATTACTGATGCATTGTTACCATAGTGAGTATTATTTTCCATATCCTTGTGAACTACTCCTTCCAAGCGAAGGTGTCTCTTTCCTCTTTGCAGTGATATTGGTCTAAGTCTGCATGCCATTTCATATTGGTGCATTTGTTGGTGGACATTTCACATTTCCAACTATAACTGCTGCATATTTCTCTAAATATGCAACTTGGAGCAAAGGTCCCTGCTTTTGTCACTAAAGGAGGGAAAACCCAGATATGACTCTTATTGAGACCAATTTCATAATAAAATCAATTCAATGTGATGTAATGAGTTTGTATGAATGCTTTTGTTTTCTTCGAGCTTTCTCAACAAAATATGTCTTTTGGTGTGACCAGATCATGCTTCAAGCTCTGCCAGAGGTTCCTGCTCCTACTACCCAGGAGAAGAAACCAGTAGCTGAACAACTTGTTCAGGAGCCAGTAGAAGCACCTCTAGAGAAGGCTTCAACATATAAGGCTGCCATGGAGGAAGAGGAGATCACTGAAGATGATGTGAGTGACGACTTGAAACTTCCTGATGTGCCAACCAGAACTCCTGGTAGACAAAAAGGTACTTCCTCCCCAATGCCCACATCTCTAGATATGCTATCTTGCACATATGTACATAGCAGATGCGTGGTACGCTCAAGTCGTGGCCCTGTGATTGTGACATGCCTCTCAACTGTGCTTTATAGTCGGCTTTTTTATGGGACTGGCAAGAGCATATATCTGATGGCATGCCCTTGATCTTCAGTGTATCAAAAAATATACAAATGTGTCAAAATTTAAAAATCACCACAAATTTTATTAGATTTTGTTCATGCTTAAATTAATGATAGTGCATAAGCTGCTCCAGAACTTATATTTTATTTAGGTGCACATGTAGGAGCTACAAAATTCTGAACATTTTCACGGTCAACTTCTACAGAATCCTTATTGAGTTTGCATCTCTACACAATCAGATCTTGAACTCAATCGCCGCATCATGCATAATCAGTTGTATTTTGCTCCTTGTATCATAGGGGACAGAACTGTGGACTAACTTTCTATGGGAAATATATTTGCAGTTATGGAGGAACCCTTGCCTGCTTGATGAAGAGCTCAAACTGCTCCCTTGTTTCACATCTATGCTTCCTTGCTTCAGTGTACTTTACAGAGAGGATTCCTTTGAGTGCCTTGTATTCTTTGCCTGCTTCTGATAACTATCATACATATTGTAAAGACATCTTCATTGTGCTATATGTTAATTTTTTTTTGTACTGTGTTTGGTCAGATTTCCGTAAATAGTACCACTGCTTATTTGGCACAGCATCATTTTTTAATGACATTCTCACATTCTTTTCTCTTTGTGGTTTGATCAACCTTGTATTCCTGTCCACTTGATGCTTGCCTATGTTATTTTAACTATTATGAAATACACAACTGCTCAGATCATTGGCACAAGTTGGTTGGTTTTGTTTGTTTTTTGCAGGTCTTAACAGAAGTTTTTGATAGGGTGGACGGAATATCTTAATGGGTTTGGTGAAAGCTGTGATTAGGACCACCATAGGTGTACGAATTATCTTCATCTGGGATAAAACCATTGTAAGTCTTCTTGGACCCTTATTAGCGATGTAACTTCCACTATCAGGTTTACTTCTTATGACTTCAATAAATGATACTGCACATGACCTCACTTTACAAATATACCAGAGAATGTTAAAAGGTGAAAAATGTTAATACGCAGCAAAACTTTTGTTTCAATCATCAATACAGAGTTTCTGCACTCTTATTCGTTTGGAAGAAGCTTTCAACATTGTCCTTCACAACATGATTGAACAAAACTCCCCCAACAAAAAAAAAAAAAAAAAAACCAAAAGAAAAGAAAAAAAGGGAAAAAAAACAGAGGAGATTATAGATTGAAAGAACGAGAGTGTGTTGGAGATGATCATCTACACATTGGGTTCTGAATATGGCGAGACTGGGCCACCTCAGCTTCTGAAGAACAGCAGCTCCCAACTGTCTCCTCACCATCGAACGCAAAGCCATTCATGTAGAACACCTCCTTCTTCTCCTCCACCACCTTCAACACTCTCTCAAACACTGAAACCTCACATGGAAGCCTCAGTACCCCCTCCTGTTGGAACCCAAACTCCTCCTCAGCTTCCCTCAATAGGACACTGAAAGCCCGGTGTGTCAGATACGCTGTCGGGATGACAAACCTCTTCATCTCCTCCCCGACACTGACCGCAAGGAACCCCTTTGGGACTTCGCTTGAAGCCGAGGAAATGTCAGAGAAGGAGAAGGTCTTCTTGAGGAATTTCTTGCTCTTGTTGTTGGTGCTGTTATTGTTGCTGCTATTGCTGTTGGCCTCAGTTGGTCCAACTGCAAGTCTCTTCCACTTCTTGAGCATCTGTTGAAGCCTAACAATCTCTGTGATCTTGTTAGACTTCTTAGGATGCATACCTTTCTCTATGTGTTTGAGCTAATCTTCACTAATTTGGACTCAAAAGGCTTCAAAGGGAGTTCTTGTTTTTGGGATATGTGGAATGGGTTGATGGGTGAAGCTCAGGTTTTAAAGGTGCTGGAAAATGGTTTGTTTATTATAATCCTTCTTTTTTTAATGGGTCCTCATTTTCATCGAATGCTCTCTCTCTCTCTCTATATTTTTCAAAGTTCATATTCAAATAATTTATTTTGGATCAATTACTGCTGCAACTGCCCTCAAGAACCGAAAAAAATAATAATTCAAAGAAGAGTTTTTTTTTATAAAAAAAATACCCAGACGAGTGTGAGATTCTTTAGAAGCTGAGCTCCTTGGTTTATGTATTCCCTCCCTGGCTTTCATTTATTTGAAATGTTGAGTGGTTCACATGGCAACTGTACTGTCACACCAGGACTTGATTTCTGCAAATGCACTTCTCTTTTTTTATGACTATATCCTTCAGTGTTTGTTTACTTCTTCAACTGCCTTCAACTATCAAAAAAACATGATAGTAAATCAATATTTAATCCCCAGCCCAATAATGTTGAGATTTGAAGCTGCTGTTGCCTTGGTATCTGTTATTTATTTATAGATACACAGTTTTTTTTTTTTTTTTTTTATGTTTCATATAGAGAGAATTGAGTGATGAATGAATCGTTAAATAAAATCTGAGGTTCTAGTTTTCTAGTTTCTTATTGGATCTTCGTTCTTGTTTTGGGAGAACGTGGAAGGCGATAGGGAGTAGAGTCCCACGTGAAATGCCTTATTTTTTTTTATAAAGATTTGTATATTGAATTCATTGAAGAAATGCATGGTGGTTACTGGCCAATAATGTCAAATTGATTATTCTCTTCCCTCTCCCCCTCTTTGTATCTATAACACATGTTATTGTGTTTTATATTTCTGTGACTTTCTTTCTTGACTTATCATATGCAGGTTTTTATAAATTTGGGGTGGTGCATTCAATAATTACTCAGGTGAGTGGGGTTGGTGGGAAATTTCAAATTTGTTATTTTACAAAATGTAAGAGATAAACGGTGTGTTCTTGAGAATTGAAAGAAACAAAAGAATCAGGCTAATAAAGGATATTTTATGGCTTAAAAAATTGTCATTACTAGACACTATATCTATCCAAGATTCATTTCTGCTCTGCTTCAAAAAAAGGTTTAGTTTATCACACAGGGTTGTCCCTTTAACTGCCCACAATGTATGTGGATGATATTTAGTCAGTGTTGGATCTCATCAATGTTTGTTAATCAAAATCTTATGTGTTAAATATGTGAGATGACACCTATCAACTATTCATTGAAAACTCACGATGAGATTTAACACTAATCAGATCCCTATGTCATGAATGATTCCATGTATCCAAAAAAATTTCTGACTAACACTAATTACTCGTCGCAAAAAAAGCTAGCCCGAATTTGTCTCTTCTTTCCTTATTTTAAAATTCAATTTATGCTATTTTAATATTATATCATATTAGAAGTAAAATGTGTGTGCTATTTTAATGCACACACATTCATTAAAAACTGATACTTAAAGTCTAAGGTGTTCATATATTATTTTATCAATAAATCCATATGTTTGTGGTAAAAAAAACTAGTTTGACAGTTTCATTAAAATCCACACCATCTTAAATCTTGTGAAATGATTATATTAAGGATCCAAGAAAGAAAAAAACAGTATTACTGACTATTTTGGGCAAATGGGAATAAACATTTTATGAATGGAATCCAAGAAAGGGTCCCAAGCTAATTAATTAGGTCCATGGTCAGATCAAAAGGAAACTTTCGTACAGTCCTACCCACTCAATCAAAGGAGATCGATCTAGATTCATTTTACTTTCACTTTAATCAAAGGTAACAAATATTTTATATTTTAGAATCTAAACCTAACTATATTAATATAATGTTTAAGCTCATCATGTGTAAGTACAACCGACACAGTATCTTCGTTAGCTTGTATATATGCTTCACATGGTCCTCCCATTTTTTATATATAGATATAGATAACTATCTTTTTATGTTTTTCTTAATCAAAGACTATATTCTTTCTACACCTTAGAGAAACCATGCCCATCACTGGTGACTGGTTTTGATTAACCCTAAATCCTATACAGTATACAGTGTGTTAGGTCTGTGAGTGAGTCTACGTTGCATGCATGCATGCATGCATTAAAGTGGCTGTTTTTATGACTGGATCTCATCTGGGTTCAGTCTGGAATTGAAAGGTGGTCAGTCCTAGTTGCACTCATTTTTTTTTTATTTTAAAGAAGCAATAAAAGTGTCTGGGATTGAATCAATGAACCAAGTGAAATGAACCCTCCTCTCTGATCAAATAATGCACTCACTCGTGGCTTCTGAATGGCCATCATTTTTTTTTTGGTTATGCCTATCTTGAATAATCAATTTCCATGAAAGGCAACAATGTATGGGCCCTGTAAGCTCTCTCTCTTATCTCTGAGAGGGTTGTGTGCTTCATCAATATCATCATGTGAGTCCTCATTAATTATTTCACTAGATTCATAGTTTTTTCTGACTTTCATATGCAATATTTTAATCATTTAAATGGAAGTTAATAAATCAAACAAAGAGTGGGTGGTGTGTGCAGCTTATGATTGGGTAGATGAATGGATGTTTGAGCAAATGATTGGTTGGTGGGAAATGACCATACATGCATGCACATGGACTTAGTTGAGGGTTTATTTAGGTAGGGTCTATTTAGAAAACGCATTTGGGCTGACTTTTACTTTCGCAGGAATTGATCTAAATGTGTTTCTAGTGATTTGAAAAAAACTTGTGTAATTAAAAAGTTTGTTTCAAGTTTTAATAAAAAATTTATGTTTTTTTTCAAAAGTGAAGAAAATGAGTTTCCTATGAACTGAATTTCTTTGAGCTACTTTATACAAAATCATATTTTACAAACAAGTTTCCAAATGGCTCCTAACTCCTGGTGTGTTATATATATGGACCATGTATGTATAATGAGTTGATGAGACATGCATGACATGGTGAGGATGATTATTTGGGTATATGGGGGATAGAACATGTATGCATTGAGCATATATATATCTGCAATAGCTTCAAGAAGGGAAACAATAATGCATGTCCCTAACTAACATGTTCTGGGTTATTTTATTTTATTTTTGTTTATGATGCAAGTAGGACTGTAGTAGGGGAAGCTGCTGCATGTGCATTGTGATCACCACCAGACAATCAAATCCTCTTCTATTGGTTTTTATTTTATTTGTTTTCCTTCCAACAAACAGAGAGGCCATGTATTGTGGTTCAGTTCATACGAATCTAGATGAGTTTTGATTTCCTTCATTCGTATAATCATCTTAGATTGATCTTGCTTTCTTTTTTTCCCAACAAAAAACATGTAGAAAAAATTATTTGGTGTGTTGGCTAAAGAACCACCTTGAAAAAACCTAACAAATCCAAATAACCCCCTGAATAAAATTTACTTTTATAGATGATGAATAATTTGTGAATATTATATTTGGTTAACCCTGATAGAAGATATAGTATATAAAAAAAACCTTACAATGTGTTAAAAATACAAAAAATCTTATATAAATGATGATTTTACCCATCCAGATAGAGTTTTATACTATATCCAAAGATGATAAAATCCTCATTTTCATATGATTTTTCACATTTTTAACACATTGTAGTGGTTTTTTAGTATATTTTATCTTCAATCACGGTTAACCAAATGAAATATTAGCAAAATATTCATTATCTACTAATGAAAATTTTATTCAGGGGGTTATTTGGATTTACTAAGTGTTTTCAGGGGATTATATGGATTTTAAGAAAAGACAGGGGGTTATATGGATTTCGGTCAAATTTTAGGGGTTGTATGGATTTTTCCCTTCTTTTTAATAAAAGAATACACTTTATTAGTTAAGTATATATTCATATGTATTGAATGTATATATTTTTATGTTTTTGTAATGAGAATATACTAAGATAATAGGATATATATTGCATTAGATAATTTCTTATTTAGTGTTAGTAATATGATGACTATAAATATGACTAAAGAACTGAGTGAATTAATAATGTCTTTGGATAAATACATGGTTGGGCTAGCCCGCACATCTAATCTCTTTTCATATCACTACTTGCCTGCTTGGGATCTTTTTCAGGACATATATGCCATGTTATATGATCATAAGGTCACCCTATTTCTTTAAATAAACAGACTTTTTTTTATTGTATACCTTAAAAAATTCATTAATATCTAAAATAATCCATAATATCCAACTATTCCAAATAGTAACCATAGATTTTTCTTCTTCTTTTATAGATCCCCCGTCCATTAAAGTCCAACGAGGCTACAAGCCAAGCATTTTCTTCTCGTCGAGGAGATGAACGCAATATATTTATTTGCTTAAAACAATTTTCAGATAAATGAGAAATTTGATTTAAAATAAATAAAAAATACATGATAAAATTGGTTGGTGGTCGTGAAGAAAAAGTTTTAGCCCCACGTTGAAAGACTGAAAAAATTATGGTGTGGGTTTGGACTACTAAGTTGGGACCAAGGGGTACTCCACTTTTATAAAAAAAAATTCGCCCAAAAACATGCGTGTGCGCCTTGGCCTAGATCGGATTGTGGAAAATAAATTTTTGGATAAAACTTATTTGATAAATTTTTTGGTCTATTATAATTTAATCTTCCAAATAATTTTATAGGGTTTCTACTTGGGTCGGATTTTTTTTTTTTTGGGCCGTCACAACCTCTTCCAACTGTGATATGTTTGCAGCTGGTACATTTAATTGTTTGGATGAAAGGTTTTTTGACACACTATTTCATTGAAAACTAAATAGGCCAAAGCGTGTATTCACAGTCCCTTCACAGATATTTGCTCTATAAATACCACAGAAAAATTTACTGAAATTTGATTTTAAAATCTTAAAATATATTTATGATTTATCTATATTTGATTTGAAATCTTAAATTTTGAATAAATAGAATATAAGTAATTGCTAAATTTTTACGAGGATTACAACTGAAAAAAGGCTGATCACTTAGATATGCTTGTAACCTTTACTTTCTATAATGATAATCAGTCCATTTATGTACACATAAAAAATTTCCATGATTTTTTTTTTCTGGGACTCTAATCTTAAAACATAAAAGTTGACTAATTTTTTAACTAAACATATTTTTAACAATGACAAGATGACATGAAATTTTATCGTTATAGGCATATTTAATTCATTGAAAATAAAAAAATAAACAATGCCCAAATGGAGGATGAGAGGAACATAGAGAAAATAAAACAAAATACAATTAAGAAACTTTTTTTTATTACAAATGAAAAACTTCAAGGAAAAATATCTAAAAACATCTTCAAAATGTTAGAAATACCAAAATCAGATATTTTTAAAATTATACAAAAAAAGTCTCATTTTATAATTTTAGAAACTAAAAATACTAATATACTCTTATGTAATTTTTAAACTCTCTCTAATCATATTTAAAACTTTTTATAACCATTATTTAATTAAAAATAATATTAATATAAGAAATGATTATATTTGAGAGTGATTTTATATGCTATTAAATTTTTTAAGTATGCTATCAAAAATGTTAAAATTGTCATTCATAAATCTACATTTTTTTTTATTTTTTCTAAATTTTTGAAGTTTTTTCAATTTTTTGTTATTTATATATTAACAAAATTAAAAGTTGTGAAATATTTTAACAAAGTTAAGGGGTATGGAATAACTTAACAATGGTTAGAGGTATTTTAAGGATTTAATTACAGAAGGACAGATTAGCCTTTTGCATTTCAAAAAAATTGTAAAATGAGATTTATTTTTTTTTTGTATAAATTTTAAAAATAACTTATTTTGATATTTTTAACTTTTAGGATATATATATATTTTTTATCATTTTCCCAAACTTCAATCCCCCCTAAAAAAATCAATGCAAGAATCTATTACAATAGCAAGAGATCTCGAAAAAATAGTAATAAAAATAATCAAAGATCCGAAACTCCCCAAAAAAACCCGGATGATTTAAACATCCGTAATTAGCGCATCTCATCGTCCCTATATAAACACACAACCAATAACAAAAAAAAAAAAAAAAAAAACCATCAATCAAAACTCAATAGTAGTCTCTCTCTCTCTCTCCTTCTTGTAATTTTTTTATTTCTTGTGTTTCCATCATGGGTCGTAAGCCAACAAAGTTGGGCTACATAGCGAACGACGCTCTCCGTCGGCGCACCTTCTTGAAGCGCGAGACGAGCCTCCTCAAGAAGGCGAGCGAGCTGAGCGTCCTCTGCGACGTCCCCGCGTGCGTGCTCATCGCCTCCCCCTGCGATCCCAACCGGGTCATCATCTGGCCCTCCCCCGTCCACGCGCGCAATCTGATCGACCTAGTCAGAAGAGACTGGTCTTCGGTCCGGGGCAAGCGCGCGCTCGACCAGGACGCGTTCCTGTCGAGGGAGGTCGCCAGGCTGAAGGACCAGCTCCAGAAGGTGGAGAGGGAGATCCGGGAGGCGGAGGCGAAGGTGACGATGATGCGATACCTCCGCGGGGAGGGATGCGCGGACCGGCTGGAGGAAGTGGGTTTTCTCGTGGAGGAGAAGGCGAGGGCGGTCGCGGAGCGCATCGAGCGCCTCAATGGACTGTTGCTTCTCGTGGCACAGGTCCCGGACGAGGCGTTTATCAATCAGCCTGAGCTTGGGCCGAATGGGGCTTCGGGTTGAATATTGTCGTCCTATATATGTATGTTTATAGTGGCTGGGTTTTTATTATTGTTTATGGATTTATGGTTTAGATTGAGAGATTAATAGGGTATTCGGGTTTATGGGTTTTATTTGGTGCAGATGCTAATGGATTATTCTACTATCTTGTTTTAAATTGTTCATATTTTAATCTCTTTTTGCATGATCATGATGATGATGATCGGTTGCATTTTATCTATGTTTGATTTTCTTAGTTTGCATATGTATACATGCACATGCACGTACACCCAAAAATTGTAGTTGACCGACTTGGATCGCTTAATTTTGTGATCTCATTGAAATATTACATACATCAAAACACATATAAAATCTGATGTGGACAACATGAAATTTACCCATTAGGTTAGTATTTCAATCTTAATCAATTTTAAATTAAAGAGACAGCGACCTATCAAACATCCATGAGAAATTAAAGAGAAACCTGTTACTTACATTATATAATGTAAACTCTTTAGCCCATGTTTGGTTAGAGAATAAGCCCGGTATAAATTGGAATTAGTTGGAATAACTTCATTATGGTTGTTTGGATAACTGGAATAAATGAGAATCTGTATGTCAGAATTAACTAGTATAAAGTGGTATATGAATTCCATCCACCCATTAGAATTAAGTTATTCCAGGTTATTCAAACTAAAAGAATATGTGGGCCCACTATCAAATCAACTGTCATCACCTCTTATAAATCAACTGTCATCATTTTTTTTATCTTTTATAAATCTTTATCCACACTTTATTTATATTTTATCCAAACAACAAAAACTTTATTATTACGTTTCCCAATGAGAATAATTCAAAACACAACCAAACACAAAATCATTTTATCCTTATTTATACTAGAATAGTCATAAATCTCAGAATAATTATATTCTTGAACCAAACATGGGCTAAAGTTTGATGTCTCAATGTGGTTTATGAAGCTTGCTTGTTATGGAATGATACAATGACCCCAACTGCATGATTCATTATTAAGTACAATTTTTTGGTTAATAGAGATATGTTGATATAGTCTCGACTACAATATAAGATTGGAAAATGACTAAAAAAGTCTTTCAAAAGTTAAAATTATCCAAATCAGTCACTTTTTAAAATTATACTTAAAAAAGTCTTATTTTACAATTTTGAAAACACAAAAGACTAATCTACTCTTATGCAATTACATCTTTAATACATTCTATATCATTTAACTTTGTTAAAATTAAAATATTTCACCCACTTAATTTTATTAATATATTTCACACATTTTCATGTAGATCAATTTTGTTTTATTGTAAATTCTTTGTGATTAAGTGGATTTTGTGAAATGTGTACCAATATAATTTGAGTTTTTTTATGATGAACTCCATTAAATATTGATGTTTTTTTTAAAAAATGGATATCTACTAATGATATCATAAAAATATGTAAATAGCCAAAAAATAAAAAATGTGAATAAAGATTTAGATTACTAAAATATCATATGATGCATTGGAGCACAACATAGATTTAAATTACACATTATGATTATACACAATAAAAAATGATAAACAATAATCATGTAAGATATATATAAGAAACACACAGTATGATATATAATAACAAAATCTCTAAGGAGATTGATTTTCATCATGTATAGAGAGATTGTTGTTTTGTAGGAAAAATAGGTTTTTAGTGTGGAATAAAGAGGGATATTAAATATTTAATTACATAAGGGCAGATTAGTCTTTTGTATTTTCAAAACTGTAAAATAAAATTTTTTTAAGTATAATTTTTAAAAATGATTGATTTGAGTATTTCAAACTCTTAAAATTGTTTTGGTCATTTTCCCATCTCATATATGAGATGGACATTGAGTGCACAAACAGTCACACACAACTTTTTTTTTTAAAAGGCAGTCACGCTCACACTCACACTCACACTCACACTCACACACAACTTTTGATTAATCGGAGTTCATGCAAATGGCGTGGCCCATTATCGATCACACGCTTTTATGACAAAACAACCCTCGTTTATTTGTAAATATCACGTGAAACACCCCCCCAATCCACTCTCATTTCGTCGAACAGTACCAGGGGCATTAGTGTAATAAATCAAACCAGCTCGCGCTTTAAGTTTTTTTAATTATTATCCTTTTATCCCTTGAAATATCGTCCATGTGCATTGAATTTGAGGTTTTGAACTCCATAAATAGTTGCATCTAATGTATAATAATAAGAGCATTTAAAGGGAGAAAGAGAAAGAGAGAGATTGGTATTTGATATAATGGAGTGGAGGAAGAGCTACTTGGATGTGATATTGGTTCCATTAGGGTTAGCAGCATCCATAGCATACCATTCATGGTTATGGCACAAGGTCAAGACTCAGCCTCAGCATACCATCATAGGCATCAATGCCTCCGCTCGCCGTCTCTGGGTCGCCTCAATAATGAAGGTATCTTGCTTGTATCTTCCCATTTGTTTTGGTTAGGGCCTTTTAAATATGTGAAAATAAATTTTACACTTCATTGAAAATAAAGCATATATGCAATGGAAAAAAAATATAGAGAACCATGTCATTATATAACTTGTACACAAGAGGGTGCTGAAACAATTATATTATATATATAATCGTAGATAAGAGATTCCTAATGAAACATGATAAACCTTAATCAATTTTTTAATTAAGTACTAAAAGCATATATGCAGTATTTCATTTTGTATATATTGGATGTGAGCTTCAGATCCACTTAAATTTGACGTACCATGGTTGGTTAATCATCAATAAGAGACTAACATGATACCTCATATGCTAGACATGTGAAACATTTTTTAAAGAGATATGGCTTAATCAATTAATGAGTTGTCTAGATGATTAATCGTTTAGCTTGAGGATAACATGAAACATAATTTAGTTGATCTCTTTCAATTCAATGGTTCAATTTACTCACTTTATTCAATTGGATCTATCATAATTTATTCAATCAATGCAAAAAAAAAAAAAAACATTTTGACATGTTTAGATCGATTCATATGAAATTATAATTTATTTAATTCAATATTAAATATTTATTAATTAAAATCTTTTCAAATAATGTTTGGCGTGTCTAGTATTTGAAGTCTGCTTCCTATGAAACTGAATCTTCTTACTCTCACATAATCTCTCTCCACGTAAAATTTAATTAAGCTAGGTTAGAATAAATTAAATGAATTTTTTTTATTTTATTACAAAAGTCAAAGACTCTACTTATTTTATAAATATGCAAAAGAAAACATAAAATAGAAAAATTAAAAAAACAATAATGTCATAATTTAACAAGCACATGTATACAATTGCAGGACAATGAAAAGAAGACCATCTTGGCAGTGCAGACGCTGCGGAACACGATCATGGGCGCGACGTTAATGGCCTTGACGTCGGTCCTACTATCGGGCGCTCTTGCGGCCATGATAAGCAGCAAATACACAGTCAAGAACCCCATCTTCATCGACAATACCACTATCACTACGTATGGTGCGCATGGCGACTTCACGTTGTCCCTCAAATACGTGACTCTCCTTCTCGTCTTCCTCTTCGCCTTCGTCTGTCACTCCTTGTCCATCCGCTTCATCAACCGCTTCAACCACCTCATCATCTCCATCAACACTCACTCAGCAGACTCGTCGTCGGCCATCGTTGAATGCATGGCGGACTTGTTGGAGAGAGGTTTCGCGTTCAACGTGATTGGGAACCGTTTGTTCTACGTGGCCCTGCCTTTGTTGCTTTGGATTTTCGGTCCCGTTTTGGTTTTCTTGTGTTCGGTGACCATGGTTTTTTTGTTGTATAATATTGATATCGTATGATGTAGTGGAGGCGACGGTGAGGTTGACATGGTGGGTAACAATATATGGTGCAGTGTAGAGAGAGAGTTGTGCATGTTGAGCAGTTCTTTCTCAGTGATTTGCGTGTGTTGGTGTGTAGAATTGTTGCACAGATGGTGAACTGCAGAACCATACCCGTCGCGTTGGACATTGTGCGAGAGGTTCACCGTATCGGATTCTAAAATTTTCATTATTTTGATTCTGGCCCCAAAACTCTGTTTCACGATGGACATGTCAGAGGCACGTTGTCGTCGTCTAGGATTCTAAAATTTCTATTATAACGTTGTAATTTGTGAGTGTCCATAGATCAAAAAATTATCAAACCTTTTAGCGTTTTATGAAAAAGAAACGTGTGTTTATAACCATCGTCTAATTTAATTTAAACTACAGTTTAATGCTCTAATCAATGTTTATCTCAACCAACCAAGTTAAAAAAATGTGTTTAACGGCTACTTTTGTAGAGGATGGTAAAGGTATCCCCCTCGGAATTTAAGTTCGAGTCTTACGATAGGGAAAGATTTGATTAATAAAAAAATACTTTTAAGTATTAAAAAATAAAAATAAAAAAAATTACAACCCTTCGGACTAGGCTGAATTTTTGGGCCTATGGCCCACTTCTGCATTCTATTGGCCCAAGAATTTTTTTTACCAGCACTACTTGTTTTTTTTTATAATGACAACTGATACACCCAATCCCGTTTCCAGCATGATATACTATAATAGCACAATATATACTGTACTATCACATTGTATAGCATCTATTATAATGCATGACATTTTTTCAACTAAAAAAAAATTACACTATTGTATCTCAATATATGTACATCATTTCATATAACAACATACACTTCAAATAGAGAATGCATAATTTAAAAAAAAAATGATATGAACTACAATTAGGGCCGCAATGGGGGCTAGGTGTATCTTTTTCCTTATTTTTATTAATAATACACTCAATCCATTTGCAGTTTGTTTTACAACCTCATATACTATAATAACATAGTATATAATATACTATTATAGTGTTTGGAACAAAAAGATTTGTCATTTTTTTAAAATAAAAAAAATGTAATAATGTATCTCAATATATACTTTCATTTTATATAACTACACGTACTTCAATATGAGAGTATATGTTTTAAAAAATAAAAAATAAAAAATTTAATAAACTAGCATTACTTGTTAGGAACTTTTGTAACTCACAAGCATTTGTATTAAATATATGAAAAATAACATAAATCGTAATCCAAACTGCATTTTATTTTGTTAAGTACGTACCAGCAATCGAACCCATGACTTCATTTTAAGCATTGAAACTCCATTTACTTATTTGTTCATGGGAAAAAAAAGATAGATGCAATTCCAAATGCAAATCAGAACTCAAGATACGGTGATATACAATTTTAAGAAGTATACACTTGTATAATACCATGTATATACAACTTTATAATGCACAAGTTTTGGCTTGGATTGTGATTGATATGAATAATAAATGACTAGTAATTTATGTATTAGTTCATGTGTGTATATATATTTTAAAATATATATCTCAATTAGATAAACATATGTCCTTTAGTTCTCACTATTACACATCTCAATAAATTTTTTTTTATGTATTTGTTAAAAATAAGTCCTTCAAATATTTAAAGAATTTTTACATATACACTGTATATTGTCAAAGCACCTGAAACTCTATTACCAACACTATCAATACTGCTAATAGGGAAAGATTTAACCAAGAAAAAAAAATTAATAAATTTACCCACGAAAAAAAAAAACATCAATACATTTCAAAAAGGTTAAATTTTGCATCCATACTATTTAAGAAGTATTTTATTTACACATAATATAAATATTTTAAATTTATAATAATACTTTTCGAAAGCTACACACGCACCGTTTAAGCCATTTTGACAAAAAAAAAGGGTTGAGTTATTTGTACCTCTCTTTTTACCAAACACACCTCTGTCTTTATACACCCCACCCAAATAAGTTGAGTGCTTTAAACACCCCCAAATAAATGGATCTTATAAAAGATTCATTTATGTAAGAGGACGGGGCTGGGACGGGTGGGGAAGAGTGCATCCGAGAAGGCGGAGAGGCGGTGAGGAGAGTCGCCTGATCAAAATCAACGTCGAGCCAGTGTACGGTTTTCGAGGCGAGTGCGTGGAAGCAGTGGTCGTGGAGGGAGTGGTTGGCGTATGCGGAGACGAGGCAACAAGGTTAGGGGGATGAAATCGAAGATGTGAACAAGTTGTCCTTCTTATGCAAGCATAGACACTACCAGTGTCGACCGCTTCACATTTTGTAGACAACCCATGTATCGATCCTTTCAGAAAAAAAATTTCTTAACATTTCATTTGTTCTTCCGAATCTCTACAAAAAAATAACAAATTAGTTGTCTCCCTCACCTCCCTTTATAGTAATAGCTCATGTCCCCTCCAAAAATCACTAAGCTTTGTTTTTAAGACCTCATCGACAGATCTAGTATCTACAAAAACTAACTCTATCGACAGTTCTAGTGCCTACAAAGTCCAGAAAACCATTTGGCTTTATTTATAGAACCTCATCGATAGATCCAGTGTCTACAAAATCAAATTCTGTTGACAGTTCCAGTGTCTCTGGGTCCAGAAACCACTTAGCTTTGTTTCTGGGACCTTGTCGACAGATACAGTGTCTACAAAATCTGACTTTGTGGATAATTTCAGTGTCTATGGATACATAAGACAATAAAATACATTCTAATCACATAAAATATTTTCACACACACAAAAATCCAATAAGAAATTGTCCCCCGCAGACGAAAACCATACCAACAATGGCGCGCGGAGAATCGGTCCCCGCGAAGTCCGCCAACCCGCCTCCTTCATCACCCTCACCGCAAACCCTACCTCCACCACTGATCCCACCCTCTTCGCCGCCTCCTCCTCCTCACCACCGCCTCCCCTCCTCCTCCGCCCCACCCTTTGTGACTCTACCCACCTAGCACTCCTCCCTCTCCCTACCTAAGCACACCCAACACACACCCAACAACATAAAAAGATCCATTTACTTTGGGTGTGTATGGGAAAAAAAGAGGTGCATACACCCTCACCCCAGAAAAATGAGATTATTTTTTATTTAATGGTTTTAAAAAAATTAATTCATACAAATTTCACGTAAGCGCCACGTGTCAGTTACCAAGAATTGACGGTGACGAGCCGGTTAAGGCAACCAGGACAGGAGACATACTCAATCACAACCCGACCATTCTCCCGCGGTAACCGCCGAGAGGTCGCGTATGTTCCCTCACCGATCGTTTGTTTTCATGTCCACATCAAAACCTTTTTTCAATTTTCATCAGTCACTGATCCTCTCTCTCTCTCTCTCTCTCTCTCATTCACAGATCGATAGAATCACATTTTCGTTGTTTCTTGAATCAGTGTGGATCGGAGGCTCTTCAGCGATAGTGCGATGGGTCGATCTTCTTGGCCTTCACAAGATGAGGTTTATCTTCTCGCATTCCTGGATTTCTTCTTGAATTCTTGGCTCTGTTTTTGCAATGTTGATTTTGATTTCAAAGAACTGTCGCAGATTCATAGGGTGAGGAAGGTCGTGGCGGAGATGAGCGGCGTAGACGCAGGAGAAGTGAGGGTTGTGGTCTCCCCTTACAGGATTTGCCCACTTGGTGCTCACATTGATCACCAGGTCAATCGATTGTAATCTCATTGTGTGAATTGTTGCCATAATTGAATTCACATTTCTAGATCTTGAACAATCGTTGTTTTTGATAGGGGGGAACTGTTGCGGCTATGACGATTAATAAAGGGATACTATTGGGTTTTGTTCCTTCTGGTGATGGACAGGTTAGTAGTATAATAGTAAATGCTTTTAAATATTTTTCATGTTTTGGAAATGGTGGCAACTTTTTGGTTGATAGAGGTTTTGTGTAGGTTTTACTTCGGTCTGGCCAATTCCGTGGAGAAGTAAAATTTAGGTAATTTATATCAATCCAATCTACTTTCCATTTTGCCACCGTTTGGGTTGTGACATTGAGTTATTCTCCCCTGATAGTTATATGGAGATAAATAAATAACAATTCATGCAGGATAAACAAATTTATTCCCCCTTATCCCCCAGTTGTACCTCACCCCAAACGAGGTGTTAGTGTATTGGTTGCATCACTATGAAGTATTTGAAAATTTAACATGTTGTCAATGTCCATGTTGTTGGTGTTTTTTCTTTTTGGACAATCAAGCACACATTGTTTCAAGATGCACTTTCTATGTCACTATCTTCAGCTATCAAAGTGGTTTTTTTGTATGTATCAGGGAAGTTGCATGAAAATGACAAGTGACTAGTCATAGACCTTCTCACATCATGGGGGAATGCTTTATCATAGTGGTTAAAAAAAAAAGATGTTAAAAGGTATTGTGGCAATGGAATCATGTGGCCTAACAACTATATTATAGTGCACCGGCCACTAATCAAGATATATTTTAGTTTGCAGAAGCAATCTTTTTTGGCATTTAAATTTTTCTTCTAAATTAAATGGAAGGAATGGCCCCCTCAACCGCTCCCAAGTCCCAACTACACAAAAAAAGAGTAGATCGTTATTATTTATACGACATATGATATTCACAAAATACAAAAGCCATGTGACTTTGACTCTACTTGATGTAAGCCATTCTCTATATCCATGGAGACATTTCTTATCGTGATACAGGATTCAACTTCACATTATTTATTTTATCAGTCGACCAAGGAATGTGGTGCTTGTTAATTTTAATATAGGTGCCTCATGTCTCGTACAGTATTCTTGTGGAGTACAATGTATTCGAAGTGTTTATTAAATCTTTCTTATCTTTGTTGCAATTTATGTTTTCTTTCCATTTATGAATTAAATGCATCCCTAAGTAATTGGGTATAACAGAGTTGAGGAAATGCAGCCCCCAAGAAGTTCCAAGCCAGTAAATGAAAATGGTTCAGTGGAAGTCAAAGAGGGGTGCTGTTGGGGAAATTATGCTAGAGGTGCTTTATATGCGTTGCAGAAAAAGGGCTTTCATATTTCTCGGGTGATACATTTTATTCTCCCTTTTGGCATTCTATGACCATGTTGTGTATTACATGTACTTCCATGATGTGGTTGGCGTCATTCTATAACTTTTGGAAGTAGATGCTGACAGTTTATTCAATAGTTGAAAAAAAAAAAATCTCCAGAATTACTGTATTCAATTTATATCTATCAAAAGAATCCTGTTTTCTAAAAAATTATTTGAGATAATTATTGAAAATGTGATACAAGTCATATACAGCATGAATGCCATCAATGCCTTTATAGTTTGCAAGTTTTATTTCTTTTTTCCAAGAACATTCCTGGACATGTGTGTTATTAGCCCATTACCTTTTTCACTCTTCTGTCCTTTTGATTATTAATCTGTGTGTTATTCACAAGAACATTGAACCTTAAAATAAGCTCTAGAATTCTGGGAGTGGTAAAGAATTTAGCCATATGTTTTCCCTTTTAAATTCTTTTCTCGTTAGTAAGATCTTATATGTTCCTTTTGTAATCTCTGAATTGGTAATTATGCAGGGCATCATCGGATTCATTTGTGGCTCAGATGATCTTGATAGTTCTGGGCTTAGCTCTTCAGCTGCTGTATGTGATAAAAAAAAAAGTAGTTGATTTATACATCTGCCAGCATCTTTTGACACATTTATAGTTTTGGGTCTACAGTTGAGTTTCAAATGCTTGATATTTCTGACCATGTAAACTGTGGCAATGGTAATTTTCCAGTGCAAAAAGTCCATTGAAGCATCAACATTTTTGGGCTAGACAATATAAGTGTGCCTTTGTGAATGCATCAAAACTGAACTACAAATAAAAAAATCTGACATAATGTGTCTTGTCATGGGGGTTAAAGGCATTTTTTCGGCATATGGTTTGGGTTCTTAAACAATGCATAATTATAATATTATATTTACATCATCAAGAGTTTATCACTGGCAAAGTTATCTATTTTTTTAGATATCATATAAATCCTTTTCACACTTCTTAGTCAATTTAAATCATTGTCTTCTCTTCTTAAACCACCCACCTTAATCTACTCCTCCATTCTTATCGGTACCAGCATTTCTACTAAAACCAAAGTTACATATTTTATTAACTTCATAAAAAAATTTAAAACTTTTTCCCATGCAGGAAAGTTGAAACATAAACAATCCAACTGACATATGCATGACAGTGTTTCAGGGATTAATGATCACCCTTTATTTCCTTTGATTTTACCAAGTATCTTCTTTTTGTTGTTAGATAAGCAGTTGGACTCAACCCAAGATCTTATGGTTGCAAAATCTCTTATCAGTTATCAGCATTGGCATAGGTTCAAGTCCTTTTACAAAATATCCTGCATTACAGTGAACAGAAGTATGAAATATTTGTTAGTGAACTAGCTATTTTTTAAAGAAGAATTTCGGCACAAGTGCACAATTCTCATTTTAAGAACCAAGCAGCAATTTCTTATTAAAATACCTATATGATCTTATTCTGCTCCCATAATGTTGTGGACCTCTATCTTTTGGTGTTACAATGCTTTAAACATTCTTGGTCAACAGGTTGGAATATCTTATCTATTGGCTTTGGAGAGTGCGAATAAACTAACTATGACGCCCACAGAAAATATTGAGCTTGATCGGTAAGTAAATCCTACACAAATGGATGTCTGATTTGTGCCAATTGATATTTCGTGTTTCTGTGATGATTACTGCTCTTCATTAATTATGGTTGAGAAACATAAGCATAATGGGTTTTCCTTTTACTGCTTATTTCCGTTTTCTAAAAGTTTGATGCACTAAAACTTATTCCTTGTGCATTACTATCCTGGAATCATTTAGTGCTTGTTTGGATAGAGACATAAGCTATTTTGGGGTTTGTACCTATTCTAGGAATAAATAACTTCATCAATTCTGTTTGGTTGTGTTTCTTATTATTCTCATTGGAAAACGTAATAATAAAAGTTGGGTTATTTAGTTGATGAAGAATAAAATGTGAATAAGGTATAAAAAGTTGATCTGACATGTGGACCCCATTGATGTATAAAAGGTGATGACAGGTGATTTGATGTGATAACATGCGATTTGATAAGTGGGTTCCCTTATACCAATGCAGGAATAACACAATTCCAAGGGAGGACCTGGAGTACAAATACCGTCTTTTTCTCACCTAATTCTGCATTCTACCCAAACAACTTTTTTTTTGTTTTCCCCCCTATTCCACCCCTTATTCCCCCATCCAAACGGGGCATTATTGTTTCAGTCTTCAAAATTGTTATGACTGTAAATGATGTGGTTCTTGTTGGTTAACATCAGTTAGTTATTGACACATGTATGTGCTTTGCTTTTTTTTCTTGATTGTTGATGCCTGCTGTGTTCTTTTTTTTCATTTCTATGCAAATGTTCCTGACGAACTTGTATTCCGCTCTTCCTTTAGTTTCTTCTGTTTTCTGGTCGACAGCTTAGTATTGTCCGTAGTCTTACCTAATGACTTGGCACAGGGTAATTGAAAATGAATATTTAGGTGTGAGAAATGGCATCTTGGATCAGTCAGCCATTTTGCTTTCCAGTCATGGTTGCCTTACCCGTATGAACTGCAAGGTAATAATTATGTTTGAGTTGTTCACATTGTCTGTCTGTCATCATCAGAACTCTATTTTACATCATCTGAGAAAAAAGGACTTCTTTTATGCTATAAGCTCAACATGTGTTTGAATTCTTTTTGAGAAAATGCTCATCTATTAGATTAAATTCTGAGATAGTTTCATTACAATTTGATCAGACTCAGAAAATAAAGGCATTGAAATATTGTTTAACCTCACATTTGTGCAGTACATGTCCTTGTTCATATTTTTAAATCTGGCATTTGTGCTCCGGCTGACATAAATAAAATAACAAGTGTGAGGAAATGGAATCATTTGTTTTCACAACCTGTCTCATCCATCTTCCTATAGTAATGGACTGTGAAGAAAATTATGCACAGAATTGCATAGCATCATTGTATTGATGTCTTTGTCCTGAAACTGGTCTGCTTTATATAACAACTAAATATTTGCTTAAGGTTTTTTTTTTTCTGCATTTTTTTCCTCTTCAGATATGTTACATATGTTTTTCGTCTCTGATATTTTTCCTAGTTTATGCATAACACTGGTTTAAATTTGCTCCTGTTGTATTAAACTAAAATTGTTAGTTGTACATATGTGTGATCAGCACTCTTTTTTCATATACTCTGAATCACAGTGTTTCATTTAATCTACAAATCAATAATGTCCTTTGAGCTTTTTTTATATCCATTCATTCTACTCATGATTTGACCCAAATATTTGGTTTGACACAAGTAGACAAAGGAGCATTTGCTTATATCTTCACCGAAATATGAGGGACAAGTACCATACAAAATCTTACTGGCATTTTCAGGCCTAAAGCATTGCCTGACAACTAACCCTGGCTACAATTGCCGGGTTGCTGAATGCCGAGAGGCTGCTCGAGCTCTTCTAGAGTAAGTTATCATTTGTAAACATAGCACAAGTTGCCACTCTTCTTATATTTACATGGTTAATTGCATTCATATATGTAAGTGTATGCTAACTCTGAAGTCTTGAGGTGTGTGGCGGAGAACAAAATGTATACTACTTTTGAGAAGTGGTGAATAAATTTCTTCAAAATCCCTTCAGCTGTAGTCTTTTCTTTGACTCTTTAACTGGGTGCCCTCTATTTACTAACCAAGGATAAAATTCCTCGTCTTTGATTTATCAGTCAACCTGGTCCAGAATTTAGTGGGTGTTTTCTTTTGTATCTTTGTATAGGTTCTGAGTGGAACTTTGTGGATCAAGCATAAACATTAAAATTCAACAGCATACACAACACATCTTTTCAGGAGCTTCCACAAAATTTAGTTTTGAATGTCTCATTGCCAACGTACAACCATGTTCAACTAACTAGAGCTGGGGTCAGGACTCAGGAGGGCCTTGTGGACCATTTATCAATTTTATCTCTTTTTATTTTAACTTTTAGTCGTTTGGCATTCTCAAAGAGAACAATTCTGAAGAAGACATAGTGCATGTACTTTCACTGATAAAGATTTAAGTTTGCCTCCATTTTTTTTACTAGATTATATATATATCATGCAATCATTTTGCAGTGCCATTACTGTTGCTATCAAAAAATTATAATAATTTTTATTCATCTTAAATGAATATTGGATGTCTGCAGTGCTTCTGGAAATGGAAATTTGGAGCCTCTTCTCTGCAACGGTGACAAGTCCATCTCATTCTTTTTACATATTTCATCTGTATAATATTTTCAGTGGCCAGTCTAATTCTTATTCTTCTCTCGTCAAAGCAGTCGATCCACTCTCCTATGAAGTTCACAAGGTATTCTAACTTATTAGTTTTGATCATTTTCATTATCAAATCCCCGTAAGGATTGCTAGAACAACATTGTGAATTGGTGAAAATGGAAACACTCAAGTAATGATGTATAACTCTGTGAGTATATCATAAGTGAAATCAAGTATATATCCTGGGAGGGTGCATTTTATTTGTGTGAGGTCTGTCTTGTATGAGTGGGGATAATGTAACAGTCCTCATGTCCTGCACTTCTTTACATTCCCCGATGCGATCAGTCTGATAAAACAGTCTTGATTCATTAGTGTCGGACCACTGTATTTCTTATTGCATAGCCTCTCTCTCTCTCTCTCTCTGCAGGGGATTCTACAACCAGATCAAGCCAGAAGGGCAGAGCACTACTTCTCAGAAAATAGGCGAGTCATCGAAGGTAATATTATTTTTGCTTATTTATTTTGGCGCTGTGTAAAAATAATAATGTTTCTACGATGTTATTGAACTTATTCACTAGCATGCATTTAATTTGCGTCATGCATATTGGTTGTGTGATGACATTCATGAATCTGTGATATGCAGGCTGGGGAGGATTACTATAGATTCTTATGCATTAGCAGTAACAATACCGATTGCATGTGACACACGTGTTTGGCACACTGTCGACCTTGCACTTTTAAATGTGGAACTTTGATAGCTTCTATTTATGCTATAATTCATTTTGCCTTCATTAATCTCTCCCTCGCTTGGGCATTGAAAATCATTGTAGGTCTGAATGCCTGGGCTTCTGGTGATTTACGAGAGTTTGGAAGGTTGATCTCGGCTTCTGGTCTAAGTTCCATACAAAACTACGAGTGTGGTTAGTTCTGTACAAACTGCCATGATATTAATCTTAAGTTAATATTTTCTTTTTGCCATAATGTGTGTGGAATGAGATCTTAGAAAAACTAGATAAACGACTCAAATGTTATATTTTTGTTTTTCTATATTATGCATTTTGTATATGTTGAATATTAATATTACTCTGGAATCGTAGGATGTGAACCATTGATACAACTCTACGAGGTTCTCCTGAAGGCCCCCGGCGTATTGGGGGCACGATTCAGTGGTGCAGGATTCAGGGGCTGCTGCATTGCATTTGTTGATGCTGATCTTGTCACCGACACTACTACATTTGTGAAACACGAGTATCAAAAGCTTCAACCCAAATTATCTAGCCAGCTCAAGAGCGGCATGGCCGTACTGATCTGCGAAGCAGGTGATTCTGCTCATATAATCTGATAAATCATCCTTCCTATGTCAAAATATGAACAAGCATCCAAAGTCAGATTTATACGGATGTGTGTTCTTTCAGCCTTTGTATTCATTCATTCAACAGTGGTGTTATTGATTCACTCATTCCCTAGTTATTGGGATGCTATTTACATTTGTTCAACCCCACTACATATGCTCATCACACCCCCCCCCCCCCCCCCCCCCCCCCCCGGGTTTGGGGTGGAGCATAAGTCAAGAATAAAGAAGAATACATGAGAATAGTCGTTAAAAGCTGTTTGTTTTGCAATAATAAATCTTGATAGCTATGTCTGGATAAGTTAGGATGAGACCTAATAACTATTCTTAGAAAAGATTTAGAATTGTTTATAAGGGCTTATTTATAATAATGGATAAAAACATCATTCTTTATCATTTTAAAAAATTTATTTCACATAACACTTCTGCACAGATTCGAAAAACTGTCACATCTATCATATCACACACATCTTTCACACTTATTTTGAAACACAAATAATTTATGCAGGGGTAAGGTTGTCATTTAAAAAGTCATAAACTCTTATTCATCTTTTATCTATCACGGATCCTTACTTTATTCATGGTGAACCAAATAACAAAAAAAATATTTTTACGTTTTTCAATGAGAATAACAGAAAAGGTAACCAAACAAAATTTTACTTATTCAACATGGATTGTTATCTATTTCAGTATAGTTATTGTGTGTGAATAACTCTATGTCACACCCCAAACAGAGGTACAGGCATGCACAGCACAAATTATTATCTATCTCCTGTTCGTGTTCCGCTCATCCTGATCTTGTAGTTGAGGGGCTATAAACTATAATTTGACTCTTCTCCCAAAATCCCAGGATTGTCTCTCGATAGTATTAAAACTCTCATAACGGGAACATACACATGCACCAAAAACATATTTCTTATTCAAAGTGTAGGTAACTCTAATAAAATTAGAACGATTTAGAGAAAATTAGCATGGGCCCGAGCAAGGATGACATGCATGAATCAAGAAAAAAAAATCTTCTATTGCAATACTTTAATATCAAGAAATCATAATGCAATATATAATTAGTGGATGTTTTTTTGGTTGAAATTTTTTTTTACCGACTAATGGCTCAGCGGGGTGGGCAATCATTCCTTCTTTTTTTTTTTCCCCGTTTTTGTAGCTTTGCTCGTTGTTTTCTTTTATCTTCTTTCATTTTCTTTTAATCTGTTCAAATCAGATATTTCCTGAAATGGATTTGATCACAGTTTTCTTTTAAAATAATAAATCCCAACTCGTGGTACCCAAATCATAGGTAGAATGATAAACAAGTCAGCTTTATCTTTGACCCTACGTATGTGTGTTTTATATAACTTTGACTTGTTAATGCATAATAACCAAAACACTAAACACTAACCCCTGGTTGGGTAGTGGAATAAGTGAAGAATACAATGGAATAGAGGTGAATGAGCTAAAAAATCTGTTAGCTTGTAAAGAATAAATGGATATAGCTATATCAAAATAAATGAGAATAAATTGATATTAATATTATAGGTCTCCTTTGAAATTATATTATTCTATCCATTCGGGGACTCACATGTTAAATCACTTTTCATTACATCGTATTAATCAGGAGATTTACATGTCGAATTATCTGTATCGGCTCCTATGTGTTGACAAATTCAAGGCCAGATGAACCACAGATATCCGTGTGTATGATCGCAAAAAACAGAGGTTGAAGGAAAAAAACGTGTATGATTGAAGATCAACATCAAGTAATTGTAATTATAGTCAAATATTTTGAATATCCGATTGTGACCACAATAATGCACCTTTTAGAAGTTCAATGTATTGCTCATGATTACAAAGTTCCCTTCACGTCTTGCCTGCATTTTCCGTATGGGAAACCCGTTGGACGGATTTTATTTTTATATAAATGAAAATAAAAATAAAAATCAATTACATTTTCTAACTGTTTTGAAAAAAACATGTTTAATTAAAAAAAATCTAATACAAAATGTATGTTTTTCAAAAATAAAAATGAGCTTTTTATAAAATTGAGTTTTATTAAGCTAATAAAATCATATTTGGGTTTCCAAAACTAAGGAATGATTATTATATGGAAGGGAAAAATTCAAATACTCTTATGTAAACTGTTCAAAATTCATATGACCCCTGACCTTTTCTGAAATTTATATAACACTTAAAGACATACATATAAATCCAAATAATCTATAGAGTTAAACTTCCGTTGACATGGATGAGAAACATCGTGCAATTATTCTGTTTGATTAACCTTGACTGAAAAACTACTTACACTGTGTTAAGAATACAAAAAAAACATTTTGTAAATGATGATTTTACCCCCTCCGAATAGATTATAAAACTATATCTTAAAAAGCAAAATCATTATTTATAGAAATTTTTTTATATTTTTAACATGAGATTTTTTTATATACTGTGTTTTCAGTCAAAATTAATCAAACAAAATTAAAAAGTCAAACGTTCTATCAACTTCAGGCAATTGGGATTATATGATTTTTATCTCGTACATAGTAATAGCTCAGATAGCATGTTTTGGAGACAGTGATGCAATGCAGGGTCCACACGGATCGAACACGGAGGCCAACCAAAGTGAATCACGGCTTCAATGATTAATAAAAACAAGAGGTGCTTGAAAGAGTTGAGGTTTTATCGGTTAGTGCTTAAAGAAAAAAAATTCAAATCTGGCCTTTTGCTTTCTATGGAGTCCAAATCAGTTGTTTTTGTTTTATAGGAAATACTTGATTTAAATTGACCCAAATTTTTAATTTAGCTATGATTTCAATTCAAAACCATTTCATGATGATCATTGTTTATTTCGGTCTTGATTTAAATATTGTTTGTTTTTACTTGTTCTTCTACTGAAATATCTAAAAAGGTCGTGTTTAAAATTTTTCTCGTACTCGTATACATTTTAGACATTTTTTTTTTATTACACATAACTTATTAGAACTAGATTTTTAAAAATAAAAAATTTCTTTTTAGATAATAGATACCATATTCACTCTGTGAATAATATTTCTTTTTCTTTAAAACACATTCCACTAAGCCGGCATTATACATCGAATGTGTGGAATCAAGATTGACCATTATAATAATATAATAGGACCTGTGTATGTAGGTCCATTTTGGAGTTTGGAAAGAACAATTAATGCCCTCACTGATAGCTCCTAGGTTTTATTTATATATTATAATAATGTGAACCATTGGACTTCACGTGCCACATTTCAACGTTTTTGAAAAAATATTGCATATTGTAGTACATGTGTTTTTGAATATATGTAGAAATTTGTTATAAGATTTTATTTTTTATTTTGAATTGCAAGTTATGAAAAGAGGAGAGAATAAATTACAATATAAAATAAAAGACCGTGAGTTTTTTTAAAAGTCTTAATTAGAAGAGCTATTTAATCAAAGGTTACCCATCTCACAGTTACGCTCTTAAAACCATTCTTCCATCGTTGAAATGTACCTTGTCCTCCCTTGCTAAGTGGTGTTCCCGGTCCCGCATACACCCTTAAAACATTTCCCACATATTCTTCTGGTATAGCCTCGCGCCTTGAAATATCACGTCATTTTTAGTTCTCCATATAGACCATGCACCCGCCAGTACTACTATTTGCAATATCAGCGTTGCCACTCTATTATCCGCCACTCATTGTAATGCCTTCCCTGCGTCACACAGTTCGTCCACTGTTTGGAAGGAAGTTGCTAACCCGGTGTGTGTTCTCACCACTGCCCAAAACAGTCGCAAAACAGGGACCCATGTGTTGATTTTCTTTTTCTTTTATAAATCTTTATCAACATTTTATTCACATTTTGTTCATAACTTATTTATTGTCAACCAAACAACAAAAACCTCATTGTTATATTTTTCAATGAGAATAACTAAAAACACAACAAAACGAAAAAGAATTCATTTGTTATCTATACTTAAATAATTATTTATCTTGGAATAGCTTATATTATTATTCAAACGGATATTATTAAAGGCAAAGGATCTGACCCTAGGCGGTCACACAGTATTAGAGGAGAGTAAATCATATATATACACAATGGATCCATGTGTGATCTAATAAACCGAGATCATATCTACATGATGTATTTATGAGTCTTCTGAGAGTCTTTTTTATATTTAGTAAAAATAATTATACAACTTCGTTATGTTAATGATTTTCCAATAAAACTTTGGTGAGGAGATTCCATGACTACAACAGAGAATATCCTACTTTGTCCTCTTTTCATTTATTAAATCTTTGGGAATTTCCGTATAAAAGTGTGATATAAGATATTTGCCTAATGGAGCCTAATAAAAGGTGAATATTTGGATCCTATTCTCTTATAATTACAATAATAATAAGCAGTTCAGATTACATACCGACATTACCGACAGTTCAGATAGTCTTTGGATTACATACCGGCATGTTCAGACATTACCGACAGTTCAGACAATGCTATGTTAATAATTACAATAATGAGGAGATTCCATGGGCACCACCCATGGAGTGTTTCACATTGACCCGGGCTAAACAGTTCAGATAGCCAGTTGGGGGCATTCGGACTACAGGGTCCGTTTTCTTTTTTTTCTATTTCATGTCTTTTATGAGTCTATTGTCACACTGTTTGTCTGAATAACTTCTTTTTTTTTTCTATCAGTCTACACGTCTTCTCTCCCCTCCACTGTGCTTTTTAAGACAAATTCAAACTTATGTAACATCATTAACACTTTTCTCAAAAAAAAAAAAAAAAATTACAATAATAACTGAACAAACCAATAAAATTTAATCAAATCCAACAATAAACAACATTTGACTTAGTCATCCAAAATCTCCCAAGAATCTAAAAATTAAAAAAACAATTAATTAAACATTAATTGAATTGTCTGGCACCACCCATTTGGGAGTCATTGACTTTGGCCTCGAGAAGTGGTTGTAGATGCTGCGAAAATCTAAAATGGTGGTCTAATAAATCTCCTACTGAAACGTAATTACATACGTCGCTTCACCTAGCGCAATATGTCTAGTATTTTATATTCCATCATCTCAATACATATTTCATTATAAAAAAATATTAAAATATATGTATTATACTTATTCAAATGTGTTTTCTTTCAAAAATATATACTTAATTAAATATGTATAGACTTCAAAATATTCAAAACATATTCGAGTTATAAAAGTAACTATTACAATGTATTATGTAGATATTTGTTAATGGAACATTATCAAATCAGCCTGTGTAGTTTTTTTTTTTTTTTTCAATTTATATACATCCTTGTTCCTTTTAGGTATATAGGCTCCTGATAATTGAATTTTTTGACTGGACCCTAAATGAGTTTTTAAAGTGGAGTTTCAAATATTTTTTAAAAAATTTTAAATTGTTTGAATATTACACATTATTTTATTTTGAGTTACAAATATTATAAAATAAATTCATAATATTATAAAATTATTTAAATTAAAATCATCTCATGTGCATTTAATAAAAACAATAATTTTTTAACAGAATAATAATAATAATATGTATTTTCAGGCTGGCGATTAAATCATGGAATATTCTATAACTATTCTTAAAAAATAGACGGCAATTTAACTCAATGACTATACGCTTAACTAGGATAAATGAATACTCCACGCATATTCTCACATGCATACCAAATGCAATTTTAACACATGCCTCACACATTTTTATAATTTAAAATGTGTGATGTAGTGAACTAACCCTAGCTAGCACATGGTGTTGACGTCTTGCAAGCACATGGGACCCAAATCCCCAGCCTCAGATTCTACTTGGCTATCCTCCTCAAGCGGAATTCGGAAAGGTTTAACTTATTCTCTTTTGAATGAATAAGGAAAAGTCCGGATGTCATTCCAATTTCAAACTCAGCATGCCATATTCCCACCAACATCAAAATCAATTGATACCAAAACTGACTGTAATTCCTTTTGATTTGGCCTCAATACAACCAACTTCCGCGCATCACCCAATTCTACATTTCTTTAATGTGAGACGCCTTTGTGGAGTCTTAATTATGGATTAAAAAAAAAAATATGATGTCATCTTTATATGCAGCAACATAAGATGCAATCTTATTTTATTAACAATAACATGTTTATGCTACATAAATAAAAATGAAGGAAGTTGAATCAAACAGAAGAGATGAAAATGATTCTATAATTTTTTTCCTAGCCTAATGTCGAGTTTCTCTCTTTTATAATAATATGAGACAGAGAGTGAAAAGAAAATTTTAGAAAAATCTCTTTTCTTTTGAAGTAAATAAATTTTTTTATTGGTCAAATTTGTCAGATGAAACATGTGATTTTTTATTTATTTGTCTAATAAAATATATGCATATAAAGGTCCATGATTTTTTATATATATATATAAAATGGTATGGCATGTATTTTAATTTTATTTAAAACAAAATAAAACATGTCCAAAACAATAAAAATTGACTGAGTACGGCTTTACCACAATAAGAACACACGTTATATATGAATTATACAAAACTACATATAACACTGAAAAACAAAATCAAAGGACCTAATAATAAAAGAACCCCATCTTCAGCCTCCCTTTCCCTATATATAAACACCCCCATCACAGCCAGTCACGACACCTCTTCATCCATTACTATAGACCCATTGAATGGAAATTATAATAATAAAAATAAAAAAGATGAGGAGTTTTGTCCTCCCAAAACTTAAAACCATGCAAAACACATGCATGTGTTTGTTCCACTTCCTACTCTTTCATGCCAACCCATTTTTGATCAACCTCTTCTACTTCATCTCCATATCCCTCTTGGGCTCTCTAGTTCTGTCACTCATAAATCCCAGAGTCCCCTCCGAGAAGCCCAGCTTCATTGATACCCTCTACCTCTCCGTCTCCGCTTCGACCGTATCCGGTCTCGCAACGGTCGAGATGGAGGTCCTCTCCAATGCCCAACTTGTGGTGCTCACACTTCTGATGCTTTTCGGTGGGGAAGTCTTCGTTTCCATGCTTTCCCTCCCTTTCAACACAATCAAGCACAAACAGAGGAAGCACGACCAAAACAGAGTCGCAGACTCGCTCGAATCCGGAAACCCAAACCCCCCCGACAAGGATTTGAAGCTCAGTTCGATGAAGTACCTCTTCTACGTCGTCTTCGGATACCACGCGTCGGTGGTCGCGGTCGGCGCGTTGTCGATCGCGCTCTACGTCACGCGCATCGCGGACGCGCGCGAGGTTCTCGCGCGCAAGGGCCTCCGCGCGTCGACGTTCTCCGCGTCCGTCGCGATTTCGTCTTTCGCGAACGCCGGGCTTATCCCCACGAACGAAAACATGGGTATCTTCAGGAGCGATTCGGGCCTGCTTTTGATGGTCGTGCCGCTGGTCCTAATGGGGAACACTCTGTTCCCTTTGTTTCTGAAACTCGCGATTTGGGTCCTGAAGCGGGTCACGGGCCGGCCCGAATTTGATTACATGTTGGACCGGCACGATGAGATCAGGTTCCGGCACTTGTTGCCGAATGGGGAGTATGGGATGCTGACGGTGGGCGTTTTGGGGATCATCGTGGCCCAGGTGGTGCTGTTCTGCGCCATGGACTGGAGGTCGGCCGGGCTCGCCGGGCTGAGCCCGTACCGGAAGATCGTCGTGTCGCTTTTCCAGGGGGTGAACTCGAGGCACGCAGGAGAGTCCGCCGTCGACTTCTCTGTTGTCTCCGCCGCCGTCTTGGTGTTGTGCATTGCCGCCATGTAAGTTTTCCAATAAATCACTCACAAAACTCTGTGCATCAGATACCCAACCACCACCCAGTGTGGTGGGTTAGATTAGATACATGGTAGTCTAAAGTATTAATTAATTCAAATTTTGTAGGTATCTACCGGCCTACACATCATTCTTACCTCAAGGAACCAAACAAGGCAAGCAGCGAAAGGGACGGTTGATAGAATTCCTCCACTTATCACAAATTGCGTACATTATCATCTTCGTCATCCTCGTCTGCATCATTGAGAGGAATAAAATGCGGGGTGATCCCGTCAACTTCAGCTTCCTCAATGTGCTCTTCGAAGTCGTAAGGTATAGTGTTGGTTTTCATCAATTCTTGTCAAATCTTTAAATGGTCTCAACCCATGTATCATCAATTATTGGAATTTCCAAGTGACACTGAACAATATGTCCTCACAAATGCAGTGCATATGGGAACGTAGGGTTCTCGGTGAGCTACAGCTGCGCGAGGAGGTTGAACACTGATGGTGCTTGTGTGGACAAGGCTTATGGGTTCTCCGGGTGGTGGAGCGATGCGGGGAAGCTGATCATCATTTTTGTCATGCTTTTTGGTAGGCTTAAGAGGTTCACCATGCATGGTGGTAAATCTTGGAGGCTTAGATAATTAAAGCCTTGGGACACTTTAGGGTGGTATATACATACATTATTATTATTATTTTTTTGAGATAGTATAGACATTTTTATTTCACATAGAAAAATACAAAATAGAAAATGTCTGAATAGGAGATAAAAGGAGATGAGAAAGTAAAAACAACAAAATATAACTCTGAGTCGGAGTCTCGGCTAACTCCGCAGCCCATTCGCGAATGAAGCACCACGCCCTCTACGCCCGAAAAACCACCGCACTGCGCTCAAGCCAAATTGCCCACATGCATGCTGGAATAATGGATAGCCTGACCCTCCCTGACTTGCTCCTATCCCCCTTCTTCTACATACATACACACATACATACATATTAACTTTGTATATTCGTGGAAGAATGGCTGGATAGGTCCCAGAGAGGCCTTAACCACATACACACACACAGAAAGAGAGATTTTGTATGTTTTCACCAGAAAATTAATACAAGCTATAGTGAAAATATTTTGATTGACATGATGATTACCATATTTCTTCCTACAAGTTGAGCACAACTTCAATTTCTTCCTACAAAAGCAGAGTTAGTGAGATAAATAGGTTATGAATAAAAGATGAAAAAATTTATACAAGACATAAAAAAATGATGTCTTGTGACATGACATATGGACCGCTATACTGAATAGAATAACACAATTTCAAGAATCAATATTATCTTACTCATATATTCTGACATAATCATTCCCACTTATTCCTTGCAAATAAACAGCTTAAGTTTTTTAATCCTTATTCCAACCTATCCTCCATCTATTCCGCTACCCAAAAAATTCACAACCCTATGCGCTGGTTCCGGTGAGTTTTGACTCACAAATCCACAATCCCCTCATCGCCCACGTTGGGCCATGTCTATGGAGAAAGCAAGAGATATCACACGTTGGGCCATGTCTATGGAGAAAGCAAGAGATATCACACGTTGGGACATGTCTATGGAGAAAGCAATAGATATCGACTTTAATAATCCCCGTAATAATTGTTTTGATTGAGAGAGTTGCTAAATTATTGGTGCCCTGAAACATTCCCTGGTACATTTCTTGCAAGTAATAAAGTGATTAACATGTAATCTAAACACAACAACAGGAAACTATACAGAATTTATTTCCTTACAAGATAATTGGACCGATTCCAAATCTTCCACTGTGACAAGTACTAGAATTTGTATGTTTGGAAGAAGCTTCATAGGAGAAAATCAGCAAACTATACAATGATGCACCAAAAAACATGAGAAGAAAATTATATCTATTTTCCCAAGCAGATAATACAAAAATTACTTGGAGAAATACGCATAAGACCTCAACCTGATTTCATGGTCAACTGTTATTCACCAGGTTGGGCCTTACCGCATCTCAAGTCTCCTAGAACAAAAATCATATTGTGCATAACAAAATTTATACAGAGAAAATTGAAGATGGAAGCAAAGGCATATTTACATGGATTGTAGAAGAACCCCACATAATAAGAATCACTAATGTGATTTTGGAAGGGACAAAAGTTAGCTGACAACCTCCTCAGTGTATAGAAATTTCTTGGTGATACCTGATATCATTTATAGACCATGTTGATGACAAATATCATTCTTCAGACGCAGAAAAACTACAGTTGGTTCATTTCTAGTCCACTACGAGATCCTAGCGTCCTTTCCTTTTTTACCCGAGTTCTTGTGCCTTGAGGAGTGATGCCTTATTTGTGGAGGGATAGCTGTTCCAGACACCATTTCTTGTACTTGGCTTTTGGGTGAAGTAAGTGGATCTGCGAACCAGTTGAAAATGCAAAACCATAAGAAATGTAACTTCACAAATCATATACAAGATAAGTGAACAAATTGGAGATCTTGGAAAAGAGAAATATAAATAACCACATCATCAATAAGAATAAGAATAAGAATAAGAATAGATGACTGACGCTGAAATGAAGAATTGGTTGTGAAAGGAATTCACAATGTTTTTTTTAATATATTAAAGGGATTCACAACGTTAAGAGCTACATAGAAGCCAATTGCTCAACTCATCAGGTGCAGGTTAGTATCATTGAGCATGCCAGAAAAGTTGTTGTGGTCATACAATTGAAAAATAACTTGGCAACATATAAGTCGAAAAAATTGAAGTGAAATGAGTGTATCTTGATTGTGCAAGGACTAGTGAACAATCTGAAATAACAAGTAGTTCTGCACAACCATCTCTGTAAAGCATAACTGAAACCCTTTAGGATAAATCTTGATAAAGTGTGTGAGTTCATTTGCAAGCTATTATGAACAAGTCTAAAAACAACCCACAGGCAGTAAGATATAAAACAATGGAATCTTGTGCATATTAGAGGAGATCTTGCCAAAAAGGGCTTGCCTTTTATCAGTCTAGGTGGCTTGATATTAGCTTTTGCACCCATGGTGGAGGACAAAGCCTTTTTACCAGGATCAGACTTCAATGATGTCTTCGATGTTTTAGATGATATAAGAGCAGAAGATAGAAGAGCATCAACTGCATCACGTTGCCGTTTCCTTGTCGCAATTAAATTTTTAGGCACATGTTCCATGCCAGCTACCTCATTCACTTGATGGCTACTATCATGAGAAGATGCAATATCCCCACGCATAACTTCACCTGTTGTTCCATGTTCAGATGACTCTGCCGGATCCTTTGCCATTTTAGAAGATGTTTTAGTGGCCGAACCTGTTTTCACTGGCTTACCATTTTGAGGAGAAGACTTATGGTGACCCATGGTTTTCTCCTTAACAGATTGCATAGCTCCCTCCTTATTATCTCTCCGTCGTTTAGCCTTATAACTTTTGCCTTCATTACCAGCTACATGCTCTCCAGTCGAACATTCCACAACGCTTGAGGGCTTAACCACTTCTTGTTCGGTCATAGTGAGACAATGTCTGGATTCTTTGACCTTGCTTCCCTGGCTTATAGATCTCAAAGAATCTGAATTAGAACTGAGGTTTCGTTTGAAAGAAGATGGAGACTTGGTAAAGATAGAACCATATGGTCTGCCTATTGACATCAGCAACTTTCTCTCCTTGGCATTGTTGATCAGAGCATCCCAGTGAATATTTGTTTGCAATGTCCTTGCATTTCCAACTATCCACAAAGAAAGCTTTGCCCGTGTCAAAGCAACATTCATCCTTCTAACATCAGCAACAAAGCCAATGCCATTCGACTGGTTTCCAGATGCTTTAACACCCAGATCTGAGGCTCTCACAGTAGAAAGCATCAAAATATCAACCTCACGACCTTGAAATCCATCAATGGTGTTAAATTCCACATCAGCAATTGCATCAGACCCAAATGCACTGGTAAATCTCGAACGCAATAATGTGAGTTGCCTCTTGTATGGAGTAATAATGCCAATTTTTCTGGATAAAAAATCTGAAGAATACCTGAGCCCAAAATTTCCCAATTGAATGACCAAATCTTGATATCATATAGCTTCTCAGAAATATTGGATATATAACAGAAATTGAAGAATACCTTTTCTTGAAAAACCTTGTTATCTCTACAGCAGCATCAGCCTCAGAATCATTACATAGGGAAAGACAGCCAGAATCTTTTCCATGATACTCATGACCATCAACTATGTCAAAGAATACAAATGGTCCTAGACATATGTTCTCATGAAATGTTGCAGACTTACTGGCCATCAGAACACCATCACGTAATTTGTTCTCGTAAAAATGCAATGAGGGGAATCTGCATATCTCTGGGTGCATACGATACTGAAAGAAAATTGGATAATATATGTGATACATGAACATGTAAAGAAAAGCCAACTTATTTGAAGGACAAAAATACTAGTTTTTTTTAAATGAAAGGCATCATGATTAAGACCTGAGACAGGATCCACTATCTAAGAGACTTGGAACTAAGAAAGTTATTACTGTTCTGTCACAGAATCCATTTTATAGAAAACACAGCTATCAAGCATCGCACATTGCATACTGCCCAAACACAAAAATAGCAAGGCAAAGAAGCACAAAAATTTGAGAAGAGACCTAGGTAGCAATCAAAGGGATATCCTGGCTTTTATAAGATTAGGGATTAGTCTTATCCTGCAGCTTTTTCTTCAACCAAACAGGATAAGTTCATGTTTATTCCAATTTTTATTCCTTACTCCCGTTCATCTTTGAACCAAACAGGGAATATCTTTAAGGATACTTTTTGTGGTCACCTTTTCTCAAGTGCCCTTTATTTCCTCATGGATTAGTAATCTTTATCCAACTTAAATTAATTTAAATGGTTTTATAAATTAATTTAAATGGTTTTACCATGACTGAAATGCATAAGCACCTTCTAACGTCATGCAGAAGCCAGAAAACTGTAATCTGACATGCAAATCTTGAGATGCAAAATAGATACTGATTAATTAATGTGTGGACAAATGCTAGATAACAGCATAATTAACAACTTTTAAACATGAAGTAGCAATGATGAGGATGATATTTAAGAACCAGGCTAAGAACCATGTTCATAAATCATTATAGGCACAATGTTTGAGAATTATGCTTCTACAATCTCCCTAATGCTTGACAATAACATTTTTCCTATAACCACCCACAATAAGTCTCTTCACTACACAATCCTCACATAGGTGGTGAAGAAGGTGCTAGAAAATGACCTTTTGCAATTAAAAGCAAGGATGGGATAGAAGATTGATATTGTAATGAAATTCTTTACCTGATCAGTAAGCATTGTCACTGGATAACCAGCTCTTTGCAATCTCTCAAACATGCTGCATTGATATAGAAACTTGCTGGCTAAATTAGATAACACAGTTGCCGGAAGTTGTTTTGGATCACCAACCTTCAAAAAGACAATCACGTCAAAGTCCCGAAAAGATCAGAAAAAAAGCCAAAAACAGAATGAGGCCATTACCATAATGCATTTGGTTCTGCTTGATTTCAAAAGCTGAAGAGGAATCAAAGTAGCGGGTTCTAAAGCCTACAAGGTTAACAGGCGTCAGGGGAATAAAAACAGACATTTTTCAGAATCAACAAGTTAATACATATATGCAAGTAGAGGAGAAGAAGCATACTTGAGCTGCTTCATCAATTACAACAGCATCAAACAATGAGTGTTCAGAAAGATTTCCACATCTGGAGGCAGAATCAGAACAAACTCCATACAAATCCCCACCACACCCACTCAGTGTTGTCACCACTATTTCGGCCTCTCGCAATATGGACTTACGCAAATTATGCTTCAGAGCCTTAATTTCATCAGAAGATTTCTTTTCTCGGGCCTGAACTGCAGCGAGATCTGCATAAATGGCTTTTTTCTGGCCATACAGAATCTTAAGCTTTGCGCCTAACGCTTCATCAGAAATTTCATGCCCAACATCATCAACCTTTAAAGCTCCATCTTCTGATGCCTTTGTATCCAGTTTGCCATTAGCACGCATTGATTCATAAAACCGGATACTATCCATTAATTTTTCAAGTTTAGCACGCAGAGATTGGGAGGAATCTCTGCCTGTTTCGATTTTTGGGCCATTTTCATGCATCCCATCTTCTGCCAACCGCTGTTCAACAAGCGTATCTATGAAAAATGGCAATGAAGCAGGATGAACCGTTTTTACATTTCCCACTCTCACTAAATAAGGCTTGTAAAACTTCCCATCATTACCAAAAATGCCCCCAGTGATTCTTGATACCAGTTCATCTACTGCTGCATTGGATTGGGCACATATAAGGACCCTTGCTCTGGTAGAATTCTCAGTTGATACAGTATAATCTTTTTCTCCATCCTTAGCCAGTTGCCTTGCATATGCTGCATCTTGCCAGGCTCTTGCAATTGCAGCAGACTGGCTAATCCGCATTCTTGATGTATTAGAATCTCTTGGAGTATTATTAAAATCCTTCAAGGCATTCTTACGCGATCCACCTAAAGCAAGCAGTCCACTGACGATAGCAACGATTGTTTTGGTCTTCCCAGTGCCTGGCAATGGAGTAAATCAACATCCTCAAGTTACCATAACCAATCATATCTAAATGGGAAGAGAGAGAGAGAGTTGTCACAACCTGGAGGGCCCTGGATAAGGGACAGTTCAGAAATTTTCTTTAAGTCACATGTTGCAATAGCAATGCCGATGGCTCGAAGCTGACTTTCATTGAATGAAGATATCAAAGTTTGCTGCATGGGCTGTGAGAGCATACTAATTTCCACTTTTGAGTTATCAGAGTGACCAACAGAGTGATCAGTAGGATTCAGGATGACTGGAAGTAAAGGAATATCTTTTATTGAAGAAAGCGCCTGAAATTCTCTAAGTTGAGGTGTTATGCTCATAATACGAGTTACAAACCATTTACTCCGTTCAATAAGGAGCCTATTTACTTTATTCAGACGCAATAAACTATTAGGAAGATACAACCGAATTACCAGAATACTAGATCTACTCTTATGGCTTTTCTCACGCCTCTCCACCTGAAAATTATACAACGCATCAAACAGGGTAGAAACAGGCAAGCTTCTTGATTATATCAAGACAGAATTGTTACCTTTCCAACCACATGAAGATTTTGAGTCGAATGTTTTAAAGGCTCTTTGGAAAGCAAAACAAGATCATTCTCAGAACAGCCTCTAAATGCAGTCGACTCTTGGTCATCAGGAAGGCAGCGGAGGAGATGAAATTCATCAATTTTTTCAACAGAAAGTACACATATACTTCCACAGAACATTTCCTCCAATGAAGAAATCTCCATATATGAGTTACGCAACTGCGCTTTGAACTCTTCTAAAACCAAAGGCCGAAAAATTTCTACATAATGATCTGCTGACTGAAAACATGAAGGCACCTCCTTCAGATTGGTCTTGCTTGAATGCTCACCCTCATGCAGAGAGGATAACCCAACTACAGAAAAGTAGTCTATTTCTAAAATGGGTTTGTACCACTCATCCAATTTTGGGGGTTTAAACCTCTTTACAATGGCATTTAACTTACGAAGATAGGCACTCTTAGTTTCAATCGGCATCTGAAGTTGAATGACTTTCCTCTTAGGAACGGAAGCAGATGGCTTTGTCAGCATTGGAGTTGGATGTCTAGCATTGTTTAGTGCCACGTCCAAGGGATCATCACTTTTGTCACTAATCAACTCTTTAATGAGAGCATCCTCCTTTTCTTGGTCCACAACTGTACTAGAATTTCTGGCCAACTTATCCGAACTTTTAGAAGCAACAGACTGGATAGAAGATTGGTGAGCAGAATCAAATTTTCTATTATCACATTCAAGAGAACGATCTCTTGCACCTATAGAGGACGTGAGTGTTGATGACAGATGGTCGGTGCCAAGCACCTCATTGCCCAGTTTCTGAGAAGAAAATCTACTCTGGGAGGATATGGCTGAGGACAGATGGTCAGTGCCAGGCACCTCATTATCTGGTTTCTGAGAAGAAAATCTAGAGTTCCCAGCAACTTCTGTCACAATATTTTTTGACAAGTTTCTTGGAATAGTAGATCTCAAAGACCCCCCTTGATCATTGTTTCCTATAATGCTCATGTCAGCCGAGGCCAGCCCTATCTCATTTATGGCCTGTTGATTTATTTCACTACCTGACAAACCAACCACTTTGGGGGAAGCCACATTTTCCCCCTCATCGTCTGAAACAACAATAACCTCGTTTTTGCAGCTTTTATTTGGAAGGTCGTTTAGATAAGACCTTGCAGCTGAACCTTTTGTTTCCGGGGGCAGTGGTTCCAGAAATGAAGGTTTTTTCTTACAAACCCCCGTTTCAATGGTATCAGAAATTTGTTCGGATAATGACACAGAAAGTTGAGACACCTGCTCTCTCAGGACATTTATCGCAACAGTATCTATGACAAAAAAAAATGGTATAAAAAGGTTTGTTAAATGGCTAGAACAATAGAAATTGGATGAAAGATGATTTCTTAAAAATTTGCCAGAAGATTGAAATTGAGCGTCTTAAGGAAAAGGGGGCGGGCACAATTACCACATGAAATAATTTTCTCAATTACACCAACAGTACGTGCTGAGGCAGTATCGCATGAATCCTTAAATAAATTTAGCAAGGAAATCAAAGATAGTCTCCAATGTCTGTTGATCACCAAAAGAGATGAACTTCCCCACTCAAGCAAATCATTTAGCCAGTTAAAATTGGCAAAATCAGGCTCCAATTTTCTAAAAATTATTGATTCAGTAAATTCTGACAAGCGCAACCTCTCATAAACGACGGGCAGCACCTCCAGAAACCGAACACATGTCATCTGAAACGACAGCCAATTCCATGAAGAAGACTAATAGCGCAGAACAGGAACTTACAAGTAGAGATACACAAATTCCTTAGATCAATAAAAAAAACATATAAAAAAACTGAGGCTAAAAACATACAATGAAATAACCTTCCAAAAATGATACCTGAGAGCTCTTACTATTCAAAAATGCTTTCCCTTCTGCCAGGCATTTTAGCATGGAAGGCCACATAACTCTCGATAGCAAGCAACTGAACTTCTCCCATGATCTCATATCCATGATATTTGGTGAACAGTCAGGAGTTGTAACTGGTAAATGATCCAATATGGGCTGCCTCAAAAACCCCCCTTCTGAGGAAAAATTTGAATTATTTAATTCATCACTCTTATTATTCAATTTTTGAGAAGATGATGCAACTTCTTTTAGTAGTTTGCGCCCGATGAAAAAAAGATGATGAAGATTGTGGAAGTTGGAAAATACAGAATCAATCTGAACCTGGACAAGAATTATTGTATGGTTGTCATTCATCAATATTTACCTAGTTGATACATCTGCAAGGCATTATCAATCAATTTCCTTTTACCCACTCACCAAATTCCCACTTGGATCAAAAGTAAAAAAAAAGTGAAAAAAACATATCTTTGCAAGTGTCCATCAACCAACAAAAATTATAATGGAGATTGTGTTAGACATTAAACACTCTGTTCAACTATTAATGAAACAAAAAATTACTGTCAAGCATAAAACACATAAATAAATACTTCATCAATAAAGATTTTTGAAAATGATGATTAATGTGTTGATGGAAGACAATAGTGCTTTATATATAGTGAAACTATCAAACAATATTTGTTCTTCAAAATAAAGAACGTTGAGATGCATGACAAATTTATTAAATTTGATAGATAGATATTCAAGATAATGGAAAGACAAGGTGTTCCCCCTAAACACACACAATTATACTCCCATTATCCCATGCATCAAGGTAATAGTGAAATTCACTGTTCAGCATCATGAGGGCACTCCTCATTCGATAAATCCCTCTACTGTAACCCTCAAAATGTTTTTACCCCTATTCCACTAAGAAACCCAAAACATTCCCAGGTATTTTCCAGATGGCATGCAGTGAACACCTTCTCAAGATTTAGTAGCAAATTTACTATACTCAATTCCAGTATTGCTATAAACTGGCAAAAACCCAAAGATGCTTTGCTTTGAAGTAAGACTCAGGGCTGGTTGTGCTCTGAATTTTTAAGAATAAGACCATTTTTTTATGCAAAAAGAATAGGACCATAAAGGATGTCAGATATCATGTAAGAAGCATGGGACCTGTAGGTCATGAAATGTTCATGCTTTAATGCCCTATTTGGATAGAGGAATAGGGGGAGAACATTGTGAAATAGGAGGGAATAAGACCAAAAACATGTTTGTTTTCAAGGAATAGGTGAGTATAGCTATTCCAGAATGTGAAAAAATGTTGGTATTGGTATTTCAAGTCCTCTCTGGAATTATGTTATTCCACCCAATCTATTCCACTGACATAAGAGGGCCCACATATAAGATCACATGTCATCACCTCTTATAAATAAGGAGACCCACATGCCAAATCATTTTTTCACCATTTATAAATCATTATCCATATCTTATTCATATTTTATCCACCATTTATCAATGGTCAATCAAACAAAAAAAAATTTAATTATTACATTTCTTAACAAGAATAACTAAAAAACACAACCAAACAAAAAAATGACTTATTCTTTTTATATACTAGAATAGTTATCTATCTCAGAATAGCTTATGTCGCTACTCGCTACCCAAACAGGGAGTAAGAGACTGACAAAGAGTTGAGGAGGGGAAAATTCTATGTTCCATTAATTTTTATTGTATTTCTTAATGGCACATTATCCTGTCAATGGGTATTTCCCATGCCTCGTAGGGATTTCTGCTTGGTTATGAATTTTATTAATATAGCACTTACCTTTTTCTTTAACATATTGTAGAAATCATTAAAATTCTGTTAAAAGTGCACTAGATTGACCAGGGGATAGATTTACGAAGGACTCAGAGATGGATGGCAAGTTCTCTGTGTAACAGATTTGGGAAAGAGTTATAAGACTTAAAGAGAAGGGCAGTAGATGCAAGGCTGCCAAGGAATATAAGATTTTAATCCTAGCTGTGTGCTAAGCCATCTGGCTAAACAGGAATTACATGATCTTCAGAAGGTCCAACCTATACTGATATTGGGAGAACATTTGGGACCCTTGCCTTAGGGTGCGTTTGGCAACTGCTCAAATGTACTTCTGGGTAACTTTTCATTATGATCGCTTTTGGGAACCAGGTAACTACCACTTCTCCTTCTGTAGAAGAAGAAAATCTTATCTTTCCAGAAAGAGAAAATAATTCCTTCTCTGGAAGGAGTTTTTTCACTTCCGTAGAAGTTTAAAAAAAGTTAATGTTTTGACAAAAATACTCTTATGAAATTTTTCAAATTCCCAAAAAACTCTTTACCCATGTTTGGGTAGAATTAAGTTATTATGAGGTTTATGACTATTCTAGTATAAATAAGAATAAAGTTATTTTTCTAGAATAACTTAATTCCAAGGATTTGGTGAAATCCATATATCACTTTATACCAGTTAATTATGGTACACATGTTCTCATTATTCCAGCCTCCCAAACACCCATTTTGAAACTATTCCTATTTATTCCCATTTATTCGAGCCCTATTCTCAAACCAAACATGGGCTTTAGGTACTATATAAAACAAATTTTCTCTCACCTATCTCATTAGGTGATGTAGGACAAATCTAGGATCTATTTTATATTTGTTAGTTTAAGTTCTTTTCTATTTTAAATTTGAATAAGTTTGCTAGTATCTTTTAATTGTTAGAATAAATCTATTAGTAATATCTACCTTTTGTTCAAAAAAAAAAAGTTTGTCAGTATTTTAATTGTTAAAATTTGTTAGTGTTAATTTGATTTGTAACCAATTGTGGTTAGAAAAAGTTTGTTAGTATTTAAGATCCATATAGTTGATTATATTTATTTATTTATATTGATCTATTAAGATAATTGTATAATATGGGTGCAAGGGTATTTTAGAAAATTCATGTGATTTCTATCACAAAAGTCTTTTTTAAAAACATTCATCAATGTGTGTTCCCAAGCAGCTTCTACTCGAGATATAAGAAGCTCCTTCTTTAAAAGTAACTTCTTCTATAAAGAACTTCTAGATAAGTTATCAAACTATGCCTTAGGTTCATTAAGAATTATGGTGTATGCTATTTTTTATCAGAACCTATTTCATTCAATAGAGTGGGTAGGCATACCTCTGTTTCTTGCTTTTTGCATATTTCTCATTTACTTTCCAGTTGAGAGACAAAGATTACCTCTTAAATAATTCTAAGGGTCAGTTTGCATATGAGTTTAGGTTAGATTATGCGTTTGAAAAGCTAAAAATTCTCAAACTCATATTCAAACAAATTTTCAGCATTTAGCTTTTCAAGCCACAATCTTCATTTTTATCTTGTGGTTAAAAATCTAATAAAACATGGCTTTTCAAAAGTTGAGTTTGGAACATAAGACTTTAAGAATCTCAGTGTTTCAACCTCACATCCAAAAGCACCCTAAGTGATATTCCCCTGCTTTTCATCCAAAAAAAAAAAAAAAATTTCCCTAGGCTTGCAAGCAAATAACCAAAGAGACAGCACGCTTTAAGAGGTGCGGGAATAATTATGTTGGTTAACATCAGGACAACAGTGTTTGTTAAACAGATAAGTGCCAAGTTTAGAAAAATACTAACTTCATTATCAATAATGTATAAATAAAAAAAACATAAACATTAACAATCTTACCATATTCATGGCACATTTCATTCCCAAATAAACAGCAGAAAGAGAAGAAGCACTGGAGCATAAAAACTGAAGGCTTGAAGTAAGACCTCGTGTCTTTGAAAAATATTCCATCAGAACCCTAACAGCCTGTCTCACACTCTGCACCAAACAAAAGATTTTAAATTAAAAAGACCATTAAAAAAGCTTGCTATTTGCAAAAAATTGGCTGGTGGCAACTAACCAGCAACCACTTTTGGGAAGAATAAAATTTAGCTCTGAAAAATTATAAATTTGCCATCTTAGTAACAGAAGCTCACTCATAAATAGACAAATTTTTCATAGCGCAGAGCATCAGGTAGCCATGGAGTGACGGCTGCTGATGGACTGCTTCCAAATTCTTTGATGACAATTGACATAAATAATACATATATATTATAAAATTTCAATCAAACAATTATCCTCACATCATTAGGGTCTATAAGAAGAAGAATCAGGCTCTCAGCCATTTTTGGTTCCCAAGTACACTGTTTCTGAAACTCTGCTTTCTCCATTTGGATGACAAAACTTGCCGCACACCTGAAAAAACACAAGCCAGCACACTTAGATAACTACCTGTTGTTGCAATAAGCATCTGCTTTACAGAGAAGAAAGGCCAAAGCAAGTGAAAGCCAAAAAAATATAACATATGGATGACAGTACAAATCTTAATTAATGTTTCCCCACATTTAGGAAAATATTGCAAACCATAACAAAATTTAGTTTTAACATGCCAAACTTTTGCTAAAATAATAATTAAACAGTTACCCATATGCATAAAGAAAATCAATAAGAATGTGGCTAACCTCTTGAATGTTCTTATTAAAGGGATTAGCATGGCTGATGCTTTAACTGAGTTTCTTGACACCATCCCATCTCCACCATCATCAGATCCTCTTGGAACTTCCCACCCAAAAGAGGCTGAGATTTGATCAGCATATAATGATAACCAATCTTTAATCGGAAGAGTTGTTTCAATGTTGGATTCAGGCTCCATCATTGGAAAACGAGATAAACCCCACAGAACAGCTTTAGAGAAAGATATGGGAAGCGTTGTTGGGTTGATTTCAAACATAACATTGATCCATAACATCGGAACACAAAACCATTCTTTACTTTCCTGAAAAGCAAGTGCACTCTGGACACTGATCTCAGTCCAACCTGTGCTTTCCACCCCTTCCGAAGCATGGGCAAAAAGGATTTCATCCTCATCATCATTCAAATCAGTACAGCTGCTCATACCAATAACTGAAGGTACCTGATCTTTTAATCTCAATGATATCAAAGCAGCAGCATCAGAAACTATAATCGTCTGAATAAGGTCAAAGGCTGGTTGCTGCAGTGAATTGTGAAGAGATGAATCCTTCAACGAGCACAACAGAGGTGGACCCCTGTTGAACAAAACACAGTGAATTAAGTCACTCTATTGGGATTAGGCAATGATGTATACAATCTCTACTCATATACTAACTTATATTTAAGGGCACCCCAAAAATCTTTAGTATTTTACAAACCATCTCAAATGGTATGTATGTACCATATACAGTTCAAATACTCAACCATAAGCTTTCTCATCCTTCTATTGGAATTTTTAAAAAAATTCTTCAAACAGTTCTTTGTTGTGTAACACCAATTCATAAAATGATCAAATAAGACTTACTTACATTCTGGCCAATTTTACTGAAGTAAAATCCTATTTGAGGGCTTGATGTAAATTCTGGATGTGATCAATGGCTGTTCATGTACTTTTATCGCCAAAAGATCAAGTTAAGGTTTGGGAGGTCACATGTTTTCATATAAACTAATCCTTAGATATTGGCTAAAATCTTTCATCAAATATTGAATTAAATCAGTTGCTGGAAGCTCTCCTTTTTCCAACTTTTGATTAACTGCACTCATCAAAAGGCTCAGATTTCTTTTTTGGTTAATTCACGTAAAAAAGTATATGAAGAGCCTAAACTCGATTCCAGAGGGTACAAATAGAAAGGGGGTGACCAAATGCATACAACAATTCATGCATGCAGATAATTATATAAACAAAAGTGATTCATGTGCATATCTCACATAACGTATACACAACTGCTATGCCAAACTGTTGAAACATAACTAAAAAGAAAATTATTATAAGTGCTTACCACATGTGGGCACACTCAAATGGAGGGCAAGGCGGGTTCATCTTGTAACCACGATGTATTATGAGAAAAGAAATCTGGAAAAGTAATCTTGAAAGAAATATCAAGATGCATAGATCACAAGGATATAGAAAGATATAATAAATAAAACTCTAAAAATTGTCCTAACTTATTATGGACCGATAAAACCTGGAAACAGTACAATTTATGAAAAAAAAAAGTAACCTTTCGAGCTTTCTGTCTCATCAAAGGACTGAAGTTGCGGCTTTGAGTGACTTGATGAAGGAGAAAATAAAGCAAATGTCTACGCTGCTTTTCATGTTCACCATCTTGCAAAGCTTCAAGTGACTAGATGCACCAACTCATCATTTATTACTAGTTCCAAAAATAAATACATTAAAACATAATATTGTAAACACACTAAAAGAAAATTAATAAATAGAAGAAAAGGTTGAATGCATGGAAGCATTAAATTGATGGACTTGCCTGTAAAAATGGCTGAAAAAGATCAAAAATTTGGTTATGGCTTTTCTCATTTCGAATATGGAAACACTGACCCAATAATGTGTTCCGCATCACACTCGATGAAAATGTGGTCTTTAGCCATAGCTTGCATCCTAAAAGAATTAGCAGAGAGAAAAGACAAAAACACTCAAGTTCGAGCATACAATAGTTCAGGGAGAAGTACAAGCTATTTGGGCATAAGAAAATTTGTAATACAAGCAAAAGTTACATAAGACCTACCAAGCATTTCAAAGAGCGACTTCAGACAAGCAACAGCATAGGTGAATTCAACTGTATCATCACTAACGTGATTAAGCACAATGCTGAGAAAAACAGGGTATCTTTCCATTATCCCCTCCTCAAATGCTGATGGCTCCAGAAACCCAAGCCTTCAAATTACAGGCCATGAAAACAATGGAGTAAGCATAAAAAAAGAGATAAGCAGAGACAACCAATTTCAAATGGCACAATAAGTTATGAATATTCACATACAATGTTTTGATCCCAAGCCATGCATCTACCCGCTCCAAATGCAGTCTAGGCCTGGAAGTCTCCAATGTGGGTGGCATAACATCTGCCTCCAAAATCCCAATGCACCTTTTCAGTAAAGGTTGCAGAGGTTCCAAGTCCTTTGCTCTCCTGATATGTAGAAGCAATCAACATAAGCCACAGCAGTTAAAATAACCAAAAAAACTGTTTCATATTTTTCTTCCTCTTTTCTTCGACCTAGTAATTTAACTTCATTTTATGGGCTCACTCCCCTTTTTCTACATTCCCTCCAATTCTTGTGGAACAGAAAAATATGGGAAACAAAAATATAAAACATTAAAACATTGACAGAAGCTCATTTCAGCAGAATCTTATACTCTTTTTGCATTTCCATGTTTGTCTACTTCAATTGTTAAAGAGGACTACTTAATTTTGCCTAATACCATATATTATAGTATATAGAATGTGCAATATTATCATGAGGTTACAAACAGTGGTGTTTAGGGTCCGTTTGTTTCGACGTAAAAATCCCTACGTAAAAGTCCCTGAAAACTCTAGTTTTCAAGAAAAGTAGTTACATAAGGATGTTTGGTAGTTTTAGAAAAAAAAAAAAGGTTATGAAAAATTATTTCTTTAACCGCTTTCAAATCCAGATTTTAGCATCCGCTTTGAGGGGTTCGTACGCCGTTTTCCAGGGATTCAGAACTCCATATATCAGAACTTCTCAAAAGTTTCATTAACCTTCTTTTTATTTTTAAATTGTAAATAATAATTTTAAATTTTAGAAAATATCATCTAATTAAATGAAATGTATTTTTACATCTTTTAAATATAAAAAAAATTGTTTCTAAAATATTTAAAATTTTTAGATTTAATTAAATCTTAATAGTTTTTTTATTTATGATAAATATTCAATACAAATAGTTTTTGTAACTAAAAATCAAATTTCAAAGAATTTTAAAATATGTTTGATGTAAATTTAATTGATCAAATTTATCTCAGAATATCCTAAAGTAACTATAGGATATCTAAATATCTCATATATTTTCTAGTTTGATCTCACTTTGAAATTTAAATTCAAAATTCAAATTTAAAATTTAAATTTAAAATTTGGATTTACATGGTATTTGAACTTTTTTGTGCTAGACATTTTCCATAAGTAAGGTAAACATAGCAGATATCTTTATTCTGAACAAAATATAATGCAATACTAATTTTTTAATAAAATTTATCAATGATTTTGATCTGTTTATAGTTATTATATTTTTTATTCATAATTTGATATTAATGCCTATAGATGAAAAATAAGATTTCACATATTTGTAGAACCAAACACTAGAAGACTAATATTTTACGTGAAAACAAACAACTGAAATCATTTTCCGTAAAATAATTTCAATACAACCAAATGCTGCATATGAATTTCATTTTCCAAGAAAACTTTTTCCTTGTAAAAGAAAATCCTTAGAAAATCAAACTACATGAAACCAAACGGACCCTTAGGTTGGATTAGTTGGATTTTGTTAAGTCAGAGTCAGGCATCCAAATGGATCAAATTGATATGTGTCTGTTAAAGACTTAAAGGGTCTTAGAGTTTCTAAGGTTTCTAATCTAATTAGGAGTTCATTTAAAACCCACCGTGCCAAATGGGTACAATGGGGCACCGATTTAAAAAAAAAAAAAAACAAAAGGAGTTCATTAATGATTATACTCGTAGTTTAAAAAAAAAAAAAAAGAGATTAACAAACAGAGTGTAGGAAATTTATGCTTGTACGCTTGCTATTCAAGGGAATGCAGCGATGATGGAGAAGCAGGAACACCAAACCACCTCTTGATGGGTTGGTCGAGGTGCCCCTCCTTCAATAAGAGGTTCTGAGTTCGAGTCTTACTCTTGTTGATATGAGGAAGTTTAACCATAAAATTTATATTAAAAAAGAACCACTTACCTACCAAAGATGCATGGAAAATCCAAATGCTAATTGGGGCAAATTTAAATATAAAAAAGAAAAACACAAGACAGTACTATTGTAACTTTATATGCATATCTATGCATAAGCTCATATAGACGTCATACATTCATGGATCAGTATAACACGGATTCCAATACCTCAGATTCCCCATGCATCCAGCTAAGCGAAGACCAATTGCCCGAGCTCTGCCACTTTTAAGGAAAAGGAGAGCATAGACTCCCTGGAAAGGAAAACAGATTTATTTGCATAAGCCGATAATCCTCATTTCAATGCAGAATAGCGACAAAATAAAATGCACCATGAAACAAGAGAAAGGCAAAAAAAAAAATTAGAGTACCGGATATTGTTGTTGCCCTGCAAGAGTTAATTCGTGAGAATTATCTATAGCTTCAATAAAAATTTGAAACTCTTTAACCAAAGACTGGTCATCCAACAAAATAGGATACATCAAAACCTGTGAATAGATGAAAATAGAATTCATTAGACAACAAAGAATTCCATGATGAGATAGACAGATCAAAATGCAGGACAGAGAAAACTTAAGAGTTAAATGCAAAAATGCAAGACAGACAAAAAACTTAGAGCTAAATGCAAAACTGGATGATTAAACAAATTCACATTCCAAAACACTGAAACAAAATCTTCAACCAGAATATGATGTAGATGAAAAACACCAAAGGACTTACAAATAGAAATATGACACACAAAACACCAAGTACAGACAAAGAGGATCTTGGATATCTTCAGCAGTAGTGCTTTGAGGTAAAAAAAAAATGGTACAAATATACTATATCTCAGGCATGATGTGGCTTATTTTGGAATTGTCTTAATAGACTGCGTTTATAATTTTGGATGGAAAAGGGAGAATAAATTATATCCGCCTCCCCAGGTAAATAATTTGACAGACTATACTTAAATCAACTAATTTACTCTGACAGCATGGTAAACCTGGGACTCATGTCAAGAACATAAAGCAGCCTCTGCAATGAGATACAAACTAATCTTACTCATAACGTAATTTATATTAATAAGTTTCTGCTGATTGATTTCTCATCTATCTATATTATTTAATAGAAATGCTTCAAGTACAAAGTCCTTTGCTCCGGCGAGTTCTGCACAAGCCCCAACCCTTAAATTGTAATGTTTCAGTCAAACTTTCAAACATAGCTTGTTTTATATTCCACACTCCCTTTGGGACCTTGAATCCAATCTGCTCTCTCCTTATGGATGCCATCTGTACCGTCTGTAGTGTTTGCATGTTAACACATACCAACCACTTCAAATCCAAAATGTTATAACCTGGTTAGGAGACATCTTAGCTTCTTCATATACCCTCATTTCTAACAGATTCTCCTGTCATTCCACATATCAATCAGAGCATCCTATATTCAGAGAAGTCATCTTGTTTCTCCTTGGGATAATATTAAACATGCTATATTGGTTCAAATTGGTTTTGGGATATTCTTTTATTTTGGAAGATCAATAGGAACCCTACCACCAGAGTCCAATATAAATCAGCTGGGATACAATTCTGAAACAAAAACAAAAGGAGGCAAGGTCTACCTTCATGACCTCCAAAATTGATTGTGGGCATGGGTATTGCTTTCTGCAAATGATAATATATTGATCGATGAGGAAAAATTTTGTCTTAAAGTAATTATAATGGTGTAAAAGATAATAAATTTTAATATACCATGATCGAATATAGAACTACAAAAAGTAAAAGCACATGCATAATCATGAACGAACCAAATAAATAGTTAATCACTATCTTCCCTCAAAAAAAGTAATTAATACTATCTTACCTCAAACATGATGCTGACAACCTCAGCATTGTAACACTCAAGATCATATTCTCTCCTCGTGATTCTTCCGTTAATGTCTTTAAGGTGCTCAGTTATCCTTTCTTCATCAAGAATTCTCAGCAAAGTAAGAAGTGGACCAACAGTGTCTGGCTCATATTCCGTACTATACATTTCCTGGGCTTGATGGTGCTGACAAATACACTGAGTGCATTCCCGCATTTCTCGAGAGATTCTGTCCCATATAAGTTTGAGGGAAGATGAGTCATGTTTTTCCTCAAAATAGTTGTGAAAGGTCTCCAAAAGAGGTCCCATTAATTCCCAACATCCACACCAAATATGAGTTTCCTTTGGCAAAGAGATCAGGTGGTTGAAAGTATCTGAAAACCTGCAGCAGCGGTTCAAGATGAGTAAAAACAATAAGACGCGTACTGATTTCTCATGTTTTCTATGCATAAATGAAAGCTGTGACAATGAAAACACGCAAACTTCTTTTTGGAGGTTGTCAGTGAATGCAATTGGATTGGTTAAAAAAAAGACACTCTTCTCCATAAACATTAAATCAAAAGAATCATCTACTGAAGTTAAAAATAAAAGATTAGAAACTGCAAAAATATTCAGGCTCGAATCAAACATTTGCAGTAGGATTGGCAGCGGATAAAATTCTGATCCATAAAAAATGAAAATTCTAAAAAAAACATCACAAGAAAATGCCACAATCAACAGGGAGATAATTAGCCAAAAAAGTCAGAAAATTTATAAGACCTTGAATCGAAGAGAAAAAAGAAAAAAGTAAAAAGAGGAAAACAACCCATATAACCTCATTAAAGAGCTAACACTCCATATTTGCTCGCGACACAGAGCCATCCACAAAACCACAGACAACAGTCAAATACGATAATTGTTGCCGAAATAGCGATTTTGAGAAAACGAAAAACTAAAACAAAATGAGGAGGAACAACGTGTACATATCTTTTAATATATAAAGATAATAAATTCATGGCACAAATGACCCACATAAGTCTGCATTCACGTTGCATTCACAAAAATAATGCATTATAGGAAGCTATAATAATACGTGTATAGGAAAAGCATATGCAGGACGACCCTATAAACAATTCGTAGTCTTTTGATAAGGATTCCAATGCAGCGAGTTTCTTTTTGTCCAAATTCGTTGAATCAGACCATCGCAAGAAGGGAATCCAAGCATGGGCAACATGTTACAATCCGATCACACACGGAAAAGCAATAGAGAGTGAAAGAGAGGGAGTCGAAAGAGAGGGGGGGGGGGGAAACGCATTATTGAAAAGACGAAAGTCGAACCATTCGTCCTTGGTGCGTCGTATCTGTCGTTGTTTGGATGGGGGAGGATCGTCATCATCTTCTTCTTCTTCTATTCCTCTCCATCGCTCCAATAGTTCTCTCCTGCTACAGGTTCTATTCGCCATTGAAGATCGATTCAGCGATTAGGGTTTCTGTGTTTTTTTAAAAAAACGAGCATGAAATTTTTAGGGTTTTCATTTCCTTGAAATTCCGGAGTTGTCGCTGTTAAATACAGGCTGGAGACAAAGTAACGGGCGCATTCTACGTGGTATATACCAAAATGACAATAATGTCCTTGTCTTCGACGTGGAATTACATAGATGCCACTGCTCAATGTGGTGCGTGGCGTAGCATTTAAAACTCTCCATTCTGTGGCGGGACGAAATAAAAAGAGGGAAGAATATTGTTTTATTTATTTAAGCTATTTCACTTTATTTTAATATCATATTTAATTTATATTTACACAAATTTAGCACTTTCAAGAGGTGATTTGTTGATCAAATTTTAGTTAGTTAGCTAACAGTAACAAATTGTAAACCACTTAATTTTAAAGTGAAAATCACTTTTTTGTTTGATAAAATATATACATCGTTAAAAGTTTGGTGGACTTAAAATAAAATTAGAAATGTAACTGTATGTAATAACACTATACAAAAGACGTTGGAATGGAGCTAAAAAAAATTAACACTAGAGTAATTATTTTCAAAATAATATCACATGCACTTTCATATGTAGTGTTTTTAAGCATCACACTTTTTTATTCTTCAAATATACATGCCTCTTCAGCATTTAAAATCAAAATAAATAATACAATGAATTAAATTTTATTTTTTAAATATATTATGATGACAGAACTGCTATCAGGGATGCCTTTCTGAACGAAAGGATGCCTTGAAACAAAAATAATACAAAATGGACCACAGAAAAACATTCATACAACAGATGAGATTATATTATTTCTGTGTTGCATTACACTAAACAAGAAGACATGATGTTCCAGGTAATCTGCATGTGGTTAGGCATCGCTGCCACTAACCGAAGAACATCTGGTCTCGGATCCATCTTCAACTGATGCTCATCTGATTCGATCCCCGACTCGCCGATGAACTTAGCAATGTTTGGGATCACCATCTCCCTGCAGTGGAGGTGTAGAAGTGGGACTTTGGACAACACGCTCCCCTTCTGGACCGACAATCCCTCAGGCCTACGCATCTTGTAAGGCAACCCGGTCATCGGCTCATAGTCAATTTTGGGCATCTCGTTCCACTTGCGCTGCATATACCATCCGTATTTGTAGTCCCCGACGATCGGGGTGCCCAGAGCTTCAGCGCAATGCACTCGCATCTGCAAAAGAAAAGTATATTAGGTCAATTCGACATTCATTCTCATTCTCTTTCTGCAAGAACATCCAATTAAATGGCATTTGGAGCATTGGACAAAATTCTCTTCATTCCTCCTCTCACAGGATCCATCAGAATTGGATTGTTAGGGAAGGAGGAATTCTGCTTCTGGAACAGAGTTCCGAACTCGCCCTAAATTTCTAATTTAGTATATACTTGGTTAAACAAGTATACACTCCATTACGAATACGCAACAAGGTATGCGTTCAATTCATTACACTTCTTTCTTTATAAAGATTGCAAGAATGATTGTTCCTAACATTTTCCGTCGATGATATGTGTGCAATTGACATGTTATAAATGATAAAACCCAAAACTGTCCATTTGACGAGCCACGCGCAGTGGGTCAGATGATCAACAGGTCAAAAAAAGTAAATCAGTAAGCTGGGAAGTTTTGTTTCCTGGAATTATTCAGCTTAAAATCCAAATTTTTGGTTTAAGAGCATGATGTGACTCGCAAGATGGCCTTTGTAAGTGCAAAAAACTCAGGGGAGTTTGATCATCTTGAGACCAGACAAATTTAGTTGCATAGTGTGGATGAATACGATTAGTCAGCATGTGATGACTGCAATATCCATGAATAGTATATTCAACAAACCTACTTATGGAAATAAAATATTCAACAAACCTGATGTTTCCTCCCGGTGAGTGGACGCAGCTCGAGCCATGTGCATCCACGAATTGTAGGTCCCAGCACTCGATATTCAGTTACAGCTTCTTGAGAACCTTCTATGCCTGAAGGATGGGCTAAGATAATTCTTTCCATTTTTCCATCGTTAAGGAACACCTATGTGAAGTGAATATTAGTCACATTTATTGGAAGTGGATGGACATTTGTGATACAAATGAATGAAAAAAACTACAAGTACCTTTGAAAGAGGGGCACTGATAACACCCTGTTTCTTTGGGGGAGAGCCCATGACCAGTGCCCAGTACTTCTGTTCTGTTGCTTCACAGGCATCATTCCAAATCTAAATGATCGATAAGAATGTGAAAATTCTTCTTTCAAACTTTTAAAAAATCACCCACTTCCGTAAGTACCTTAAATCAGCTTTATTTCCTTAAACTTGGAATAAACACAATAAAGAAGTATCAGGGTGTAAATTCTCTCACATTCTTTTGCTCTTACAAGATGTGGATCTTTGTTTTGTTTTGTTTTTTTTTCATGTCTAGATAACATTAAAGGGCAGTAATGATAGATACCTTAGAAGAGGACTTTCCTAGGTCTTTGTTGGTGAACAACCAGTGAAGTCGGGCAGTGCTTTCACTTGATCTCCCCATCAATAGAAGGCCGCTGCTCTCTGTGTCAACTCGATGCACCTGGCACGGAATAGGATCATCATAAAAAACAGCATGCAAAAATCTTGTGGGAAGGAATATCTGATAAAACTGATTGAGTTAGCATAACTAGCATATATTAGAATGCTACCCCATGCCCATGCCAATCAAAAGAAGATGTTCTATGCATTGTTGTGGATGGTATTAGGAAAAGAAATCTTAAACAAACTCTAAAACCCAACTCCACAGTCCACATAGGTGTGTCATGCAGAGCCAGATACCTGACGATCCATCTCTACTTGCCCGAAGGATTAAATTTTTTTTCACTAATTTCAAAATCTAGAGATTGTTGCATTGAACACATGATCCAATTCTTACTGCATGCTTCAACTCCAAGAAAATACTATGCACTAGTGAATGTCAGTAGAAAGTGTTCAGAAAGCAATACCAAGATTGTCATTCATTAGTGTGCGATGGTTACAAATAAAAGGCTTTTTGAAACATACCAGCTTAGGACCCTCTTCACGGCCAAAAGATAATGCTGCAGCTGCCAAGGCATCCATGCTATTATGCACTGGTAAGTTACCCTGAAAATGCATTTGAAGGTGACAAATGATACAACATAAATGATGATTACAATTTACAAGCAATCAAGTTCTGAAAAATAAAAAAGAACACACTATCAAATAACTGACCTTAGATGGCATTCTTGGTGGCTTATTCAGTACTAGTATAGCAGAGTCCTGCATTATTGAAGAGGGCGAGCATAGTCACAAACAAGCAATTAAAGAATGAGAAACAAAACCTGAGACAGACAGATGAATAAAAAATATAAAAAAATCTTGCCTTGTACATCACAAGCCTTTGCAGGTACTGTATCTCGTCTGCGTTGGGATTCAAAGTCGCGCTCGGTATGGTATCAAACCTCCTGGAAATCCTAGACTCCAGAACTGACACGGGTACATGAATTTGCATGCCAGGCTTCATGATCTCGTCCTGACTAATCTGCGCACATGCTGCATTGTCATACAATTAAAGGAATGCAAAATATATATATATGTATCTTTGTAGACTTACAATTACGCATGCATTCAAGCAGAAAGTTTTTTAAAAAAGCACCTTCTTCAAGAATTGCATCCGGCTTTGCATTCCTTCCAGCAAACCATCAGGGCTCAGGCAATCCACCCGAACCTGGAGACATTACACATTCAAATGTGAAGAAAAAACACATATACTATAAGATAGTGATTGAAAATATGTTTGGATGATTTTGCTTTTGCATGAATCATACTTAACCTGTACATGTTTTCAAATGCCCCAAACGGTCCAACTTTTGAATAAAGCAAAAACAAACTTTTGAATAAATAGTCACGAATCTAACAAAAATATGCTTCCTGTGTAATTTCAAAAGCAGCCTCAAGTGAAAAGCTCCTTATAAAAAACGTTTTCAAACGCTATCATGAGTACATGTGTATCCCAAATCTGCTGCAAAGTTTTTCATTTGATACGAAGTTACACTGTATCAATCAAGTTAAAATCCGGAAATATAAAAAAATGAAAAAATAAATTTTAAAAACCATTTAAAACTGCAGTTCTGATTTGTATCCAAGATCGAATTTTTATTAATAACCCATCAAATTCAGCCAAACATGTTGGCAGAAATCCAAAAAAAACCACCAATTCGACCTATTTTTCAAGTCATTTCACCTTCCCAGATAGAGATTCATTACTTCCGTTTCTCCTACATTGATGTAGTTCAAATTAAAAAATAAAAAAAATAAAGGATGATTGGATTCACCAGGCCTTTGTGGAAGTGGTTATGGACGACGAAGGGAGGAACGTCGGCGAAGTAGTGCTTGCCCCATCTGAGGGCGGTGACGCGCGAGGGAAGCCCGGGAAGGCTCTTTGGGTCGTTGGGAAAGGCGGGGAGGGAGAGGAGCTGCTTGGGTTGGGGACCCTCTTTGGGTTCGCCGAGGTGGGTGATGTTGTTGGTGATACGGATCACCTGTGTGGGACGTGGCGGCGAGACCCTCGAGAGTCGCCTGGTGAAGGCGATTAGACGTTTTAGCGGCGGAAACCGTCGCCGGAGCGACAGCATTGTTTTTCCTTTTCGGGCCGAGGAGTGGAAGGGGTACGGGCGTTGGGTGTTGTTTTCAATCGGGCCTCCGTAATATTTAGACGGGCTGGTTGGGTTGGGTTGGGCCGGTTCCTTGATAAGAGTTTGGGTTTGGCGCGGTTTATTTCACATAGGTTTATCAACCGGTCAACTTGAACCCGATCTGATAAGAGATGTAAAATATCTGATCCAAAGAATTCGAAACCCGATAAAAGAGGTAAAATATCTAATAGTTAGGGTGAATTTAAAAATGTCTGGGTAAAAATATAATGGGAATATTTTCATGTGTATTTTGGATGTTTTAAATTTTTAATGTCGTTGAGATATCAGCAAAATCTTTGTGGATGTGCTTGAAAATCCGGATAAATAGTTACAGGATAGTGTAAATATCACATACATAAAATGTTTGGTGAATGGGTCAATAAACCATCACCTTTTTTATGGTGTTTTCTATTGCACATCATTAACAGTTTTAATGCTCCAACTTGATAATCAAATTTCCAAAATAAAAAAAACCTTGATGACTAGATAAAAGCATGAAGAATTTATGATTTTATCTTTTTTATATTACGTCACATGTAATTTTATATATATTTTATACATTGTTTGATGATAGACTACAATGTTTAAAGTAGTAAGTTCGTGCTCTCGCTTTTTAATGTTGGATATATTTTTTTGAGAGAACTGTGAACACATCTATTCCAATATAATCAAAATATAACGTGCCCGAACGTGATGTGAATGGGAAATAAAGCATACAAAATAAGTAAAAAAACAATAAAGAAAAGAGCAAGAAAAGGAGATGAACAGTGTGACGCGAATACAAGAGTAAAGCAAACAAAAATTTGTATCACCTCTTATCCAAAACAATCTGGATTTTTTTTTTTATTTGTAAATGAGTTTATACAATCCACAAAAAATAAAATAAAAATTGTTTCATTCTAAATATATACATCTTTAAAAAATTTTAAACAATAGATATGATAAAAAAAATATAATATTTATACCATTTTTCTCTAAACTGAAAGATTTTAATTTTAAATTTTCACATCAACACCATATATAGATAATCATATGATATTCTTACCTCTACTATTTTTCCGTGTGATACATTAAATTAAATATTCTTAAATGACCTCTTTTCATTCAGATTATGTTATTGATGTACTGAGATTATTTTAGGAAAAACTTTATCAATCTTATATTTTAACAATTTGAACAAATTATCTATCTTAAGAAATTGATATAACTATTCCCCAGACAGACAGGTCACCCTATCCGATCAAAATATCTCCTGGAAGTGCCAAAAAGTGGCATATGATATTATTATAATATATACACAGATCCTGACCGTTCAATAAAAAAAAATCTCACTAAATCCACCGTCCAAACTATAACCCCAACAGAGACCCCTCACAAAAAAAAATAAGACCAAATATCACATTTTCAAAATGATGTCTCGCTCAAGCGTCCCTTTCTTCGACCTAAAAAAAAGGCGCGTTTGAAAACGAAATCAGAAACAACCAAGAAAATCTTCAAAAAAATTCATCGTGGTTTCACGGGTATGTAAAACGAGAGAGAAAGCGATTTTTGTGCGTTTGATATGTCGCTTTGTTTTGATTTGAAATGGAATCGCAGGGGGAGGAGGTCGAGATGATGGAGCCGAAGGAGCTGGAGCACCAGAAGGTGGGATTTCCCGAGCTCCGATTCAGGTTTCCCGATCTCCGACCGGCTGTGAAGGTGAGGCGATCCTCCTCTGTTTATCGCTGTAAGGAAGATTTTGGTTGGCTTTGTTTTGTTTGGGTGAAAGAGAGGATCTTTTGGAGGCGTTTCATGTGATCGAGTGCAGGATGTTTTGAAGAGTAGAGAAGTCGGGGAGTTTCTCAGTGGAGCGTTGGCTGGGGCCATGACTAAAGCCGTCTTGGCACCCCTTGAAACGATCAGGTCTGCTCTTCATTCTTTTCTGCATGTTTTCTAGTATCTGTGAATGATTCTGCGACTTGTTTGAGTGTTTTTGGTTCGCTTTCCATGTGCTTATGGCTTTGCGCTTCAATTCTTTTAGGTGGCATTGGGAAACAAGTATGCTTTTGCAGGAATCAACTTAATTCATGCTGTGTTTCCACATGTCCCAAATGGTCGCATCTTTTAAGAAAGCTAAACACACCTTTTAGTTATAAACTTTAGAAAACGAGCTTTTCAGGATTGGGAATCTAGCTTTAAAGGAATTTTCAAGTGAAATGCCACTTTTCAAACGGGTTTCCAAATGCTACACGGTTAATCTTTATGAGAATTCTATTATAGAATAATTTGGACGGGGTTCATCTTCTCTGGCATTGGAGTATTTATTGATTATTCTATACTGTGAATCATGGTATGATGAACTGAAATGGGGAAAGAAGAAAATGTTGGATGGGTGACCGCTTGTTTACAACAACAACATGTATATCTGTGCGAAGGTGGCTCTCAAAATTTGTGGGCAAGTACAACTGATTCTTCTTACTCCTAAATCTAGCTAGATTGTAGACCAGAAAAGTACTTGTTCTTCATGAGGCCAAATTGCCGATAGAGCTTCTGTTTCCCTGGTTATGCTTATTGATCACGGGGATTGGAGGAAACTGGTTTCAACAAAGCAATGTTCCTGCTATCAACTCATTATTTCCATTTTAATGGCATGCCAGCAACGGGCCAAAGGCTCTAGATATTCCATAATTTTGATATGTCGTCATGATGTTTCTGAGATATCATATTAATTGAAAATTACACGCCTTAAGGGATGAAAATGTCTGCACTCACAGCTCAAGAAGACAAGAACATTGATTGAGAAATAGAAACATTGGCTCGATAACATTAGTAATATTTGATATAAAGTGTCATGGATTTTAAGCAGCATCTCACAAACCTAATCGGCTTGGCATAACATTTGACACATTATCTAATTGATTCTGACATTCTGAGTCCATCGAAGGTTCCTTTTGCCATGTTAAAGAACAAAAACCAGCATATTTTCCATTGGAGCTGTAATTCTATAATGAATCATTTTGGTACGTCTGTGCATTGTATTTGTATGTACAACAGGTTACCCCCCAGATGATTTGACCGAGAGAAAAGTCAGTTAGTTGTTGTTGCTGTTCTTTTTCTTCTTCTTTTTTTTTAATAAACATCTTTGATTTGAGGTAGATCAAAATTGACAGTTTTAGCAACCTCAAGGCCCATGCGGCATTGTCATTTTCTTTTTGGCAACATGAGTACTAGTTATCAGTTGCATGTCAGATATTTTGGAGACATTGTTGTTGAGAAACTTGCTGATTACTAAAATTAAAGTATTATTCTGTTTTGTGTCAGTTTCACAGGCTTCCTGCATATAAGCCAAATTCTATTGGAATATTGAAACACTGTTCATAAAAAAAGGTATCAAGGCATCTTATCTATTCCAATTATGCAGGACGAGGATGGTGGTTGGAGTCGGGTCCAGGAATATTTCCGGCAGTTTCATACAGGTTATTGAGCAACAGGGTTGGCAAGGATTGTGGGCTGGGAACACCATCAACATGGTCCGCATAATCCCCACCCAGGCAATTGAGCTTGGAACTTTTGAGTGTGTCAATCGAGCAATGACATCAGTCCAAGAGAAATGGGACCAAAATGGACACCCAAAGGTGAAATTCGGCTCCATCAGCTTGGATTTGTCCCTTTCATGGATCTCTCCAGTTGCTGTTGGTGGTGCGGCTGCTGGGATTGTTAGCACGCTCGTGTGCCATCCTCTTGAGGTCATAAAGGTATTGATTCTTCTTGTTATTAACATAGAGAATGGTATTTGTTTATCAAATCAGTCTGTTAAAGGTTTTTTTGGGGAAATTAGTTTCAATTTTTTTTAATCCCTTGTTTTTTTAGGTCCCTCAATTTCTTTACCATATGAAAACAGCCACAAGTTAGCAATTACATTACTTTCAGGTCTTTCTGGCCAAATACCTCAGTATGTGCTTTTTTCCCTCCCCAAAATGTCCCTAAGTTAACAGTGTAAACTAATGCATAACGATGCATAAGTTTTTACATAACAATACAGATGGCTGGATAACAATATACGAGTATCCCCGAAGAAAGTTTGTTTAACAATGTACACCAAGTGCATGACAATGTAGAAAATCATATTCTTGTAATCCAAAATGGAAAGCAGATGGAAGGACATAGAAAAAAATGCAACAACTACTTGGGGGTGGTTTCCATATGCTAAAAAATTCCAGAGACCTAAAAAATTAAAGAGGTTGAAAAACAATACTTGGAATTAATTTTCCCTTTTTAAAATTTAAGTTAGATATATGACATCATATTTTCTTGGAACTTCCATTTTCTCCTTTTTTTGTGTTACAGGATCGATTGACCGTGAATCCTATTGACTACCCTAGCATCAGTCTTGCCTTCCGAAAGCTCTACCAGGATGGTGGTATCGGCGCCTTTTATGCTGGTATTTCACCTACGTTGATCGGCATGCTTCCGTATAGTACATGCTATTATTTCATGTATGAGACAATGAAGAAGTCTTACTGCCAGGTAAAGAAGAAGAAATCATTAAGTCGTCCTGACATGCTTCTTATTGGTGCTCTATCAGGTGAGTTTTTTTTGTTTCATTTATTGCTCTATCGGAAGAGTTGTTTCAATGTTGGATTCAGGCTCCATCATTGGAAAACGAGATAAACCCCACAGAACAGCTTTAGAGAAAGATATGGGAAGCGTTGTTGGGTTGATTTCAAACATAACATTGATCCATAACATCGGAACACAAAACCATTCTTTACTTTCCTGAAAAGCAAGTGCACTCTGGACACTGATCTCAGTCCAACCTGTGCTTTCCACCCCTTCCGAAGCATGGGCAAAAAGGATTTCATCCTCATCATCATTCAAATCAGTACAGCTGCTCATACCAATAACTGAAGGTACCTGATCTTTTAATCTCAATGATATCAAAGCAGCAGCATCAGAAACTATAATCGTCTGAATAAGGTCAAAGGCTGGTTGCTGCAGTGAATTGTGAAGAGATGAATCCTTCAACGAGCACAACAGAGGTGGACCCCTGTTGAACAAAACACAGTGAATTAAGTCACTCTATTGGGATTAGGCAATGATGTATACAATCTCTACTCATATACTAACTTATATTTAAGGGCACCCCAAAAATCTTTAGTATTTTACAAACCATCTCAAATGGTATGTATGTACCATATACAGTTCAAATACTCAACCATAAGCTTTCTCATCCTTCTATTGGAATTTTTAAAAAAATTCTTCAAACAGTTCTTTGTTGTGTAACACCAATTCATAAAATGATCAAATAAGACTTACTTACATTCTGGCCAATTTTACTGAAGTAAAATCCTATTTGAGGGACTTGATGTAAATTCTGGATGTGATCAATGGCTGTTCATGTACTTTTATCGCCAAAAGATCAAGTTAAGGTTTGGGAGGTCACATGTTTTCATATAAACTAATCCTTAGATATTGGCTAAAATCTTTCATCAAATATTGAATTAAATCAGTTGCTGGAAGCTCTCCTTTTTCCAACTTTTGATTAACTGCACTCATCAAAAGGCTCAGATTTCTTTTTTGGTTAATTCACGTAAAAAAGTATATGAAGAGCCTAAACTCGATTCCAGAGGGTACAAATAGAAAGGGGGTGACCAAATGCATACAACAATTCATGCATGCAGATAATTATATAAACAAAAGTGATTCATGTGCATATCTCACATAACGTATACACAACTGCTATGCCAAACTGTTGAAACATAACTAAAAAGAAAATTATTATAAGTGCTTACCACATGTGGGCACACTCAAATGGAGGGCAAGGCGGGTTCATCTTGTAACCACGATGTATTATGAGAAAAGAAATCTGGAAAAGTAATCTTGAAAGAAATATCAAGATGCATAGATCACAAGGATATAGAAAGATATAATAAATAAAACTCTAAAAATTGTCCTAACTTATTATGGACCGATAAAACCTGGAAACAGTACAATTTATGAAAAAAAAAAGTAACCTTTCGAGCTTTCTGTCTCATCAAAGGACTGAAGTTGCGGCTTTGAGTGACTTGATGAAGGAGAAAATAAAGCAAATGTCTACGCTGCTTTTCATGTTCACCATCTTGCAAAGCTTCAAGTGACTAGATGCACCAACTCATCATTTATTACTAGTTCCAAAAATAAATACATTAAAACATAATATTGTAAACACACTAAAAGAAAATTAATAAATAGAAGAAAAGGTTGAATGCATGGAAGCATTAAATTGATGGACTTGCCTGTAAAAATGGCTGAAAAAGATCAAAAATTTGGTTATGGCTTTTCTCATTTCGAATATGGAAACACTGACCCAATAATGTGTTCCGCATCACACTCGATGAAAATGTGGTCTTTAGCCATAGCTTGCATCCTAAAAGAATTAGCAGAGGAAAATGACAAAAACACTCAAGTTCGAGCATACAATAGTTCAGGGAGAAGTACAAGCTATTTGGGCATAAGAAAATTTGTAATACAAGCAAAAGTTACATAAGACCTACCAAGCATTTCAAAGAGCGACTTCAGACAAGCAACAGCATAGGTGAATTCAACTGTATCATCACTAACGTGATTAAGCACAATGCTGAGAAAAACAGGGTATCTTTCCATTATCCCCTCCTCAAATGCTGATGGCTCCAGAAACCCAAGCCTTCAAATTACAGGCCATGAAAACAATGGAGTAAGCATAAAAAAAGAGATAAGCAGAGACAACCAATTTCAAATGGCACAATAAGTTATGAATATTCACATACAATGTTTTGATCCCAAGCCATGCATCTACCCGCTCCAAATGCAGTCTAGGCCTGGAAGTCTCCAATGTGGGTGGCATAACATCTGCCTCCAAAATCCCAATGCACCTTTTCAGTAAAGGTTGCAGAGGTTCCAAGTCCTTTGCTCTCCTGATATGTAGAAGCAATCAACATAAGCCACAGCAGTTAAAATAACCAAAAAAACTGTTTCATATTTTTCTTCCTCTTTTCTTCGACCTAGTAATTTAACTTCATTTTATGGGCTCACTCCCCTTTTTCTACATTCCCTCCAATTCTTGTGGAACAGAAAAATATGGGAAACAAAAATATAAAACATTAAAACATTGACAGAAGCTCATTTCAGCAGAATCTTATACTCTTTTTGCATTTCCATGTTTGTCTACTTCAATTGTTAAAGAGGACTACTTAATTTTGCCTAATACCATATATTATAGTATATAGAATGTGCAATATTATCATGAGGTTACAAACAGTGGTGTTTAGGGTCCGTTTGTTTCGACGTAAAAATCCCTACGTAAAAGTCCCTGAAAACTCTAGTTTTCAAGAAAAGTAGTTACATAGGGATGTTTGGTAGCTTTAAAAAAAAACGGTTATGGAAAATTATTTCTTTAACCGCTTTCAAATCCAGATTTTGGCATCCGCTTTGAGGGGTTCGTACGCCGTTTTCCAGGGATTCAAAACTCCATATATCAGAACTTCTCAAAAGTTTCATTAACCTTCTTTTTATTTTTAAATTGTAAATAATAATTTTAAATTTTAGAAAATATCATCTAATTAAATGAAATGTATTTTTACATCTTTCAAATATAAAAAAAATTGTTTCTAAAATATTTAAAATTTTTAGATTTAATTAAATCTTAATAGTTTTTTTATTTATGATAAATATTCAATACAAATAGTTTTTGTAACTAAAAATCAAATTTCAAAGAATTTTAAAATATGTTCGATGTAAATTTAATTGATCAAATTTATCTCAGAATATCCTAAAGTAACTATAGGATATCTAAATATCTCATATATTTTCTAGTTTGATCTCACTTTGAAATTTAAATTCAAAATTCAAATTTTAAATTTAAATTTAAAATTTGGATTTACATGGTATTTGAACTTTTTTGTGCTAGACATTTTCCATAAGTAAGGTAAACATAGCAGATATCTTTATTCTGAACAAAATATAATGCAATACTAATTTTTTAATAAAATTTATCAATGATTTTGATCTGTTTATAGTTATTATATTTTTTATTCATAATTTGATATTAATGCCTATAGATGAAAAATAAGATTTCACATATTTGTAGAACCAAACACTAGAAGACTAATATTTTACGTGAAAACAAACAACTGAAATCATTTTCCGTAAAATAATTTCAATACAACCAAATGCTGGAAATGAATTTCATTTTCCAGGAAAACTTTTTCCTTGTAAAAGAAAATCCTTAGAAAATCAAACTACATGAAACCAAACGGACCCTTAGGTTGGATTAGTTGGATTTTGTTAAGTCAGAGTCAGGCATCCAAATGGATCAAATTGATGTGTCTGTTAAAGACTTAAAGGGTCTTAGAGTTTCTAAGGTTTCTAATCTAATTAGGAGTTCATTTAAAACCCACCGTGCCAAATGGGTACAATGGGGCACCGATTTAAAAAAAAAAAAAAAACAAAAGGAGTTCATTAATGATTATACTCGTAGTTTAAAAAAAAAAAAAAAAGAGATTAACAAACAGAGTGTAGGAAATTTATGCTTGTACGCTTGCTATTCAAGGGAATGCAGCGATGATGGAGAAGCAGGAACACCAAACCACCTCTTGATGGGTTGGTCGAGGTGCCCCTCCTTCAATAAGAGGTTCTGAGTTCGAGTCTTACTCTTGTTGATATGAGGAAGTTTAACCATAAAATTTATATTAAAAAAGAACCACTTACCTACCAAAGATGCATGGAAAATCCAAATGCTAATTGGGGCAAATTTAAATATAAAAAAGAAAAACACAAGACAGTACTATTGTAACTTTATATGCATATCTATGCATAAGCTCATATAGACGTCATACATTCATGGATCAGTATAACACGGATTCCAATACCTCAGATTCCCCATGCATCCAGCTAAGCGAAGACCAATTGCCCGAGCTCTGCCACTTTTAAGGAAAAGGAGAGCATAGACTCCCTGGAAAGGAAAACAGATTTATTTGCATATGCCGATAATCCTCATTTCAATGCAGAATAGCGACAAAATAAAATGCACCATGAAACAAGAGAAAGGCAAAAAAAAAAATTAGAGTACCGGATATTGTTGTTGCCCTGCAAGAGTTAATTCGTGAGAATTATCTATAGCTTCAATAAAAATTTGAAACTCTTTAACCAAAGACTGGTCATCCAACAAAATAGGATACATCAAAACCTGTGAATAGATGAAAATAGAATTCATTAGACAACAAAGAATTCCATGATGAGATAGACAGATCAAAATGCAGGACAGAGAAAACTTAAGAGTTAAATGCAAAAATGCAAGACAGACAAAAAACTTAGAGCTAAATGCAAAACTGGATGATTAAACAAATTCACATTCCAAAACACTGAAACAAAATCTTCAACCAGAATATGATGTAGATGAAAAACACCAAAGGACTTACAAATAGAAATATGACACACAAAACACCAAGTACAGACAAAGAGGATCTTGGATATCTTCAGCAGTAGTGCTTTGAGGTAAAAAAAAAATGGTACAAATATACTATATCTCAGGCATGATGTGGCTTATTTTGGAATTGTCTTAATAGACTGCGTTTATAATTTTGGATGGAAAAGGGAGAATAAATTATATCCGCCTCCCCAGGTAAATAATTTGACAGACTATACTTAAATCAACTAATTTACTCTGACAGCATGGTAAACCTGGGACTCATGTCAAGAACATAAAGCAGCCTCTGCAATGAGATACAAACTAATCTTACTCATAACGTAATTTATATTAATAAGTTTCTGCTGATTGATTTCTCATCTATCTATATTATTTAATAGAAATGCTTCAAGTACAAAGTCCTTTGCTCCGGCGAGTTCTGCACAAGCCCCAACCCTTAAATTGTAATGTTTCAGTCAAACTTTCAAACATAGCTTGTTTTATATTCCACACTCCCTTTGGGACCTTGAATCCAATCTGCTCTCTCCTTATGGATGCCATCTGTACCGTCTGTAGTGTTTGCATGTTAACACATACCAAACCACTTCAAATCCAAAATTTTATAACCTGGTTAGGAGACATCTTAGCTTCTTCATATACCCTCATTTCTAACAGATTCTCCTGTCATTCCACATATCAATCAGAGCATCCTATATTCAGAGAAGTCATCTTGTTTCTCCTTGGGATAATATTAAACATGCTATATTGGTTCAAATTGGTTTTGGGATATTCTTTTATTTTGGAAGATCAATAGGAACCCTACCACCAGAGTCCAATATAAATCAGCTGGGATACAATTCTGAAACAAAAACAAAAGGAGGCAAGGTCTACCTTCATGACCTCCAAAATTGATTGTGGGCATGGGTATTGCTTTCTGCAAATGATAATATATTGATCGATGAGGAAAAATTTTGTCTTAAAGTAATTATAATGGTGTAAAAGATAACAAATTTTAATATACCATGATCGAATATAGAACTACAAAAAGTAAAAGCACATGCATAATCATGAACGAACCAAATAAATAGTTAATCACTATCTTCCCTCAAAAAAAGTAATTAATACTATCTTACCTCAAACATGATGCTGACAACCTCAGCATTGTAACACTCAAGATCATATTCTCTCCTCGTGATTCTTCCGTTAATGTCTTTAAGGTGCTCAGTTATCCTTTCTTCATCAAGAATTCTCAGCAAAGTAAGAAGTGGACCAACAGTGTCTGGCTCATATTCCGTACTATACATTTCCTGGGCTTGATGGTGCTGACAAATACACTGAGTGCATTCCCGCATTTCTCGAGAGATTCTGTCCCATATAAGTTTGAGGGAAGATGAGTCATGTTTTTCCTCAAAATAGTTGTGAAAGGTCTCCAAAAGAGGTCCCATTAATTCCCAACATCCACACCAAATATGAGTTTCCTTTGGCAAAGAGATCAGGTGGTTGAAAGTATCTGAAAACCTGCAGCAGCGGTTCAAGATGAGTAAAAACAATAAGACACGTACTGATTTCTCATGTTTTCTATGCATAAATGAAAGCTGTGACAATGAAAACACGCAAACTTCTTTTTGGAGGTTGTCAGTGAATGCAATTGGATTGGTTAAAAAAAAGACACTCTTCTCCATAAACATTAAATCAAAAGAATCATCTACTGAAGTTAAAAATAAAAGATTAGAAACTGCAAAAATATTCAGGCTCGAATCAAACATTTGCAGTAGGATTGGCAGCGGATAAAATTCTGATCCATAAAAAATGAAAATTCTAAAAAAAACATCACAAGAAAATGCCACAATCAACAGGGAGATAATTAGCCAAAAAAGTCAGAAAATTTATAAGACCTTGAATCGAAGAGAAAAAAGAAAAAAGTAAAAAGAGGAAAACAACCCATATAACCTCATTAAAGAGCTAACACTCCATATTTGCTCGCGACACAGAGCCATCCACAAAACCACAGACAACAGTCAAATACGATAATTGTTGCCGAAATAGCGATTTTGAGAAAACGAAAAACTAAAACAAAATGAGGAGGAACAACGTGTACATATCTTTTAATATATAAAGATAATAAATTCATGGCACAAATGACCCACATAAGTCTGCATTCACGTTGCATTCACAAAAATAATGCATTATAGGAAGCTATAATAATACGTGTATAGGAAAAGCATATGCAGGACGACCCTATAAACAATTCGTAGTCTTTTGATAAGGATTCCAATGCAGCGAGTTTCTTTTTGTCCAAATTCGTTGAATCAGACCATCGCAAGAAGGGAATCCAAGCTTGGGCGACATGTTACAATCCGATCACACACGGAAAAGCAATAGAGAGTGAAAGAGAGGGAGTCGAAAGAGAGGGGGGGGGGGAAACGCATTATTGAAAAGACGAAAGTCGAACCATTCGTCCTTGGTGCGTCGTATCTGTCGTTGTTTGGATGGGGGAGGATCGTCATCATCTTCTTCTTCTTCTTCTTCTATTCCTCTCCATCGCTCCAATAGTTCTCTCCTGCTACAGGTTCTATTCGCCATTGAAGATCGATTCAGCGATTAGGGTTTCTGTGTTTTTTTAAAAAAACGAGCATGAAATTTAGGGTTTTCATTTCCTTGAAATTCCGGAGTTGTCGCTGTTAAATACAGGCTGGAGACAAAGTAACGGGCGCATTCTACGTGGTATATACCAAAATGACAATAATGTCCTTGTCTTCGACGTGGAATTACATAGATGCCACTGCTCAATGTGATGCGTGGCGTAGCATTTAAAACTCTCAATTCTGTGGCGGGACGAAATAAAAAGAGGGAAGAATATTGTTTTATTTATTTAAGCTATTTCACTTTATTTTAATATCATATTCAATTTATATTTACACAAATTTAGCACTTTCAAGAGGTGATTTGTTGATCAAATTTTAGTTAGTTAGCTAACAGTAACGAATTGTAAACCACTTAATTTTAAAGTGAAAATCACTTTTTTGTTTGATAAAACATATATACATCGTTGAAAGTTTGGTGGACTTAAAATAAAGTTAGAAATGTAACTGTATGTAATAACACTATACAAAAGACGGTGGAATGGAGCTAAAAAAAAATTAACACTAGAGTAATTATTTTCAAAATAATATCACATGCACTTTCATATGTAGTGTTTTTAAGCATCACACTTTTTTATTCTTCAAATATACATGCCTCTTCAGCATTTAAAATCAAAATAAATAATACAATGAATTAAATTTTATTTTTTCAATATATTATGATGACAGAACTGCTATCAGGGATGCCTTTCTGAACGAAAGGATGCCTTGAAACAAAAATAAAACAAAATGGACCACAGAAAAACATTCATACAACAGATGAGATTATATTATTTCTGTGTTGCATTACACTAAACAAGAAGACATGATGTTCCAGGTAATCTGCATGTGGTTAGGCATCGCTGCCACTAACCGAAGAACATCTGGTCTCGGATCCATCTTCAACTGATGCTCATCTGATTCGATCCCCGACTCGCCGATGAACTTAGCAATGTTTGGGATCACCATCTCCCTGCAGTGGAGGTGTAGAAGTGGGACTTTGGACAACACGCTCCCCTTCTGGACCGACAATCCCTCAGGCCTACGCATCTTGTAAGGCAACCCGGTCGTCGGCTCATAGTCAATTTTGGGCATCTCGTTCCACTTGCGCTGCATATACCATCCGTATTTGTAGTCCCCGACGATCGGGGTGCCCAGAGCTTCAGCGCAATGCACTCGCATCTGCAAAAGAAAAGTATATTAGGTCAATTCGACATTCATTCTCATTCTCTTTCTGCAAGAACATCCAATTAAATGGCATTTGGAGCATTGGACAAAATTCTCTTCATTCCTCCTCTCACAGGATCCATCAGAATTGGATTGTTAGGGAAGGAGGAATTCTGCTTCTGGAACAGAGTTCCGAACTCGCCCTAAATTTCTAATTTAGTATATACTTGGTTAAACAAGTATACACTCCATTACGAATACGCAACAAGGTATGCGTTCAATTCATTACACTTCTTTCTTTATAAAGACTGCAAGAATGATTGTTCCTAACATTTTCCGTCGATGATATGTGTGCAATTGACATGTTATAAATGATAAAACCCAAAACTGTCCATTTGACGAGCCACGCGCAGTGGGTCAGATGATCAACAGGTCAAAAAAAGTAAATCAGTAAGCTGGGAAGTTTTGTTTCCTGGAATTATTCAGCTTAAAATCCAAATTTTTGGTTTAAGAGCATGATGTGACTCGCAAGATGGCCTTTGTAAGTGCAAAAAACTCAGGGGAGTTTGATCATCTTGAGACCAGACAAATTTAGTTGCATAGTGTGGATGAATACGATTAGTCAGCATGTGATGACTGCAATATCCATGAATAGTATATTCAACAAACCTACTTATGGAAATAAAATATTCAACAAACCTGATGTTTCCTCCCGGTGAGTGGACGCAGCTCGAGCCATGTGCATCCACGAATTGTAGGTCCCAGCACTCGATATTCAGTTACAGCTTCTTGAGAACCTTCTATGCCTGAAGGATGGGCTAAGATAATTCTTTCCATTTTTCCATCGTTAAGGAACACCTATGTGAAGTGAATATTAGTCACATTTATTGGAAGTGGATGGACATTTGTGATACAAATGAATGAAAAAAACTACAAGTACCTTTGAAAGAGGGGCACTGATAACACCCTGTTTCTTTGGGGGAGATCCCATGACCATTGCCCAGTACTTCTGTTCTGTTGCTTCACAGGCATCATTCCAAATCTAAATGATCGATAAGAATGTGAAAATTCTTCTTTCAAACTTTTAAAAAATCACCCACTTCTGTAAGTGCCTTAAATCAGCTTTATTTCCTTAAACTTGGAATAAACACAATAAAGAAGTATCAGGGTGTAAATTCTCTCACATTCTTTTGCTCTTACAAGATGTGGATCTTTGTTTTGTTTTGTTTTTTTTTCATGTCTAGATAACATTAAAGGGCAGTAATGATAGATACCTTAGAAGAGGACTTTCCTAGGTCTTTGTTGGTGAACAACCAGTGAAGTCGGGCAGTGCTTTCACTTGATCTCCCCATCAATAGAAGGCCGCTGCTCTCTGTGTCAACTCGATGCACCTGGCACGGAATAGGATCATCATAAAAAACAGCATGCAAAAATCTTGTGGGAAGGAATATCTGATAAAACTGATTGAGTTAGCATAACTAGCATATATTAGAATGCTACCCCATGCCCATGCCAATCAAAAGAAGATGTTCTATGCATTGTTGTGGATGGTATTAGGAAAAGAAATCTTAAACAAACTCTAAAACCCAACTCCACAGTCCACATAAGTGTGTCATGCAGAGCCAGATACCTGACGATCCATCTCTACTTGCCCGAAGGATTAAAAAAATTTTCACTAATTTCAAAATCTAGAGATTGTTGCATTGAACACATGATCCAATTCTTACTGCATGCTTCAACTCCAAGAAAATACTATGCACTAGTGAATGTCAGTAGAAAGTGTTCAGAAAGCAATACCAAGATTGTCATTCATTAGTGCGCGATGGTTACAAATAAAAGGCTTTTTGAAACATACCAGCTTAGGACCCTCTTCACGGCCAAAAGATAATGCTGCAGCTGCCAAGGCATCCATGCTATTATGCACTGGTAAGTTACCCTGAAAATGCATTTGAAGGTGACAAATGATACAACATAAATGATGATTACAATTTACAAGCAATCAAGTTCTGAAAAATAAAAAAGAACACACTATCAAATAACTGACCTTAGATGGCATTCTTGGTGGCTTATTCAGTACTAGTATAGCAGAGTCCTGCATTATTGAAGAGGGGGAGCATAGTCACAAACAAGCAATTAAAGAATGAGAAACAAAACCTGAGACAGACAGATGAATAAAAAATAAAAAAAAATCTTGCCTTGTACATCACAAGCCTTTGCAGGTACTGTATCTCGTCTGCGTTGGGATTCAAAGTCGCGCTCGGTATGGTATCAAACCTCCTGGAAATCCTAGACTCCAGAACTGACACGGGTACATGAATTTGCATGCCAGGCTTCATGATCTCATCCTGACTAATCTGCGCACATGCTGCATTGTCATACAATTAAAGGAATGCAAAATATATATATATGTATCTTTGTAGACTTACAATTACGCATGCATTCAAGCAGAAAGTTTTTTAAAAAAGCACCTTCTTCAAGAATTGCATCCGGCTTTGCATTCCTTCCAGCAAACCATCAGGGCTCAGGCAATCCACCCGAACCTGGAGACATTACACATTCAAATGTGAAGAAAAAACACATATACTATAAGATAGTGATTGAAAATATGTTTGGATGATTTTGCTTTTGCATGAATCATACTTAACCTGTACATGTTTTCAAATGCCCCAAACGGTCCAACTTTTGAATAAAGCAAAAACAAACTTTTGAATAAATAGTCACGAATCTAACAAAAATATGCTTCCTGTGTAATTTCAAAAGCAGCCTCAAGTGAAAAGCTCCTTATAAAAAACGTTTTCAAACGCTATCATGAGTACATGTGTATCCCAAATCTGCTGCAAAGTTTTTCATTTGATACGAAGTTACACTGTATCAATCAAGTTAAAATCCGGAAATATAAAAAAATGAGAAAATAAATTTTAAAAACCATTTAAAACTGCAGTTCTGATTTGTATCCAAGATCGAATTTTTATTAATAACCCATCAAATTCAGCCAAACATGTTGGCAGAAATCCAAAAAAAACCACCAATTCGACCTATTTTTCAAGTCATTTCACCTTCCCAGATAGAGATTCATTACTTCCGTTTCTCCTACATTGATGTAGTTCAAATTAAAAAATAAAAAAAATAAAGGATGATTGGATTCACCAGGCCTTTGTGGAAGTGGTTATGGACGACGAAGGGAGGAACGTCGGCGAAGTAGTGCTTGACCCATCTGAGGGCGGTGACGCGCGAGGGAAGCCCGGGAAGGCTCTTTGGGTCGTTGGGAAAGGCGGGGAGGGAGAGGAGCTGCTTGGGTTTGGGACCCTCTTTGGGTTCGCCGAGGTGGGCGATGTTGTTGGTGATACGGATCACCTGTGTGGGACGTGGTGGCGAGACCCTCGAGAGTCGCCTGGTGAAGGCGATTAGAGGATTTAGCGGCGGAAACCGTCGCCGGAGCGACAGCATTGTTTTTCCTTTTCGGGCCGAGGAGTGGAAGGGGTACGGGCGTTGGGTGCTGTTTTCAATCGGGCCTCCGTAATATTTAGACGGGCTGGTTGGGTTGGGTTGGGCCGGTTCCTTGATAAGAGTTTGGGTTTGGCGCGGTTTATTTCACATAGGTTTATCAACCGGTCAATTTGAACCCGATCTAATAAGAGATGTAAAATATTATGGGTCTGACCTGAATGACTCGATCATTCAAATAGGACAGATCCGAGTCTACCCCGACTTGATCCCATAAACCCATTGGATCCAGTACTATTTGGGTCTTGGCTATGAATACTAAGCATGAGAGATAGATGTGGGGGTTGAGAGATAATAGTTAGGGTGAATTTAAAAATGTTTGGGTAAAAATATAATGGGAATATTTTCATGTGTATTTTGGATGTTTTAAATTTTTAATGTCGTTGAGATATTATCAAAATCTTTGTGGATGTGGTTGAAAATCCGGATAAATAGTTACAGGAAAGTGTAAATATTACATACATAAAATGTTTGGTGAAATGGGTCAATAAACCACCATCTTTTTTTTTTATGGTGTTTTCTATTGCACATCGTTAACAGTTTTAATGCTCCAACTTGATAATCAAATTTCCAAAATAAAAAAAAAACCTTGATAACTAGATAAAAGCATGAAGAATTTATGATTTTATCTTTTTTATATTACGTCACATGTAATTTTATATATATTTTATACATTGTTTGATGATAGACTACAATGTTTAAAGTAGTAAGTTCGTGCTCTCGCTTTTTAATGTTGGATATATTTTTTTGAGAGAACTGTGAACACATCCATTCCAAAATAATCAAAATGTAACGTGCCCGAACGTGATGTGAATGGGAAATAAAGCATACAAAATAAGTAAAAAACAATAAAGAAAAGAGCAAAAAAAGGAGATGGACAGTGTGACGCGAATACAAGAGTAAGGTAAACAAAAATTTGTATCACCTCTTATCCAAAACAATCTGGATTTTTTTTATTTTTTATTTGTAAATGAGTTTATACAATCCACAAAAAATAAAATAAAAATTGTTTCATTCTAAATATATACATCTTTAAAAAATTTTAAACAATAGATATGATAAAAAAAATATAATATTTATACCATTTTTCTCTTCCAAGATAAGTTCATCTAAACTTCAGGTAGAAAGGTTTTAATTTTAAATTTTCACATCAACACCATATATAGATAATCATATGATATTCTTACCTCTACTATTTTTCCGTGTGATACATGAAATTAAATATTCTTAAATGACCTCTTTCATTCAGATTATGTTATTGATGTACTGAGATTATTTTAGGAAAAACTTAATCAATCTTATATTTGAACAAATTATCTGTCTTACGAAATCGGTATAACTATTCCCGAGACGGACAGGTCACCCGATCCGACCCAAATATCTCCTGGAAGTGCCAAAAAGTGGCATATGATATTATTATAATATATACACAGATCCTGACCGTTCAATAAAAAAAAATCTCACTAAATCCACCGTCCAAACTATAACCCCAACAGAGACCCCTCACAAAAAAAAATAAATAAAAAGAAGACCAAAGACCACATTTTCAAAAAGATGTCTCGCTCAAGCGTCCCTGTTTTCGACCTAAAAAAAAGGCGCGTTTGAAAACGAAATCAGAAACAACCAAGAAAATCTTCAAAAAAATTGATCGTGGTTTCACGGGTATGTAAAACGAGAGAGAAAGCGATCTTTGTGCGTTTGATACGTCGCTTTGTTTTGATTTGAAATGGAATCGCAGGGGGAGGAGGTCGAGATGATGGAGCCGAAGGAGCTGGAGCACCAGAAGGTGGGATTTCCCGAGCTCCGATTCAGGTTTCCCGATCTCCGACCGGCTGTGAAGGTGAGGCGATCCTCCTCTGTTTATCGCTGTAAGGAAGATTTTGGTTGGCTTTGTTTTGTTTGGGTGAAAGAGAGGATCTTTTGGAGGCGTTTCATGTGATCGACTGCAGGATGTTTTGAAGAGTAGAGAAGTCGGGGAGTTTCTCAGCGGAGCGTTGGCTGGGGCCATGACTAAAGCCGTCTTGGCACCCCTTGAAACGATCAGGTCTGCTCTTCATTCTTTTCTGCATGTTTTTTAGTATCTGTGAATGATTGGGCGATTTGTTTGAGTGTTTTTGGTTCGCTTTCCACGTGCTTATGGCTCTGCGCTTCAATTCTTTTAGGTGGCATTGGGAAACAAGTATGCTTTTGCAGGAATCAACTTAATTCATGCTGTGTTTCCACATGTCCCAAATGGTCGCATCTTTTAAGAAAGCTAAACACACCTTTTAGTTATAAACTTTAGAAAACGAGCTTTTCAGGATTGGGAATCTAGCTTTAAAGGAATTTTCAAGTGAAATGCCACTTTTCAAACGGGTTTCCAAATGCTACACGGTTAATCTTTATGAGAATTCTATTATAGAATAATTTGGACGGGGTTCATCTTCTCTGGCATTGGAGTATTTATTGATTATTCTATACTGTGAATCATGGTATGATGAACTGAAATGGGGAAAGAAGAAAATGTTGGATGGGTGACCTCTTGTTTACAACAACAACGTCTATATCTGTGCGAAGGTGGCTCTCAAAATTTGTGGGCAAGTACAACTGATTCTTCTTACTCCTAAATCTAGCTAGATTGTAGACCAGAAAAGTACTTGTTCTTCATGAGGCCAAATTGCCGATAGAGCTTCTGTTTCCCTGGTTATGCTTATTGATCACGGGGATTGGAGGAAACTGGTTTCAACAAAGCAATGTTCCTGCTATCAACTCATTATTTCCATTTTAATGGCATGCCAGCAACGGGCCAAAGGCTCTAGATATTCCATAATTTTGATATGTCGTCATGATGTTTCTGAGATATCATATTAATTGAAAATTACACGCCTTAAGGGATGAAAATGTCTGCACTCACAGCTCAAGAAGACAAGAACATTGATTGAGAAATAGAAACACTGGCTTGATAACATTAGTAATATTTGATATAAAGTGTCATGGATTTTAAGCAGCATCTCGCAAACCTAATCGGCTTGGCATAACATTTGACACATTATCTAATTGATTCTGACATTCTGAGTCCATCGAAGGTTCCTTTTGCCATGTTAAAGAACAAAAACCAGCATATTTTCCATTGGAGCTGTAATTCTATAATGAATCATTTTGGTACATCTGTGCATTGTATTTGTATGTACAACAGGTTACCCCCCAGATGATTTGACCGAGAGAAAAGTCAGTTAGTTGTTGTTGCTGTTCTTTTTCTTCTTCTTCTTCTTCTTCTTTTTTAATAAACATATTTGATTTGAGGTAGATCAAAATTGACAGTTTTAGCAACCTCAAGGCCCATGCGGCATTGTCATTTTCTTTTTGGCAACATGAGTACTAGTTATCAGTTGCATGTCAGATATTTTGGAGACATTGTTGTTGAGAAACTTGCTGATTACTAAAATTAAAGTATTATTCTGTTTTGTGTCAGTTTCACAGGCTTCCTGCATATAAGCCAAATTCTATTGGAATATTGAAACACTGTTCATAAAAAAAGGTATCAAGGCATCTTATCTATTCCAATTATGCAGGACGAGGATGGTGGTTGGAGTCGGGTCCAGGAATATTTCCGGCAGTTTCATACAGGTTATTGAGCAACAGGGTTGGCAAGGATTGTGGGCTGGGAACACCATCAACATGGTCCGCATAATCCCCACCCAGGCAATTGAGCTTGGAACTTTTGAGTGTGTCAATCGAGCAATGACATCAGTCCAAGAGAAATGGGACCAAAATGGACACCCAAAGGTGAAATCCGGCTCCATCAGCTTGGATTTGTCCCTTTCATGGATCTCTCCAGTTGCTGTTGGTGGTGCGGCTGCTGGGATTGTTAGCACGCTCGTGTGCCATCCTCTTGAGGTCATAAAGGTATTGATTCTTCTTGTTATTAACATAGAGAATGGTATTTGTTTATCAAATCAGTCTGTTAAAGGTTTTTTTGGGGAAATTAGTTTCAATTTTTTTTAATCCCTTGTTTTTTTAGGTCCCTCAATTTCTTTACCATATGAAAACAGCCACAAGTTAGCAATTACATTACTTTCAGGTCTTTCTGGCCAAATACCTCAGTATGTGCTTTTTTCCCTCCCCAAAATGTCCCTAAGTTAACAGTGTAAACTAATGCATAACGATGCATAAGTTTTTACATAACAATACAGATGGCTGGATAACAATATACGAGTATCCCCGAAGAAAGTTTGTTTAACAATGTACACCAAGTGCATGACAATGTAGAAAATCATATTCTTGTAATCCAAAATGGAAAGCAGATGGAAGGACATAGAAAAAAATGCAACAACTACTTGGGGGTGGTTTCCATATGCTAAAAAATTCCAGAGACCTAAAAAATTAAAGAGGTTGAAAAACAATACTTGGAATTAATTTTCCCTTTTTAAAATTTAAGTTAGATATATGACATCATATTTTCTTGGAACTTCCATTTTCTCCATTTTTTTGTGTTACAGGATCGATTGACCGTGAATCCTATTGACTACCCTAGCATCAGTCTTGCCTTCCGAAAGCTCTACCAGGATGGTGGTATCGGCGCCTTTTATGCTGGTATTTCACCTACGTTGATCGGCATGCTTCCGTATAGTACATGCTATTATTTCATGTATGAGACAATGAAGAAGTCTTACTGCCAGGTAAAGAAGAAGAAATCATTAAGTCGTCCTGACATGCTTCTTATTGGTGCTCTATCAGGTGAGTTTTTTTTGTTTCATTTATTGCCTATTGTTATGGAGTTGCTCAATGATAATTAAATCATCATTACATGTTCATTAATAAATCTTGGAAGTATTTATGAAGTTTATGTCAATATGTTGGCTTAAATCTACCTGGCAGAGATGTTTAAAGTCATGGTTACGATCTGTTGGAGTAATTCATTCTCTTTTTGCTTGCGTGGAAGTTGCTGCATAATGCTTTCAAAAAATGTTGATTGTCTAATAACATAATTGATTATATTTTAGTATCCTGACCAATGATATATTGGAAACTTATTTTTGGCTATTTATTACTGTTGAGTGGTTTGTAATGCTCTTCCACTCAACATTCATATGTTATGCCACTTAAACAAGGTTCTCAACATAGAAAATTTTTATATATATGATTTATGACAATTTGTGCCCTACCTCTTGATGGAATTTATGACTGGATGGTTTTAAACACACGCTGGTTATTGATGATTTTCATTGGTCGAAGAACTACTAATATTCTGATTGAACGATGTGTATATATTCTACAGGTTTCACAGCGAGCACTATTAGCTTCCCGTTGGAAGTGGCAAGGAAACGCCTAATGGTGGGATCTCTGCAAGGCAAGTGCCCGGCCAACATGGCAGCCGCATTATCAGAAGTCATTCAAAAAGAGGGCTTACTGGGTCTCTACAGGGGGTGGGGTGCAAGCTGTTTGAAAGTCATGCCTTCCTCCGGCATTACCTGGATGTTCTACGAAGCATGGAAAGACGTGCTGCTCGCAGAGAGACGCCTTCCATAAACTTATGAAGTGAATGTATGACATGCTGATCATTCCCAATGCCGATTTTTTTTGGCGGAGCGCAAACAGCTCATTCAATGGAAGATGTTTTATGAAGTCTGGTAATCCTTGATGGTGAAGTTGGAATTTTGATTGATTTATGCCTACAATGGTTGGGTGATTGTCAGATGATTGTTGGGTTTCCCTGATATTTATTGTGATGTTAAAGTGGATTCTCAGGATAGGTTATGAAACAGATTATTCTTCAATTTTGACATGCATGTTTTGATCTACCATGGATTTTTCTTATTGCTTGAATTGCTTTGTTTTCATATATCCGTGTTTAGATTTATTTATATAATCCATTAACAATTCATATCCAATTTGCATTAGATTTTATTTAAATAATATAGTAATCGGTCTAAATTTATATTTCATTGATTATTAATTTAAAAAATATTTTTATTTTATTTTAAATTATAAAACCAAATATGAATTTTAATATATGATCTCATTTTTTAGCATGTCATGATCATTTTTTGAAAATTTTTATTTTAATATATCGAAACCATTGATAACTTGAAAAATTATCAATCAATTCAAACAATTGATATTGTGCAATTAGATTTTTACCATTCATCCGACTCTGTAACTCTACAATCTATATAGTCCCGTTTGGAAACACTTAGGCCCCGTTTAGTAATTCAAGTGATTCCGTTTTTAATTAAGTAGAAAGCTAAAAAGTGTTGTTAAACGTATTTGAAAAAGCTGATTTAATTAAAAAGTTACTTTTAGCTTTTAGTATAAAAATGTTGATTTTTAAAATAAAAAAATTTATCTTTTTAAAAATCAAATTTATTTAAATCAGTTTATTCAAAATCTTATTTTCCTTTTCTTCCTCTCATTGCCCCTTCAATTGCAGACCAATCGGTCGGACTGAGAAGGAGATCGGAGTCAAAAGTCCAGAAAAAAACCCCCCAATTGGATGGCCCAGATAATCAGATGTATCGTCTCGTTGCAGTAACAAATCTTAACCGTCCAAAAGCGACGGCTTAGATTTCAATAGACCTTCCTGTTTCGCCGCCATCCGAAGAAAAAGAGATCGCTTTTAATCCCAAATAAGTACCAATTCATCGCTCTTAGGGTTTCTTCTATCGCCGCTTCGAAGCACTGTATCGTGTGTTCCCTTGTCTTTTTTTAGGGTTTTCGTTGTTCGATCTCGGCCTAAAAAGATGGGTGGAAGCGATGATGCCAAAGCCGTTGAAGAAACCAAGGCGGAACTGAAAAAGTTGCAGCTCGAACAAACAGAATCCTATGTTCGTATACACTCTCTCTTCTCATGATCCTTAGAACTTGAATTCGTTGGTTCTGGTTTTCAAAAATTCGTGAAAATTTGCATCTAAATTAGCTGTCTTTCCTACTTTATCAATGAAACATGTTGATTCTAAAGAAAAAAATCGCAGACCGGAGACAAACAAGGATCGTTAAACGGTTCGGGTGCCAATGGAAAATCAATCAGTCCTCCGCTGCCGACAGGTGATGATGAAGAAGATAATCAGGGTGATGGGCCAGCTGCGGAAGGGTTGCCAGGTCTCTTCTGCTATCTATGATGCAATTTTTGTTAATGTTTTTAGCGGAATTTGATTCACCTTTGTAGTTTAAGATACTGCCTTGTTTTGGTGATCAATATATCTTTTGTGAGCTGATATGAGCAAAAGGTGTTTTTTACATGATCAATCGGCCCGCTTTTCAGAAAGATTGTTTCTCATAAATTGGGTGCAGTTTATGATACATAACTGTTGCTTGGGTGGGTAACATGGGTTCCTAGTAAATGATTATCAGAGTATTCGTGTGATCTCTGTGACTAATTAGTTAGAAGAGTATTCATGTGATCTCTGTGACTAATTAGTTTTCCCATTTTTTCGTGGTAGATATTGCTTGGATGTGCCTTATTTGATTACCTTTGATTAGAGATAGACTGGCTGTGTTAAGATTGTGAGGGGTCATTAAATGTTTTCAGTTATTACTCCATTATAACTTCTCTGACACATTTGATTGCATGCATTTTGAATTATCTGAATTGACAGAAGCTGCGAAGAAGAAAAAGAAGAAAAACAGAAGCAAGTAAGCTGTAGATTCTTCCTGTGTTCCCTTGACCTTGTAATTGCCATATTTTATTGAATGTTGAATTAACAACTACTTTAACATGTACAGGAAGAAGAAAGAGCCTCTCGAGCAGACTGATCCGCCATCCATTCCTATCAAGGACCTATTTCCATCTGGGGATTTCCCTGAGGGTGAAATTCAGCAGTACAAGGATGAGTAAGGATGCTTTTCCCTCTAAAATCATACATCTTTGATGACAGTTACAAAACAACATGAATTATTAATGTTTATATAAAAAGTATTTGTTAGAGGAGAAATTTATTTACGAGTGATGAAGGTGGTTATTGCAAGTGATAAATCGCAAAACTTTATTGATCAATATTTAACTGGGACAGTTCCTAATTGGCCAGGGTTTGTCCTTTTTCTGGAAAAAGTTGTTATCAATTTAGCCATTAAGTGTTTTTTGAACATCAAGTGCTTTTCGATTTCTTGTTACAGGCATGTCTAATTATTATTTATCCTTTTTATTTTAATATTTTTCTATTGTAATAAGATTTGATGTTTAATTCCTTGTTGTTCTCCAGTAACCTTTGGAGGACAACTTCTGAAGAAAAAAGAGAATTAGAGCGCTTGGAGAAACCTATCTACAATGCGATCCGTCAGGCGGCCGAAGTCCATCGACAGGTTTCTATTTTGTCTAATATGAAAGAGACTGTACCGCATTACTGTGCTTCATTTTGTCATATATACTCATTTATTTGCCACTGGAAATCTTTGGACTGAGTTTTTTTCTTCTTCTGAACTTATGATTATCAAATCCCCACATTTGGTTCTTTTTTTTGCTAGGTGCGGAAGTATATGAGGAGCATTATAAAGCCTGGAATGCTAATGATTGACCTGTGTGAAACGTTGGAAAATACTGTTAGAAAACTAATTTCAGAAAATGGTCTTCAAGCTGGCATTGCTTTCCCCACAGGATGCTCACTAAACTGGTACTAGTGCCAGTTATTGTTTATCAGCCCTTTGTTTCTGATATATATTTTTATTTTTTATGTTCTACTCCATTGCCAACAATCTTTACAAACTAGGGTTGCAGCCCATTGGACTCCAAACTCTGGAGATAAGACTGTACTACAGTATGACGATGTCATGAAGTTGGATTACGGAACCCATGTGGATGGTACGTACCAATTTTCTTTTATTTTATATTCTATGCCTGCATGTATGCATGTTCTCATTTATTGCAATTGTCAAACGCATGGCTGTGCCGTTGTATCTGATATATGGTTATGGTGACTTTTTCACCTGCAGGACGCATTGTTGACTGTGCGTTTACAGTGGCATTCAATCCCATGTTTAATCCTTTACTTGAGGCCTCGCGAGAGGCCACAAACACTGGAATAAAGGTAAATTCTCTGCAAACCTTTATAGCCTTTGTAAATAACTGTCAAAAGGAAAATTTCAAATTAATATATTATTCTATTTTTAGCACAAATCAAGATTTATTTTCTATTGAAAAAACCATCAAGAAAGAGAAAGGTGAACACAAAATTATGATGAAGGATTGCTATTATTGGTTATGGATGAGTTTTACACAGGTGTCTAATAATGAAGCAGCAGAAAGCGAGTGGGCTTCAAATCGTACTAGCAGTTAGCCAAGGCTTTTACATGTGGATTTCACACACTTCCTTTTTCCCAACCTTGGTGAAATTGAAAAATTCTCACTTTTCATCATTTTTGTATATCTGGATTCAAGTAATAATGTAATATTGAAATATCTGAAGGAAAATTTACATGCTGATCGTGTAGGTCCTTTCTGATGAGGTTGGACTAATTCAGTCTAAAGAATTCTATGCGTATGTTCAATTAGTGTTTTTGAACCCTCCAAAAAAAAATAGTGATTTTGTAATTGTCACTGTCTAGGAAGCTGGAATCGATGTGCGGCTTTGTGATATTGGTGCTGCAATCCAAGAGGTCATGGAGTCATATGAGGTTGAAATCAATGGCAAGGTTTTCCAAGGTGCTTATATATCATGTGCTTGTTTCCCTTATTTTCTCTGATAATATGTGGAATATATTGTTGGAAAGTAGTTGCAGAGAGTAAAACACAGTTTAATGATGCCCTGTTTTTCACAAAAGAGACATGCAAGTAAAATTGACACGCATGATTTTAGTTGGAAAATATTTTATATCAAGTAGAGTCAACTTATATGATTATATCATGGTCAGGTCCCCAAAGACTGGACATATGTTTTTTTATAACAAGAACATCATTTATAGGAATTCATTGGGGACGTTTCTTCTTTGTAATTCTCTTCATTTTAATCAATTGGGGCAGGATGTCTACCATTTATTTTTTAAAAAAAGGACATGGGAATTTATACATTTTTCCAGCTGAAGGATGCAAATCGGCCTCACCTTTTTAGATTATCACATGTTATAGAGGACTTTTATAGTAGACCACATGAAGAAATGCCCGAGGAATATCAGAGATGAAGTGATCAGAGATGAAATCTTGTCTTTATCTAAATGTTACATATTTAAAATTGGTTGAGTAAATTTGCTGTTGTTTAAAGATGATAGCTTTCTGTTTTTCTTAACCACCCCTCCGCCCCCCCAAAAAAAATAAAAAAATCCAATTCTGTCCCCTTTTGACTAGAGCAATTACTAAAACTTGAGGTTGGCATCATTTTATGATTAGGATTATTTGTTACACCAGGTATCTTTTTGAAGCATGCATTAAACCTTATTATTTTATTTTAGATGATATGCCTCTTTATGAGTAATGTCTTATCTTTGCAGTTAAAAGTGTTCGAAACTTGAATGGACACAGCATAGGGCCTTATCAAATCCATGCTGGAAAGTCTGTTCCAATTGTAAAGGGAGGGGAGCAGACAAAGATGGAGGAGGGTGAATTCTTTGCGATTGAGACTTTTGCATCAACAGGTGAAGAAGATATGCTTGATCATTTGATATCAATGTACATGTGCTTGATGCAGGAAAAGCTAAATGCACCATCCAAAATTTTTAACATCCGCGTCAAATGTGCAGGGAAAGGATATGTCAGAGAAGACTTGGAGTGCAGTCATTACATGAAAAACTTTGATGTTGGACACATACCGCTAAGATTACCTAGAGCTAAACAACTGCTTGCCACCATTAATAAGAACTTCTCTACATTAGCCTTCTGCAGACGCTATTTAGACCGTATTGGGGAATCAAAGTACCTAATGGCGCTAAAGAACTTGTGTGACTCTGGTATTGTTCAGGTATGTCATTTGATCTGCATTTTCTTCACTGTCTCTTGATTTCAAATTTTAATGTTAATTATGATGCCATTATAACATAACATATTTTATGAACAGCAATATCCTCCACTGTGCGACGTGAAAGGTAGCTACGTCTCGCAGTTTGAGCACACCATCTTGCTCCGGCCTACCTGCAAAGAAGTCATCTCCAGGGGTGATGATTATTGAGTCTTGTCCTGGTTAATTTATCTGCCTGTAATACTTTTCTTGGTTCTTGGTTATATGAACACCAGGATTGCATGTTAATAATGTCCTTTTGACAAAACCTCATACACTATATTTTAAACATAAAAACTTGCATTCCTTGGTGGCTGCTCCTGTTGGTTTTTTTTTATTATTATTTTTTTCAATTTGAACAATATATATTATTATAAAAAGTAAAATATACGTTAAGATAGATTTTATTTGTTTTAAAAAAAGAAGTTAATATTTATATATTGTGATAGTGAAATATACATTCTCATAATGCGGTGTATATTGCATTGTCACATTGTATAGGTGGTTGAACTGTAGACGGGATTGTAAAATAGAGCATAGGCTTGGTAGTGGAAACTTCTTTCACTGTGAAGACCCGAGAGCAAACCATCTTGTAGCCGTCTCATCAACAACCCTGGTTGTTGTCTTTGTTCAACAAGAAAATGATGTATATACATTGTGAGAAAAAAATTATATTTTTTTTTATAGGTGATATAGTATATATTTTATTTTTTATGTAATAATTTATATATCTCATTATATAATATATATTAAAAAAATAAAATGTATGAGGATTGTAAGCGGATTTGTAAAAGACGATGTTTTTAACGTTAGAAAATATCGTGTTCGTTCTTTTTTATAGCTCTATTTTGTTGTTCATATATATTTTATTTTTTAAAAAATACATATGTATACGATGGCAGAAGGAAAATGTTAGATGATCATTTTTGTAGTTATTTTTGTAGTTCAAACATAAACAAGTTTTAATTTCTATTATATTTTTTGATGATATATCTTTGTCTAATCAAATATATACTTTCATAAAAAAATAAAATATATATGATCCAATAAACCAAATGTGTACTTTCTTGTAATTGAGTATATATATGGGGTATTAAAGATTTCACATATCGTTTAAGACTGTAAAAATATGGAGTATATATGTTTCAAAATATACTTCTTTACTAATTTATCGTGATGTTCCTTGCTAAAATGGAATGTGTGGTCACCAATTTTAAGGCCTAATGTGAAATTAATCCCTAGAGAATATCTCATTCACATGTGAAAGTTATTTATGTACGTGGTGATATCTGACAACCAAATCTTGTACTCACAGATTCCCTTAATAAATTGCAGTATGGTGAAACCAATAAATTAAAAATAATTTGCAGTATTGGATAGGAAAAAAAAAAAGAAGGAAATGTGTGGCCTTGAAAGTAAAAAAGCATACTAAAAGTAAAAAAAAGTAATAAAAGTGAGTGGCCTTGAAAGGATGGAATTGGAAGATCAAATCAGTTTCTTCAACCATCAGTTTGGATAACATAATAAATATAAAAATAATAATATAAATAGATAGAGTGAATAAAAAATAACCTGATATTATTAATATATTAGAATAGAGATGAATAAGATGTTATTTGTATCCAAATCCCTCATATAATTAGATTATTATTCCACTCAATATATATCATTGATGTAAAAGGCTCATTTTAAATTAATGTTTTTATATTATTTAAATCATTATTATCATTATATTAATTTTTATCCACGACTTATTATTTTCATACCAAACAATCTCTTGATAGGATTGTAGAGGTATTCCCTCTTTAATGATAAGACTTGGATTTGAATCTTACCGCCTGTCAACAGGGAAAGATTTGACTATAGAAAAAAAAAAACTTATTATTTTCATCATTATTTTCCTAATAAAACAATATGACTTATTTTATTGATATAATTATCAATCTCAAATAATCTGATTCCGAGGGATAAACATTTCAGTCAATGAAATGAAATTGTTTTTGTCATTATTTACAAATAATCAACTCAACTTTGATTAAATTTAATTTATTTGGTTGTCTTTTAATTTTTTGGTAAGATGACCTCTCACTACAGTTTAAATCAGTGTCTAAATGAGATATCAAAATGGATGATTGGATTATCAATTCATTTGATAATCTATAATCCTTTATGTATGTTCAATATCAATCATAAATCAGATATTAGAGTGGACACAATCATGACTATCACTATGAACGACCTAACATCCATTAACATTTGATGGTTCAATGAACCAAGTTTTGATTAAGTTGATAAACATCTTCTACTTTCTTGAAAAAGGTCAGAAAATCAAATTCTGAATAATACTATTTACAAAAAACATTTGATGGTTCAAACTCAAATGAGGTGTTAAAATGCAAATGACTCAATCAGTTGTTAATACGAACAATTTTGTCATTATTGACCTTCTCATCCTCTTTACAATGTACTACAAATACACTAGAAAAAAAAAACTGTATGATTATTTGTACAAAAAAAATGAAAAAAACATATTCAGCCTTGGTTGTAGACTCACTCACAGCTTGTAGATTTTTTTCGGTATATATATATTTATTAAAGATATTTTTATAAAAATAAAAAAATATAATAAATTGAATACATTATTTTATATTTTTATAAATTACACAACTCTATACGAAAAAGATAATATTTTTTCACTTCCTATTAACACGCCAACGTTATTATTTTTTTCTAAAAAAAACATAACGTTATTTTGCAGGTCAAAATACGCACTTCAATCGACCACCCGAGAACCGTCGATTTCTCATCGTGATTCGCTACACATGTAATACATTTTTTATTCTTTTGTTCCATTACATCGTCGTCGTCATCCTTTCCTCTCTCTCTATTTGGTTGCCATCCCATCTTTTTTTCAAAGCACAAATAATCCCAAAATCTGAAAAACCTAATTTTTGATTTTTGACCGACGAATTCCTGATTTACGTTTGTTATCCGTTCAGTTTCATCTGAATCCGTCTCTCACTTTCCCTTTTTTTGTTGTTTGAACTTTGAATCCAACGAAACCCTGTATTAGGTCTTGATTTTTTTCAATCGTTCAAAATCAGTCGACATTTCGATAACCGCACAGTCTCTATTTTTCTTTGATCCACCCAGAAATCACGAAGTCTTTCTAGGGTTTACCTTATCTCCTTCCATTCTCTCCATTTGATGAGGAAATGTGGGTTCGTCCGATACTAGGGTTGGGGTTTCTCGATCGCCGATCGTGAATCCTGTATTCTGTGAAGCTTTTCCTCTTCTCTTTGTAGAATCTGATCGTGGTTTCTGGAGGGGTCGGTGGCTGTTTATAGATGGAAGGGATCCGACCGAACGGGCTTTTGTCGGACTCCGGGAGCGTGACAAGGGAGCTCGACGTGGTGCGATGGGCCGCGGCGGAGGGGAGGACGGCGGAGCTGATCGCCCGTATCCAGCCCAATGAGTTCTCCAACGAACGGAGGGATGCCGTGTCGAATTACGTCCAGCGTCTCATCTCCCAGTGCTTCTCTTGCCAGGTGAGGATCTTGAACTCCTCTTTGGGCTTATATACGTTATGTTTTATTTTGATCGGCCTAGTGTATCTGTGCCTACTGAAGATCATGAGATCGCTTACTGGATTGCAGCCCATCTAGTGAAAAGTAGAGTAAAATCAACCCTGTCATAGTGAGAATTACCTAGAGTGGGCTCCCTGAACAAGTGCATGGGGACCCAAATAGTCAAAAATCATAACTTTTATTCATTGATAACATCTGGGAGTTTTTTGGGATAGTGGGTAGGGCTGTGACACCGTAACCTGTTTTGGTGACCAGAGAAAAGAGCTTCTGGTATTGGCTTACAAGACGCTGATCTTTGATTTGGATCCGATGTATAGATTTTTTTTGTTGAATATGGTAGTATGTATAGATTGAATCTCTTAAGAGGGTTCTCTAGATTCTTGCTAGAGATAAAACCAGGAAGAAAGGAAAATCAGGCAACCACTATGTCTCGGGGGATATTTTCCTAGCCATGACAATTAGCTAACAAATTTGCTTCTGTTTTGACATGGAAAATAAACATTTCCTATCATATTCCTTTTTCATCATCTTTGATATGTGGGTAATATATTTGTGTGTGTGTGTGTGTGTGTTATGGAAGAGACAGGTAATGAATCCTACAAACCTTGGTGTTGTGTCACAGAGAATCTATTTTCTTAAATATTTTATAGTGAAAATGTGCTACGAAACGGATGCAGAATCTTCATTATTTGCACTTTATTTTTTTCCGCCTTAATCATGTGTTTGTTGAAATCTTGGTTCCTGCCGCAGATCTCATCGTAATTTTTTGCTGAATTAATTATATATATGTTCATGGTTACAGGTGTTTACATTTGGTTCTGTACCTCTGCAGACCTACTTACCTGATGGAGACATTGACTTGACAGTTTTGAGTGAGAATCAAACTTTGAAGGATACATGGGCCACCATGCTCCGTGATTTGCTAGAGCGAGAAGAAAAGAGTCAGACTGCTGAATTTCGTGTTAAAGAAGTTCAGTACATTCAGGCAGAAGTAAGTTATTAATGCATGTAACCTCCTTTTATTAATCTACTACTTGGATTGCTGTATGCTTCATTATGTTAAGAGTCATTTTTTATTTCAATAGACATTTTTCACTTGGTAAATTTGGCTGCCATTTTTTTACTGGCTTTTAAGAAAACAATATTGATTAGTGTTTTTATAGGGCCTTTTTGATGGGGCTAAATGTTTGAGGTTCAATGTATACAGTGGTATAGCTTTGCAACTACTGCCATCATTCATTGTTCGTTTGTTACCATTTCAAGGCCATTAGGATTGTGGTTAGAAGGTGTTTGAATAGCATCAAATATCAAATGCTACGTATACTTGGGTTTTCATGTTTGTGGATCCACTTTTATATAGTGATCTCACATTTAAATGTTAGAGGATTATAACCCATTAGAATGAGCATGTAGTTAATAGTGCCATCGTTTTCTTTCCTATTTTCTGTTTGAATTTTGTCCTACACATGCATAAAATTTCAGGGTTCTCAATTTTTTTTCATCTTGTTCAAGGATATTTCAAAATGCAGTCCCATCCTCGATATTCATCTCTTTTGATGAAATTATTTACAGGTGAAGATAATAAAGTGTCTTGTAGAGAACATTGTGGTGGATATATCTTTTAATCAGATTGGCGGACTCTGTACACTTTTTTTCCTGGATTTGGTGAGCTGCATAACATAACATTCGCTTTCTGATCTAACTCGAACTACATCCCTCTGACTACTTATCTACTGGTGATGTACTAATCTTGGATGATTTTTTTTGTCTGCAGGTAAATGCTCTAATAGGTAAAAATCATTTGTTCAAACGCAGCATCATATTGATCAAAGCTTGGTGTTACTATGAGAGCCGCACTTTGGGTGCTCATCATGGCCTCATCTCTACTTATGCCCTAGAGATCTTGGTACTCTACATATTTCATGTATTCAATAATTCCTTTGCTGGACCCCTTGAGGTAAATAGTAGTTGTTTAACAAATTTTCTGTAGTTGTCTTTCTAGGGTACATGATCCATTTATTTGAAATGCTCCATGATTATGCCTTTTCAGGTCCTATATCGCTTTTTGGAATTTTTTAGTAACTTTGATTGGGACAACTTTTGTGTTAGTCTTTGGGGTCCAGTGCCTATAAGCACACTTCCACAGATTGCAGGTAATAGAGCTGACATATTTGCTTTCTTTTGTGTAAAGCATGTATCTCCTCTCTCACACACACACTTTCTTTTTTACTCATGCATTCTAAGGTTCTATTTTTTTTTACTTGAAATATTTTACAAATGTACAGTAGAACTTCCATGGAAGGATAGCGGAAGACTATTGCTTGGTCAACAATTTCTTGATGCTTGTAATTCAGTATTTTCTGTTTTCCCTGGTGCACGAGAACAACATGGCCCTCCATTTGCTCCAAAGCATTTTAATATTATTGATCCATTACGTATGAATAACAACCTCGGTCGCAGTGTAAGTAAAGGTATCGTGATCCTCACAGTTCAGTTGTTTGTTTTTTTCTTAGAAATCATATATTTCATTCATGCGCATGCATTTTCTTTTTTGATGTTCAAGGCTTTCAGATTTGTGATATGATTGTTTCACCCTAAAATTTTATTTAGCTTTTTTTTATATTGTTTATGTTGTAAATATGATATATCTGGATGGCTGTCTATTTGCAGTTTATGTAGTTGTGATCGAGCTGTTTTCTTGGCAATTATTGTAGTTTGGCTGATGGGTGTATGGTTGTAGAATCTGAGTATATCCCCCGTATTGTTTGTCTACAACCGATAAGAGTTTTAAAATCTATTGCTGAAATGTTTACATTTTCTTAATATTTTTTGAGTTGACTTTGTCCATTCTATCTTTCTTTGTGCCGAACATTTCATTTTGATCCGGAAGTATAATTTTAATCAAGAAATGAAATTTATTACATCTTTCTCCATTACTAATTTTGAGCATGATTAAAGTTTGTTTTTATCGCATTAATCATCACAAATGTATTTTGGTCAGGTAACTTCTTTAGGATACGCAGTGCCTTCGCATTTGGGGCTAAAATGTTAACCAGCTTATTTGAATGTCCAATGGAAGATATAGTTGCTGAAGTCAACCAGTTTTTTATGAACACACTAGATAGGCATGGGAGTGGCATTCGTCCCGATGCTCCTAGTCTTGATCTGCAGCAACTGCAATCTTTAGACATTGTATCCATTGAAAGCATCGAGGAAATGAAGAGTTGTATGAGCAATGGGAAGAAAAGCATGAAACTTGGATCATCCTCTGGACATGATAATCTGGCTGAAGGGACCAATGAATTTTATGTTGCCTCCTCTCAGCCCCATCTCTCTGAGAACTTGTCTAGGACGACTAAGTCATCTATGGTTTCTCATGCTCAAGGGAGAAATAGTTATGGAAAGCAAAGAAGCACTGGAACATTAAATGAAATTGGAAGAACATACAGCTCCGGTGATAGTGAACATGCTGCAAGAGGCCATAAAATCTCTAGGCCAGAATACTCTGTAAATACAAGTGAAGGGCAAGAAAGGTACAAGCTTGGAAAGAAACAATTCAGTTCTGATTTTGTTGATGCACCTACTGGAAATTTGACACAAGAAAGAAGAAAGAGGGTTTCAGGAATGGGTGGAAACCAGTTTGCATCTGCAAAGACAGACAATGGTAGCAGGATGAGGAACCTGGATTCTGGTGTTTTAGGCAGCCAACTTGCTGGATCTTCAGATGATCATCAACCATCTGTTTGGCAGAGTTCGTCTCGCCAAAGGTCTGATGCCAATACAATACAACATAGTACTTCAAATAACTATGGTAATGATGCCGGTTTTGCCAGATCTAGGGAAGAGCTCACTTCAGAATCTGAGACAATGTATATGATGGCCCCTCCTAATGTTAATAATTTTAATGGTCAGGCTCAGATGCCGATGCATATGCCTTCTCAAATTCCTCTTTCCTTAACACCATCAATTGTTACTCCGGCTGCTTTTCCAAATCCGGCCAGAATGGTTCCTGGAAACATTTCCGTACCTGAGCCCTTCTGGGGAGCTGATATGCAGTTTTCTCAAGGTTCCATATCTTCCCAATCGCATAGCCATCCGCACCATTTTTCTCCACATTCTGATGGAATTACTGATCCAGGCAAAGAGGATTTGGGTTTTACAGAAATGGATCAGGAGAATGGAAATCATGGTTTCTGGCATGAGAAGGATACTGCTTCTATTGGAGGGCATAATCTTAAAAATGGAAACCTTCAGATGGTCCAATCGGAGGGCAATCAACAGTCAACTCAAGATGGAGTTAGCTACGTTTCTTGGGCACAACGAAGTACTTCCAGTGTTTCTTCTAGAAGAAATCAGGATAAGTCCACGAGACAGAGTAGCAGATCAGTGAGGAAGGACTACAGTGATGCTCTGCAGTATCAAAATGGCAGGGAAATTGAAAATAATTTTACAGAAAGGAATTCTAATAGGAGAACTTCTTCTGCATCTCATGTGTCATCTGGAAGCAAACCCACTTCTGAAAGTTCTTATGATGGATCTTCTAGGAAGTCGAGTAGGTCAGCAAGAGATAAGCAGGGAAGAAGAGTCGATTCTCCAGTTGCATTGACCACTGTGCATGGGAAAGCAAAGAGTGACTCACAGTATGATGCTTCGTCATCTGACAACTTGTCTGCTGAGGCAGATGATGATGATAACAGAAACTGGATTTCGCTGATGACTATGGGTACTGAACTGGATGATCAAAACCATGGACCTTTATCTTTGGTCTCCTCTAATGCACGAACAGGTCATGTTTCGGAATCTGATTCAGCACACACAAATGAATCAGATTCAGGTAACCCCCTCCCTCCCATGCTTGTTGGCTCTGGTTCACAGCAGAGGTCAATCAATAATCCTGGACTGCATTTCACTTTTGTTCCCACTGGTCCTCCTGTCCCATTCTTAATGTTTCCAGTGTTTAAGCCTCAGTCAGGTGCTGGAAATTCTGATGGATCAGCCAATTGTCTCGCTAACAATGATGGACTCAAGCAAGGCAGAATGCACAAGTCTGATGAAAACTTTGAGTTGGCTGAGAGCCTTGATCAGTCAGCAGATGTTGCTTCTCCTGACAATCCAGAAGAACAAAAATATGATATTCTCAACAGTGATTTTACCAGCCACTTGCAAAATCTGAATTCCGAGCAATTCAGTCAGAGCACTAGGAATCAGGGGCCTCTCGTTTATACTCCCCCTATTATGATGCCGCCGGTTTATTTGCAAGGTAATGTTTTGTGGAATGGTACTGGGCGACCATTTCCAGTTGATGGGAAGTTCCCTGGCCAGCTCATGAATTATGGGCCTCAATTTGTTCCCATCACTTCCATTCAGCCAGCTCCAAATAGGCTCTCTGGTGTCTACCAGCATCAAAGAAATGACGTTCGTAGGTACCATGGAGGCACTGGCACCTTTCTTCCGAACCCTGTAAGGAATCTATATTAGGAGCTCTTGTTATTTTGCTCGACTGCTTTTTCTTCTGTGAGGAATTATGGATAATGCTTTTCTATCTTTCTTTTCCTTTGTATTTTTATATATGAGATTCTGTCCAGAACCTTAACCTTTGATTTTCACAAAAAGATGCTTATATGTTCTTCATTTGAATCATGAGCATCAGTACTTTCCTTTTGTTTTTCAGGAAATGCTGATATTGTATTATGAATGGTTTTTTATCAATTTTTTTAAGCTCTTAACACCAACAGCGTGAAAATTAACATAAAGAGATCCGTACTGACCTGTTCTACCATGGGTGCTCATCCAAAATCATTATATGAGAACAGGTGTTGGATCACTTATATATTTTCAATGTCGCTAGATATCTCTTTTAGGTTTTTTTCCCCTTCTTCCAGTTTTGACATGGATTAGTCCATCTGTCCTTTGCATCCTTGGGTTTTATTGCACATGGCTGAAGTATTTCAAACATTGTTCTGTAAATATCTCACTTGTTGATTGAAACCTACTCGTAAACCTCCTCAGAACATTCATTTTCTGATTTTTTCCTTCTATTTAGCAATTCATTATTTAATTCTTTCCACACATCACACTGTACTCAGTGTTCTGATTTACAAAAGCATGTTTTGTTGTTGTTGCCATCTGCATTTTTCCTCACATGTATTCATATTCAACTATATACACAGAAGTATAAAAGAACATATTTTGGGCTGATGTGTGTATCGTTGAATATTCATGTTGAACTTGAGGGACACTGAAGCTTTCATGAAGTACAGACAATGCTCATGTCAAAACATGGTTCTTGTATCTTCCATCCGCAGTATATTTTCATTTTTTTTTTTTTGGCATGACACAGGTATATGATGTCATGCTTCTCTTTTTAAAAGATTGATTTTTCTCGTCTAGTTTTTTCTTTATTTAGTTCAAAATTTACCAAGTTCTCAAGAATATGCTTACTTGCACTTGGTGGGTGATTCTAAGGATTGTCTTCTGTTCTCTTGAAGGTAAGAATAATATTTTTGAGTGTGCCCGTGACAGGGATACTATCGAGTTACTACCCTTTCTTTTTTTCCCCCATTCACCTTCCAGTTGAGCCTTTCTATTTTTGCTAGGACAACATGAGGTCCTGTTTAAGCTACATCAGAGAAACCATATCTTATCTGTGTTTCTAGAAAAAAAAGAATCCATGTTTATTGTAAGTAGAAAAGGTTGTAGTATGCATTTTCTTTAGTTTGTCATCACTTTTTTTAAAAAAAGATGGCTGTTTTAATGGACTTAATTTGATTGTAGATTGCAACCTTTTAGTGATTATATGTGATGTGAACTTGGGAGTTGCGTAGCTATTTTATGTGGGTGCCAGTGATTTAACTGACTTCAGGATTTCAATTTGGAATTTTGTGGTGCCTTTAAAAACTTGATTGAGTTATAATTTATAAGGATGTTTCTGGTAATATTAGATTATTTTTTTCTTATTCTTTGGATTGGTGCTTTGTTCAGTATTTGAAAGATCTGTTATGGAAGTTGATGTTTTCACTACCTGTGTAAATATCTGATTATTGTCAACTTCCAGAAAGCATCTTTTAGAGATCGACAATCGTCAAGTACAAGAAACTACAGAGGGAATCACGATTACGATCGTACAAAGCGTGCTGATGGAGAAGGGAGCTGGATCAAGTCGAAATCATCGGCCTCCAGTTTTAGCAATGGGCGAACCCAAGCTGGGAAGCCTTACACGAGGCCTGAGTAACTATCCGCAATGGAATCGTGTGAGCTGACAGGCAAAGTGAGTTGGATATGCGCGAGTCTGTTGCCTCACACCTTGAATTGGGTTTCCTTCCATTCTCTTCTGCATGATTCTATTCTTCTAGCAAATTCACATGGCATTGCATTCATTGCACTCGAGATGTTGTGGGGTTCCGTGATTCTTTGATCAGTGTCGGAACTGGTTGTTGTGATCGGCTACAGCAGGTTGTGCTCTGGTGGGTGTGCATGCAGAAGATCCACATCCACAGCTTTATTATGGCGGATATCCTTCTGGGGATGCCTTGGCAAACACAACATATCTGCCACGTTCTCCATTGATGCAACCTTCTTCAGCCAACTCCAGAGGTAGTGAAAATGCTGCTTCACAATCTAGGTTTTCATTATAAAACACAGTAATGTTGAATGGGATTCTAAACCTGCTGTTAGTTATTACATAAACTATATTCTAAAAAACCTCTACAGTAATTTCAAATGCTCATACATGTTAACATGAACAATCACGAAACTATTTTCCACAAATGGTTTTTGAAGAAAATGTTCTGTGCTTTCGTACCAAATCAAATTTTCATGGGTTAATATAAAATGATCAATTGTTTGCTCAAACTTTTGGAGAAACATGATGATGGGGGGTCGGTCTCTTGGCTGATTTGGAAACTGCGATCCCGTGTGGCAGTTAAAACACATCTACTTTGGATAGTTCAGACATATCATATTCTTCATTCTTGTTCTCATTTATTAACGTCTTTTCCATATTAGACAAGCATAGGAGAACTTGTGTTTTGTGTGTGCTTTGATTAAATTTTCTCATCAGACATCTAATGCATTGTTTCATCTAAACATTTCAGTTTTGTTTGAATTTTTTTTTCCAGGTGTTATACTCAATGGAAACTATCGTCTGAAAGAATGGGGATATCAGAATATGTGTAGGAGAATGGAATTAAAGATGCTCTCCATGGTCTGCGTCTCCCTCTCCTCTCTCAAAGGATCCAAAGCTTATGTTTTGCTCAGAAAATTAGACATCACCCACTGATATAAAAGTTGAAACTTTTCACCTATGCTTTGCATGGGCTGTTCTTTACGTCCTAAAATAAGGGATTTTGTAACAGTGACAGAGACCGTGGATCTCTAATCTAATTAGAATTGTATGTAATCTGTGTTTCTTTTTGGTAGTGTGATATTTTGTTCCAAAAAATCAAAATCAACCCACATATTGGTGGTTCTTTTGCTATGGGCTCGTTTGGATATGTGGTGGAGTGGCTTCTACGTTGGCGATAGAGGTGTAAAATGGGCCGTGTCAGCACGGCACTTTAAAAAACAGGCATGGCACGGCACGTTAAGGTATATGGGTAGTGCTTAGTCAGTCTTGTGACATGTGAGTCGTTTTTGTTTAATATGTTTAATAAGTGTTCCGTCTCATTGTTTTATCAAGCATATATAATATTTTTGTGTATATATGTATATGTAATACATTTATATAATTTTTGTGTTTATAATATTAAGAAAAGTAAAGTTTAGAATTAAAAAATTAAAAAATAATGGGCTGACCTGCGAGGCCCATGGGGTGACCCGTTGGCCTGGTGGGTCAGGACACGGCTCGCTAGCCCATTAACCCGCTTTACACCTCTAGTTAGGGAATGCGGTCTGATGCTATTATGGATTCAAATAAAATTAGTTTTATGAGGCTGGTGGTAACTGTACACGACTTATTTTTTTGTGTTTAAAAACATATGGAAACACCGCTTGCTTACAACCGTGGGGTCACTTGATTCGTCTCACTTAAGTAATTTTGTTATATTTTATAGCTCACCCAATTTTTTCATCTCCCTTCTCAAATATTGCTATCCTAAACCCTCCAAAAATTACTTTCACTTTCATTTTTTTAATTTTCTCTATGAGATAAAAGATTTTATTTATTAAGATAATGGTTTTTTCTTTGAAAGTGGGAATGATTTCTGTATTTATTAATCATAGAACTTTGGACAAGAAAATAGCCTTAAAAAAACATTGATAATTTTATTATTTTTTGTTTGTTTTCATAATATTTCTAACAAACCTAAACAATCATAAACTATTCCAAAAGATCAGACGACTAGCACAATCAATCTAAAAACCATTATTGATTGACTATCTTATTATGTTGTTGCTACCAAATACTACTCTTTTGAGTTTTGAATCTTTCAAATCATTCCTGCAATAGATCCAGACCGATTTTTTTTTATGCTTCAATAAATAATAATAAAAAAAGCATTCTCTTCATAAAGATTTTTTTTCCTATTCATCTTTGTTTTTTCCTTTCCATTCACTAATTTTTTTTTTAATCTAATCTTATTGATAGAGTGAATTCTATATGTGATGAAGAAGATGATCTTAACCGTTCATTTTTTTGTTTAGTCGTAACAATAATTAAAATAATATATATCCCACGGCCTTTGCTTTTCTTGATGAAATCAGAGCAGATCACAACCGTTCAATAATTCCATAACATCCAACGGACCAATTTATGTTTGGGGTTTTCATAGAGAGAGAGGGAGAGACAAAGTAGGGTTTAGGGTTTATATATAAACCTAACTTTGAATTCATTCGAACTCGCTCTTGATATTCAGAAGAAAGTAAACCAACAACCCTAACCCAGAGAGAGCGATAAACCCTAATGAGAAATTCAGAGAGAAACGGTAGATGACAGCCTCCCCTCTCTCTCTATGTAAATTATGAACGTTATTCGCTTCTGATTTGTTCTTTATTTTTCTTGCGCGCGTGTTTTTTAGGGACCTTCAAAAGGGGACCGAAGAGGTCTTTGAAGACACCGGCGAAGTCCAACTTCAGCTTAAAGCGTTGTAGGAAGGATCGCCAAGTCGAAGATGTTCCCGCGTCGCCGTCTCCGAGTACCTCTGGTACGTGAAAAGATCATTCACTATCTAAAATGCCTTTTTTTTTTTTGGATTTCGTGTTTGATTAGATCTTTTTTTCATCTGGTTTTTTGAATCATTGGTTCTTATGGAAAAATCTATTTTTTTTAGATCTTTAAGATGAAAAAGAACAGACTTTGATCAGCCATAGCTAGGGACATTGGGCTCTTTGTTTCAGTCTCTTTGAATTTGTGGAAATCATCGTGTTTTATTATATTTTTTAACCGTTTTCGGACTCCCACTTTTACGACTAATTAATGTTGAAGGAAGAGCTGTTTGTGTTATTAATTTTGGTATGTTCACGTTCAATACAGGGCATTCATCAGAGGGACATTCTGATGAGGAGGTTGTTCACAGGGAACCCTCGACGTATGACAGCTTGTTAAGTGCACTTGGCTCTGCAAATGAATCCCTTGCTCGCGTGTTTAAGAAGAGGCAAGCCTTTTGTTGTGTTGTACCTGTCATTTTAACAAAAAAGTTTGTGGAAGTGTTGATAAGTTGAGTTGACTATATTTTTTATTGCATATTTTTTTTAATATTTTTGAGGAAAGGATAAGAGCAATCTTATCATGTAAGATGCCCATATTTTTTTATTGTTGTGAATAGAAATTTTATAGAGTATATGGATCGAGGAGGATGGGTGTTAGAATAGAGTGCAAATATATTTTTAGCCATAATTGTCATGGGATGGGATGGGTAAACTCATATTTTTTTGTTAATTTTGTTTTTTGTTGTATTATTTTTGGAGAGGGGCATTTGATCATTAAGTAATGATATAATGATTTGTCTTTTCTCAAAAAATAATAAAAAAAAAATTTCAGGAGTGCCAATCATCTAGATACTAGTTTAAGCAGTGTTTACAGAACTGGAATGCTTGAAATGAAATTAGGTTCTAACTATTTTAAGTTGGGTGTTCACTACTCCTCAATTTCACAATATAGGGGATTTATAAATAACTCTTTTATACTTAGCTTTCTTTCAGAATATGTGTTCTTTCCGTGCTAGCCAAACACTTTAACATAGAACATGAGAAATGACCCCAATTTTTTTTTTAATCCCCTTTCTTGACCTCTCTTCGGTAAAAGACCCACATTTCGGGTTTCGTCATCATTTGCGAAAACACATTACCCAAGTGCCATGCCAGCCATTGACCAAACATTAGTGCTATATGGATTAAGGACAACCAAAGAAGAGATGATCACAGGTCTCCTTGTCAATCTCGCATAGTTTGCAAATAAATTGCCATCATTTGTCCATTCTATGCGATTTACCTTTGTGATGAAATTTTCAAGGGAAAGCAGTTCAACGACGAAGAATGTGCCCATAATTGATGTGCAAACCAAGCGGTGGGGATCTTTCTTGATGAAGCCTGTTTAGTCTTCTATGGAAAGGCTTCACGGAGAAGCCATTTAGTGGGAAGGTCTTCCAATTTACCATATCGTCACATACTTTGCCTTCTTATATCATGCTTTTTGCTGACGATGCTCAAATTTTTCACATGGCTTCAACTTCTCTAATATTTTAATGAAGGAAAGTCTATGCTGTTAGTGCTAATCATGTTGATAATACTTGTAGTGTTCTCTGGGAAATGTGAGATCATTATATTATATTATATTATATTTTAGTTTATTTTATTTTATTTTATGAAAGAAGGATTGGAACATTTAATGAACGAAGTCACTCGAACAAAAGGATATCTTATATCTTTGTGCGCATGGCATATTTTTTTTCTTCACAGACAAAAAGAGCAACAAGGTAGAAGTGATTCTGAAGATGACATTGAAGATGGGTCTGTCAGTTCAATTGATGATGAGGAAGAAAATAGTGAGGAAGGTGATGCAGTTCTTTCAAAGTCTCTTATATCTTATTTTGCAGTGTTGCTTCCTGTTGTTGTCTTTTGATATTTTTTTTATAGAGGAAAATATCTGTGCTCTATTAAAATGGATGGGGAATGGAAAATTTTGATGTGTATCAATGATATTGGCATCGTTGATTTTCTAGTTATCCACATAATGAAGTGTACATTTATATTGGAAACATTAACCACTTAAAACCTATTTGTTTTTGTATGAGCTTTCATTAAACAAATCGAATAAAATTTGGCTCAGAATATGCAATAGTATTTTTATAATTGGGGGAGTAAGCAGAGGCATTCTATATTTATGATTCTTTCTCTTTGACAATTCTTATTCAATCCATCAATTTCCTTTATCAGAGAAGACTTTTGTATGATATTATCATCAATTTAGGCATGCCAATTACCAAAGATATAACTCTATCCACCCCGAGTTCATATCCAAAGATTCAAAATTAGCCGATATCTAATATTTGGATTGCTTTAGGAGCTGATGCACATATTAAGGTTTTTTGCTCTTTAAAATATTCAATAATGATATGTATCATAATATAGTATAGGTATTTTACTATATTTTATTTAAATTTACTGTCTTGATTTTTGTCCCTGATTTCTCCAATAGTGCAATCCCTTATCCTTGAATTGTTGTCTCCTTGTTTTGTTTCAATCACAAATGTAATCTCAAGGAGGTGAAAAGTTCTAATGCTCATATCTAGATTTATCAACTTTTTGAAAAATATCCTTACACACTCCAAATTTGAAAAGATCCGAGAGATTTAGCATCCATTCGATTGACTTACCTATGTCAAGGGTATGATAAAATATTGTAAGTCCTAATTGTATCTATACTGGGAAACCGAATATCAATATATTTAATCAAATTCTAAGGTACAAGAGAGAATCCATTTCTGCGTTACGGTTTATGAAATCAAGCCTTTTTTTTTTTTTTTCTAATGTATACTTTATCTGTATCCTTATCTTTCTGGTGTGCAATTTTATCTTAACCCGAGTTTTTCCTATTTACATTTGCATCATTTGTTTTCAGAAGTTGAAGGTCAGACTAAACCTGGAGACATTATGAGAAAGGATGACCAACGAATGGTCAGTAGTGATGACTCTGTGCATGACGATGAAGAAGGTGAAGCTTACTTTGGGAGTGAAACATCGGATGAGGATGATATATCTGATTTGGAAAATGACCATCAGAAAAATAATGTTGAACAAGAAAAAATGAGGTTTTTTAATTTTTTTTTGGATATTTTTCTGCTATTTTGATGGATTCTTTGTCTTGCTACATAGGCTTCATTTGCCTAGAAATTAATAATCTTTGTTGATGCAGCTCTTTCCATGTTCACCTGGGCCACACATTGAGTCAAAAGGCGGTTGAGGAATTGATAAAAAATAAGCGGAGGTTTAAATGTGCAATGCCTGCAGTTGGCATGCCAAAGTCCAATTGGGTAGGAACGGGAGAGTGCATAGTAAAGGTAAAACTATTAAGAGTAGTTCTCCTCTCTCCGCTACCCCAAATAAAGATTTAGCTTTTCAGATGTTATCATATCCTTATTATTCATTAACAAATACTATCATTATTTGTATTGTCTCAATTTGGAGCTGCTTCTACTTTAGAGGAACATGCAAATGATTCTTTTATATTCTGTTTTTTTTATAATACACATGATCCATCCGAGATTCAGATATATAACTTCTTAATATTAGTATGTAAGGCTACTGAACAATTGAACACTGGCTGTCATAGTTACTCAGTACATGTTTTTCTATTGTGAATGTGCTCCTTTTGCTTTCTTCTCTCCCCCCCCCCCCCCCCCTAAAGGTCTTACTAGTATTTTCAAATCATCAACACTTTATTAGCTCTTTGGAACATTGCATAGCATTAAAATCTTGAGAGCATGGAGATGCTTAGGAATAGCTGAATAGGAAAGTATATGGCCCACATTATAGATCAACCACAGAATCCCAATATTTTTATGCATTTGTAGGACCGTGGTGAGTCTCATCAATCAATGACCGTATAATTTTTCTTAATGTCCATCATTCAATTAATGATTCTCACTTTCTCAAGCAACATATACACCAATTTGGCAATGTATATCCAAACTCATGCTATTTTTGAACTTCCATTACATTCTCAATGTCTGAATTATTGATATATTCTGCATGCTTTCATTTGTGGAAGTTGGGGATGTAACTGTTTTGTTTATATTAAATCTTGTTTAAAGTTGGATCAGTTAAAAATATGTTGTGTATTTCTAGGAAGTTTCCAGTAGTTCGGATTATGGGCTTAAGCAAAAATTACACAAGCATTGGCTAGATTCCTACAATAAGTCTGGTAGAAGTGATTTCCATTCTTCAAAGGAGAGACTTTTCTTTTCGTTATGTAAGTATTCTTTTCTGCTACTATTCATGAATGCTGGTTCAAATTATGATAGCCTTTTCCATTGTCCATTCACATTTTAAAGGATTTTATATATATTACTTAAAGTGCTATTGAAACTATCAAATTATCGATTAAATTCAAATACTATCATTTTTTTCTTATTTAATTGATTTGGTTTTCTTTCTTCTTTCTCATTCATTTATATGTTTCATTTTTTCTCATTAGGTGAAATGAATAGTCCTTGTTATGATTTGTATTGCCAATTGTAGGTGATAGCTATCAGGATATAATGCATGGCAATAAGAAGCCCTTTTATCTCAGAAGCCATGGAGAGGATGCAAGCATCATGGATGCATATATCATGCATGCTGTATTGTCATAACTTTCTTTTGGTTTTCTGCATGCCTTCATTGCTGCTGTTTATCAAAGGATGTTTTCTTTATTGCCTGATTTGCAGCTAATTCTCTTTATATAGTTAAATCATGTTCTTCGAAGTAGAGATCTTATAGCTAAGAATGATGCAAAGCTTTCCAAGCATCGCGAAAGTAAACAAGATGATATTCTTTCTGGTGATGGGTTTCTTGATCATGGGTTTACACGTCCTAAGGTAAAACTGGTTTTTTTTTATGGTGGATTTGCAAATACTTAAATTAAGTTACACACTTCAGCATATGACTTCTGAACAAAAGAAGAGATGTATTCTCAAATTTAACCTTGCAAAATATTTTTTTTCCTTCAGTGCTAGGAGCATTGTTGTTTTTCATAAAGGGCTTTTGTTGCACTCATTGGTCACTTCTGCAGAACATCCATTAGCTTTCAATTATTCATCATTTGCATTCTACTGATTCTGGTTTTTCATCGAGGTTATTGCTCCTTGTTTTAAAAATGCATAAATATCAGTTCCTTGTGATATGGTTTCTTTTTGACATTCAACATGGTCTATTTTATTTTAATTGATTGTAATGAACTGGTTAAATAATTCCGAACTAGAAGAATAAATTTTAATTCATTTTCTTGCAAATGTTGTTATTGGATTCTTTTCTTGCACCATTGTTAATTAGATTCACCATCCTTTTTCTTGAATCTTTTTGGCAACATTTTCATTCTGCTGGACCGGTCTGTTATGCAATCTTTTAACCATGAACTTAACAGGTGATGTGTCTGTTACCCCTTCGAAGCATTGCCCTGCGTGTTGTGAAGAGGCTTATACAACTGACGCCACCATCACATAAAGTATTTCCTCTCCTACACTGTGGATGCCTCTTTCTTTCCCATGTTTGGTTTATAGATGCGCTAGAGTACTTCTCAATGAAAGGGAAGGGGAGGTTTCTAATATAGCTTGGTGTTAGTTATTATTGTTCTGACAGTTTAGTTGGTATAATATTTCAAGTTATCTTGATCTTGCTTGGGACATATTTGTCTCATAATCTTGTTCCCATATGTTTGATTAATCTTGGTTGGTAAATTTTTACATCCAGTGTTTAAGAAATATTGAATTTTGGTAAAAATCTCATGGAATTTATATGTTGATGATGCCAATTCAAATTTTCATAATTTTTTTTATTTTTTTTTACTGAACTATGTATTCATTAAGCTATTCAGAAGGCCCAGTCATTGCTGGATCAGACCAGCAAGCAATTTGGATTTTTTTCTGTGTCATTGCTGGACCAGTTCTGGTCTTCACAGCATTGCCCAATCCACCTATATCCAGTAATAAATGGGTTGGGTTGGGTTAGGTCAGACTGTCAGATCAGCAAGCTGGAAAAAATTGAGATGTTTATTATCAACATGCAGTCAGTACTTGAAGCAGAGTGAGCATTGAGCTAACACTCTGCTCAAATTAGCTTTTGTGTTCACTACTAGAGGCTTCCTTGACTTTGAGGGTTTAATATAGGACAAAATGTCTTGTTTTCACTGTGCAAATGGAAATGTGACTGATGATGCATTTCTGTTTTCCCATTTTAATGCCTTTTTTGACAATGTGCCTAGGTCAATGTGGAGCATATTGATCGTTTCTCCGATGAGTTTGGTGCTGGAGATGCCACTGAAGATGATAATACTATGACTGATGGTGCACGCGATGATGGAAATTCAATGATCCAGAGGTCTTCAAAGCCTGTTGACTTTGATGCGCTCTTTGGTGGGAACAACAATGACCATTTCATGATTGGCATTAAGATTACTAGGTAAACGAGAAGTGGAGAGCTGGTGTCAAATTAATCAAAATTTGTCAAGGAATTTTTTTTTTGTTTTTCTGTCAAGGGCAAAACATATCTCCGTAACTAACCTGGTTTAGTTTCAATTGAAACTAAGTAAATCTTGTTCAATTTGTGGATCTTGGTATTTTATCGACAATGTTGAGGTTGCTATGGTGTTATCTAGTATTTTACAATTATTTAAGAAAAGATTTTTACTTTTACTGTTTTTTTACATATTGGCTATTGCAGACATTTATTTGCATGTATAACAAATTACACAAAATGAACTTTTTTAATATTGCTTTTGTTCCAAGCCTGTTCTTACTTCTTTTTTCTTGGACAAACATTTACCCAAGTTTCTTAAATTATTGATTATTACATATCATAAAGTCACTGTTAATTTCATTTAAATTTTGCTATAGCCAGGACACATCTTTGTGCACTCTGGTTGGTATAGCCTATCAACAATGCTATACTAAAACTGATATACTAATTTCTCAACCCTTTTGATTAGTATAGCCTATCAACAATGCTATGTAGTTCTTTGATCATTTCATTTGAAAATAAATATACCGGTTGATTATTTTAGCATTGATTTTGTGACTTACCCTTTCATTTTAAACTTATTTCCATTGACTTAGGGTGTTGCAATATTGACTTGAGAGCTTGGTATGATGCCAAAAATTAAAAATTATCATGGGTGTTGGACCTCCTTGTTACATTTTATAGGCCTGGATTTTTCTTCTTGTATTTTTTGAATATTGTTTTTCATCATATACAGGAGATGATAATACTTAAAACAATATCCTTGGATTGTTGTTTTTTTTATAGGAAAAGTATAAAGCTGTACAATGACTTCTATTCCTCAGACATCATTGTTGCTTCTCCTCTTGGATTAATTACAGTAAGTTTTCTTCTGTAACTTTCAATATTTGGGGTAGAAAATGCTTCCCATTTTATGCAGTTTATTGCTTCTGTTATTTCAAGATCTATTTTCTAATGCTTGTTTAAATTACTTGATTGTGGTTTGTGGACAGTTCATCTGCATGTGTTTATTTATGGGGTATATTTCCAAATAAAACTTCTGCTAAATAAGTAGAAACACACATTAACTCCATATCATCTCTCTTTACAAATAAGTCTACCTTATGAAACACATTCACCATAATATTCCCATTTAACGGTTGATCTTGTGGAGTAAAATAGGTCTTGTGGAGTAAAATAATGAAGCGCCTCTATCATGAGAAGTGCACAACATATGTTGTTTACAGCTTCAAAAGTGAAACTATTTTCTTGTTGCCTCAAATCCTCTAACTTATAGTGTAATATATTTTGGTGTTACTTCACAAAAAAATATATCTTTTGGTGTTTTCAGAAAATTGGGGAAGCTGAGGTTGACAAGGAAAAGGATATGGATTATCTCTCCTCAATAGAGGTACGGGGTTACTATTCACTTATCTGTTGAGAAGTAATTATCTTTTTTGTTGTTCAGTGTAATTTGTTGTGCTTTTCCCATATCCATTTCTTACTTACACAAGAATGTGATGTTTTGATTTATGCGCAGGTATTGATCATTGACCATGCCGATGTTATAGCGATGCAGGTTTGGTCTTTGTTTGTTGTGTTTCATCATGTTTATCTTTGATACACATGTTGAGGATCATCTCATTTAGTGGTTAAAAATATCATGCAGAATTGGTCCCATGTGAATACCGTTTTTGAGCATCTAAATCGTGTCCCTTCAAAGCAGCATGGAACTGATGTTATGCGTATTAGACAGTGGTAGGTGTCCAGCATAATATAAAGTTTCACGATTTCTCATGCGTGTATTTTATGTACAATTTTCTCATGGAGTCCCAATATAATTTCAATCTGCCTATTCCACAAAATTGTGAGTTCTTACCTCTTGTTGGGTTTTTCAGGCTGCTAAAGTTTTTGACACCCAATTTTTCATTTCAAATTCCATGTGATGGAATGGAATAAGTTGATTTTGTCCATTTCTCAGGTATCTTGATGGTTATGCACGCTTTTATCGACAAACAATACTTTTAGGCTCTTATGTTAATCCAGGTATGCAGATTCTTCATCGTAATATATAATGTCATTATTTATTGCATGGTATATTATTATTAGATGACATCATATTTTTGATGCTTAGTGAAATCACTTTAGCCACCATAAAAGGTCATGATAGATGTGGTCCCAAACATGAATTAAAACCAAGTAGAGCATTTTATTGTTATATCCTTAAGTCTTGTTACAAGAAAGTCTTTATTTTATAACCCTTTTTCTCTTTCTTTCTTTTTCCCAGACATGAATGCACTTTTCAATCACCTTTGCCAAAATTACCGAGGAAAGGTATGGCACTAATGGTAGATTCACTCCAACAATAGTAGATATCACTTCCCTAATCCTCACAACTTGTGGGTTATTTTTTTCTAGGTGAAGTTGATTTGTGAATACAAAGGGGTACTTCCAAAAGTAATTCTTCAAGTGCGGCAGGTATAATCTACATACATGTTCTTGGAATAGTCCAGGCTGTGAATTTGAAATTAGAACAATGAAAGGTGGTCAGCATTTGTATTCTCCTTTGCTAAGTGACATTGATTAGTTATAAGTATTTCCAAGGAATGTGTTTCGGAGGATCATGGACTTGACAGTGGGTGTCAATGTGTCATAACATGACAAGTGGTGGAGGTTGTTGTTAGTCAACTCTTCTCTGCTCCACATATATACCAGTGTATTAAAGTTTCATCATTTTTAATATATAAATTTGGGGCATAAGAATTTGGAATAGTTCATGTGGTTATCACAATATACATGGGTCGAATTTAGTTTAATATGCTGAAATTTTGTCACCTACTGTTATTGTTCAGTACTACTTTTAAATGAAATTTTACTGAAACTGATTATGTACTTTTTTTTCCCTTTAATTGCATACATCATATTTACTGGATATGTAAACATCTGCTTGTTTCAATTGGACATCTCAAGTAACAAAATGTACTAAGATTTTTTTTTTTTTTGGTTTGTGGGGGGGGAGATATAGGAGCAATCTTATTAAAGAAAGATGCCCCGAACTGAGGAGACAAGGATACTTGGATAGCTCCTACATAATTTTATGATGGCAGCAAAATTTGAATTGAAATTTTAAATCTAAACATCTCATAAATTATTACGGGCATCAGAGATAATATAGAATGGAAGGGCTTCATGGATTCACAATGCATATTAGTTAATATTGGATGTCTTGAAGTATATGAGTCCGTAGCTGAGATGGAAAAGGCACAATAATTTTCTACCATGTCTGTAGAAACGCAATATTCACACCTGATTTGGGTGAGTGCTTATAATCCGTGACCAGGCCCCTTTGCCGTTACATATAGCCACTCTTAAATTCCTTAATCTTTTTTTGAGCATATTTAAGATCAAGCTGGAAGTTTGTCCGAACTTCGATTATTTTAAACTTGTATATGCAAGCTTCATAGACATTTTTGTTTCCAGGGTTATGGCAAGCCTCTGTTAATTATCATGAAATAGTGTAGCGAATTAACTTGTGAAGAAGATCAGGATATCCCTTTGCCTCCTGCTTAATTGACATATTAATGCATTTTTCCCAAGTCAAAATGTAATTATTGGGTCATGAATTTGCATGATTTCAGTTTTGTATATTCATCATTTGTCTATCAACAGGTTTATGAGAGGTTTGATGCCACATCAATTGTTGATGCTGATGACATTCGTATGGATTATTTTGCCAAAAAGGTGTGTGCCAGTCTAAGCTTAAATTTTTGAAAAATATTATTAAATTTTAAAGGAAGTGTTAAGCAAGTCATTGATGGACAGTATCACTATTGTGTGTAATACTTTAATGTTGATCTGACTTGGTCAGTGAATCATTTTTTAAAATTATTATACAGAATCTACATGCTCTATATTCACTTGGAAAATGGACTAGCCTATGCTGTGCTATCCTCCGTCCAACATGGTTGATACAGAGAGAGTATTTCTAATCTGTCTAAGTCATCTCCGTTTGAACTCTTTTTTTTTTGTTTCTTTTCTTTGATGCTGCAGATAATGTTTACATAATTGCTTCTAGAAAATAATTTTCTGTGAGTTGAATGAAAATAGGTGGATGCTTTGTAGGGCACAAGATCCTTGTATTATTGCACCTGTTGTCCATGTTCTCCCTGTAAGCTTATAAATGGGAAACAAACCATTGTAAGAAAATGTTACCCTATAAAGACTAAATCAAGTATGAGACTGAATTATTTTCTTTAGGTCTTTTTGTTCAGATCTAGTCTATTGATTGGCCATTGAACACTATTGATAAACTCAGCCATGAGTTACTATTACTAATATATCTTTCTAGATTTTTGAATGACTATTTATAAGCAAGGGCACCGCCAAAAATTAGAGTTCCTTATATGACATAGGCAAGAATATGATGTAGCTTTCTTTCTTGATGCAGGTGTTTCCCAAGATAAAGGATTCAATTGAGGTAATTCTTTGGGTTGCGCTATGGATTTGAACTCCCTCTGTATCATTTGTGATTGAATTCCACATCATGTTATTTGTCCTAAATTTATTGGAAATTTTCCCCACATCTACTGATTTTGAAGCTTTTCCAGTTTTAAAGTCATTTGTTATTGCCTAATTTTGGCATTGACTTTTAATGCAGGGGGGAACTATGCTATTTACGAGCTCTTATTTTGAATTTGTTCGCCTACGGAATTTCTTGAAATCGCAAAATGCTTCTTTCTGTTTGCTGGGAGAGTAAGAATGTTCCTTCCATACTCGTCTTTGTATCATCCCTTGGGATCCATAAAATCTGCAAATTTGAATGAGTTTCCATGATTAAGATAAACTTGCTTATCTCTCTCAATTTGGTCGCCTTTTCCTGTTGCAGGTACACAAAAGCAAGTGATATATCTCGTGCACGGGTTTGGTTTTTTGAGGGGATGAGGAAAATAATGCTATACACTGAAAGAGCACATTTCTACCACAGATATAAGGTCATGTTACTGCTTTGAGTTTGTGTATATGCTAACAGTACCCTTTAATTGTTTCAAAAATTGCAAAAGATTTAACACTCATCATGTTTCTGTGATACTGAGGAAGATTTCACTTTGCATAATTCACTAGTGGGTAGGAGGAACATTTGAAATTTGTGTGATCAGTATAATGGTTTCATACATTACCTATTTTGTAGTTCCCCACTTAATATCATAATAAATTGGATGATTCTTCTTCTTCTTCTTTTTTGGTTGGTGGGAGTGAGTGCAAGCATGTTTGACATAGTAGTGGGTGCAGATGTTTAAGAGAAATGAAAGAAGTAATAATTGAATGATTGTCCAGTTTTTAGTGGAAAGTGGATAATTTGGAGGCATCATGACCACAAGTAATCTTAATAGTAGATAGGTTCAGTGGTGACTTTTTACATCATGACATGTTTGATTCACAAAATTTGCTTCTTTGCTCCCAGCAATTTAATATTATGACTTGTGAAAGGAGTGTGCTGCAATGTTGTAGCATCCTTGTAATATTTGTACACTAAGGCTTCCTCATGCAAACAAAATAGGATGTGTCCTTGGATCCCGTGTTTTTATCGTGGTTTGTACATCGTCAGATGTCTACGTAATTTCTGAAAAGGAAATTGTACACAAGCTTTTATTTTTATTTTTTTGTTATGGGTCAACTCATCACACAGGTTTATCAGTGGGTAGGTGGCACATCTAGCATTGACTTTGTGTTTCTCCTTGTTTGGTAGTATAATCACCGAGCCTGATACGTTTTTGTCATGCAGATCCGAGGTTTAAAGAATCTAATCATATACTCTCTTCCAGAAAGAAAGGAATTTTACCCAGAGGTAACCTCTGTCATGACATTATAAATATATGTTCATCAATTATTATGGAAATCATTGATTATAACCTTGCTTCCCTGTCGTTACTTTCCAGCTCATAAATATGCTTGATGAAGCAGAAAACATGACTTGTACTGTACTTTTCTCCCGATTTGATCAGTTCCGGGTAAGCTTTGAACCTGTATTTCTTTTTCTCGATTTATTGTTGTCAAAGTGTAGTGGCTCTTTTAGTTATTCTCAGTCATTTTTCAAAAGTCATCATGAATTCATTAGCTATAAAGAAGTATGGTAATCATCCATTCAATAATTTTTCTTTAATGTGCTTAACCAATTCTTTGAAATGGCCCAGCTTGAAAGAATCGTCGGAACTGCTGCCTCAAAAAGGATGTTGTCTTCTGAAAAGGGGGTCTTTGTCTTTTGTTGAAGCCATAGCGGCATTTGCTATAGCCATGGTCAGATGGGGATCTTGATTGTTGTCCTTTTTTACACACTCTTCACCTCTGGATGTAATTGTTCAGAGGTTTTTGATTACTGATCAGGGACTCAGAAAAACTGCGGCGCGCAAATACAGCTGTGTTTACCTTCCTCATCACGTCGCAATTGGCAGTAGAATCCCACATTGGAGACATGGAATCGCAGGTCTCTTATTAGAAGTGAAATTCTTTGTATTGATATTTATAGTTATATTTCTTTTATCATTTTCACTTTTGTTGAGGCCTTGTTTATTAAGAATGCCTTGTGTAACAATAAACTATGAAATTATCTATAATTTAATGTGAAATTTTATATTTATATTTTGTTTTATGTTTAGTAATCGTGAGAGAATTTTGGTTTGTTCTCTTTAGACTTTTTGATTAGTGTGCGAAATGCACTCCAGTAAGGAATTTCTGTAGTCAAATTTGTTCAAAATACTAGTCATTGTGGCCAAGTGTTTGTTATCCCCTATTCAGGGAGTTAAAAATATTGTAATAGTTCTGATGATTAGATGTAAGTATAATTTCTCCTTTATTAAAAGGAAATAAAAGGATAGTGCTAGGGATAGTTTCAATTGTAGTCCCATATGCTGAGTTAATTAAGTGTATGTTTTATGTAATAAATCAGGATATGTATCCTCATTGAATAGAAACATATAATTTTTCACTTCAGTAGATCCATATTTATTGAAATTATATATATTTATATGGAAATTCATATATTTATTTATATGGAAATTAATTGGGTTTTATCGGCGTTTTATATCAAGCTGGAATTCAATATGGGTAAAAAATAATTTTATCTGTTCAATCAACTAGGATGGATTAGTTTTAGGTTGATGCACCCCGTTTTGAAGTATTCCCAACCTATTCCCTACTCAAATAGAGACCCAGAAAATGGGAGAATAAATGACGAATAGAGGAAAACTGTTTGTTTGGAAGGAATATGATAATATAACTATGTTATAATATGTGAGAATAAATTGATATTAACATTTTGGGGTCCCTCTAAAGTTATCTTGTTTATCAAATTATCACACCAGTATAAAAGAGACTTACTCGCTAAATCAATTTTATATTTTTTATAAATAGTTAGTTGTATTTTATTCACATTTATTCACAACTTATTAAATATCAATCAAACAACAAAAATAAATTTTTTTATTATTATATATTTTTTTAATAAGAATAACTAAAAACGTATCTAAATAATAGCTTATTTGGCTACCAGAATTCGATTCAGGGGCAATTTAGACCGATGGAGCCATCTATAAGATGCGCCAGTTAGGGTTAGGGTTTTCACTGTAACTCCGCCCGATCTTTCCAAGTGTCCCATCAAGTCGTCTCCGTCGAACAGAGGATGGGAGTCTTCACCTTCGTCTGCAAGAGTTCCGGCGACGAGTGGAGCGCGAAGCAGCTTTCCGGCGACCTCGAGGCGTCGGCCTCATCGACGTTCGAGCTCCAGAGGAAGCTTGTCCAGGCCGCCCTCTCCTCCGACTCCTCCGGCGGGGTCCAGTCCTCCTTTTCCATGGTCACACCCTCCTCCGCCGTCTTTCAGGTCTCTTCCCCTTCTCTTTTACTCCTCGTTGGGTATTTGTTCTTTCGGTCTTTCCGTTTGTTCTTCTTTTCTGATGTTTCTTTGATGGAGTTGCTGATGAGATTTGTTGGAAAGTAGCCTGATTTAAATTATATGATTCAAGAAATAATTTCCTGGAGTTTTTTGGTGTAATAGTTGCGAAAATGTCTCATTTTATGTAGATTAGATGCCATTAAAAGGGTTGTGATACCTTTGATAACTTGAAGAGAAACCCATAGATCTTAACAGTTGAAAATTAAATCAAGGGTCTTGATTTTATATGCTTAGAAACTCATCAGAACCCCTAAAAAGTAAAGCAAGCTCTACAACGCTGGAATTACCCTTATGATTGGGGTTTGGGATTTACTAGATCTCTGTTTTCATGTCTTTGTTTAAACCCTGTGACTGGTGTTTTGCACTGAACGTGCTTAAAATATTTTAATAACTCGTAAAAAAAAAGAGAGAGAACTCTAGTATAATTCGTGAAAGAGAACTATAGTATGCAAGTTATGGGGTCATTAAAGCTATGAAATTAGAAGTAGGTCGAGCCCCCCAATTGATATATTGGTTGGGTATTTAAAAAAAAAAAAAATTTGAAAAATGAAAAAAATCCAAAAAAAATCTTAACAAAATATGAAAAATGTCAAATAATTACAGAAAATGGAGAAATTTTAGATATTTACTGATGAATTCAACACAAGGTAGCAAAGGCTACTCTGTTTTGAAATTTAATATCCCGACCATATTGATATATTCACAAAAACTAATGAATTAAGAAAACAAACTGATGCATGGTCCGTTTTTTTGCGATTTACTCCCTCATATGGATATACCATATTTTAAACATGGGATTAAAATTAATCACTGGACCTCATTTTCAATTTCTTTTTATTCATTATACCATCAAAGGGAGCAGATTATGACAAAAAAGAAGTTTACCTAACCTTGTCCTCCCCCCCCCCCAAAGCCCAAATATCTTTGCACAAGAATACCCACATCAAGAACAAAAGAAAATAATTTAATTTTTTTGGTTATTGATTTTGATGGGCATAGTTCTTGGAAGGAAAAAAAAACACATAAAACACAATTGCTTTACATGGTCAGAAATCTTTTTCTGCATCTGTTTTTTTATTTTTTAATCTAAATTTTTATTACAGAAATGAATACAAGAACGATGTCGGTTTTACTGGGCATGAAAAAAGTTGTTTTGTCTAGTCGTAAACTTAACAATTATTAATTAATCTTTTTTACTTTATTCTTCCTCAATTGTCCCTTTCTCCGATACACACACAAAAAAAGTCTTTGTTCCTTCCCCATTGCATTACATCAATAGGACTCAACAGAATCATTCACTGATCATTATTACATGATTTGAAATTACGTATCTGAGAATCAGAATGTGAATGCAGCATAATTTGATTGCAGCTGCCTGGAAGTCTACTTAGTTTCACTCTAAACAATGCACAACTGAAAACACTAGTTAATAAGCACAGTATACCATATCTTCAAATATGTCGAGGACCTTCCTCTAAAGGTCCGTTTGGATCCATATTTTGGTCGATCATGGTTTTGAGAACCGAACCCAACCCAAATTCATTTCCAAACTTAAACCTACTTCTGATTCCATTTCTTAAGACCCTGTAACAGCGTAACTTGCATGCTAATAATTCCCGTCTTTTCTTCCCGAGTTAAGATAAATATCTCTGGCTGATGAGGTACCATGTTGATCATTTGGTGATATAAACAAAAATGTAATTTAACTTATAGGTAATCGTTGGTGGCGGTGGTGGTGGTGGTGGAGCATTCATTGGAGGTGGTGGAGGGGGTGCTGCTGCAGCAGCTGGATCTGCAGGTGGTGCTGCTGCTCCTGAGGCACCTCCTGCTGAGGAGAGGAAGGAAGAGAAAGAGGAGAGCGACGACGACATGGGATTCTCCCTCTTTGACTAGTTATTTTATTTATGTTAATTTTTGGTCTACTATCATGGAACTCTCTATATTATGTGAAAATAGTCGTAGACCTTATGTTGATGGATTTTGCAGTTTGAAAAGGTGTTTTGTGGGAGATGCTATTTCGGTTGCTTCTTGTTTGGTGTTGACAGGGGGGTGCCCTGTGACAACCATGTTTTATTATACCATTTAATTTGCATGATGTGTAGTGTGAGACTCATGGGATGAAGTTTCTCAATTAGATACAGTTCTATTTGTTGGTGTATACACAGTTGTATGGATGTACTTAAAAAAAAAGTGAAGAGTTTATGAGTAACTTCTTGTGTTATCAATCTGCGGAGCCTAGACTGCACAAAGTGGGCATGTCTTTTAAGGTGGCCGATGCCTTACAGGATAGGAAGGGAATAGATTTGAATAAGGGTGAATAAATCTAAGAACTTCTTTGTTTGCAAATAATAGATGCGTATAATTATGTATGAATATGTGAGAATAAGTTATACTTAAATTTTTTCTTGTAATTATGTTATCGTGCTTAATTTATTTGACTGGTGTAAAAGAGATTTTATATGTCCAATCATCTTTTATTATGGATTACCGTTTAGACATGTAAAAATATTTTTTTAAAAAACTTTTATAAATTTTTACCACTTTTCTCTAGTTTATCCATGATCATTCTAAGATGAAATTTGATTTCAGTCTAGTGTTTGGTTAGTGATAATCTTCATGGTAATTGTGTGTCCCATTGGAATTAAAATCCATCCATGTAGAAAAATAGAGTAGAATCAAATTCTCACCCTTTGTGATGGCAATCTCACATTCTATCAGGAATTCTAAATTAGATTACTATTATACCTTTTACAAATTAATGAAATTAATATGTATCTCCATTCTAAAATAAATAGCCCCCTCTTCTATTTTTCTCACCACCCATATAATGGATTTATATATAGTTATTTTGTTTTTTTAACTAAAAAATTTGTTATAATTTTTATATGTGATATGAAAATTTTTAACTGTGTATCAGATATTAATTTATATTTTTAAATTTAGTTTTTATTTTTATAGATGAGTTAAGATACTATTATAATTGGTATAATATGTGATATGGGTTTAGGCCTAAAACAATACCTCCAAATCTTAACTAATAAAATTGGTTATTTAGTTTTTAGGGGAGTTCATAATATTCAACTAATTTAGAAAAATTATTATTATATGTTTAATTACATAATTGATTATTTTATTTATTTGCATTCATTAAATATTTATAAAAATATTTATAAAAAATTTATTCTTTTTTTATTATTGTGATATAGATAAAGAAATAAATTTTACAAGTATATATATATAATAATAAGGGTATTGTAGACGTTTAAATCAAATTTCTTATCATTTTTCATGTATGAACCAAACATTTGAAAATGATTATTTGGAGAAATCTACCATTGAACCAAACAATATAATGGAATTAGGATTCTTGATAAAATAATTATTGATAAACTGATACATGATAAAGTAATTACACAAAAAAAATAACACGAATCAAACAGAGCTTCAATGAAAATAATAAATGTTATATGTTAATGAACCCCGAGAAAAACCCACGAATAAAAAAATAGAAAATTCTATAGTCAGATTGATCCATCAGTATCACCCACCAAATAATATGATATTCATTCATATACCCCCCGTTTGGGAAGTGGATTTGTGTTATTCAGCCCTGATAGTTATACTGGGATAAATATTTGTGTTTGGCAGAATAGGCCTATCTGTGTTTGGTTGCAGTTTTTGTTATTCTTATTTATTCTTATTGGGAAACGTAAAATGCAGATTTTTGGTGTTTGGTTGACCTAGAATAAACTGTGGATAAATGGTTGATAAGGGATGGATAGAGAGTTATTATTTTTAAAATGTCAACTTTGCCCCTGGAATATATTTTTATGTTTGGTGTAATTGATGAATATAAATCAGTCCATCATGAGTGTAATTAAATCTGGACGGTCCATCTTATGTAATATTTTATGGTGGGCCTTTATATATTTTTTACAACTAATCTATGTATTCATTGGTGATTCCAAATGCTTTATGGTGATTCTAATTATCTTATATCAATTTAATTATATTTACTCAATGACTTGATCATAAATAGAAAAATATATATAAATCATAGGTTGTCCATAAAATTGATAGATTTTATTACACAAGTAACATTGCCAGGCGTGTTGTTGTACCAAATAACACTAGCATTCTTATATAAGCCTTCATTTAATTTAATATTGAAATATAAGTTTTTGTTTGGTTAACGTTGATAGATATATATCAAGAACATGATGAATGAAATTAAATCTGAACCGTCCATCTTATGTAATATTTTATAGTAGACCTTCAAATATGTTTTACAATTACTCTATGTATGCTTAGTGTTGATTCCATTTGCTTTGTAATGATTCTAATTATGGGTTATGAGTTAATTAAATTTACCCAATCAGTTGATCATAAATAGTAATAAATTAAAATATTATTATTATATAATAAAATGACTTTGAATTATTAACAAATTATATTGTCAATATCAATCTTTTTTAGTGGGTACCAACTAACCCTAGGTATTTTATACATTGCTTCATTTAATTTACTTATATGTGTTATATGTCAATTTTTATATGGATTATAAAAGGTGCCCAAAAAAACATACAGTTAAAATCTTATTTCCAATGGAAACTTTGAGACAAAATCATGAACATGACTCAGAGGTCATTAAACACCTGCAGATCGAAGATCACAAAACTTAACACATTGATCTAAATTACATATGATCGAGTCTACTGTTCTCTGGTTCCTGTGAATTTTTCTTTTGAAAAAAAAAAATTCACTGTGAGTGGTGGATCCACTTCGTCCGAATGCTTCGTCGCCTCCCCCGACTGCCGCGCAAATGCCGATCGTCGCAGGCTTGATCATCGTACAACCGGACGCCGCCCTTCACGAGACGAACATGGTGAAGATCGCTCCAAACAGTCGGTAGGCTTTTTTGTTTTCAGAGGAGAAGCAGTGAAGAAGATGAACTCGGTGGGGAAGATGAAGTCGGTGGGGAAGAAAATGAAAGTGGGTTTTGGTGTTTCATTTGATGGGACTAGGAGTACACGTGGCAGCATCTGGTTATTTTGAGTGGGGATTTAGGACGGTCAGGATGAACTGGCTATTTTTTGTTATTTTGGACGATCGTGATCTATTCTGGATGGAGTGGTCCACTGATTAGATGGTGGAAATATAAGATGGGTATATCATTGGGGTTTGTTAAAGTAAGTGAGAGAATTTTTTTGTAATGATGGTGAGGGGTATTTTTATTCTCAGGAATAGATAAGCCCTGATAAGCTATTCTCCATTTTATTAGAATTGTTATCAGGCCTTATGCTAGTTTATCCAGGCATTGCTATCGGGGTTTATCCGCTCCAAACAAACAGCGAATAAGGGCTATTCTACTGTTATTCTCCCTTATTCTCTGTTTATGTCAGTTGGCAAACGGGGGGATAATCCATCAAATAATGTGTGTAACTAGTCTTCCCTTGTACAAGATGTAAATAAAAATAAAAAATATTAATAATCATATGAAATGTTAAACAAAATAAAAAAGTCAAATTATATAAAATAGTAATTTAAAAAGTAAAAAAAAACACATATATATTCATAAACACTTTCGAGTAGAACATAGATAAAATATAAGTATAAATTTGTAAAAATTAATTTTAATTAACCTGTAAAAGAATCTGATTATATATTAGAAAAAGATTAAGATAATAAATATTAATAAGGGATATGAATGAATTTTAACAAATTTATTACGCACATATAAAAAATAAAATAAAAGGAGTGAAAAAAAACTAATTTTATAACTATAAAAATTCGCAAAACAGTGGTCCACGATAACCAACAAATATTTGGACCGAGTCATGCATTACCGTGTACGCCTATCGAATGGCTGTGATTAACAGCCGCGGTATTCGCAAAACATTAATAAATAGGGAAAAATCCATACAACCCCCCTGTAAACTAACTGAAATCCATACTTTTCTTGAAATTCATATAACCCCTTCAAAGAAACTAGTAAATCCAAATAACTTCTTCAATAAAGTTTCTTTTGACATATGATGAATATTTTGTGAATATTTTATTTGATTAACACTGGAAGAAAACTCAGTATACCAAAAAAACATATAATGTGTTAAAAATGTAGAAAATCTTTTATAAATAATGATTTTACCCCTCTAGTGGGGTTTTATAATCTATTCAGAAGGGTAAAATTGTCATCTTCATAGGATTTTTTACATTTTTAACACATTGTAGGGGTTTTTTAGTATATTGTGTTGTTAGCCAGGTTAACCAAAAAAAATATTCATAAAAAATTCATTATCGGTCAACCGAAATTTTATTCTGGGGGTTATTTGGATTTAACAGTGTTTTCAAGGGGTTATATGGATTTCAAGAAAAGTCAGGGGGTTATATGGATTTCGGTTCAGTTTACAGGGGGTTATTTGGATTGTTCCCTAATAAATAAAAAATAAATAAAATTTAAAACAAAAACGGAAACTTAGCGTACACGCAACGCGGAAACCTCCCACCGCCTCTGGAGACCGACGAATCCTCATCGAATCCAACCTGTAATCCATCTGAACCGTCCATCACTAACCGTCTTTAGAACCCAAAGTCGGTCTTCTTCTTCTATAAATACAAGCCTCTCCATCTCTTTATTTTTGTCCGTCCGTGGATGGTCTGTGTTTCTCTTTCGTTTATGTTTCGTGATTTTCGATTTTAGGTTTATTTTTATCAAGATATCTCTTTGTTGATGATCTAGATTCTGTGATCGTTCGTGTTCGGATCGTGTTTGGTGGCGATTTCTGATGTTTTCCTCAGGTTTGAGAAGAGGTTGTATAGGGTTTCGATTTGATCGTCATAGATGCTCTGTTTGGAAGCGATTTGTGTTTATTTTTGGTGATTCTATGGTTCTGTTGGTTTGGTTTGTGATGTGATTATTAGGGGGAGGAATGGATTTGCTTCGATGATCGTTTATGTGGATCACATTGGTTTCTTCAGGGGTTTTAATTGATTCTTTTATGAATCTTATGTTATTGATGGATTCAAGTTTGGTTAGGGTTTTTGATATGTGCCTTTGCTGTGCAGTTGCTAGAAATATGGACGGAGGAACATCGATGATCGTTCATGTGGATCACCGGTTTTTTCAGGGGATTTAGTTGATTCTTTTTAATCTTACATCATTGATGGATTCAAGTTAGGTTAGGGTTTTTGATATGTGCCTTTGCTGTGCAGTTGCTAGATATATGGACGCAGGGACTTCGTTCATGTTGATCACTTTTGGTTTTTTAAGGGGATTTAGCTGATTCTTTTTTAATTTTATATCATTGACGGGCTCAAATTTGGTTAGGGTTTTTGATATGTGCCTTTGCTGTGCAGTTGCTAGATATATGGACGGAGGAAGAGACTTTGATTTATTTTTGGATTGAACTTGGATGGTTTGATTTGTCCGTCTCTTTTGATTTAGTTGAATAATTAAATTTTTTTTGGGGTTTCTGAAGATCCTATCTTATGTTCAATATTTGATCAGAGATGAAGATTTACGGCTCTCATTGATTGGCTTTTTTTTCCTTTCTTCTCTCCAGTGGTTATCTACTTTTCTGATTGTTGAATGATTTGGCATATGAAAATGAATTCATCAGGGTGTCATTATTTATAGCTCTTCTGAAAGGTTTTGGCTTGTGATATTTTTTTAAGGAGTTTTTCTGACGCGGACATGTTTTTTAGATGGTTTCATAACTCAGTTTTCTGTTTAAGAGGCATTTGTTGTGCTGAACACATCTTGAGGGGGCCTGTTGGATATCTCATGATCTTATATAAATTATTGGTTAGTCATAGTTTCAGGGCGGCCTTGATGTTTTTTTTTTGTTTTTTTTTATTTTGTATTTTGCAGATTTGGGGTTCATGCGATGATGTTACATGGTTCTTTGGATAGTAGAGGAGATTTTGACAAGAAAGCAGTTGATATCAGGTTTGAGGATGATTTTCTTTCTTCTTGTTCAGATTTGATTTGACTAGGTTGTAGAATGGTAATGATGATTTATTCATGTCAGATGGAGACTAGTTACTGGCTGATCTTTTTTGCTGATTGATTATTGTGCTTTCTTGATATGCGCCTTTGCCGTGGAGTTGCATGATGTATGGACAGAGGAAGAGACAACGATTTGTTTCTGGATTGAATTTGGATGGTGTGATTTCTCCATCTGCTTGGATCTATTTGAAAAGTTAATTTTTTTGGGGTATCTGAAGCTTTTAATCTCATGGCAGGCTCAATTTTTGATTAGAGAAGAGGGATTGTGTCTGCTATGATGAGTTATATGGATCTGACTTGTTCCTTCAGGGGTTTATTTGATTGCGTGAATGCTTTGACATATTAGTGAATTCATCTGGGGTTCATAAGTTAAACTTTCTGAATGGTTTTGGCTTATGATCATGTTATGCAGTGCCAATTGCTGGAATGTGGAGGATATGTCGTCTCTTTCTAATATGGGTTTGTTTTATCAGATGGTTTACATCAGTTTGATAAGTTTCAATTGCTTAATTTTTCTCCGGACGTTCCTTTTTTTTCGTGGTGTGAGGGAAAATCTTGCACGATTTGTTCATCTCAAATCGCAGTTTTCAGTTGAGGATGATATTTGCTGTGTTGAACACTTTGAATCGCTGAGGTTGTGTATATTAATTGTACAGATACAAACTCTTTATCCTACACTCTGGGTTCTACACACTTTCTGAAAGGCTTTGGCTTGTGCTATTGTTATGCAGTTTATTTCATTGGCGAGTTCTTTCTCCCATGTAGGCTGATGATTGATTATGGTCCATGTCAGGTTTGAGGATATTTATATAATGGCATTTTTGCGCTCATGCAGCTTAGTTTTGATTGTGGTCCATGTCAGGTTTGAGGCTATTGATTTGGACCATTTTTTTTAAATAACACAAAACACTGCTTTATATTACTGTGATATTTTCAGGCTTCCAACAGAGGAACTATATGATGCTGGGATGATTAATTAATTGGAATACTTTGTCCCTTGGGGGGTTTAGGTTTTTCTGGGCTGTGGTATGTTCCTTTGGTGTGCAGTTGCATGATGTATGGTCCAAGAAAGAGAGATTGATTTTTTTCTGGATTGAATATGGACGGTTTGATTTCTCCATCTGCTTGGATTTAGTTGAACTGTTAATTTTTTGAGGGGTATCCAAAGCTCTATTCTCATGTTAGGTTCAATTTTTGATCAGATATGAGCTATTTTGTCATCTATGATGCGTTGTATGGTTAAGATTTATTAAAGGGTTTATTTGGTCACTTGAATGTTTTGGCATATTAGTGAATTGATCTGGGTTTCCATAACTTATTGCACTTTTTGAATGGTTCTTGCTTATGATCATGTTATGCAGTGCCAATCTCTGGTACGTGAAGGTGGTGTCTCTCTTTCTAATACGGATTTTTTTTATCAGATGGTTTGATAATTTTCAGTTGCTTAATTTTCTTTGCACGTTTTTTTTGGTGGAGTCTAATATTCTGCGCGATTTGTGTATCTCAAATCTCAGTTTTCTGTTGAGAAGGAGGGTGTTTTCTATGCTGAACACTTTCTATCTTGAGGGGTCTCTCAGATATCATGAGCATATTAATGATGTATTCTAGGGGAGAATTCGATGTAGTTTTGGGGAGGGCCTTAATATATGCTTTATTTTATAGATTTGGAATTCATGATGGTGTTAGATTGTGCTTTGGATCACTGAGGGCTCATTCTAGGGGAAAATTAAATGTTAGTTCTTGTGAGGGCCTTAATAAATGTTTTATTTTATAGATTTGGAGTTCATGATGGTGTTAGATTGTCCTTTGGATTGCTGTGGGCTCATTCTTTCTTTTAACTTTATTTTTTATTTGTTCGGTTGGTGAATAGCTACCCAAGTTTTTCCACTTAATAGTTTTTTTTTTTTTGCAGAATCTGAAATTTTGTTTTCTTTGTTTTAGGCTTTGGATTGAGAAGGAAGCTTGCTTTGATGATCATTTTTTTATTTATTTAAGGGGTTTTTCATTGTCATGGATCATTAACATTTAATGAATTATTTTTGCTATAGGAATTGATTTTGTGCGTTAAGAGGCCTTTATATGTGGTTATGTTTTGCAGATTTGGCGTTTCTTTGAGGTGGCATTGATCTTTGGATCACTAATTTGGTGGTTTAAATTCTATTATTTATTTCATTTTCATACTTGTGTTTATTTGTTTCATATTAATTTATTTTATTATTGTGGCTTAGTTCATTGATATGCCCTTTCTCCCATGTAGGTGTTGACACTCATATCAGGTTTGATGATACTGACAGAATGTTATCTTTCTATGCTGCCTAGTTTTGATTTGATCAAATTACATCTAATGATTTCACAAGTTTTAAAAATAATAGTGAACACTTCTTTATTTAATTGTGATATTTTCAGGATTCCAACAGAGAAGATCTATATGTTGTTGTGTTGATCAATTATTTGGAATGCTTTGGAGTAATCCTAAAACAGGATGGAGGTTTAATCTTTCTGTTCACTTGATTTTTTTTTTTCTCAGTTGGTGAATAGCTACCCAAGTTTTTCCACTTAAAAAGTTTTTTTTGTTTGCAGCTTCTATAATTTTGTGTTCTTTGAGGCTTTGGATTGGCAATGTAGCTTGTTTTGATGGCCACTTTTTTTTTTAAGGGTGTCTTCTTTGTCATAAAACTTTAACGTATAATGAATTATTATTTGTGTGATAAGGCTTGATTTAGTTCTTTAAAAGGCCTTTATATATGTTTTGCAGATTTGGAGTTAGTTTGAAGATTCATGATCTTTGGATCGCTGATTTGGTGGTTTTATGTATTTATGTATTTTTGTTTTCATATTTTTTTATTATTAAATTAATGTATTTATTGTGGTTTAATTCAATTTTCAACTCTTTTTCCCATGTAGGGTGAAATGATGGTTTTCATTAATATGAGGTTTGATGATATTTACATAATTGTATTCTTTCTATTCAGCCCAGTTTTGATTTGATCAGGTTGTGTCTAATGCAAGTTCTTTAAAAATATTGTGAAACACTACTTTATATTATTGTGATGTTTTCAGGATTCCAACAGAGAAGATCTATATGTTGCTGATCGATTCTTTGGAATACTTTTGCCCTTGGGGAGGTTCAGTTTGTTCTAAGATTTCTTTGGTGTATAATAAATTCATGAGGTGTTTTTTTTTTTAATTTGTTGCATTTTCTTTTTTTAAATTACTTTGGATTGTGTTCTTGGTGGTAGAGTTGCTTTGCCAATTAAGAGCTTGCAGTAATCCCAAAACAGAATGGAGGGTTCAATCTTTCTTTTCACTTGATTTTTTTTGTTTAATTGGTGAATAGCTACCTAAGTTTGTCTTCTTATAGTTTTTTTTGCTTGCAGAAGCTGAAAGTGTGTCTTTGTTCGATGATTTGGATTGAGAGGGGAGCTTGCTTTGATGATCACTTTATTTTTTTAAGGGGGTCTTTGTTTTCATGGACCTTTAACATTTAATGAATTATTGCCATAGGACTTGATTTAGTTCTTTAGAAGGCCTTTATATTTGCTTATTTTTTGCAGATTTGGAATTCCTTTGAGGGTAATATTGACTTTTGGATCACCGATTTGGTGGTTTTATTTTTATAAATTTTTAAAAATAGATTTAAGCTACCTAAGTTTGTCTTCTTATAGTTTTTTTGCTTGCAGAAGCTGAAATTTTGTGTCTTTGTTCGATGATTTGGATTGAGAGGGAAGCTTGCTTTGATGATCACTTTATTTTTTTATGGAGGTCTTCTTTGTCATGGACCTTTAACATTTAATGAATTATTGCCATAGGACTTGATTTAGTTCTTTAAAAAGCCTTTTTATTTGCTTATGTTTTGCAGATTTGGAAATTTTTGAGGGTATATTGATCTTTGGATCACCGATATGGTGGTTTTATTTTTATTTATTTATTTCGTTTTTGTACTAGTGTTTTTTTGTTTTATTAATGTATTTTATTGTGGTTTAATTCATTGGCCAGCTCTTTCTCCAATGTAGGGTGATTTGATAGTTTTCATTCATATCAGGTTTGATGATATTAACATATTGTTACTCTTTCTAGGCTGCCCAATTTTGATTTATTCACATCACTTCTAATGATTTGGTCAAGTTTTAAAAAATAATATATGAAATACTACTTTATATTTTTGTGATATTTGCAGGATTCCAAGAGAGAAGAACTATATGTTGCTGTGTTGATCAATTATTTGGATTGCTTTGCCCCTCTGGGAGGTTTATTTTGTTCTAAGATATCTTTGGTGTATAATGAATTCATGAGGTGTTTTTTTTATGGATTTTTTGCATTTTTTTTAAAAATATGACTTTGGATTGTGTTCTTGCTGGCATAGGTGGTTTGCCAATCTAGAACATGGAGTATTCCCAAAACATAATGGAGGACTCCTTTCTTTTCACTTGATCTTTTTTTTTTCCAGTAGGTTAAGAGCTACGCATGTTTATCCACCTAATAGTTTTTTCTGTCTTTTTTGTATTTTTATTTTTGGAGAATCTGAAATTTCGTGTTCTTTTTTAGGCTTTGGATGGATGGATTGAGAGGGAAGCTTGTTTTGGTGATCACATTGTTTTTTAAAGGGGTCTTCTTTGACATGGATGTTTGACAGATAATGAATTATTTTTGCGATAGGGTTTCATGTAGTTCTTGACGGATCCTTTATATTTGGTTATGTTTTGCAGATTTGGAGATCATTGGTGGTTAAATTGCAAAGATCACTGATTGGTGGTTTTATTTATTTATTTATATTTATTTTCATTTTCACACTTGTTTTTTTTATTGTATTAATGTATTTTGTTGTGGTTTAATTCATTGGTCATCTTTCTTCCTTGTAGGGAGATATGATATGATGGTTGTCATTCATTTCAGGTTTGATGATATTTTATTAATGGTATTCTTTCTATACAGTCTAGTGATTTGTACTAGTTTTTAAAAAATAATTCAAAATATTACTTTATATTTTTTTTAAAAAATGACTTTTGGATTGTGTTCTTGATGGCAGAGTTGGTTTGCCAATCGAGAACTGGGAGTATTCTCAAAACCGGGCTCATTTTTCCTTTTCATTTGTTTTTTTTTTTGGTTCAGTTGGTGAAGAGCTACCCAAGTTTTTCAACTTAATAATTTATTTTTTTGTTTGCAGAATCTGAAATTTTGTATTCTTTGTTAGGCTGTGGATTGAGAGGGAAGCTTGCTTAGATGATCACATTTTTTTTAAGGGGGTCTTCTTAGACATGGATCTTTAACATCTAATGAATTATTTTTGTGATAGGATTTCATCTAGTTCTTGAAAAGCCTTTATATTTGGTTATGTTTTGCAGATTTGGAGCTCCTTTGAGGTTAAATTGATCTTTGGATCACTGAATGGTGGTTTTATTTATTTATTATTTGTTTTCATTATCATAGTTGTGGTTTTTTGTTGTATTAATGTATTTTATTGTGGATTAATTCATTGGTCAATTTTTTCTTCCTTGTAGGGTGATATGATATGATGGTAGTCATTCATATCAGGTTTGATGATATTTAAAAAATGGTATTCTTTCTATGCAGCCTAGTTTCCTCTAATGATCCGGACAAGTTTTTAAAAAATAATACGAAATATTGTTTTATATTATTGTGTTGTTTTCAGGATTCCAACAGTGAAGATCTATATGTTGCTGTGTTGATCAATTATTTCAATGCTTTATCCCTTGGGGAGGTTTAGTTTGTGTATAATAAATTCATGAGGTTTTATTTGATGGATTTTTTTCATTTTTTTAAAATGACTTTGGATTGTGTTCTTACTGGTTGAGTTGTTTGCCAATCAAGAACCTGGTGAAGAGCTACCCAAGTTTTCCCACTTAATTGTTTATTTTTTGTTCTTTGTTAGGCTTTGGATTGACAGGGAAGCTTGCTTTGAGACCAGTAAATCCTCATCGAATCCAACCTGTAAACCATCTGAAACATCCATCACTAACCGCTTTTAAAACATCCATCATCTTTGTTTATAAATAGGGCTTCCGTCTTTCTATTTCTTCCCGTCCCCATGGTTTATATTTCTTGATTTTTTTATTTTAGGTATTTTTATATGAAGATTTCTCTCTGAATTTGTGATCGTTCATGATCAGCTCTTCTGGAAAGTCGTGGATGATTTTGTTTGGCGGTGATTTATGATGTTTTCCTATCAGGTTTGAGAAGTTAAATATGGTTTGGATGGTGTTTTCCTATCCTGTTTGAGAAGTTAAATATGGTTTGGATTTGATTGTCCGGGATGCCGTATTTGCTTTTGTTTAGAAGTGATTTGTGTTTTTTTTGGGTGAATCAATTGGTCTGTTGGTTAGGTCTGTTGATTTGATTAGGTGGAGGAATGGATTTGCTTCGATGATCGTTTATGTGGATCACATTGGTTTCATCAGGGGTTTTAGTTGATTCTTTTATATGAATCTTATATCATTGATGGATTCAAGTTTGGTTTGGGTTTTTGATACGTGCCCTTGCTGTGCAGTTGCTAGAAATACCGACGGAGGGACATTGATGATTGTTCATGTGGATCAGTTTTTTTTTCAGGGGATCTAGTTGATTCTTTTTAATCTTACATCATTGATGGATTCAAGTTAGGTTAGGGTTTTTGATATGTGCCTTTTCTGTGCAGTTGCTAGATATATGGACGGAGGGGCTTCGTTCATGTTGATTACTTTTGGGTTTTTAAGGGGATGTAGTTGATTCTTTTTAAATCTTGTATCATTGACGGATTCAAGTTTGGTTAGGGTTTTTGATAGTTGCCTTTGCTGTGCAGTTGCTAGATATATGGACGGAGGAAGAGACTTTGATTTATTTTTGGATTGAACTTGGATGGTTTGATTTCTCCATCTCTTTGGATTTAGTTGAATAATTAAATGCTTTTGGGTTTCTGAAGCTTTAATCTCATGTTCACTGTTTGATCAGAGAAGAAGATTTATGAGTCATATGGATTGGATTTTTTTTTTCTCTGAAGGGGTTATTTGATTGTTAAATGATTTGGCATATGAAATTTAATTCATCTTGAGTTCATTCTTTTTTGGCATTGCTCTTCTGAAAGGTTGTGGCTTATGATCATTGGAAGGTAACAGAGGTGGTCTTTTTTTTTCTGATACGGATATGTTTTTTAGATGGTTTGACAACTCAGTTGTTTATTTTTTTTCCTGTCATTTTTTTGGATTCTGAAATTTTGTTATTTGTTCCTTTCAAAATCTCATTTTTTAGATATCGTGAACTTAAATATATAAATAATTGATTCTAGGGATAGGATTAGTTGTAGTTTCACATGGACATTGATATTTTTGTTGTATTTTGCAGATGTGGGGTTTATGTGATGATCTTACATAGATCTTTGGATGGTTGAGGAGGTTTTGATGTAGTGTATGTTTTAATTCTGATCTATTAATTTACAAACCCTTATATCCCTTATGTCTGCTGTTTGATGAGGATGCAGATGATATTAGGTTTGAGGATATATGTGAATGTTGATTTTCTTTCTTCATGTGCAGTTTTGATTCGACTGGGTTGTATTAAGGGTTATGTTGATTTATTCATGTCAGATGGAGACTTTTATTCTTGCTGATCTTTTGTGCTGATTGGTTATTGTGCTTTTTTTATATGTTCCTTTGCTGTGGAGTTGCATTATGTATGGACAGAGGAAGAGACCATGATTTGTTTCTGGATTGAAATTGGATGGTGTGATTTCTCCATCTGTTTGGATCTATTTGAATAGATAATTGTTTTTGGGCTATCTGAAGCTTTAATCTCACGGCAGGCTCAAATTTTTATTAGAGATGAGAGATTGTGTCAGCTATGTTGAGTTATATGGATAACTTGTGGCTTCAGGGGTTTATTTGATTGCGTGAATGTTTTGGAATATTAGTGAATTCATCTGGAGTTCGTAACTTGTTACACTTTCTGAAAGGTTTTGGCTTATGATCATGTTATGCAGTGCCAATCACTGGAATGTGGAGGAAATGTCGTCTCTTTCTAATATGGGTTTGTTTTATCAGATGGCCTACATCAGTTTGATAATGGCATTTTAGCTCTCAAGCAGCCTAGTGTTGATTGGATCAGGTTGAGGCTAATGATTTGGACCATTTTTTTTTATTTAAATAATACAAAACACTGCTTTATATTATTGTGATTATTTTCAGGCATGGCATTTTAGCTCTCAAGCAGCCTAGTGTTGATTGGATCAGGTTGAGGCTAATGATTTGGACCATTTTTTTTATTTAAATAATACAAAACACTGCTTTATATTATTGTGATTATTTTCAGGCTTCCAACTGTAGAACTATATTGTGCTGTGATGATTAATTAATCAGTATACTTTGTCCCTTGGGAGGTTTAGGTTTTTCTCGGCTGTGGTATGTTCCTTTGTTTTGCAGTTGCATGAAGTATGGACAGGGAAAAGAGAATTTGATTTGTTTCTGGATTGAATTTGGACGCTTTGATTTCTCCATCTGCTTGGATTTAGCAAGTGGTTTATATGATCCCTTGAATGTTTTGGTATAGTAGTGAATTCATCTGGGTTTTCATAATATGCACTTTCTGAAAGGTTCTTGCTTATGATCATGTTATACAGTGCCAATCTCTGGAACGTGAAGGAGGTGCCTCATTACGGATTTGTTTTATCAGATGGTTTGATAATTTTCAGTGTCTTAATTTTCTTCGGATGTTTTTTTTCGTGGAGTAATATTAAGTTTCAGTTGCGTAATTTTTCTTCAGACGTTTTGTGGAATAAAAAATCTTGTATGGATTTTTTCATCTCAGATTGCAGTTTTCAGTAGAAAACGACATTTGCTGTGTTCAACACTTTGGATCGCTGAGGAGGTTGTGTTATTTTAGTTGTACAGATATGAACTCTTTATCCTACACTTAGGATTCTTTCCACATCTACACTTTCTGAAAGGCGTTGTCTTGTGCTATTGTTATGCAGTTTATTTCATTGGTGATTTCTTTCTCCCATGTTGGCTGATGATTGATTGTGATCCAAGTCAGGTTTGAGGATATTTATATAATGGCATTTTTGCTTTCAAGCAGCCTAGATTTGATTGGATCCGGTTGAGGCTAATGATTTGGACCATTTTGTTTTTTAAATTATACAAAGCACTGCTTTATATTATTGTGATATTTTCAGGCTTCCGACAGTGGAACTATATTGTGCTGTGATGATTAATTAATTGTTATACTTTGTCCCTTTGGAGGTTTAGGTTGTTCTGTGGGCTGTGATATGTTCCTTAATTGGATTTTTTTTCTTTGATTAGCTCAGATTCTTTGATGGTCAATTTATATGCTTATGTGGATGATTAGTTTTTCAAAATGTTCCAGTTATACCAATAAAATCTATCAAGTCACATGATTTTTTTTTTAAATTTGTTATAATCTTTGTTTTATGCTCTTTGAATACTTATATAATGAATTCACTAGGGTTGGTCTTTGGAATGTGTTTTGCTCTTATCATCACGATTATTTGGTTTGAATTGGATATGCTTTCAGCTCTGTTGCTCCTATCTATTGCAATTCTCTTCTTCATTGGTTATCCCTAGTAACTAAGGCCAATAACTACAAGTACATGCATTACTTATTTTTCTTAACCAATTTCACTTGTTTTATTTCTGTTTTTTTATAATGGCTATCTCACCTAATCTTCTTAATTTGGCTGAGCAATATTTTCATAATCTAATATACAAATTTGTTAAAATAAAAATTGCAGGTTGTGAGGGTAGAATTTATTTTTGACATACAAAAGCAATAATATTTAAATGCTCTAAATTAGGTAGAGATTATATAACTTAGACAATAATGTTGTAACATTGTTATTTAAATGCATATTCTTATCAATGGGTGTCTGTGCCTATTTGAGGGACATTGTTCTAATTTGATTTTGAATTGAGTTGAGAATTGTCATGGTGATTTCTGGCTAGTACGAGATTTTTCAATTAGGTCTGGCTAGTACAAGATTTTTCAATTAGGCAGTTGATGGTCGGCTCAATATTAGGTGTTGCGTCATTACTCACATCATTGAATAATGTAATGGTAGTATCAATTCAACTTTTTTTTGTAGAATGCCAATTCAATTTGGGATGTGGTATTTTTGTGCAGGGTGTTAGTTTCCTATGAGTTCCTTTGGTTCCATTGATTGTTAATGCTTGGTTTTAGTAGGAATCATTGTTTTTTATAATTTTATTTATGAGTTTTTAGTGGGTAAAATTTATGAGACTTTACTGTAAATAATCTAGGTCTCTTTCCTGCTCACACATCAGTAGAGCACAGTTTTCATAAAGTCAGTTTGAGAGGAGGATTTCCATTGGTGGCTCCTGCTGTAGTGTTTTGGTGTTCAGTATGACTTGTTTGTATCTAAAGAACTACGTTTTGCTTGATCCCTCTCGTGGGGTACGTAGGCAACCTTTAAGGGTGCAGCAGCTTTATCAATAAATAAACTTTTTTTGTTCATTCGTGCATAGGAAGCATCGATACAATTTATTATTCAAATGCGAAAATTTATTTGAGGGCTTTTTTTTATATACAAGTGTTTTTGTTCCTACGGAATCATAAAGATGATGGAATCAGAATGTAGATTTGTATTAGATTTATCATTTATGCTAGGTTGATCACATTCAATGTGCTGTATATATTCGTACTACATCTATATCCATGATCCATGTTGACAAGGGTATTGATATTTGAACCTATGGATTGATCTTATGTAATGACATCCATGTGTAAATGATGTAAGGTTGTGCATATGTGGCCCCATAAGTGCTTTTTAAACAAACAATTGAAATTACCCAACTCGTCAATGTTCACCAGATCAAGCCTAAAATGAATATTTGGCAGACCCTATATTTTGTTTTTGTGCTCAAATGTGCTTTTGTCAAATAATTTTTTGAATAATGAGGCTAAGTCAATTTGGTATGTATTGTTGTGTTCTGGCTTAGAAATAATGGTATTCTTTATATGCAGACTAGTTCTATCTAGTTATTTGGATAAGTTTTTAAAAAATAATTCAAAATATTACTTTATATATATTTTTTTAAATGACTCTGGATTGTGTTCTTTTTGGCGGAGTTGGTTTGCCAATCAAGAACTTGGAGTATTCCCAAAACTGAATGGCGGGCTCATTTACTCTTCATTTGATTTTTTGTTTTTCAGTTGGTGAAGAGCTACCCAAGTTTTTCTGCTTAATAGTGTATTTTTGTGTTCTTTGTTAGGCTTTGGATTGAGAGTGAAGCTTGCTTTGATGATCATATTATTTTTTAAGGGGGTCTTCTTTGACTTGGATCTGTTACATATAATGAATTATTTTTGACGTGGATTTCATTTAGTTCTTGATAACGCCTTTATATTTGGTTATGTTCTGCAGATTTGATGCTCCTTTGAGGTTAAATTGATCTTTGGATCACTGATTGGTGGTTTATTTATTTATTTATTTTCATTCTTACTTGTTTTTTTGTTGTATTAATATTAATGTTTTTTTTTTATTGTGGTTTAATTCTTTGGTCAACTCTTTCTTCCTTGTAGGGTAATATGATATGATAGTTGTCATTCATATCAGGTTTGATGATATTTGAATAATGATATTCTTTCTATGTAACCTAGTTTTTTGTCTAATGATTTGGACAAGTTTTTAAAAATAATACGAAATACTACTTTATATTTTTTTGTGATGTTTCAGGATTTCAACAGAGACATATCTTTGTTGCTGTGTTCATCAATTATTTGCAATGCTATGCCTATTGGGGAGGTTTAGTTTGTTATATTTTGTGTATAAGAAATTCTTGAGGTGTTTTTTGTTATGGATTTTTTGCATTTTTTTTCGAAAAAAAAAAAAAAGTTTTTAAGTGGTCTTCTTTGACATGGATCTTTAACATATAATGAATTATTTTTGTGATTGGATTTCATCTAGTTCTTGAAAAGCCTTTATATTTGGTTTTGTTTTGCAGATTTGGAGCTCCTTTTAGGTTAAATTGATCTTTGGATCACTACTGATTGGTGGTTTTATTTATTTATTGTTTTCATTTTCGTACTTGTGTTCTGTTGTATTGATATATTTTATTGTGTTTTCATTCATTGGTCAGCTCTTTCTCCCATGTAGGGTGGCGATGGTTGTTCATTCATATGAGGTTTGAGGATATTTAAATAAGTTATTCTTTCTCATTTTTTGATATGCTTATATTCATGCGGGATTGAATTTTGATTTCTTTGTTATCTTCATCTATGAAAATTTGTTGTATTCTGTAACTCTGTAGTCATCAATTTTAGTTTTTATACTTAGATTTGATATGGTTAATATTTTTTGGGTCTGATTTGTTGATTTTTAATAGTTTTTTTCCTTATCCTCTATCAATAATATTTTTTGGTGTCATGTTAGGTTTTGGCTTTTATCATTTGAGTTGATATGATAGTTTTGTATTTTTGAGTTCTTTTGTGGAATCAGATGTACTGTGTGATTTGTTCAGAGGTCAAGTCCGAGGCGTTAAAGAGTTGAGAACTGTGGATCTGAGGTGATGGTTTTATTTTTCGTTTCTATGCGGTGTGTTTTTTTAGATGTATTTCTTTTTGTTTTGGTTTTCAATCCAAATTAACTCTCTCATCGACATGAGAACTTCCTGATAAGTAAGGAGGAAGACTCTTAATTTTGCATTCAATGCCAGATAGAAGAATTGATTCAAAAGCGAATAATCTGTCTGATCAGATCATCCATTTCTTTCAGCAATACCTTTTTGTCTTTCTGCATCTTTATTTGCTACCCTGCGGTTCAGAAGGTTGCACTGTATTTGTGGCGCTAGACCGGCCTTGTATACTCACTTTGGTCCTGTAAACTCAACCATGATGGATGAAGACATGATGCCCGCTTCCCAAAAGGTGACGCATTCATCCTCTCTCAATCCATTGAACCGTGGGTATAGAACGAAGTTGAGGCCCTTACCTGTCATTCGCGAGGTTCTTACCCTTATTTTAGGAGATCAGCTACAACTTGAGTACCACTTATAGCTTCTGGTCAGTAAATAGATTGACTTAGAGCTCTCTCAAAAAGATGCTACTTCCTAGCGCATAACCAGACTTCTTTAATTTGGTTATGCTGTAGCTCCATGAGGCGATCATTGAACTGAAGCTATGTGGCTATGGTTGATCGCCTTCGGTCACCTACGGTTGCCCCTCACCTTTACCTAAAGGATCGCTGGCTTAAACTATTCAACTTTTTGATATTTTCACCCCATTTTGTTATTTTACTGAGATTTTGATTATCTGGAAAAGAGGCAACAATTTGGCACCCGATATCTGGAAGTGTGGTAGGAACGGCTGTGAAGGGTGCTCTATTTTAACAGTCAACTTTCTGTCTCTGCTTCCCAACCGAGGTGATCGAAGGGAGGTAGTTAATGTAGTATTGATTTATGGTTGTGTACTTCTGCTTTGAGTTATGGCTTGAGTTCACCCTCATTCAGTGCAATTCGGATTTGGTTAGTTTTTAGGAGATGACGAGGAGGGTATTCAGGTTTTCAACAGAGAAGATGGGTTCCTTGCTGTGATGAATTATTTGAAGCTGAAGTGTGCTTCAGTAGAGGTTTCGTCATTATGTATTATTTGGTGTACAATAAATCATCTATTTTTAGATTTTTTGCATTTTTAAGAGGATCTCGTATTATGCTCTTGGTGCAAAATATAATATGGGAAGTTAATCTGTTTTTGGATTATATAAAACATATATTTAATATTTTCTTCTTTGTTGAGGTTTCTGCATGCATGTATAATGAATTCACTAGGGGGGGTACTTTGGAATTCTAATCTAGTTTCATTTTTTGGTTATGCCTAGTATTAAAATCGTACAAGTACATGGGTTTCTTCATTTCTGTATGTGTTTCACTTGTTTTATTTCTGTTTTTTGATAATGGAGGTCTCACCTAATCGTGTCAATTTGGCCGAGGGAAAAATATGCATAATCCAATATACAAATTTAAGAAAATAAAAACAGCAGATTTGATAGCAGAATGTATACGACATACAAAATCAATGACATTCAGAGGCACAAAATTAGGTAGAGAATATATGGCAAAAATCAATACTATCATGACATAGTTTCTTGAATGCATATTCTGGTCAATGAGTCTCTTTGTCTATTTGAGTGTGTCTGCCTATTTGACTACCACAACCTTTTTTGGTATAATACCATTTCAATTCAATTTGAGATGTGGTATTCTTGTGTAGGTTGCGGGTTTTCATTGGGTGCCCTAGGTTCCGTTGATTGCAAATGCTTGGTTTTATGAGGAATATCTTTGTTTTTTATATAATTTTTTAGGAGAAAATGAACTTTATTAGACATTACTGTAAATAATGTAAGTATTTTTCTTGTAAACACATTTTTAAAACACACAATTTATTAGACTTATTTGTATGTATAGATATAGAACTACAATTTGCTTGATCCCTCTCGTGGGGTACGTAGGCAACCTGTAAGGGTGCAGTAGCTTTATCAGTAAATAAATTATTATTGGTAAATTGTATTAATGATCAGGGAAAGTGTCTATTCAACTTCTTTTCATCTACCCAGTTAAAATACATTGTTGAAACTAACATGTTATAGGTCCTCAGGCTTGAATCTTGAGAGTAGCTTGTTTTGCTAATCACTGTTTTGTTTTGATGGTGATGTGGTTATACTGACCTGTTTCCCCGTATGAAGGATGGTTAAATGACTTCCCCCCGTCTAGCTCATTTGTTATTTAGCCCTCTTGTATAATTGTTATGAGATGATGATTCATACGGGGCAGGTTGAGGTGATAATAGAGTGATTCATGTGATGACCAGTTTCCTTGATTTGGTTGTCTAAGGGGTTCATTTTTTATTCATTTACCATTTATAGTACTAAGGATTTAACTGGGGTTTGCTCATCATACCAGGTTGAACATCATATTAGGTTGAACCTTTTATTCCGTGTTTTTTTTTTAAGAACAGTAGACTTTGTCATTATCCTTTGTGTAATGCTTAATTGTTATATGCTATTTGCTATTGTGGTGTAGGGTTGGAAGTTTTATTGATCGTTGGATTTGAGTGATGGATGAATTTGTGTTCTGCTTTTCAATCCTCAATTGTGTTCTGCAACGGTTTAGAATTTTGCATTTTTACAAGGGTCTTGTAGTATGTGCGTGATGCAAATATATAGCATGACATGTTCATTAATGGTTTGGTTTATTTGCATTTAAAAAATGGGCTTGTATTATGTACATACAAATTACGGATATGATTGTTCTCAGTTTCTAATGATCATTTTGTTTTACGCACTTGTTTTATGGAGTACTTTATTTTTTTAATTAATACGTGGATTCTTTTTAGTATCGGGTTGAAGCTTCGCCACGGGGATTCATTTAATAATTGTGGCTATTGTTTAAACTTTGGTGTTTGTGATTTGTGATAATATGTAAGATTTATCTGCTCAAGAATTGACATAAAAGTCTTCAATATTATTAAGTCTGTAGAACGTGCTTGTACATTACTAAATTGAAAGAAAAAAAAAAAGATTACTTGATATGTTACAAAGTTTTACGGCACTGAATAATCTTGGTGTTCCTTGGTAATTGTATTAGGGCCATTCTCAATGTATTTTTTGTGAATGAGGGATTTTAAAATAGGTTCGTAGCTCTATTTTATCGATATTTTTTTTTCATTTGTAACTTCATTTTATCGATATTCGTAAAACAATGGTCCACAATAACAAACAAATATTTTGACCGAGTCCAAAATATACCCGTTGTTTTAATATGACATTAATTAAAAATTAAATTTAAAAGCAAAAATATTTTGACCGAGTCCACGGAACCTCCTAATCAAATCCAACCTGTAATCCATCTGAACCGTCCATCGCTGAGTGTGTTTGGATTTAGTTGAATAATTAAATTTTTTTTGGGGTTTCTGAAGATCCTATCTTATGTTCAATATTTGATCAGAGATGAAGATTTACGACTCTCATTGATTGGCTTTTTTTTTCTTTCTTCTCTCCAGTGGTTATCTACTTATCTGATTGTTGAATGATTTGGCATATAAAAATGAATTAATCAGGGTGTCATTATTTATAGCTCCTCTGAAAGGTTTTGGCTTGTGGTCTTTTTATGTAGTGTCAAACATTGGAACGTAAGGGAGTTTTTCTGATACGGACATGTTTTTTAGATGGTTTGATAACTCAGTTTAATTTTTTTTTTATGTCATTTTTTTGGAATCTGAAATTTTGTGATTTGTTTATTTCAAAATCTCAGGTCTTTTCTCTTTTTTTTTTTTGTATTTTGCAGATTTGGAGTTCATGTGATGAAGATTTATTCATGTCAGACGGAGACTGATTGGTTATTGTGCTTTTTAGATATGTGCCTTTGCTGTGGATCTATTTGAATAGTTAATTTTTTGGGGGTATCTGAAGCTTTAATCTCATGGCAGGCTCAATTTTTTATTGGAGACGAGGGATTGTATCTGCTATGATGAGTTATATGGATCTGACTTGTGCCTTCAGGGGTTTATTTGATCGCGTGAATGTTTTGGCATATTAGTGAATTCATCTGGTGTTCATAAATTGTTAAACTTATGATCGTGTTATGCAGTGCCAATATCTGGAATGTGGAGGACATGTCGTCTTTTTCTAATATGGGTTTGTTTTATCGGATGGCCTGCATCAGTTTGATAATGGCATTTTTGCTCTCAAGCAGCCTAGTATTGATTGGATCAGGTTGAGGCTAATGATTTGGACCATTTTTTTTTTAAATAATACAAAACACTGCTTTATATTATTGTGATTATTTTCAGGCTTCCAACTGTGGAACTATATTGTGCTGTGATGATTAATTAATCAGTATACTTTGTCCCTTGGGAGGTTTAGGTTTTTCTCGGCTGTGGTATGTTCCTTTGTTTTGCAGTTGCATGAAGTATGGACAGGGAAAAGAGAATTTGATTTGTTTCTGGATTGAATTTGGACGCTTTGATTTCTCCATCTGCTTGGATTTAGCAAGTGGTTTATATGATCCCTTGAATGTTTTGGTATAGTAGTGAATTCATCTGGGTTTTCATAATATGCTCTTTCTGAAAGGTTCTTGCTTATCTCTGGAACGTGAAGGAGGTGCCTCATTACGGATTTGTTTTATCAGATGGTTTGATAATTTTCAGTGTCTTAATTTTCTTATCTCAAAAGCTCAGTTTTCTGTTGAGAAGAGTGTTTGCTGTGCTGAACACTTTCTAACTTGAGGGGGTCTCTCAGATATCATGAGCATATTAAAGATGTATTCTAGGGGAGAATTCGATGTAGTTCTGGGGAGGGCCTTAACATATTGGATCGCTGAGGGCTCATTCTTTCTTGTAACTTTATTTTTTATTTGTTCGGTTGGTGAGTAGCTACCCAAGTTTTTCCACAGTTTTTTTTTGTTTGCAGAATCTGAAATTTTGTTTTCTTTTTTTGAGGCAATGGATTGAGATGGAAGCTTGTTTTGATGATCACTTCATTTATTTAAGGGGGTATTCATTGTCATGGATCTTTAACATTTAATGAATTATTTTTGCTAGAGGAATTGATTTAGTGTGTTAAGAGGCCTTTATATTTGGTTATGTTTCGCAGATTTGGCATTTCTTTGAGGTGACATTGATCTTTGGATCACTTATTTGGTGGTTTTAATTTTATTATTTATTTATTTCATTTTCATACTTGTGTTTATTTATTTCATATTAATGTATTTTGTTATTGTGGTTTAGTTCATTGATCTGCCTTTTCTCCCATGTAGGGTGACATGACGGTTTTCATTCGTATCAGATTTGTAAACACTTTATATTATTGTGATATTTTCAGGATTCCAACACAGAATATCTATATGCTGTGTTGATCAATTATTTGGAATGCTTTGGAGTAATCCCAAAACAGAATGGAGGCTCAATCTTTCTGTTCACTTGAATTTTTTTTGTTCAGTTGGTGAATGGCTACCCGAGTTTTTCCACTTACTGTTTTTTCTTTTTTTGCAGCATCTGAAATTGTGTGTTCTTTGAGGCTTTGGATAGGCAATGTAGCTTGTTTTGATGACTGATTTATTTTTGAAGGGGGTCTTCTTTTTCATAGATCTAACTTATAATGAATTATTATTTTTGCAATAGGGCTTGATTTAGTTCTTTAAAAGGCCTTTCTATTTGCTTATGTTTTTCAGATTTGGAGTTCCTTCGAGGATACAAGATATTTGGATCACTGATTTGGTGGTTTTATGTATTTATTTATTTTTGTTTTCATACTTGATTTTTTTTGTTAAATTAATGTATTTATTGTTGTTTAATTCAGTTTTCAACTCTTTTTCCCGTGTAGGATGATATGATGGTTTGTTGTTTAATACAATTTTCAACTCTTTTTCCCATGAAGGGTGATATGATGGTTTTAATTAATATGAGGTTTGATGATATTAGCTTAATTGTATTCTTTCTATCCAGCCCAGTTTTGATTTGATCAGGTTGTGTCTAATGCAAGTTAATTTAAAGTAATGTGAAACACTATATATGATTGTGATATTTTCAGGATTCCAACATAAAAGATCTGTATATTGATGTGTTCAATTATTTGGAATACTTTTGCCCTTGGGGAGGTTTAGTTTTTCATACCACGGAGGACAGTCAAACAAGGACCAAATTTTGGCTATTATGCATCATTCACAATTTATAAGCCTAGAAAAAGGATTTTTTTTTTGTCACGACCGTTAATAGAACTCTGATTTTGATGCTTTAAAAACAAAGGAAAATGATCCCCAACTTTCACCACTAACAACTTATAGTGGGTCATGAATGTGAAAGCATTTATGAAGCCATGTTCTCCATTTAATTGACTGATATTGTGCTGCCAAACTTGAGCTACAATGTTGATTGTCAGATTTATCTTCCAACAATGTGTTAGAAATAATATATAGTTTATTTTCTGATGACGGTTAAAATATGAGAAAGTTTTGAATACAGTGAACTACAGTGGTCTCATAAACATAAATGAGAGATCCCATCAATAATCAATGTATAAATTAATTTGGTATCAAAACATGGACAAATATAAAAAAAGACACATTTTCACGGGTCCAACACATTTTTTAAGCTAAAACTCAGAAAGAAAAATCAAATTGAAGTGATAAATCAAATACTCACACCTCTTTTAATCCCACCACCACACACATTGATGTCTCCATCATATCCCACCCTTCCCAGATGACATTTAAATTATCCGCACAAGTGAATCAGTTCCTTGTCTTTGCCCTTGGCTCTACCCTTTTTCATTCATTCCCTAACAGTAAAGATTTGACTTAAATATCTACATCCCATAGAATTTCTGAAATATTTAATTGCATCATGCAAAACAAAGTATGAATAATTCCATGAACAATAGAGAGAGCATGGATAAGAATCATTAATTTGTCTTCACACCATCTGCACTACAAAGAACTAAGAGGTTGTTGTGCAAATTAAAACAAGTTAAATTGCAAACCTGAAAATATATTTCTAGTTCAAAGGATGGACTCGTGAAAGGAAAATAAGTATCAACCCAGCGCATATCCACAGCACCTATAAAATATTAGATGGTTAGGTTAGCTAGAAACTTGGAACCATAATTCCCAAATTTATATATTTTCTTCGTCAAGGTACATAGATATATTTGTATCAGGTAAAAGATCAAACATTGATCTGATTTGTGAAATATACCAAATAAGTGCTGCGCAAGACCCTCCAAGGTCTTCTTTAGATCCATGGCTGCATAAGATGTAGCATCAACACCAGAAGCCAGCCATTCATCAGGAGAGAAAACACGTACACCTTCCATCTGTGATGTATAAATTTATAAAATAACAACTACTATTTCGCATGAAGGATACACTTTCATGCGAAATGAGAGGACCTGATGGAATACAGGATAATGAGTTGAATCAATAGAATCTCTGCGATAGACATCTCCTGTAACAAGAAAATGTGTATGTCCACTCCTCAATAGATCTGCCTGATGAGCACTTGTGTGACACCGCAAAACCGTCGAAGCATCAACATAGTATGTGTCATTATAACTCCTGCTTACATGATCATCAGGAACCAATACATCATCAAAATTCTGCAAGAACCGGAGCAACAGTTACAAGAGTGAACATCAGCTCTGCAGTGTAACTCTATCAGAGTGCAGGCTGTTAGTAAATGGAAAGATTACAGAGAACGAAACAAACATGTCGGAATATCAAAAATATGAAAATAAACAGAGGTGCTTATGTCTTAGATTTTACCCAAAACAAGTTCAAATGAATAATCAATTTTTACCCAAAACAAGTTCAAATGAATAATCAATTTTCACTAGTTCATTTACCAACACCCATTTGTTTTTAGATCCCAACTCAAACAAGAATCCACAAGGGCATAGTGTTTTTTTTCTTGGTGATTACTGGAACATAGAGTAAACGTGTTAGAATGTTTAATAACCACCTCTAAGATATCCCAAGTGCTTTGTTGTGAATACAGTATGGAACATTGAAAAAGAATTGGTTACGTGTGGGAAGTATCCTTCGTTGATAAACAGTAGTTTCCCCTGGATAAGTCAAAAAGATCTTCACCAACTGGATAAGTCATATGGATAACTGGCACTACTGGTCAACCAGATTAAAAAAGACAATAGCATCCCCTGTAAATTTTGATGGAAAAGTTTCCCCTGTAAGGGTCTGTTTGGTTTCATGTAGTTTGATTTTCTAAGGATTTTCTTTTACAAGGAAAAAGTTTTCCTGGAAAATGAAATTCATTTCCAGCATTTGGTTGTATTGAAATTATTTTACGGAAAATGATTTTAGTTGTTTGTTTTCACGTAAAATATTAGTCTTCTAGTGTTTGGTTCTACAAATATGTGAAATCTTATTTTTCATCTATAAGCATTAATATCAAATTATGAATAAAAAATATAATAACTATAAACAGATCAAAATCATTGATAAATTTTATTAAAAAATTAGTATTGCATTATAATTTCTTCTGAATAAAGATATCTGCTATGCTTACTTTACTTATGAAAAATGTCTAGCACAAAAAAGTTCAAATACCATGTAAATCCAAATTTTAAATTTAAAATTTGAATTTTGAATTTAAATTTCAAAGTGAGATCAAACTAGAAAATATATGAGATATTTAGATATCCTATAGTTACTTTAAGATATTCTGAGATAAATTTGATCAATTAAATTTACATCGAACATATTTTAAAATTCTTTGAAATTTGATTTTTAGTTACAAAAACTATTTTTAGTTATGAGATATAAATCATTTTATAAATTTTTCTACATATATATCCTGAAATCTCTCTAATTAAAATCTGAATATTTATCATAAATAAAAAAAAACTATTAAGATTTAATTAAATCTAAAAAATTTAAATATTTTAGAAACAATTTTTTTTATATTTAAAAGATGTAAAAATACATTTCATTTAATTAGATGATATTTTCTAAAATTTAAAATTATTATTTACAATTTAAAAATAAAAAGAAGGTTAATGAAATTTTTGAGAAGTTCTGATATATGGAGTTCTGAATCCTTAGAAAACGGCGTACGAACCCCTCAAGGCGGATGTCAAAATCTGGATTTGAAAGCGGTTAAAGAAATAATTTTTCATAACCGTTTTTTTCTAAAGCTACCAAACATCCCTATGTAACTACTTTTCCTGAAAACTAGAGTTTTCAGGGACTTTTACGTCGAAACAAACGGACCCTAAGTTGCAGTCCAACTACTGACCTATGTGGCACTTATAATTGATCATAAAATGATTTAGTATCTTTAATTGCTTTTGGAGTAATGCACTACGGCCAAATCTTATATTTCAAAATCTTGTATAGAAGCAAGTTAACCCCCCGTTTGTGTACCGACATAAACAGATAATATGGGTGAAGAACAACAGAATAATCCTTATTCACTCTTTGTTTGACGTGGATAAACTCTGATAGCTATATCTAGATAAGCTAGGATAATACCTGATAACAATTCTAATAAAATTTGTGAATAGTTTATCAAAGTTTATCTATTCTTAAAAATAAAAATATCCCTCACTATCATTACTAAAAATTTCTCACTTAGGCTGCGTTTGGTTCGGCTGAAATTCAGCACTTATTAGACTTAATTCGGAATTTTTCAGCACTTCTGTGTTACAAGTCTGTTTGGTTGAGGCCCAATTAACTGCTGAAATATATCTAAACCCTGAATTTTTCAGCTCATTCAATGTCACTTTTTTTTTCCGCCTCTTGTTTCGTCTCGACGTAAAAAGACTATCCTACCCCCACTACTTTGATTTATTTACAAGTCCTATATAATCCCATTTCACCTCCTCTCTCTCTCTCCTCGGGCATTTTTTTTTTTCTCCTCGTCGAAACCAAAGACCCCTCACAAACCCTAATCGGCGGACCTCCTCCTCGGTCGCGGACAACCACTCCTCGGTCACGGCCCGGCCCCTCCACCTTCACGGCACCTCCTCCCGACACCAAGCAACCCCTCCTCGGTCACGGCCCGGCCCCTCCACCTTCGCGACACCTCCTCCCGACACCAAGCAACCTCCTCGGTCACGGCCCGGCCCCTCCACCTTCGCGACACCTCCTCCCGACATCAAACAACCCCTCCTCGGTCACGGACCGGCCTCTCTATCTTCGCGGACCTCCTCCTCGGTCGCGGACCCACCTCCTCTGTTGCGGACCAGTCCCTCTGACCTCCACCCTCCGACGTTTCGACCTCCAATCTCCGACCAAAAGGTAAAACCAGGTGTGTCATCCCTTTTCATGGTGGCTTTATATTGTAGATGCTGAAATATCCTTTTTTTTTTTAAGAGACTCCATGTTTAGGGTTCTAATAAATTTAGGGGCAAAAGCATTCTATTATGAAAAAACAAATACTCCACTTTTGTAGGAATCCTGATAATCTACATTCACTATCTTTTTTTTTTTTTTTCAGAGGCTCCATGTTGCTAAAAAAAGGTTGTGTTTTTCCAATATATTGTGTGATCGTAGTCAACAGAGAAATTTATCTCCTCTTTTCACTGGGGTTCAGTTCGGTCACACATTAGGAATGTGTCTCAAGTAGTATTATATGACGAAATCGTGTTGTTTACTTGTGTTCTAGCAGAAACACTCCATTGATATAATCAATCCCATCCTTACATTGCATCAATAGTTTACCAGTGCTGACTTGGGAGTAAATCTCAATTTGTAAGAGTTTAAATTTTTTATTTGTTTGTTACAGAGATAACAACCTCTGTAATCTGAATTCTGGTAAAAACTATATACATACGCAGCTTCAATTTAAGTCACTTTGTGTATGCATCTGTTTACATGTCTCTATAAAGATCATTTGTTCCGTCTCTTATGCATCATGAGACCAGGCGTCCATTAAGTAAGTATCTTTGGCAACTTCATCTTAGTTATTTTGGTCAAAAAGTGAATAATGCTGGGGACATTGTAGGGTTTCTTCATCTTTGGCAAATTCATTGATAGGAATTTTTTATTTGTTTGTTACAAACCCCAATGATACACTCATCTTTATGAACCACTGTCTGATCAGTGGATCATCTACTCTGAATCCATCACGACCGTCCAAAATACCAAAAAAAAATCTGACTTAATCCTGACCGTCCGAAATCTCCTCTTCTTATCTGCATCTGCTTTCACGTGTACATCAACCGTCCCTTTATCATATATGGATGGATATAAAATGTGTTAGATTGATTATGGAAAGTGATTTGAAATTTTTTATTCATATGGAATTCAATTTGTTTTCTTAATTGCTCATACTAACAAAGATGATTATTGAGGATTCCTGTTTTTGTTTTATTGGGGATAATTAGAAAGTGGATTATATGTGTAAGTAGATAGCACAAGTTAAAACCCTAATCCTTCAAGCCAAACAAAACTTCACTCTCATAAAATTTATTTTTTCTCCCTTCAATACAGAGACCTTCAAAGCCCCGTTCAATACTCGTTCAGTGGATCATCTGGTGAAGAAACCCTACACGGCAGACCTCACATTTTCCAGATAACGCTAACATATGGTCTGTGTTCGTCATGTATAAACATACAATGCTCATCCAGCGCTTCAGCTTTCGAGCTGCTCCCATGGCGGCCCATCCCACCCACTCCACCATCTTCCATACAAACCCCTCCCAGCCACTCCTCCACAACCCTACCTTCCCACGCTTCGCCTTCTCCACTTCCTCCTCCGTCGCCCTCCGCAGAAGACACTTCTCTTCCCTCGCCGCGTCCCTACTCGAGGTCGGTGGGGTCAAGATCAGCAGAGACGGTGAGAAAATCGCATCTTGATTTGTGGGTCTGTCTCAAAATTTGATTTTTTGAGGTGGGTTGTTGTTGAATTTGGGGTGTGTGTGTGTTTGTAGATGTGGTGAGGGAGAGTGACCCGACGAACAATGTGCCGGATGCGATATTCTCGAAGCTTGGTTTGCAGCTTCATAGGAGGGATAATCACCCAATTGGGATATTGAAGAATGCGATTTACGATTATTTTGATGAGAGTCACGGTGGGAAGTTTGTGAAGTTCGATGACCTTTGCCCGATTGTGGATGTGAAAAAGGTATTGAATTGAATGCCATGTTGAGTTTGATTTGTTTTAATTATGTGATATTCATTGGTACTGGTGTAAGTTTTAAAAATGATTCAACATCCTTTTTTTTGGATGATGCAAATTCGTCTGTATGGTCATTTATTTCAGTTTCACGGTTGTGCATCGACACGTCACTCATTATATACTTTAGATTCATCAACTTGCTTCTATACAAGACTTTGAAATATAAGATTTGGCCATAGTGCATTACTCCAAAAGCAATTAAAGATACTAAATCCTTTTATGATCAATTATGAGTGCCATATAGGCCAGTAGTTGGACTGCAACTTACCGGGGACACTTTTCCATCAAAATTTACAGGGGATACTATTGTTTTTTTTAATCTGGTTGACCAGTAGTGCCACTTATCCATATGACTTATCCAGTTGGTGAAGATCTTTTTGAGGAAATGGTGGGAGCACCATCATAATTTTATTAAAAAACAAGTAAATTCTCCCGGGGGAAAAAACAAAGAAGATGAGTGATAAAGATCTTAGAATTTGGGTCTCTGAAAAAAGTAGTTCCTTTCTTTGAAATTCATCTTCGACAGGCATGGTTAATGGGCCTGCTGTATGTATGTATGAAATAGACGAGTTTTCAAAACTAAGGGGCAAGGGGCATATTTGGAACGAAAAGAATTTCTCAAGGAAAGTTCAGTCCTAAATCTGTAGTTCTAAAAGATATCTCATATGAAATCAAATGCAGGTTCATTATACTCCTCTATAGTTATACTTTTAGCATCTGTTAAGCCCATAGCAAAAAATGGAAATAAGAAAAAGAAAAAAAGAAAAAAGAATTTCCTTCATTTAACTGACTCAGCAAAAATGGTTACTTGGGGGAAAAATCCGAAACTGATTGGGATATGGTGAATTCTAATGATTCTCTGCAAGGAAACACATTTAGTTTTGGATTCTTATTATGGGATTTTAGTGGTAAATTTTTTATTGCAGAAGCGGCCAGAGCCCCAGACCATTATATGGATTTAAAGAAGGCATGATATGGGACAGATTCAGATACAATGGTGAAATGGTTTATAAAATCCAAGAACAAAGAATTTAATGGTTTAAATTTTATTTGGTTTACGCCTCATGGATGAATGGCGTATTATCCATATTGAGAGAGAAGGTATCAAGGGTGTCTTTGCTGGGTTTCAGCAAAATATGGGATCCAGCGTTTATAGGTGTCCAATGATACATCCAGCTCACTGAGTGGAGTCCAACCCGAGGGAGGGGTTCACCATCAGGAGATGTTATGATTGGCTGAGGAGGGACTCTGATTTTCATCCCTACGATGGCAAAGTCTAAGGAAGTTTGGGGCTCCAAAATTCTTTTGAAGGTCCAAGGCCTTTTGTGGTTGGCATACCAAGGCAGGGTGGTGGCAAGGATTTTTCGTGCACAATGGAGCTCAGATGAAAGCAAGATGTGTGGCCTGTGCTGCTGTGCAACAAGGAGGATGAATCAGTTGAACTTCTATTCTACTGTCCAGACATTGTGGACTAGATTGGGTGACACAATGAGTATAAACCCAAACTTTAGGAGCATGGAACAAATGCGGGAAGCAGGAAGTGTACTGAAACTGAAAGGTGTAGAAGCAAAAAAGCGAAGATCATGCAATCCTTCATACCGACCGGCATTTGGGCAATTCGGCTAACCAGAAACCAGGTATTTTGTAAAGGCACAACCGCATGCATTGAAAACATCTGGGAATCAGTGGTAAACTTAATACAATACTGGGGAATGTACTGTGCAGGGGCCAGTAAAGTGGTATTTGTGGGGGGGAATCTTTTAATTGAGGTGTAAACATTTGGTTATATTGGCGGTCGGGACTGTAGAAACCTTTTCTACATCCTTTTTTTTTTTTTTTGCTTTTCTTTCAACATTGTACTACACTTCATAATAAACTCTTCAAGAGATTGTTGCAAAGGAGCAGCTGTATGTGAGATGTATATGGGCAAACTCTATCCCGTGATTCCGGAAAATTGCTGCTGAACTAATACTGTCAAGTTGTGGTGAATGTATATAATTTTTAACAATGTGGTGTTATCTATATTCTGTTTTAAGTTTGTCACCCCAAGAGGCTGAAAATCTGTAAATGGTTGGAAAAAGTATACAGATGTGTTTAATGCTCATCGTACTTTCTTTCTATCAATAAAAATCTGAAAATAAAAAAAATTACTCAAGTTGGCTCTTTAGTTAGAGCCATGGGTTTGCTCACCATGGGTCTTGAGCTGGAATCCTCCCAGGATTACTTGATGCACAAGGTTTGTGGTTGATTCTATGCAGTGGGTTTCCCCATCTAATATTGGGTTTCGTGTCCAAAAAGGCAACCAAGAAAACTTCCATGCCTTGGTAATAGAAAAACCCCTCCCTTCTCAGTAGAGATAGATACAACCCATATGATGTTTTTCCATCAATCATTTAGAAAGATAGGGTGCCAACCCAAGTAAAATAAACATTCATTTCTTGCTACCAAATTGTCCAACTCACAGCATGAGGGGCAACTTGAATGAATTTTCCATATTTGGTTCGACATCCCTTTTTGTTGACTCTTTCTAAAATTTAACATGCGGACAACATCAATGAAGGATACTTCCCACACATAACCAATTCTTTTTCCATGTTCCATACTGTATTCACAACAAAGCACTTGGGATATCTTAGAGGTGGTTATTAAACATTCTAACACGTTTTCTCTATGTTCCAGTAATCACCAAGAAAAAAGACACTATGCCCTTGTGGATCCTTGTTTGAGTTGGGATCTAAAAACAAATGGGTGTTGGTAAATGAACTAGTGAAAATTGATTATTCATTTGAACTTGTTTTGGGTAAAATCTAAGACATAACCACCTCTGTTTATTTTCATATTTTTGATATTTCGACATGTTTGTTTCGTTCTCTGTAATCTTTCCATTTACTAACAGCCTGCACTCTGATAGAGTTACACTGCAGAGCTGATGTTCACTCTTGTAACTGTTGCTCCGGTTCTTGCAGAATTTTGATGATGTATTGGTTCCTGATGATCATGTAAGCAGGAGTTATAATGATACATACTATGTCGATGCTTCGACGGTTTTGCGGTGTCACACAAGTGCTCATCAGGCAGATCTATTGAGGAGTGGACATACACATTTTCTTGTTACAGGAGATGTCTATCGCAGAGATTCTATTGATTCAACTCATTACCCTGTATTCCATCAGGTCCTCTCATTTTGCATGAAAGTGTATCCTTCAACTTACTAATTTGTAAATAGTAGTTGTTATTTTATAAATTTATACATCACAGATGGAAGGTGTACGTGTTTTCTCTCCTGATGAATGGCTGGCTTCTGGTGTTGATGCTACATCTTATGCAGCCATGGATCTAAAGAAGACCTTGGAGGGTCTTGCGCAGCACTTATTCGGTATATTTCACAAATCAGATCATTGTTTGATCTTTTACCTGATACAAATATATCTATGTACCTTGACAAAGCAAATATATAAATTTGGGAATTCTGGTTCCAAGTTTCTAGCTAACCTAACCATCTAATATTTTATAGGTGCTGTGGATATGCGCTGGGTTGATACTTATTTTCCTTTCACGAGTCCATCCTTTGAACTAGAAATATATTTTCAGGTTTGCAATTTAACTTGTTTTAATTTGCACAACAACCTCTTAGTTCTTTGTAGTGCAGATGGTGTGAAGACAAATTAATGATTCTTATCCATGCTCTCTCTATTGTTCATGGAATTATTCATACTTTGTTTTGCATGATGCAATTAAATATTTCAGAAATCCTATGGGATGTAGATATTTAAGTCAAATCTTTACTGTTCGGGAATGAATGAAAAAGGGTAGAGCCAAGGGCAAAGACAAGGAACTGATTCACTTGTGCGGATAATTTAAATGTCATCTGGGAAGGGTGGGATATGATGGAGACATTAAACCGGTTGCAATATTTTTCTAAATGAGGACGTATTTGTAGTCTACAACATCATGGACAAGTTTGTGTACAATCAATGTGTGTGGTGGTGGGATTAAAAGAGGTGTGAGTATTTGATTTATCACTTCAATTTGATTTTTCTTTCTCAGTTTTAGCTTAAAAAATGTGTTGGACCCGTGAATATGTGTCTTTTTTTATATTTGTCCATGTTTTGATACCAAATTAATTTATACATTGATTATTGATGGGATCTCTCATTTATGTTTATGAGACCACTGTAGTTCACTGTATTCAAAACTTTCTCATATTTTAACCGTCATCAGAAAATAAACTATATATTATTTCTAACACATTGTGGGAAGATAAATCTGACAATCAACATTGTAGCTCAAGTTTGGCAGGACAGTATCAGTCAATTAAATGGAAAACATGGCTTCATAAATGCTTTCACATTCATGACCCACTATAAGTTGTTAGTGGTGAAAGTTGGGGATCATTTTCCTTTGTTTTTAAAGCATCAAAATCATAGAGTTCTATTAACGGTTGTGATAAAAAAAAAATCCCTTTTTAGGCTTATAAATTGTGAATGATACATAATAGCCAAAATTTGGTCCTTGTTTGACTTTGTCCTCCATGGTATGAAAAACTGTTATTACATATGTTGCTTTTATCTGACATATTAAATAATTCCAACAACTCTATGATCAATGCAGCTTCTATATATTCTTAAGGTTATGTGAAACTAATTCATGGCCTGCATTGTTCCAGGAGAAGTGGATGGAAGTTTTGGGGTGTGGAGTGACTGAGCAAGCAATATTGAAACGTTCTGGTAAAATAGATAATGTCGCATGGGCTTTTGGACTTGGTTTGGAGCGGCTTGCAATGGTCTTATTTGAAATACCAGATATTCGGCTCTTCTGGTCTACTGACCAGCGGTTTACATCCCAAGTAAATTTCTGTCATACCTCTGAAATATGTTAATTTAAGTAGTTAATACATTTATATGTTTCATTGTCACAAATTTTGGCTTTACTTTTTCCAAACATTTCATTGGTTATGCCTAATTTTTTTTCTTCTGAGACATACCGGATATTATGATCAAATTCGTGAATAAATGAATGTATCTATTAATTGAACCATGATATGATAGCGTGTGCGCTCCCGCGTGTGTGGTTAGTTGGGTTGCACTGGGTATAAATAATCAACGCGAATTGTACGACGCACATTGTGTTTCAGGTTCACTGACATTTGACACTTAGCAGGCTATTTTGATACTTTTACAAGAAATACTTAATTTCTTCCCTCTGAGTTGAAAAACACCTTTTTTCAACCTCTCATCAGTAAGGAAGCCATCATCCGACAAAATCAAATCAATTGAGTTGTTTGATTAATGAACTACTTTTTATTCTTTTGGATGTTCTGTTTTATTTCCATTGACTTCAATGTCATCTATTGACTTAATCTGCCCCATGTAATGTTCTATTTAATGTTGTGTGTGATTTCCATAAGTTTGTAAGATATTAAATGGCTTCTATCATACGTATACTCTTACCTCATGTAATTTATAATATGTACAATCCTTTTGACGGTAGTCAGGAGTACCTTGAATTGTCCAAATGTATCATGAAGTGTTTTTGTGGGTGATGTTACATCAGAAGAGCACATATACTTCCTGAACCTTCAAAACACTAATGTATCTTAATAGTATCCTTGCATATGTTTGAATAATGTAGAGCGAAATATATGCAACAAGGCATAAATTTCCTTAGCAATCTTATTTGTTGTTTTTGTATACAGTTTTCCGAGGGAAAGCTCGGTGCCAAATTCAAGCCATTTTCAAAGGTATGATTTGTAAACTTCACCCACATTTTTGCTTCTTCTCATGTGGTAGAACAATTTTTTCCCATTCAACAAGGGGAACAACTGAAAAAAGTTGTTCCTATTTTGTGAAATGAGAACAAATGAACAAAATTCAATTACGAAAAATTTTCAAATATGGTGTTTTGGCATTTAAAATCCTTCTTCATAGGTATAGTAATTAGCGGAATTTGACCTAGGTGGCTTTTGTCACCCTCCATTTCAGAAGATGCAATAGTTAGTCAGGAGTACCTAGTGAAATATCATGTCTGTGAAGCTGCTTTCTTTAAATATGTGTATGGTCTCTTCGTGTGTTGAAACTATTTTACTTTTTGCTTTTGCAGTTTCCACCTTGTTACAAAGACATGAGTTTTTGGATCAGTGATTCATTCACTGAAAATAATTTATGTGAAGTTGTGAGGGGCATAGCTGGGGATCTCGTGGAGGAGGTGTGTGTGTTCCCCATTGAAATACGGTTTTATTCTAATGTTTTTCATTTATAAAGTAGTTTAAATAAAGTAATAAACTTTTGCAATGCTCAAACTTGCAGGATAATAATGTAGCAATATTAAATATCATCTGAGAAAAAAATGCTAATCCTTCACAAACTTTTATAGGTGTAAGTCTCAAGAGATCCAACATCTAGATCTTTATTAGTCAAATGATATTTCACATGCTCAAAATCCATTGCATGTGCCATTTCAAAGGTCTGTTGCATATACCACGTATGCCCAGTCTGTTGCATATACCATGTATGCCCAGTGCATATTTTCACATGAGCTTAATGAGAATAAGTTGTCCAACTCTTTTCCCTCTAAAGAAGAGATGTTATTTTGGATGGTCGGAATATGGAAGTGGAGGATCTTGGAAGAAGAATGAGAATTTGAGGACTCGGGAGATAGAGAATACTTGCACAAGCTATAACTGACTTTCATTCTTTAAAACTAGTTCTCTTATCCATCCTCCACCATATTGGTTTAGATAACATACTTTGACAAGGTTTATTTTAGTTCCTTCAAAACTCTTAAATGAACTTTCACTCAATTATAAGCAAGAGAGAATCTTGTGATTTCTTCATAAGCTATTGATGTTCATTGATCAAACTGAAACCCATGGAAGATTTCAAGTTTAAACCATTCACATCTACTACCGGTACTTTTGTTATATTTCATTTTTTTGTTTATTTTCAGATTTTTCATTTTTTTTAATTATAAGACAAATTTGTTTGTTGATCAAAGTATCCTTAGCCTTAAATGCATGAAAACAATCATTTTATTGGCATTGCATATAAAAAATTGGTTAAACATTATTCTGTATCTTTTTGTCATACGTGGCAATAGTAGACATGATGCATGATGATTCCCACTATTTTAATTGTAATAAGTCTATGCATTAATATGGTTTAAAAGGTTTACTGGGCAGTGATGATTTTCAAGAACTTTGCGGGAACTGCTACTTTGTTAAAAGATTTGTTAGTTGATCTATAAAAATGGTGATTTGCAGGTGAGTCTGATTGATAATTTCACCAACAAGAAAGGTCAGACTAGTCATTGTTATAGGATCGCATACCGTTCGATGGAACGTTCACTTACAGATGAAGAGATAAACCAGTTGCAGGTACATCATTGTAGGTAATACATTCAATATCATTTCCTTGTTTTCACTTTATGCTGACGGTTCTTATGTTTGTGGGTGCAGTGGAATGTTAGAGAAACAGTGCAGAATAAGCTCAATGTCATACTAAGATGAGTTTTTTTATTTTTTTCGCGGTAGTCTTATATTGATCATTCTCCATGCAATTCAAGAAAAATGTTCACTTGTTCATTGTGCCCATATATCCTGACAAATGTTTGTAGAATCACTTGTATCAGCTATTTTTGTAAACAATAGTGGGGTTAAAACCCTTCTGCATCGAGTTTGAAGTATGCATTTGTCAAAATAATTTCTCAAAGCTTTGCTGAACAAAGCACATTTTAGAATTCTGAATGAGAGGAAGAAAGGGAAATATTTGGAGATTTTAGGAGACAAAAGTAGTTACTTTGTGTGACCCCAATCACATTTATTTTTATCATTTTGAAGGTGAGCTGAAATTTTTTTCCCATCATCTCTCTGTTGAAAGGCTCCAAAGTTTATAGCTCATATAATGTAGCTAAACTGTTTTGAGCAGTAGTTAAACTGCTTGAATTTTTGAAGAGCTCTGATTCAGAGATGATCCTATCCTGCAATCATTTCTACAGTCTTCAGTGGTCTGTGAAACTGCCCAAGAGTCTGTTAGGGAAAATAAAAAATTGTATACATTTAATTTATTTGGGTATGTATTTCACTTTTTGTGAAAATATATAGTTCATTAGATGGGTATATACTTTAAAAGAATTAAAAAAACGTGTCAGCTTTATAAATGTGACTGAATGATAAGTGTTACATTTTCAGGTATAAAATTGCTTAAAAAATATTTTCCTTTATTGAAGCGTGTATATTCTTGTGGATGTATTGACTGTTCAAACATTATAAAAGAATTAAATCTATCAACTATCTGAAAAATATTGTATTTAAAATAAAATATTTGTGTCGAAATATCTTGGATTTGATGAAGATGTGATGGTGGATTTATGCATTTTTCCCTATATAATATGATCTCATGCATGCCATAGTTCACTCATCAATTCTTGGTGTAAGTAAACATATCAATATATGCATGCATCTCAAGGCATGGCATCTTTAAATCATACAATGGAACGTGCAATACATGCATTGACCCTCCAAAATAAATCATGCTGTGAATAACAAAATAAGGCATAATCATATGATATCAAAACATGCTAATCAATTGTTCTTGCATAAATTCAATTCTTTTCCAGAATCATAATACATATATATGACATTGTAATAGTAGAGACACAAAACCCAATCCATGAAATGCAAGATTTTCAATCACACCAAGCCTTCTCTTCCTTCTCTCCTCCAAAGCCACAAGAAGATAGAATATTTAGATGCACAGAGGACAATTAGACAATACATGGTACATCAAGTAAATGACATGAGCATGCATAACTTTTATATAAATTTTAATTAAAATATATTTTTGTTGAAAATGATTTTGTATCAATAGGCAACATTTCATCATTCACCCACATAGGAATTCTTCATGGCACGCAAGGTGACATGGATTTCATTTGAAATCAATTGTTAAACTGATTCAAGCTCTGTAAAAATTATTTTTTTTAGATAATTGGTTACAAACATGTATTTTTAATCTTTATTTTTTAATTTCATTTTAAATTTTGATTTTTATATGCTAAAACAAAATAACTTTTATCAAAAACTCTTGGAGCTGATTTGGTAAGGGAATAAGTGGTAGGATAAGGGGTAATTATGGGGATAAGAAGTGGCAGAACCACGATTTTTATGAAGGGGTCTAATATGATTTATATAAATATTTTTTAAAGTTATATCATTATATAATTTTTTAAATTTTAATAGCATAAATTAAAAAATAAATATGTATAAAATGATATAAAGACATTCCTATAAAATATTGATTGTTGTGAGATATGGTGGATAACCACCACTTCTCTAACCTATAACCTCCCCCACTCTTCAACTCCATAACCTCCCCCACTCTTCTATTCCATAACACTCCCATTAGTGCCCCACTATCTCCCCCTCACCTCTATAGACTTGTAACTCTCCACCTTTGGGATTCCTCTATGCACTCTATAAATAGAGGGGTTCTCTCTTGTATTCAACCAACAAAGTGAATAAGAATCTCTCTCTACTTCTCTCCTCTATATGCTTGTGTGGTTTGTTTATATACCCTTATATATCATATTCTATTTAGTTTACAACACGTTATCAGCACGAGAAGCTCTTTGTTAAAGAGAAAGGTTTGTATCGATGGGTTCTTAATGATCTATATCAAAAAAAATATACTCTCTTTTGATGTTATGTATTTTTATGTAAATCATCTACTACATACATATGATTAATTTTTTTTTTTTCAATATGCATAGAACCGTATGCAAATTATGTGTAGAACCCGTATACATCTATCTTTTATTTTCATCTGATGTACTGCATACATCTATCTTTTATTTTCCATGCATGCAATCCCCGTGAAAATTTTCCATACATATGTTATGATATGATTAATTTATGAAAACTAGTATGCAATTTTCTCATGCAACAGTATGCGGCATCTATCATTTGATTATTTATTTTTCATGTAACTGTTTCATGTTTGTCATCTTTTTTTTAAATATTATACATCTATGTGTAGAACCAGAAGTTCTCACAAATATCAATTAATTTGATATTTATATTTGATTTGAAATTCATTTTAATGTTACAATGTCATGTGTCCCTATAGGATCATACAAAAATTGTAATTACATGGATCCCTGAAGGACCATGTAGAAGTTATGAATAATGTGTTCCAATTAAGACCATGCAAATTTTATTCTATCCCTGAAGGACTACAAAAATTATTACATGGATCCTTGAAGAATCATGTAAAAGATATGATTAAAAATGTCCCTGAAGGACTATGATTATATTGTAAGGATCATACAAATTTTATTTTATTTTATCCCTGAAGGACTGTACAAAAATTATGATTATATGAATATTTGAAGGATCATGTAAAATTTTATTTTGTTCTATCCCTGAAGGACTACAAAAACTATTACATGGATCCTTGAAGAATCATGTAAAAGATATGATTAAAAATGTCCCTGAAGGACTATGATTATATTGCAAGGATCATACAAATTTTATTTTATTTTATCCCTGAAGGACTGTACAAAAATTATGATTATATGAATATTTGAAGGATCATGTAAAATTTTATTTTGTTCTATCCCTGAAGGACTATACAAAAATCATGATTGTTCGTGTCCCTGTAGGACCAAACAAAAGTTATATGATATATTTTTCAGGTCCTTGAAGGACCAAATAATAAAAAAAAAAAGGATCCATGTATCCCAGCAGGAACATGTAAATTATGATTAGATTTCACCATCATCATCATCATAATGAAGAGGATTTAAAGATTAATACCTCATTTACAAAGGTCCACCGGCCATTATGCCTCAAATATGCTCCAGTTGTAGCAATATTGAGAGCACCAATTTTATATATTCTCGTTGCCGAACAACGATTTTTTTTAAAATATCATATAACTCAACTCAATGGCATAGCATCATTACCCGAAGTAAATGCATTTTATTTTATGTTCGCCATGGAAGTTGTGGTCATGAATGATGAGATCATGATTTATATAGTTGAGAAAGCACAACAATCATAAAGTTTGTAAAATATCTCAAATCATTAGAAGTGATTTGCTATTAAACAAAAGCATAATTGAAGGGAAAAGGGTTGCAGAACAAACCCTTAACACAAGGAAAATGATTGTTATGTATTTGGTGCTTTAAAAATATGGTCACGTACCTGATGTACGATCAGACTTTTATAATTTTTATAATTATAATTTTTCTTTGTTATCTAAAATCCATTTTTCTTATTTTCATATTTATCTTATTTTTTGAGTTTAACATTAATTAATGCAAATGATAATATTATTTTTGGTATTATAAACTTGGTCGAATGCTCTAGAAGGGCAGATATCATGTTATCAAGAGATACAAAATTTTGTATCAACAATGCATTGTATTCATGTAGATCCAGAAGAAGTCTACTGAAGATACCTATATCAACATATGCCATTTTAAAATTATGGAGTATCTATGCATTAATAATGTCTCATGCCAGAAGCATACATTAGAAAAGCTTTATGCTCTCTCCTAAGGGTTATTATAAATATCCATATTTTCTCATATAAACTAGAAGTTCTATGATCTTTATGTTTTGACATGATCGTCTCGGATATCCATGGTACACGATGATGCATTGAACTATTCATTTGGGCATATACTAAAGAACTAGAAGATTCTTTTGCTCGATGATAGTTTTTACCGCATGATTTATGGATTTTCATTTTAATGAGACAATATTCTTGCCGTTAAGGGGAGGGAAGAACGTACCTGAAGTACGATCTGTTCCTGAAGAACAACAAGAATTATCGTGGAATACATCCACTCTGTCTTATCTAGTCTTATCTAGACTCACGTACCGCTCAACGTGAAAATCAAATTCCTAATGCACGCCAGATGCGTGATAGACCTATAGGTTCAAAAAAAAAAAAAAAAAAATTCAGCTCCCCAGAAGTGGAGATCAAATGTAAAATCATGCTCTAATAATGCTCCAGAAGAAGTTATACATAATGTTCCAGAAGAGATTATGAACAATAGATCCACTTTCTCTAAAACTCTAGAAGAGTATAATGTCCATGAAGAGAAACGAGTTCCAGAAGTGACTACACAAACTCTTGAAGAGGAAAAGGTACCTAATAATATTAAGATCTCTATATTTTATATGCATATAAGAGAAATGTGGAATCGCAAATAAATGATCATCGATGACATATTTATCATACAAAGTAGATTCTCCTTCTATTATAAGATATCTTGAACCATTAACAGGGGATGTTTTTACCGCTCGATTTGTGGATTGTCATTTTGATGAGACAATATTCCCGTCGTTAGGGGGAGAAAATCTGTCGCCAGAAGAACGACGTGAACTTACATGGCAAACTCCATCTTTGTCTCATCTTGATCCTCGCACTAATCAATGTGAAACTGAAGTGCAAAGAATCACTCATCTTCAAAGAATTGCGCATCAATTGCCAGATGCATTCAATGATGCAGCAAAAGTGATGAAATCACATATTCCAGCTGCTAATACTCCAGCTCGAATTAATGTTCCAATAGGAAAAACTGTTAATATGCCGGCTAATGAATCGACAAAAACGCGCCTGAAGCGTGGAAGACCTATAGGCTCAAAAGATTCAGCTCCCCGAAGGAGAAAAACAATGAAGAATAATTCTCTAGAAGAGTATGAAACACTTGAAAGACCCACAATAATAACTCCTACAGAGGAAGAAGTTCCTGAAGTGACACAAGTCCCTGAAGAGACTGACGTCCCTGAAGTGACGCCCGTGCATGAAGAACAAGTACATGGAAATGAAGAAATTTCCATAAATTATGCAAATTCACAAATATTGTGGGATCGAAAGCAAGTGCTTGTTGATGATATATTCTCATTTGCAGTAGCTACAGAAATCATTTCAGATAATGATTTAGAACCACGTTCAGTGGATGAATGCAGACGAAAAAATTGTTGGCCACAATGGAAAGCTGCTATTCAAACAGAATTGGATTCACTTGCAAAACACCAAGTATTTGGACCAGTAGTCCTAACCCCTGAAGGTGTTAAACCAGTAGGATGTAAATGGGTGTTTGCGAGAAAACGAGATTGTTAGATACAAAGCTCGTCTTGTGGCACAGGGTTTCCTGCAGAGACCTGGGATAGATTTTGAAGAGACATATTCTCCTGTGATGGACACAATCACATTTCGGTATTTAATTAGTCTTGTAGTCTCAGAAGGACTTGACATGCAACTAATGGATGTGGTTACTGCATATTTATATGGAAAATTAGATACCGACATTTATATGAAAGTTCCTGAAGGACTAAAATTGCCTGAAGCAAAACCACGAAACATGTACTCAATCAAGCTAAGACGATCCTTATATGGATTAAAGCAATCTGGACGAATGTGGTATAACCGTCTTAGTGAGTATTTAATAAAAGAAGGATATGTCAATGATCCAATATGCCCCTGTGTATTTATTAAGAAAACAGGACTCGGATTTACCATTATTGCAGTATATGTTGATGATATTAATCTAATTGGGACTCCTGAAGAGCTCGAAAAGGCTTCCGAATATCTGAAAAAGGAGTTTGAAATGAAAGATCTTGGAAAAACAAGATATTGTCTCGGCTTGCAAATTAAGCAAAGTTCAAATGGGATACTTGTTCATCAAACAACATATGTTGAAAAAAATCCTGAAGCGTTTTAATATGGACAAATGTCATCCATTAAGTACTCCAATGGTAGTAAGGTTACTTGACCCCAAAAAGGATCCTTTTCGTCCAAAAGAAGATACTGAAAATCTTCTTGGTCCTGAAGTACCATATCTTAGTGCAATTGGTGCCTTATTATATTTGGCCCAATGCACTAGACCTGACATTGCATTTTCAGTTAATTTATTGGCCAGATTTAGCTCTGCACCAACTCGAAGGCATTGGAATGGTGTGAAGCACATTTTTCGTTATCTTCGTGGAACGTCAGACATGGGTCTATTCTATGCAAATGATTCCAATAATGGTGCACAACTAAAAGGTTATGCAGATTCAGGATATCTTTCAGATCCTCACAAGGCTCGCTCACAAACAGGCTATGTATTCACTTGCGGTGGCACAGCAATCTCTTGGCGATCTATGAAACAGACTTTGGTCGCCACGTCTTCTAACCACTCTGAGATTCTTGCACTCCACGAAGCAAGCCGGGAATGCGTGTGGATAAGGTCTTTGGTTCATCATATTCGTACTGCATGCGGACTATCTCTCATTACAGATGTTCCAACAACTATATATGAAGACAATGCAGCATGCATTGCTCAAATCAAAGGGGGATATATCAAGGGTGATAGAACGAAGCATATTTCTCCAAAATTCTTTTACACTCATGAGCTCCAGCAGAGACATGAAATTGATGTTCAACAAATTCAGTCAAAGGACAATCTTGCAGATTTGTTTACTAAAGCTTTGTCGACATCAACATTCAAGAAGCTGGTGTATGAAATCGGGATGCGACGAGTTTGCGACCAAAATTGTTGAAATCTTGTACTTATGAGGGGGAGTAATTTTTTATGACATTTTGCGAACTGTACTCTTTTTCCTTCGCCTAGGTTTTGTCCCATTGGGTTTTCCTGGCAAGGTTTTAATGAGGCAGTGTCAAACGCATACACTATTATACGATTAAGTTACATTGTACTCTTTTTCCTTCGCTTTGGTTTTTTCCCATTGGGTTTTCCAAGCAAGGTTTTAATGAGGCAATTTTCTTAGCGTGGTGGTCATCCAAGGGGGAGTGTTGTGAGATATGGTGGATAACCACCACTTCTCTAACCTATAACCTCCCCCACTCTTCAACTCCATAACCTCCCCCACTCTTCTATTCCATAACACTCCCATTAGTGTCCCACTATCTCCCCCTCACCTCTATAGACTTGTAACTCTCCACCTTTGAGATTCCTCTATGCACCCTATAAATAGAGGGGTTCTCTCTTGTATACAACCAACAAAGTGAATAAGAATCTCTCTCTACTTCTCTTCTCTATATGCTTGTGTGGTTTGTTTATATACTCTTATATATCATATTCTATTTAGTTTACAACATTGATCATATTTTAAAACAATGTCATTTTTTTGTCAAAATGCCCTGAAAGAGGTGAGGGTTGTTAACTGTTGTTGTTGTTTGAGTGGTGGGTCTCATGGGCTATGGGCTCTAATATAAAAAAAAAATTGTGCCGTGGTTATATTCAATTTTTTTTTACAATATAAAATATAGTCTTATATATATCATTTAAAAATTAGTGAAACATATATTTCGATAGACGATGTATATATCTCATTAATTTTTTTCGTACACTTATTAAAATAGGTTCATTTTACTCGAAATGAAATGATATACACTTTTTATTAAAGCATATACCCCGTTAGATGATGTTTGCAATTTAAAAACAGTGCTGCTACCTGGGCCCTAGAAATTAAGCCCCATTTGTTAGCCCCAATAGGTGGCACTCTCCTATTGGTTCCCTATTTAGCTTTTTCTAACCACCAAAAATAACAATGACAAGACTACCCTTCTTATAATTTTAAAAATTGGTTCCAACTAACAATCGTAACTGAATCCCACAAAGTGTGGCACCATTAAGACCTAACATGTTTTCAAAAAATTTGAATTTTAGGGTTCCGATTTGGGCGAAACCATACGAACAAAAAAAGGACAGATTTGTTCTCACAATCGATATTTTAAAAAATGGGCTGAAATTCAAATTCAGATACAGGTGTATCTGGAGTTTGAATTAACAAATACATTAAAATAAATGGGCTGGAATTCAAATTCAGATACAGGTGTATCTGGAATTTGAATTAACAAATACACATTCTATACATGTGAATGTACACTGTATTTAAAAATTTTAAATCTGAATGAGTTTATGCTTTAATTCTGGAATCAAACATGGGTTAAGAGTGTCTAATTTTTATCCGTAGTTTTGATTTGAATTCATGTGCTTTGCTCATCATATCGGGTTGAATATTTTTATCCTTTGTTTAATGTTAAATTGTTATATGCTATTTGCTACCCTAATTATTGACAAGGGATGTTAATTAGTGCTGTATATTTACGAAATGAACTTTATCCGAGGCCGTGTTGTAACTTTGAATTAAAGTCACATTCAATCAAGGTGACAATTTTAGTCATTTCTCTATGAAATCTGCAGGGACATCATTTATTTAATTGAGTTTTAAAAATTATTCAAATTCGACTCGTTTATCAAATCGAACGACCCTAAGAGCGTTTGGACTAAGTTGAGCTTAAATCGAGCTTGAACAGCTTGGCTCGTTTACCACCCTTACGCGTTATTGAAATTCTTTAACCTCCCACTTGTAGATACTTAAATTTTAACTGTCCAAAAAGAAGAAAATCATTTCAAGTAACATTTTTAAATTGGGATCAAATAGAAAGCAATTTAATTTAAAGGAATAAAAGGAGATGACAAGAAAGACAACTTGGCCCAACACTTAGATAAATATGTGGCTAGAAATAGGGTCGCTACTCCAAAGTAACTGCTCTTTCTCTTACGGCTAAAAACAAGTAGTCCTTTTTCAACCACTTCCTAGATATAAACTTTGTTCGAGATTGGACATATGATAGATCATGATGCTGGTGGATTCTTAAACCTAGCCATCCCTCCTTGGATGACTAATTCCAAGTAGTTGCCCCCCACCTGAACAAATCTCGGTAAAAAAAAATCTAATTAGGGTCAAATCAATTACCCTGTTATTTAATTTAATCCATTGTCTAGTGGGTACACTTTTGCACCATTTTTCCTATAAACAGGGGGTGTTCAAATCTTTTTTTATATACAGGGCAATCCACCCCAACCTAATTTCCCAAAGCCACTCGTTCCCTCTCCCTCTCCCATAGAAAACATAAAACAAACTAGCTAGCATTCTCAATTAGCACCTCATCACACAAAAATTGTACTACGTACAGTAACCAATTAATAGACTCCAATTCCATGGCCTCAATCACTCTCTCAGGCACTCCTCTTCGGCTCCACCTCCCTCCAACTGGGTGTATAAGCTGACACACACCATCGTGTTAGTTGTTCAATTGTTCTTTGTTCACAAAACCAACATTGCAGAAGTACTACTTGAGGCACCATCTCCTCCTCCCTCCTCGACCTCCCACTCCCGCAGTCCTCCTCCAAGTCCGGGTGGGTTGCTATATAAAGGGAATCTGGGGTTGGGTTGAAAAACTCTTGGGGTGGAAATTAAGGTCTATTAGGGCATATTTGGTTGACTGATAGAATTATGATGATGTGAATTATGGGAATCCAAATTCATGTAGATTGGGATTGGGACTGTTGTCAACTTGATTAGTAAGAAACAAGATTTTGAAAACACAATGAAGGTTCTTAATCTCAATCATGTATTAAGTAATGCCTTGATTACAATATAAAAAAATTACATTTTCAAAATACCATTTCTATAAAATCAATCATACGTTTAATTCAAATTCAATTTCATCTAATACTCTCTCTCTCTCTCTCTCTCTCTCTCTCTCTCTCACTCAGTATATGAAGTATATGTTATATTAAATAAAATATATATTAAAATACATTAGTATATTTTTCATATTGAAATAATAAATTTTCTTTTTACGTCATATACTATAATAGAATTTCATAAATTATGATAGCGCAATATATATTATGTTATCATAATATATAATATAAGGGATTGTAAAACGAGTTGCAAAATGGGTTGAGTTTATCGACGCTCTTTCTGTTTTTCACTCTCTGACGGACCCTCGCTGAACCATGCACCCTGTCCCTCCTTGCGCGCGCCATTGTTTGGGTCGATGAGGGTCGAGCTCCATGCAAGCTTTAAATACATGGAAGAATGTGTTCAAAGACCTAAATGATGTCTAAATAAGAAATTTTTTCTACCAATTTTAATATACTCCATTTTGATAAATTTAACAGTATGATTTATTCGAGTATGTAATTTATTTCTTGTGCAAACATATATTTCATTAAATAAGTATAATTTAAAAATTATTCACATGTCTAATTTGTAAAAAAATGATTATCATCTTTTTTTCTTTTTTTGTTTTAAGGACATGGTAATGAATTTAATTTGCGCTTATAAAATAGAAAATTTTAGAAATAGTCACTCCTCCGTTGTAATCTAACACGTTTTAAGTTTTTAAATGTATGTTTTAATTAGCATTAATGGTATTCATGCAATATATATATCAATATATATACATATATAAGGTAAATTCGAATTAATGGTATTCATGCAATATATAATAAAAAGTGAACCAAAAGTGACTATCAACACCTTAAATAATGTTTAAAAAAAGGAACAAAAATGATGTGAAAGGGTTTTACTTGGAGTTGGAGGAAGGACTAGATTTTTCAAAACCGAAGATTCAAGGAAAAAATCATACTGAATTCAAATGGAAAAATGGGCGAATTTCTCTTTCAATGGGCCCAAGTCATCGAACGGCAATGGTCAATATTGGACATTCATTTCACGTGGTTTGATCGATTGAGTGGACCATGATTAATTCTACTCAAAAAAATTATTTTATATTTTTATTTCTTATTAATTTTTTAAAAAAATAGTAGATTCTTATCATCGTCATTTTTATTGAACAAAATGCAATTACAAGTTTGGATGAGGAGTGAGAGGATTAGAGAGAAAAACAAACAAACAAAAATACGAAAGGATCGTCGTGCCCTAAGAGTGAGGGGACAGCACGATAGTTGATTAGTACCAACCGTCGTCTTACACATCCTACTCGAAGACAGACTATGCTGAAGTAGTCAACTCGCAATAAGCAAAGGAAACTTCAGGACCGGATTAAGTCAGGACTGGATTTCACTATCTTATTGGATCAAATAAATTATTGAAGAAAATATGAGTTCCTAAATATCATCAGTATCCAATAAGATAGTGAAATATATATCAAACAATTAGTTGTCCAGTTCGATTTATAGGTGATGCAGTTTGATTTTCACGTCGTCCAATTTAGTACTGATCGAACTGATCGGTTTAATAAGAAAAGGGCATGAGAGGAAACATTGGGTGTGGGAGGGAAGAAAAAAAGTTAGTGAATTTATTAGGAATATTGTTTTCATTTTAAAAAATATTTCAATTTATTGATTCATATCATAATTAGATTTGTTGAGTTGACTAAAAAGTTAACAATAAATGTAGGTTAATAAAAACTTTAAAGGCACTTGTTAACAAAATTCATATTGATTTTAGATAATAATAATCTTTTATAAATTTATTAAAGATAAATATGTAAAATTATGCTACATACAATTAAAAATACTTTCATTTAATACATAGTTAGAAATTTCTAACGGGACCACGACAGGTTGTTGGATGTTTCATTTTCCATATATTAGCCATGTGGATAGATTTGATGATGATAATAATAATAATAATAATACAATTCTGAAGACCCGAAGATTGAAGTCTGAACCCATCGAATCAACTAAAAGACTTTTAGTATCACTGTTTTAAGCCTGAATAAGACAGGACCCTTTTTTTTTTGTTCTATTATTAGAAGTATTGATGTAATGCCAGCCACCCATTGTTTAATTTGAGTGGTGGACAAAAAATATATATAGTTTCAAACTAAGGCTTCATACACCCATGACTTTTTTTTTTCTTATTATATGCTTTACATTTTCATTTTTATATACTGTATAAGTAATTATATATGCATTTATATAATTTTAATATTAAAAATGTTTGTTGGATCGAGTTGGACGAATCCGCATCTCACATGTTCAGGTTCTTGAAATAATGTTAATAAATTAAAAATAAAGGTTAAAGACGTTTGAGTCCTTATAAATATCTATAAACCCATTTAAGTCCTTACAAAGTTGGGATAAGACAATTACATCCTTAAAAACACAGAAAATGTCTAATACATCTCTATTGTTAAATCATTTTTATCCTATCATGGTTAAGATTAATCATAAGTGTGATTTTACTATTATTATACTCTCCACAATGCACAACATGGTGATTAATATGAGTTTTTTAACTTGTGTCATTACCTCATCAAAATGTAAAATAAAAAATCTAAGTAATATCTGTGACTGTAATATATTAAATATAATAACACCAAAATCCGCAAAAGAAAAAAAAATAAAAATGAGTTTGATGAAGAGTAATATGGTCATTTAAAAGGATATATATGTTTTTTTATTTTTTCAGTGATTTATATAAGTGTTTAATTTCACATATAAGAATATATTAACAAATTGGATAAAAAGTTAACTCATAAACTAAATTGACTAACCATAACAGTTTAAAGGATCTGTATGTCTGACTCCAAGTTTACAAGGACTTATATGAGTTTATGGATGTTTACAGGGACTCAAATATCTTTAACCCTAAAAATAATTTATATAACAAAAAGAAATGATCAATTTTGTCACAATATAAAAAATTGATAGGATGATCATCAAAATAATTAATATTTTTTTTTATTAAAATTCACTGTGACAGTGTTTGAAAAATAAAATTTGAAATAAAGTGATTCATACAAACTTGATTACTAAGAAGCTCAATTTCTGTGAATTTTAAGAAATAATATTTTTTTATTAAAAAAACTATAAATGATTTTTTAATTAAATCTGTTTTTAACAAACGGTTTGACAACTCATTTATGCTTAGAGGTTGTATTTATTAATGTATATATTTTTTTGACAGCCGGATGTGGAGAAAATATGCAGAATAAGCGTGTTGGAAGCGATGGACGGCTGAGATTCCCCCCAATCCAACGGCCGGAATCCACGCGTGCTTTTGCAGTCCATTTGATAACAAGAACCCCATAAAATATCCTTCTAGATTTTTTCTTCTTCTTTTTCTTTAGTTTGGCTCGCATTTTTTTTATATTTTCAACTATTCCTTCGAATCGAAGGAGCCTTTCACATTCTCTTCTTTTGATTCTTTTAAATTCCCCCAAATATTGTCTCCTCTTCTCTTCTTCAGAATTCTTTCAAATTTGAGGTAACTTTCCGACTGAATTGTGTTTATTTGATCTTAGATTTCAATGTTTCGATTTAATTTACATCTGTTTTGTGTTCGATTTGCGTGAATTCGAATAGCAAGTTTGCTCATATTGTTGTTCTGATGTTCGAATCCATAATTGTCATCATCGATTTCTCCATCCAGTGATTTTTCGATTTTGGATTTCCACGGATTCTATTATAATCTGAAAACACCCGGAATGGACTTCTGATTATGTTTTTTGGTTTCATTGAATTGTAAAAGATATTCATTTCTCACATTCGGATGGAGTAGATTCACTATATATATGTGTTGTTATTTGATATCTGAAGAGGGGCTTCAATTCATGTCTTATCAACAGATAATTTAACAAATTCGCTCCCTCTCTACGTACCTTTGGATCTGATGGGTTGGGGAAACATCTTCAGGAGGAGGTTAAGGGTTTTCACAGTTGCTCTGGTCGTCTACTTCGATTATAAGGTCTGCTTTTGTAGTTTGTAGTTTGTCCTCCTGATGTGTTTTCGTTTTTGTTTACTTACTTGATCATCAAATCTGGACCTTCCTTTTGTGCTGCTGCTGCTTCTACTGTAGGCCTTGCAGAAGAGAGAGACATGGGTTAGCAAACGCAAGATGACCGAACTGTGGGATAAGGCCCACGAGCGGAACGCGAGACGGGTTCTCAATTTGATTATAGAGCTGGAAGGGTTGTGGGTGAAGATGGGTCAGTATCTTTCGACTCGAGCAGATGTGCTTCCCCAGGCCTATATATCCCTTCTCAAGCAGTTGCAAGATTCTCTGCCTCCTCGTCCTGTGGAAGAGGTGAGATTTTGGAGCTACCCACAATAGAAAGAAATTCTTTTTTCCCCTAATTATCTAGATGACCATTTGTACTAAGACGGCAAATGGAAATGAAGAATGAATCTCACAAGATTCTCATTGTTATCAAAATTGGGTGCTCAAAATGGTGTCCAGTTGTTTCATAGAGGTGTTTCTCAACCCTTTTTTGGGGTGAGATCATGCATGTATGCATGTTCAGTCCAATAAAAACAGGTGTTTAAATATTTTATTGTCCATATGGTTTACCACACTCACCGTGATTTTTATGTTTCATGAGCTTTTAATGAACATACATTTGTCGCTTATTCTTCAGTAAAATCCAAAGTGCTCTAACTGTCCCTTGTTTTATTGCACAGGTTTGTCGAACCATACAAAAAGAGTTGGGAAAAACCATGAGTGAACTTTTCTCTGATTTTGTTGACATTCCTCTAGCAACAGCATCTGTAAGTTCGTTGGTTCGAAGTTGAAAATGAAAATTTATTAAAAATACTGGTATTGTTCCTGCATGGCGTTGTGCTTTATGTAGAATGTGTAACATAACATGTATTGAAATACTTTTCTGTGTGTCTGTGGCTATGTTTCCAAAAATGCAGATAGCACAGGTTCATCGAGCTACTCTTAAGAGTGGAAAAGAAGTGGTTGTAAAAGTTCAACATAAAGGCATTAAGAAAGTCATCCTGGAGGTTGTTCATAGTTTATGTTAACATGATTGGGTGTCCTTAGCATCAAAGTCATTTTGTGACACATTGTATTGCAGGACTTGAAGAATGCGAAATCAATAGTTGACTGGATAGCATGGGCAGAACCACAATATGACTTCAACCCATTAATAGATGAGTGGTGCAAAGAAGCACCTAGAGAACTTGACTTCGATATTGAAGCTGGTAGGTTTGTTTGAGCTTTAAGTTTTCGTTGCATGGATTTAGTTATTTAGGAAGAATGTCTGCATAAGTTCCACATTTTTTGTGATTATTTCATCTCCTAGTGAACGAGCCATTGTAGAGTTGCTGTTTATGTTTCGCGGCTCTGATGATCATTTTTGTTACTGTAGAAAATACAAGATCAGTTTCCAAAAACCTAGGCTGCAAAAGTGAGCGTGAGAGTACCAGGTTAGACCATCATGTGGATGTATTGATTCCAGATGTCATTCAGGTATTACTTTGCTGATTAGTATTGAAAATCTTTTGGCTTTATAATCATGCCTCTATTTATCTCTATTCTCTTTTCTTTCTTTCATCTTACAAGGAAAAACATTTGGTTTTGTAATTATACCTCTATTAATCTGTATTTTCTTCTCTATTGGTTTCTTGTGGCAGTCATCTGAAAAGGTTCTTATTTTAGATTTTATGGATGGAATCCGTCTAAATGATCTTGAATTGCTGCAAACATACAATGTTGACAAACAAAAGCTCGTTGAAGAAATTACTCGTGCATATGCTCACCAAATTTATGTTGATGGATTTTTTAATGGTGACCCACATCCAGGTATGTTACTTCTCCTCTTTTCTGGATACATCAAAGTATAGCATACGCTTTTTAGTTGGATTTTACATCACTATCAGATCAAAGCTTTTGAGTCTTTTTTTTTTTTGCAACTTTAAGAACTAGATTCTTTATATGAATTACTTGGGGTGGAATTTATTGTAGGAAATTTTCTTGTGAGCAAGGAACCCCCACACCAACCTATTTTGCTTGATTTTGGGCTCACAAAGCGAATATCAGGCTCTATGAAACAAGCATTGGCAAAGATGTTTCTGGCATCTGCTGAGGTCTGTTTTACTTTTATTGATTTTAAGCCAATGTGGATTATTAAATGGATAGTTTTTATATACAAAAATAAGAAATATAAAACGTTTCTGTCACTTAAGGCCATGGTAGGGTTGATTTATCAGATGTTTGATTAGTCTGACACTCATGATAATACATTTTGCTCTCTTTCCTGAATCTCCCTCTCTTTCGTGAACCTCATTTTCTTTATTTTTACCTTTTTGTTTATAAAAATGTGCTCACCTCAGTTTTACAATGTACATTGATTCAGGGTGACCATGCAGCATTATTGTCTGCATTAACAGAAATGGGACTTAAGTTGCGCCTAGATATGCCGGAGCAGGTTATGGATGTAACTAATGTGTTCTTCCGCTCTTCAACACCAGCAAATGAAGCACTTGTGAGTAGGCTTCATGCTCTTATCCTAAGTCTGGCTTCTCAATTTTAGAATTCCTTTCATATGTTGGTTTATCTATTTTGTTTAGGAAAATATGAAAGCTTTGAATGGTCAAAGAACAAAGAATATGAAAATCATCCAAGATAAAATGAAACTCAATGAGAAGCAGATGGCTCGTTTTAACCCGGTAAGTCTAAGTATGATAAAATTCTTTTTAATCATACTACAGTATAGTACATGTGTAGAATATTTAAATCTTGTTTTTTCAGGTTGATGCCTTCCCTGGTGATGCCGTAATATTTTTCCGGGTAATCAATCTTCTTCGAGGTCTGTAACATTTACCCTGAATCAGAATGAAATTTTGGGTTATAGTCACTTCATATGTTCTTTTGGTTATGTATGATTTCCAGGGCTTTCATCCATGCTGAATGTTCGCATAGTTTATCTAGACATCATGAGGCCATTTGCCGAAGCTACTCTTAGAGGGTGAGTAACTCCTTGCAGAATGGTCTCATTGTGTCTGTGTAGGCGTGCGCGCACACACAATTAGTATATAGTGCCTTTTTTTTTATGGAGCTCTCATACAAATTTCATGGGCAGCAGGAGCATTGAGGGGCCTATCATGGGTGCACAATGGATTCATGACACACCTGTCCACTCTGATGTGGAGGCCAAGCTGAGAAGACTGTTAATGGAGCTGGGCAGTGATAAGATACTTGGAATTCAGGTTGGTACATGCACCATTTAAGTTTTTCATTTTCCATTTATTACTCTCCCTTTTCTGGATGAATATGTTATGCCTGATGCATCACTCATTAACCCAACTGCTTTACTCATTTTTTTGCCTGCATATTTTCCTTTATTTTTTTTATTGCATATGATTTTGTTCTATTAATCATTCCCAATGAAAATCAAGTTGGCAGAGCAGAACATACTACAAAGTACAGACAATGAAGATAGTAAGGGTTTGTGAGTAACATTGACAAGTGCTTAGAATTAAAAAAATGTCTCAGGCAACTTATTAGAGAAGTCACTGTGGGATGGGTATTGTCTACCATGGTTGATGAGAGACACGTGTTTGATGGAAATTGGGTAGGTTTGGGAGCTTAATTCTCTCTTATGTCGATGGGTAATGATGAGTGTGAAACCCTGTTTCAAACTAAGCATGATGCATGGTGCAAAGGCAGTCAGAGTCGTGTTTCAAGCTCCAATATTGTTTTTCCTGTAACATTAATTTAAGCATTAGTGCTAGCCTCCAGACGAGATTTCTTCTCGGATGCAAGATTTACAATCACGACACATCTTGAGATGATAACAAGCATACCCACTCTTACAACCTTGTCCTATCTCAGAATCTCAATTCTACCAAGCATTCAACATTTCTCTCTTCCAAAAACCTCGACCACTTGCATCCATAGCACAAGCCTTGTAAAAACTCTATTATTGTGGTCCTTCCAGATCACTCAGAGGCCCGCTAGAATAGAATCCACAACACCAATTTGCCTTCTCCTCGTTTCCAATCCCTATTTTACCCACTAAACAGATTAGGAGCAGATGCTGGATACTGCCAGGGACTTTGGCCCTCCCAAAGTTTTTCTTCCAGAGCACCTCCTTGTAACATTCAAATTAAATATCCAGTTTCATTTTGTACTTCTAGTTTAATATAAATCTTCATTTTAAATTCTACAAGATCTACCCACCAAAAAAAAAAATATTTCTACAAGATCCAAGCATTTTGTTCTCCTTGTTTAAGGCATGTTAAGCTAATGATAGATTCATTATTTTTAGGTGTGCGCCTACAAAGATGGAAATGTAATAATAGATACTGCTGCTGGTATGCTTGGGAGATATGACCCTCGGCCTGTTCAGCCTGATACCTTATTTCCAGTTTTCTCTGCAACAAAGGGAGTCACTGCGGGAATGTTACATTGGCTTGTTGACAATGAGTAAGACAATATTTGTTATGAATTTATGTTGTCATTTCTTCATGGGGATCACGCATATGCATATTCCACCCAATACTTTCGTATCTCCACTTCTCCTTTATGTATTCTGTTAACTGGAATAACATTTTCTCCATTGGAATTTTTTTGGCCATTTAATGAAATCTCCATAGAATTGTCTACCTGATTAAGCGTAATTACTAGTTACCATTTCTGGTGAATTGTACTTTCTGGTCATGACTCATGAGTACTCTTATAGTGGTCTGCCCTCCAGTAATATTTTCAAGTAGGATATTCAAACATGAAGAACACACACAGTTTTTTTTTTCCAGCTCCAATTCCGGTCTCATATGCGTTATAGAAAATCACGGAGCATATACTCACATTAAAGAGGTATATGCTTCGATAGAAATTTTTCACATTTTCTATAAATGCATCCATGCAATTCATTGGAGCATATGTTTCATTTTTTATAAAAACATATACATTATTAGATGAGGTATACTATTTTTAAAAAATTCAAAACATGTATAGACTAGAATTGGGGCTGGAAAAGGGGTTGTACGTAACGTTATCTATACTAAAAGCTTGAAACAAAATTTCTTTTTTTTTTTAATGTTTCATTTTGTTAGCCTAGCATGAGTGCTATTTTCTACCTTCTGCCTTATTTTGAATGTCTAAGTCCTTTACAAACATAAATTTACCAACATTAACTGTTTGCCTAATGATAAATGACTCAGGAAGTTGAAGCTTGAGGAAGCTGTTGCAAATATTTGGCCAGATTTTGGAAACAATGGAAAAGATAAAATAAAGGTACACATTTATTTTTTGGTGCAAATCATTTCTTATTTTCTTTCAATCCTTATTGATATTTCTCATCACCTGTTATTTTAGGTCCACCATGCCCTTAATCATACATCCGGCTTGCATAACGCAATAGGTGATGCTATGAGGAGTGATCCTCTTATAATATGCAATTGGGATGAGTGTCTAAATCTCATCAGCCAGTCCATCCCTGAGACTGAACCTGGCTCAGAGCAACTTTACCACTATTTATCTTTTGGATGGCTTTGCGGTGGTATTATCGAGGTAAACTTTCAATAAATTATGTAACATATATTGGTTACCACCTATTCCTCAATTTATTTACATTTCTTTGTATATCTCAGCATGCTTCAGGGAAAAAATTTCAAGAGGTTCTCGAAGAAGCAATTGTGAAACCCCTCAACATCCAAGGCGAGTTATACGTTGGCATTCCTCCAGGTACCAAACATTCTTATTTAGTTCACATTACTTGAAAAGCACCAGGAAACTTCATTTTAACTACAAAATTCTATAATATTAGGCGTGGAATCCCGGCTTGCGACACTCACTCTGGACACGGAAGAGCTGAACAATCTCCCAAACATGCCAAGCCTACCAAACATGCCAACTGCAATGCAGGGCAACCTTGTTGAGTTTGTCAAAACCCTTCCCATCCTCTTCAACACCCTCAACGTGCGCCGTGCTATCATACCTGCTGCCAACGGACACTGTTCGGCCCGTGCACTGGCCCGTTACTACGCTGCCCTTTCCACCGGAGGCATTCCCCCGCCACCACACCCAGCCCATTCTGATCCCCCACTCGGCAGCCACCCACATATCCCAAAATTCCCTTCATTGAAGACTAGTACCAAGAAAAAGAAAAGCAATAAAGCCAAGGCGAAAGAAGCATCACAGGCTAACTATACCAAGATATCTAACAACACAGAACAGGCTAACGACTCCAACAACTCAGACAGTAGTTCCAGTTCTGAGGTTTCGAGGATCTTCAGGAACTCCGACATCCACAATGCGTTCATGGGAACAGGTGAATACATGAATCTCATCCTCCCAAACGGACAGTTTGGGCTTGGATTCAGGAGGTTCAAGAGGAGCGACGGAATATTTTCTTCTTTTGGACATTCTGGGATTGGCGGATCTACGGGATTCTGTGACATAGAGCATAAGTTTGCGATAGCGGTGACGGTGAACAAGATGTCACTTGGTGGTGTCACTAGGAGAGTAATTCAGCTGGTGTGTTCTGAGCTGAATATACCTGTGCCTGAAGAGTTCTCAAGCTTTGGAAAAATGGGACCTGACATGCAACCAACCTTGGGACAAAATGTTTCTCCTGTATCCAATTAGATCAATCTACGGATATTTTGGAGGTGTCTTGTAGTGTCAATTAGTTACACCAAAAAAAATTCAGAGGTAGTGTTTTACTTTATTTATTTTTATTTTGTATACTTTGTTTCTCACATGGGTATAGAAATTATTTTGTGATACCATAATGTAAGCAATAAGCAATGACTGTAGTCCATGCATGTTGCGATTTTTTTTTTAAATAATGTTTTTATGAAAAATGTATGTAATTTTATGATCTATTACATAGATCCATTGGATTGAAAACATGAAAATCTGTCACCGAGTTATGTATTTCATGTTGAGAGGAATATACATAGATAGATGGTTATCGAGGTATATGGACTGTTCCTGAGAAGAAAAATATCTTCATCTACTTATTTACTTCTTATTGAGAAAAATATCAAGATAGATGGCCTCTTTACTTATTTACTTCTTTATACTAAATCACAAGCCTCCGGTTTGGGGCTGGATAAGCTTTGGTAGAAAAAAAAAAAAGGATGCTTGTATTAGTTGGCATAATTTCTTCTCAGTGTTCGTTTCATTTCTTTTACTCTGCGCGTTTTGTATGAATTGGACAATCGCTTCATTGCCTACCTCTCTCTTGAAAATTTAGCATAACTTCTGCAAGAGTCAATTCAAGATTTGTACGACTGAAGAAAAACGCTACAAATGGAAAACTCACTGTAAAATTTGCAACTAAAATGTCACCTATGGTGGTCTGACCCATCTAATTTGATGCAAATCTTAGGAAAATGTCTTATCCCATGTTTGATTCAAAAATTAAAACATTAAAAGGTTTATAACTATTCTAGTGTAAATAAAAATAAAATAATTTTGTATTTGGTTGTACTTTGAATTTTTTTGTTATAAAACGTAATAATAACTTTTTTATTATTTAGATAAAATATGAATAAGGTGTGGATAAAAATTTATAAAATGTGAAAAAATAATGACAATTGATTTAACAGTTGATTTATAAATTATAAGAAATGATGACATTTGATTTGACAGTGGACTCATATTTTTTTTGTTTTAATAACCTGGAATAACTTAATTCCAATGTTTTGCATGAATTCATATACCACTTTTACCAGTTAATTCTGACATAATTTTCATTTATTCTAGTCATCCAAACATCCATAATAAAGCTATTCTAACTGTGGAGGATGGAATCCGGCTCTTCCCTCACCTCTGCCGTTGCTTGACGGGTCGCATCGTAAAGCCGCGCTCAACAGAATGAACCAACAGCGAGGAGCTTCTCTACCTCTTCTTTGATGGCTTCAACGTGAATTGGAGCTATTAATTCGGTCACTTACACTAACCAATTCTAATTTATTCTGGACATATTCTTAAACCGAAACATGGGTTTAAAGCCGTGCCGTTGGTTTTTTTTTTTTTTTTAGAATAAAGGTCGTGCCGTTGGTTTTGGTTTTGGTTTTGAAGTCTCCACCCAACACTTTTTTTGGGTTTTGAAATGTATGTATTTTATATCATCTATTGAATTACATATTTTGAGAATAAATAAAATATATGTATTTAATTAATTGAATTCATATCTTCAAGCATGTATTCATCTAATCTGAGTGTGCTCTATCAGGCAAGTTTGGATTCAATCAGAAAGTTTCGATCAATTCGGTCAGTATCGAACTGCATAACCTATAAATCAAACAATACAGCTTACAAATTAAACTGCGCAGTCAATTGTTACGTACAAGTGACACTCCTATTGGATAGATGGTATTAACCAACCCCATGCTTGACTGGATCTAATAGAAGGGACACTTATACTTAACAATTAGTGTACATTTCGATTCATAGACTGTGCAATTCCATATAGACTGGACTGACTAAAACAAGTTCTGGCTAGATCCGGAACCTATCAGCCTTGTTTAAATAGTGTGGAATACAGTGGAAAATTGGTGAATAAGCTTAAAAAAAACCTATTTGCAAGGATTAAACGGGATATAACTTATTACACAAGATATGAAAATAAATTGATATTTACATTCCATTCCATGGTCCCTTTGAATTGTATTATTCCATGCATTTTGTTCCATGATATAAAAGATATTCATGTCAAACCACATCGTATCTTATAAAAAGACCCATATATCATACAACTTATTCACAATTTATAAATATATATTCACATCTTAATCACTTTTTATCAACAACTTATTCATGTCTACCAAACAATAAAAACTTTATTATAACATTTCCAATAAAAATAATTAAAAAAACACCAAACAAGCGTTGATATAATTATTTATAGTTTTATACTATTCCAGGATAACTTATATCACTATCCAAACTTCATGCAGTTCACAATCCCCACACTTCGGATCTTGGAGAACCTGTTATACCACGCCCATCAACGGTAGAATACCAAGCGTACAAGGTGTAAAGATATGACAAATATCACTGACAATACATGATAGAACAGACAAAAGAAAGAAAGGAAAAAATCACTATTGCACCTCCCCTACAGATACCTAATAATATACTGCAATCAACCAGGATTCAACAATACATAATACACACAAACTTATACCCCAACCATTTGAAAAATATAATACATTTTCTGGACCAACTTTACATCACTAATAAATACTTACACATGGGGGCCCTGACCTGAAAAACTTCACAGGGAGACAAACAATTGATTCCTCTTAGAGAGCCTTCAAACATCAGGGTCCTATGACATGTTAAGAAGGGCCACTTGATCTTTGAATTAACCATTCACACATTAAAACCCTAACAGGATGTGATGTTGTGCCTCCATTCGTCTCTCATGCACCGGAAGGATGTTCTTCTGCACTCAAACAGTAATGTATCAGTATCAAAAGAATAAACATAGGCAAAATTGATGTGGAAATTCTTTAATTTCTATGTACACACCTTCGCCGGAAAGTTCTTCGACACGGGAAACAATGTGTTTCCCATAAGTGTATTTTTTCAAGGCATGCAGATGAACTCGTATATGATCAAGCAATACTGCCCGTTGTTTATCTGAACAAGTATCGAGAATCTTCTGGACCACATAGTTTGCGAATTGGTCCTTCATCATTATCTACAAAATTAGGTACAGGCATCAAAACCAGGAGAAACAATTGACATTTTGTAACTTGTAAGCACAACACAAGCTCCTAGTGGCATGGACATATGAAGTGCCAAAAATATAAAAAATTGCTGTAAAGAATGCTTGACAATGCTTCTGCTTTTTTTTTTGACAAAATAAGGAGAGAATTAAGCAAACATTATAATGGTGGGAATATAAATCCTAAAAAGGCGGCAAAGGGAAATGGTTTGCCTGTCGAGCAACTCAAGTCTGAGTACATGAGAATTCTGTGAACATATATGGACTACTAGAAATCTATAGGAGTTGATAATTTATAAATGTAAATCACATAGATGGAAGTCATTAAGGCAAGTCCTTGTCAATTAAGCCAAGACTGGTGCTAAGTAACTGTAATAAACTAATAATAATTATAAGAATTGCTCCAAAATACCAGCAAACTATCATTTCCCTCGGTCTGTCCAACAATTTCGTTGATGAGAAGATCCCGTTCAGCAGAGTCCCCATACTCCAAACACTTTTCAATGACGTTGGATGCAAACTTATGCTGGCTCATGTGTACAATTTGTCCAGCCAATTTGGTAATGATTTGGCTCCTTTCATGTGGTTTTCCTCTCTCCAGTACATGCTGCAAACATCAAGATTTCATCATAAATTTAATTGTGAATTTGAGATTATTGATTCTACGGTATGGCATGTGCATTAAGTCTACTAGATAAGGATCTCATCACAAGCTTTTGTTTGAACGGATGATTTGACAGGGACCCCATTGTCCGTTTGGAAATGGGCATCAACATGACACCGACTCCAAAGTATCGAATTTTGGGGAGGTAAAAATACTAATAAGATGTAGTTGTTGAATAATGGCAAGAGACAAAGTTGAGATAAATATTTACATTTACAAGTAGACATGGGGAAAACTCAATAAATATTTAATTTGAAAAGCAGATATGTGGATGACAATTTCTTTCAAAGATTTTTTTTTGGGGGTAAACATGGATGATGGTAAGTTAAATTCTACAAATGAACTAAAAAAACCTATAAGGGTACACTGCAAAAAAGGGTTAAGAAATATTCATGCAACACCACGACAATCACAAGACCGGTATGACATCAAGGATAAGAATCATACATTACCTGAGTAACATAGTTGCCATACTGGTCTTGGGCAAGAGCGCAAGCAGATTGTAAGATCTCGTCTATTATGCACTGGCTTTGCGACTCATCACTACAGTGCTCTAAAACTCTCTTTCATAATTAAAAAAAAAAAGAGGAATTTCAGAGTATGTGATGGCAGGATTAAAAAATGGATCGATTACCATGTTATAAAGAAATATATCACCTGAATAACACGGCAACCATAAGGATGTGTAGAAAGTGTTGCAACTTGACCACGAAAAGCAGAAATGATGAAAGAAATTTTATCAGTCGGTACACATTCAATGCATTTCTGTATTACATGGTTTCCATTTTGATCACGCACACATCTCATAACATGTCCATCAAGTTCATGAACAAGCTGCGTTTTCTGGTCCAGTTCAATAACTTCAAGAGCCTGTATCACATGGACCTCAGGCTTGATTAGGAATTGTTTAATAAAATTTAAATAAGATATGCAACTCCCATCATAAAATGTCATACAAAACAGCTAATGACCAAGTGAACAAAAAAATGCATCTTGGATTTTCAACATGTATATGCTACAGCATGCTAAGTCAATGCGATGAGATAAGGCAAGTATGATTCATGCCAGACACTAGTGGACCAAGAGATTCATCTCTCTCCTGCAGTGGGGCTGGGGGTGTACTGAACTTGAAAGTGACAAATAAAACTGCAATGAAACCAAGGATCTCATCTCCTGAAAAGAGAGAATGTCACAATATACAAAACATAGTACAATAGTATATACACAACATAGTAGAATATCATACCATATGACTATGGTCACAAGACCCAACCTACATCTTCCCCTTATATAGTCATCCCAAAAAAGTTCTAATGGCAGTCCAGTCGAGTGAAGGCTGAGGTGTACCACTATCCTCATGTACTTGTCTCAAATAAGTAAGAAATCAATCATCCAAGTGCATTTGAACACAAAAGATGTGTGCAATGAGCAACCGAGCAATTCAACATACCCAAGACAACTTCAAAATTCAATCAGATGCTCAACAGAAAACACAAGGAGATATATACTGTTAAACTACAGCACTTTTCACACCTTTTGAATAACACGACAGCCATACATCTGAAGACTTAAAGGTAAAATATTTCCTTTGAGCTGATTCGCAAGTTCCTTCCTCTGCTCAGCATTGCCATGCTCAAAGAACTGCAATGAGGAAAATAAGATAAAGCGTATAATTTTAGAAATCAAATGGTATAGATAGTACACCATATGTACAAATTAAAAACCTTTTTATATAGTCTTTTTTTTTTTTTTGGCCCCAAGCATGAAAACTAAATGTATAATTTACCAAATCACATATATTCTCAATTTACTAACACCAAACTACAATGTTTTTGCTTCTTAATATCTGCCATTTTCTTAATTTGGATTGAGTCTAAATTTGTTCTACAGTATGCAAAACCTAGACTTGTATCATGTGGCCTGTGATAACTTCCCATTATAATCGACTTCATGATACAGGATTTATTGGCTGGTTTTAGGATAAGGCACCCATGACTACACCTTGTTAGAACTTTCATCTGTTTTAAATAAAATAAATTGGTGAGAACCTTTCCAAAATAAAAATTCTCAAAAAAAAAAAAAGGTTTAATTTAAGGAAAACTACCTTTTGAATAACATAATTTCCAAATACATCAGTCATCAGCATTGACGCATGTGGGAGAACTTCTTCAAAGACAGATGCCTTCTCCTCAGCACTACAAGTTTCCAACTTCTGCTGAATGAACCGACTCCCATGTTGATCGGCGCTGATTTCAGAATCATATAGATTAATTTTTAGAAACACAGTGAAAAAAGGAACAGAAGAAGAATCAAAAGGGATCATAGACTTTGCCTGAACTCAACAATACGCCCAGAGATATCTGACAACTCAAGTCTGCGAGCTTTGTTAGACTTCAACTCCTCAAGGAAAGAGCATGCCTTTGAGTCCTCAAATTTTTCGCGTCCTCTCTGTCCTTGCCATCCAGAATAACCTCCTGTATTTCTACTAGAGCTGAGAGGAGCCCTGAAGTTCTCATTTCTCCTTCCTCCCACACTTGGGCTTGCCACAGGTGATCCTGGCAAAACTGGACTAGCAAGAGGTGAAGTTGGGAATTGCATTAGGATACCCATGCTTGTGGGGCTCCCATAATAATTAGGACTTGTAATTCCTCCTTTTCTGGGACTTGGGATGCTAACACCTGTGTTTCGAAGATACTGAGGCCTCTGATCACCCGTATGTGCCGCTATGGCAGGCCCTTTCTGTGAATCAAAAACATCCACCTGGCCTACAACACTTCCCCTAGACGCCATTGGATCATACTGAGCAGCGCCATTGTACGCATCCTCAGAAGGATGCTGAAAATATTGCATATACATAGGATCAGTAAAAGAAGGTTGCATTGCCATACCCACTTGTCCGTAAAACTTGTATGGGTTTTGCATGTCAACGGCAGGCGTGATACTTCCCCCTGATGAGATACCAGAAGGCTGAGTGCTAAAGTTTGGGCTACCAGGACTTTCAAAGGACATAGGGATGGCAGTGGGAGAAGAAAATCCAGGTATAAATTGTGGCATAAATGCAGAACTCATAGCATATCCCCCAACTCCATACTGGGGACCAAAAATACTGGCTGGTTGCATGTTAGGTAAAAATGGGTTTCCAGGAGCCATATAAGCTGTAGCAGCTGCATATAAGGGAGGTGTGATTCCGGTGGACTGAAGCAGTGGTTGCACCTCAACCGAGGTGTTTTTAGAGTGACCATAAGAAGAGTGATCTACAGAATTGTTCAAACGGCCTGGTCCTTGAGAAGTCATATGAGGTTGCATAATCTGAACTTGTGCTGCTGAACCACGTTTCTGCATATGATGCTGTTGCAAACTATTCTGCTGAGAGGGTTGTCGTGCTTGTGCCTGTTGACTTCTATGGTCGTCCACATTGGAAATGTTGGAGATGTTTAAACCCTTCAGTTTAGATTCAATAGCAGCAATATTTGAAGAAACATCACCACTCATGGCATCATTTATCGGACAAGCTTCATCACCACTGGACTTTCCTTTAATATCAGAATATGCACTCCCAGCCATATCAGAAGATGATAAGATTTGAGCAGGTACTGATGGAGATAGATTGGTGTTCAGTGATGCAACTGCATGGCCACCTGAAGTAGGTCTACCAGAGTGAAGACCAACTGGACCTGATGTCTTAGCAAGGTTGATAGATGAACCATGTGGGATTAGTTGAGCCTCAGTGTCAGCTCCTTCATCTGTTGTCCCATGACTAGAGCGAGAATGGTTATATACCGGAGATGGAGTCCGAGGAAAATCTTCCTGCAAGATTCATGATTATCAAGCAGCACACAGAACTCACACCGTGATACAGTGTGAATATATTACTGATGCAATGCAGATGAAATTTTTCTCCCTGATACAAAAGCACATACTAACATGTATTTATTCTATTAGAAACCGTAATTTTATCTAAGAGGATAGCAACGATCTAAACTCCATCCTGTTACACCATTACAATGATTAATGAACCTATAAATATCATATGGTATCATAATATATCTTCAACTGTTTCTTATTTTTCTTTCTTCTGCTGAACATGTTCTTTACCCTTTTTTGTCTTCTCTTTCCTCTCTTCCCTCTCTTAAGAGTTCATATTTTCACTCTCTTTTGTTATCAAAATTGTAGGACTTCAATTCCTGGAATTTAGGAATATATGGCCATCATTTTTTTGTGACTCCTCAATTATAGGTCTAGTACTAAAATTTAAGAAGATTTGGACTTCCAATCACACCTAAAATTTAGGATGAATGGACATTTCATGGCAAAGGAACATGGCATTATATTTCAAAGAAAAAGAAACATAGCAGTTTAAATATATCACGGGTCCAAACTTATCCGATACAATCTAAATGCCCACACTTCAAAGTTTGCACTCTAAGCAATTTAAATATAATATGTTGAATGGAACATTCTTTTTTAAGGCATTTTACTGTGTAAATGCTGAAACCGCTAATGATACACAGTGACACAACACCATGAGTTCAATGAATTAAAAAATATTAGTAACAACTGATAAGAAGCAATACATGGCTTGATAAAATATGAAATCATTGAGTCAGTCTCAAAACAACACCTGTATTAGATCCACCAGGCTTTTATGGCGACCTACAATAGAATTTGCCGCTTGTTCAGACAAGGATCCAGCATCATTTTCTGCCAACCTACTTGAGGTCAGTCTAGGTGACTTTTCATCCTCAGGTTCCTCCTTGTGAGTTGATAGGGAAGCTCGAGAAACAGAGGTGGACTTATTATTGCTGTCTTCAAAGGAAGCCATTCTCCAATTGTCACCAAAACCACCAATGTGATGCACCAAACGCCGGTTCTCACGTGATATCAAAGGTGGAGGTAGCCTTGGGTTCAAATTGACATTAGAGTAGTAGTATGCTAAGTATGCTGGATCAGCACGAAATTGTTCATCCGACTCACAATTTTGAATAGTATTGCTGAAATTCACCAAGTTTTCCTCTGCGTTGGAATTCTGATTACCAATGAAGTTCCGAATTGCAGCGAGTGACCCTTCCATGCTAGGTGGTGCACTCCCACTCCTGCTAGGAATTCCATCACTGCTGTTCCCATGAAATCTATGTCCCTTTAGGAGTGAATCTAAATCCTGCATGGGTGCATCATTTGGTGATGCATCAAATGCTGCAGCCTCCATAGGTGAGGCCCAATTCCTGGATTTGCTGCTCCCCACAAATCTTACTGGGCTTTCCATCGCCATTTTACTCTTGAAATAAAAAAACAGTCCTGTGCACTTAACATCTGATCATCATCGCACGAAGACTCCAGCAGAGATGCTAATCACATACCAAAATCCTAATTCACATCACTCGGGTCTCAATTTTTACAACTCAGCTGCTTATTTCTTACAAAGCAACTACCTCGTGCTCCCACATCAAATAAAATATCCACACAGTTATCCTGCAGATAAAAAAAAAGGTCACCAGAATCACATTTTGTTCAAATGTGCAAATATCATGCTTTAAATCAGTCACAAGACTATTGAGCATGTCAGAAGTCTAATGAGCACCAATCCACATATATGCACGGGATGACCAACAGGGTAATGGGTTCTCAGATATAAAAATCTAAAAACTCAGAAACCAGCCGTACATCCAATAGTCAACCACGCCAACGATATCAACAGCAATTTATCAAGGAAAAGTTCTTCTACGGTATCTGCTGATGGTTCAATAGCTGCTTAAACGTATTGACCATTTATTTAAAGCTGTGAAAAAACTCCAAGTTTCAGAATTCATTCATAAAAAGGTAAGAACACAAGTTCAAATATGCAACCACCCATGAAAAACCGTAATTCTACAGTATAATCGCTCACGTGACACCCATCAAAGAATCAGTGAAATTGGCGGGCCCAAGTTTTCCAATTTTTGAAAATAAAATATAAAAAAAAAAATCCGATTGTGTTAACACAACCTCCATCTCTGAATCAATGAAAAAGTGGCAATTGAAACTCCAAGACTACCAAATTCGTTAGATTTCACTCTAGTTTCAATGGAAAACCCATTCAAAACCAACAGAACCGAAAAAAAGAAGAAAAAAAAAGTTCATATAGAACCCTAACCACACCTACGACAAAATTAAGTCAAGCGTGGCATCAACTCATCGATTCCCAGAAAGGCCGTCGATAAATCGAATTATGAGGCGTTGCGTATACTGAAAACCCTAATCAGCGTTTACAGGGTTCGAAAAAAAACATAGAAATCATTGAAGAAAACAAGGAGAAGACTTGCCTTGATTTATCAGCGGATTCAAACCCTAGCCCCTCGAATCGGAGCTCGATCGACTGTTGAAGCTGAGATTTCACGAAAAGCAGGGACAAATATAAACAGATTGTGTAATTTTTTGGGGGTCTCTCTCTCTCTCTCTGAAGGTCTTGCTTCACTCGGAAACTAAAACGTAGCTTCTAAAACCCTCATTTGTTTGCCGGGTTTTCGGCGACTCCCACAAAAACAATCCAACGGTCCAAGATGCCCCTTCTCGTGTTCCACTCCTCCAATCTCCACCGTTCGATCCTAGATGACATTGATTGTACGACGGTGATTATTCATTCTAATCGGACGGCCCAGATTTAAGAGCGACGGTTTTGTGAAATCCTTTGGGAAGAATCCAAATACCCGCCTGTAAACTTCCTTAAATCCATAAAACCCCTTACTTTCCCTAAATTTCATGTAACTTCTTAAAAACACCTATGTAAATCCAAATAATTCCCTGAATTAAATTTCCATTAACAATGATGAATATCCTATTTTGTTAACCCTGACTAAAAATGCAGTATACCAAAAACTCTTATAATGTGTTAAAAATGTAGAGATCCTTATATAAATGATGATTATAAAACACTATGAAGAGGAATAAAATTATCATTTACAGATAATTTTTTACGTTTTTAACACATTGTAAGATTTTTTTGGTATGCTGTATTTTCAATCAGGATAAATTAAACATAATATTGGTATAATATTTCTTATTTATCAATGAAAATTATACTTAATGAACTATTTGATTTTACATATGTATTTGCATACAGTTATATGAAAATTTAAAAAAGTCTGGACAATTTGTAGGGGTTTACATGGATATTTACCAATCCTTTTTTGTCCCCTGTTGGAAGATATTTGTGTCAAACGCACAAGCAAGAAAGCCAACCAAAACGATATTTTTGATATATTTTTTAATTAATTTTTTTCCTTTAATTGAACGTGTCTTGCTTTACATTTTATAGAAGCTGCGCTTTTGACTTGCGAAGGAAAAGCCATTATTAAAAACGGGCTCATGATATGACAGAAATACCCCCTCCCGAGTCCTCGTCACTTAAAAGCTGACCGATAGAAACAGTGGCGCACTTTCGTAAATTCAACGAAGTTGCGTGTCTGACAAAGGAATTACGAGAATCAACGGTCAGGAATGAAAGTTGTATGGACACGTGTAAATTGGAACACAAGGACACGTGGCGAAATGCATGAATGTGTCTGTCTGTTCGGCACGGAAGGTCGGCGTGTCAAGTTGGACAGCACGTGCGAGACATGGAAAGATTGAAGAGGTGGGGCCATCCTTCACACGTGGGACCGTACGTGTGCATTAACATGGTGGGGGTGACTTGGCTGGGGGCCCACACGAGTCACCAGAAGTAACGCGTCGTGGCGATGCAAAGCCAAAGTCGTCAAAGTTGAATCATAAATGTATGATATGAACAAAGGACAGGACATATAATAATAATATTATATTATATATATAAGAATTATACGTATACAGTGTTAACATTAATATGGAACACGAGAAATCCCAAGCTCGCCAATCTGATCCTATAGCGGTGCGGGCTCCGAACTTTGCGATTTTTAAGGACTCTCGCATGCATCATGTGAAGAGCAGAATGCAACATAGGAGGGGGAGCTGGGAAGCCGCATTGTCTCACCATCAACTTGTAATGACTAGTCCGTTTGGAAACACAGATTGAAAAGTAGCATAGGGAAGTTGAAAAGTTGATTTTTTAGGATGTTTTTTTTTAAATCAGGAATCAATATTTATTTAAAAAGAGTTTAATGTTTGACAGAGAAAGTTGCTTTTCAATTCAAAAAATCGATTCCGATCAAAAAAGCGTTGTTTATGAGCTTTTTAAAACACAGATTTCGAGGAAAAAATTAAAAGGAATCCAGCTTCTGATTCTGTAAAAGCTACCCCGTTTGACTGCATGCTTTTAACTTTTCAGCTTTTCAAAAAATAAAAACGCGCTAATCGCGCTACGCGTTTTGGATACGCGTTTCGAATGGGATAGATGGCCCATTTAAGCACTTCACCTAACTAACACCTTTGTCCTCTTTTCTCGCACCTTATGTTTTTGTACTTTTTCTTTTTTTGTTATTTTTTACTCTCACCTGTTATTCGAATTTGTAACTATCACTTTAAAACACGAGTGTTGATGGTAAATTTTTTTTTCTTTTTTTTTCAAAAAATAAAAAGGAGGGTCAACTGCAGCAAATGATGAATCAGCCTAATGAAAGCTAATATCTATGAGATGGTCCATGTTTGGGTTTTCTTTAAAGTATTAAGGTAGTGATGGATAGCGAGATTGTAAAATTAATTTTCTATAAACAGTGGGTTTAAAACTGATTCTGTAAAATATTGTCCTCCCCCTAACTTTCTCTAATCGCTTGGACACTATTTATCTAAAATCTGTCTACAGAAAACTACGATAGCAAAACTATTTGATTGCACGATTACAAAACCACCTTCTTATAAACACAAAAGCTGTTCAATCACATAATCAAACATTACCTTTAAAAATCACATTTCTATCCTCTTTAGAACGCGAGCATAACAATGGTTCCAGAAAAAGATGAGAATTTCATATCAATAAAAAAAAAATACACTTTCTATAATAATAAAAAAAATGATGATGAAATTTTCTACCAATAATACGTTCTACCATGAGTTAACTAAAATTTGACATCGACATCATGCATGTTAAATATGTGAGATCCTTCCCTTCATGATCCAACAATTATTCGATTCCATCTCCTATCATGCATGTATGTTACACATGAACTAAAAAATATATGTTTTCACATGTTCATTAAAATTCTGGGTCCCGCATCACGCAAGTTATAGCATGTATGTTTTATTGTCTTTCCATGAGTCGTTAAAAAGTTCCATCTCACAATGATATGTGGCATCTGAAAAATGATAGGTTAAATAAGAGAATTCATTCATTTCTCAAGCTTAAACAAATAAGTACACAGAAGATCAAGGAATTATACTCTCAACAAGTGCTAAATACTTTGAACAGTACAGTGGAAGAACCTCCACAAATTTTAGATCTGATACAGTAGATCCGAAATATAGGAAGAAGAGCTGCTAACATAACATTTGTCAAAGTTGACAGACAATTTGTACGACGTCCGGAGTGTCTTGCGCGTATAGCCCGAAGACAACAAAGTTGTGAGCTAACAAATGTGCAGTGTAAAGGCGCGTTTGATGGCACCCCTGTTTTCTTCTTTTTCAAGATGTATACAGAAAGTAGAGGCTGAGCTTTTTGGGTCATCCACTCTCATGTAAATGATGTAATTTGTAATAGATAGTTAATTAAAAGATGGCCCTTCACGGGCCTTTCCACCAAATGTGTGTGTACACAGAAAAATTATGTATAAGCACTGGTGACAGTCTACGTGCACACATACGGTTCTCAATGCCATTTTTTTTTTGTTTTGCATTGATAATTAAGATCACTGAAAGATAAAAGATCTAAATAACCACAACTACAGCCAAGTCAGTGATCTAATTTGATCAAATCTTGAATGGTCAGGAGGTGTAGCACTCAAAAATTTCAAAAAGGAAAAGCAAGGAAAATTTCACAGCAATGGACCTTGAAAATTGAAATGGCAAGATCCTCATCTTGTGTATAGGTTACAACTTATTCTGCAAATTGGAGATCAAAAATTTTATGCATGTCCCAAAAAAAAATAGAAGATAAAAAAACCAACCTCAAACTGGGTAATCTACTCCTCGAGGTCGAACGCCAATTCAGGATCATCATCTATCAACTCCCCATCATCCCTGGACCCTCCAAGGAGGGACAGGAAGACAAGAATAGATATGGCTTGCGCTGCTAGGAAATATTTGGCTCTCCTTCTGAAGGTCTTCTCTTCCTCTGTCTTCTCCCTTTTAGGCTTGCTTTTGGGCTTTGAACCTGCAATAGATTTAATTAGACAATATTATCAAGAAGAACATGTGTAAGAGTATTTCATTTTTCCTTTACAAAGAACATTAATGAGGAAAAGCACTTTGAAGTGATTTGTTATCAGACTAACTATGCAAATTATAACTTTATAAAAAGAGTGCCCATGATTGGTATATAAGAAAACAAGCAATTAGGGAGGAAAAAAAAAGAGCAACTTCAGTGAAATTTGCAGCACAACAAAACCCTACTACTTTGAATGCTTGTGCATCGAATGGTGTTTTGCTGTCCGGAACACCCAGGATATGGTGATTTTGAGGTTACCAATTTCAACAAGATGTTTGACCAATATAAAAATTTTAATTATCAAAATTACTATAAAAGCTCCAGTTTAACTAGTTGAGATCTTTTAAACCCATTAAGCATTCTTTTAGTAAGAATTAAGGGAAAAAACTGACTCTCATAGCTATCTAAACATCTTTGGCCCTGGCTAACTTTCCACATGGTTGACTTTATTTCAATATAATTTGCAATAAAATGATAATTAGCAGGGACAGTACCCAATGATCCAGGAAAAAAAAAATGAAACCACATTATCGTGGGATGAACACAAGCCTCTTTCCAACATGGTACAAGGAAAAATATTTGCACCGAACAATCATATTTTTACTGCTGATGACTGCATGTCAAGATATTTTATGGATAATCTGGTGGGGAAAAAAAAGATCACATGCACACTATCATGCAAATATTAATAAGCAAACTTCCGCATCTGAGCAATAATTTCTTACTCCATCTCCATGAAGCTCCTCTTCTAGGTTTTGATGATGTTGAAGGATCGGCAGGAAATCCATGCACCGACGACGATGAACTGGCTTCCAGAAACTCTGTTTTAAGGTTCTCGGCATATCGTACAAGATTGTCATACTTCTTGAAATGGCTCCGCAACACAGATAAATCCTATATTTGATAGCCACAGATAAAATCACAAACAAAATAAAGGTAATAAGCAACCTAGCAATGGATAAACTTACCAAGGAAAAATCACAAATGTGTTATTGTGAGTGGGAGTGCATGGAAGAAAGATAATTTTTACAGGGATCAATGCTAACCTAACTACAGCTGCAACTAGGGTTGGATTGAACCTGAATATCAGCTGAAAAACTGAATTTGGGTTCAGATTTGGTTTTGGGTTGAACAAATTTTCAAATTGGGTTCGAGCTGGTGTCTTAGGCAACCCGATCGAACCCAAACCGAATCATCAATTGGAAATATGATTAAATCTGGACTGTTTAAACTTGTTAGAACTCTGTTTTTCTTCTTGTGTTTCAATCTTCATGTTATACATGTTTGAACTTTCTTTTTTTTTTAAAGCTTGTGTGTTTGAACTTGTTTAGGTTGTTACTGGAAATAATATGTTTGAATAGGTATGCTAATTGACCTAACGCGAACCCGGACTAGAAATTCAGGTTTTTATGTTGTGTTCATGTTGCATGTTTTTACGAGGGGTCAGGTTCAGGTTTGGGCAGGGCTAAAATGGGTTAGACACATCCAACCTCGGGCTAGGTTCAGATTGGCTCACCCAAGTTAAAACCCTAAACCAAAATCCTCAAACCCCAAAAGAACAACACACTGAGGGCAAGTAATTGCACAACTTTCATACAGCAGCAAAAAAACAAATACAGAGTAATAGTTCGACCCTTGTTTGACAAACACTAAGTAATTCTTTGCCCAATAACAACGAAATAATGCTACATGTCTGTGAGGAATGGTTTGGGCTTAATAGTTTCAAGTGAGACTATAAAATCCCACTTGCTGCCAGAAAAATATAAAGAAAGAAAAATTAAAGAAAAAAAAAAACTCAAAGGAACTTTATATACAAACTCACAGCTGAAGCTTGAAGAACAAATAAGGCATGTCCAAGGAAAATGGCATCCACACTTGTAGGCCTGTACAAATTATACAAAGGACATATTAGTTTCTGCCTAGATCATTCATTATCATCACAACAAGGCTGTCCAGCACTAGTTCCTAAAAGGGCATAACAGAATGGTAGATCACGCTGGTAAAGGAAAATGGCAACACCTTGAATATCTAAAATTACCTGTTCTCAAAGAAAAATTTCTGCTCCCCAAGCCTCATGGATAAAGCCTCATATGCAACATCAGCCCTCCGATAGATCTGTTCACATAAGGTATTTAGCTTGCTGATTGATAGAAATATACTTGTTTGCATACATTGGCAGGTGTTCTTTAGAAATAGTCTAGCATGGCAACTAATTCTGCATGAGGAGATACGAAACACAGAAACATCCGAGGATGCAATGAAAAAGTATCCTTTGAAGTTTGAAGTTCAAGATAAAATCCAATATCAAACCAAAAAATGCCAAAGAATGCACTGATAGAATGACAATATCAGAGTTGAAATCAAATTGAAATGGAAAGCATTTAGCAACACAATAGTGAAAAGCCAAAATCATAAACCTCAGTTTCTTTTTCTTCAGTGTTGCCTCTTGTTATCCCAAGTACTTCTTTCACCAATTTCGTTTGCTTCAAATGGAGAGACTTTCCAATTGGAAATGGTAGATCAGAGAAGTATATCATCTCCGCAGCAGCTCCATCAGAAGATACCCAGAGTTCATATAGGACAGCATCCGCGAGCCATGTGCTAATCACCACCTTCGTTGACAGCCAATCTGGAACCAAATGACTAGGAAGCCCCAAGTCCAGATCGATAATGCCATCTTTTTTGATACCTTCAATGACACCTCCTTTCTCATTGTTGAATGCTACATAATCGCCACATTCAACATAAGGAATCTGATCTGCATGATAAAAAGTAACATGTTATATGTAAACACAGAAACCTTCACTCTCTAATGCCCCTAAATTTAGACACTGATAATGATCAGTACACATCAGTGATGAAATGGGAAACACAACCAGCCTATTCATCCATATTTTCTTGTTTAAGGCAAATGACCCTTCTTCCTTTTTCCAAGCACTGAGAAAGCTTTTCAGTGAACAAGTCAAGTCGGAAAGTCGGTCGGTCAGTCGGAAAGTCTCCCAATGATCCATCATCTGATGCAGAAGGAATGTTTGAAACGAGCTCACCAGAGAACCAACAACCACTTTGGCAATAGCAAGAAGTTATGAGTTATGACTCTTCTAGGGCCAGGAACAACGAAAGAGGTATGGATGGGTTTTAGACAGAGTTGCAACTGAACATAGCGTAGATCGAGGTGCAGGTTCCTATCAGTGAAGAAAGCCTAGCGCATGTGGGCTAATTCTCTGTCCTAAATCAACCAATGAACAACAGAATAATAGGATCACAGAGCAAAGTGTTGCGGATACAAAGTTAAGCTAACATAATTAATATCCTCAATTATAGTGTCTGCGGAGCAATTCATAACCTTTTTTTTTAAAGAGATTGGTTTTCTGGGTTATCGGCTGTGAGATTATTTCATCAAGAATTTCTAACATAATTTTGATTATGATTCTTCAAAATTTATGTACCATCAGAGCTAATATGATGCTTGAGAAAATCTACATAAAAGATAATTCTTGTCATAGTCATCAGGAACTGGGACAACTCATTCCCTGTATGGCAATGGTTGAAAAGGTGAACCCTTGGTCATAAGGCTCAGTCATCCAAATGCTCGCTTAGCTACAACCGTCACCTGTGTATTGTGTTTCCCATACATTCCATGTCATTCTTAAGAATGTATAGTGTATTCCTCAACCAAGTAGATGAATCTAAGGACAACGCCCATATATTCCATCATAAGGTTGCCTTACCATGTCAGCATATAATGTTTCAAGTTTCTTTCCCTATTCATACTTGACATGTTTGTTCTTTTTTTTTTTTTTTTGATATCGGAGGGATTCCCCGTGACTGACCTTACGGCCAAGTTGAGAAAGCTACCTTCGCCTGTTTATCCCTGGTCCCAACATGTTTGTTCGTTACATAATGTATCACGGATGTTATTATACAACTAAAAAAATGAGAAGTTTTAGAGGGAAATCTACTATTTTCCAAACACCAGGTAAAAGACATCCCTGAACTTGATTCGTCAATAAAATTTATTGAAAACTAGATTCAAAGCAATGCTGAAAAGATTCATCCAATCATCGTCTTATTAACAGCTCCAGTTCATTCCTATTGTTTTGGGTGTCCAGAGATTTCAGGCCATATTGAGACTAGTATTATAGCACCCAAACACTGATATGAGATCTTGAGTTCCAGTCCCATTACCTAACAAAAAAAAAGGACAACCTAAACACCTTTTCGCACTGAATTGCTATGAAACCAAGTGTGTTAGGGTATTTTAATAGTCATCCTTGTACCAGATAACATATGGTGTATGGTACACTAATATGATGAACTTTCAGTCAGTCCTGTAATGAACTCCTGAGTCCTGGAGCAGAAGCCCCACCTAAACATGGTTAGAACTCAAGACAGTATTCGCCACAGTTAATAAATGTATGTCACCAATAAAGATCCAACCCAACTTCTGATCACAAAGTTGCATCGGTAAACATCAGATAGTCAGAAGATTCACATAGAAAAGAAAGAAATCCATCCAAAAAGATGATAAAATCAACGATGAGAAACAAAAGAATACCAAAAAGAGGAATACATGACAAACCTACGATACCAATACATCCACATAGAGAACAATGAAACAAAACCACAAAAGCAAGAAATCCAGTCAGTGACAATTGAACCAACAAATCCACAAACACTTAACGAAACACAGAAACATCGCATCGGATCGCCAAAAGCAACAAAGGACAACAAAGAGAGCGAGAGAGGGAGAGATTGAAAAACAGACCCGAATCAGGATTGCAGAGATCGAAGTGGACATCGAAGGAGGCTCCGGCGAATTTGAGGTAGATGTAGATGGGGAGGCACGAAGGGCAGCCCGTCGGAAGCCCTAGACATGGTTTCCTCGTCACGAGGACGAGCTTCTCCTTCTCTTCTACGCCTCCCATCTCTCACACTCCCTCTCTTTCTCTCTTTTTTTTTTTTTTACTAAGAATTTTGAACAATCAAAACCCTAGCAAGTAAAATCAAACTATCGAACCAGATTTGGAAACCAGGGTGTGCAGGTGTGGTTCAGTAGGGTTTAAGGTGTGGGTTGGGGGCAGTTTCTGGGTCCGCATGAAACTGTTTTTTTCAAATCCGTTTTCAAACAGAAAATCCGAGACAAAAAGGTGCAGATAGAATGTGAAAAAAATTTCAAGGCTTAAGGATCCGTTTGGATATGAGTTTAGATTTTTGTGTTTGAAAAGCTAAAAATTATCAAACTCAGATCCAAACACATTTTCAGCTTTTAGTTTTTCAAACCACAAGCTTTCTTTTTTAGGTCAAAAATTCTCGCGGTTGAAAATATAATAAAATATAGCTTTTCAAAAATTGAGTTTGAAACATAAGATTTTAAGAGTCTCAATGTTTCGATCTCACATCCAAACACACCCTGAATAGCTGTAAAGAGACAGCATTCTGTAAAGTTAGTTTTAAACCTAGTTTTTTTTCTTAAAATCAATTTTGTGATCATGCAACCAGACGCGACCCCAATACTTTTTACATTCTAAATACATTTAAGAAATCCCATGAAGTATATACATGCAAGGCCGGCCCTGAGGGAAGGCAACCAAGGCATATTATGCCTAGGGCCTTTGGGGGAGGGCCCCAAAAACCAATTGTTTGGTGGAATAAAAAAAATGGACAGTAATGAGATGTCCATTTTTCCTATGATGAATTAGTTTCTCTCATTTAACACACTTTCTCATAAAATCAAGTCTAAAATTTCTCTCTTCAAATCTCTCCAACTATAATAACAATATCTTCTTCTCTCTACGCTATTTTTATTTCAAGACGATCTCTTTGGAACATTTCTTCCCCACATATATCTCATTCTCTCTCTCTACCTCCAATTGGTTAAATTAAATTATGCTCAAACACTCTTTAGACATTTTTATGATTTTTATAACTTTTTCATTCAGCTAAAATTTAATTATTTTTGTTAATTTTAGACCTTTAAATTATTATAAAATATCATGTATCATTTTGTAATATTTGTAGTTTTTAATAAAATGATGTATAATATTTAAACAAGTTAAATTTTTATGTGAATATGCATGGGGACCTATTTTAAATATTTGCCTAGGGCCTAGTCAAAAATATAAATTCTCACGGACGCCCCTATACACATGTTAGATGAGGTATATACATCATTAATTTTTTTATATATTTACTAAAAATATGTTCATTCAATTCAAAATTGAGCTAAATATATCTTTTATCAAAACATATAAATTCGTTAGTTTATTATTTTGAAAAAATAAAAATAGATCTATGTTTTAGACTGTCAAAAAGAGTGAGTTTAACATTTGACCTTTCAGGGAAACTACTATGTATGATATGCTGGTCTCATGGACTGAGCTAGCTATACCGTAATTCATCTTGGGTTGTCATTTCGAGTTGGCCAAATTTTTGAGAAATCCAATTCTAGCGTGCTGGCTCTATTTGCACCCCTCTATTATATAAGTAAACCCCTCATATATGGATTGTGTAACAAAAGATCCATTTAGTTTGTACTAGTTTTTTTATACAGTTTGATTTTGCAAATAAATAAATAAAAATTTAGATCGAATGAAGGTTCAATATGTTCAACCAAACAAGTTGGGTGAGATTTTAAAACACTGTTAACATGGGATAGATGCAAGGCATCTAATCTCATGGTGGAGGCTACTATATGGAAAGTGAAGGAGATCTGGAGGACAAAGGTGCACCTGAAAGTGAAGTTCTTTCTATGGCTAATGTAACAAAATTGCTTGCTCACCAAGATGTACCAATCGAAGTGGGTGTTAGGAATAAAGAGTTGACGAAGTTGTAACCAGATAAAACCAAATCTCCATGACAGATACCAATGTCCTTGCTGCTGAGGGGATGAGGAGTCCACTTGCCATATCATGGTTACTTGCCTGCTTGCTCATCAAGTTTGGAGCGCCCTCCATTCGGTGGTTGATTTTGATATTCACATTGACTCCCTTGAGGATCTTTTGGGCTGCTTGGTGAAAGCTTTATGTTGTAGGGGATAAAAGTGCAAGGCTCGTGTTATCCAATCATTCCTACTTGTTTGTTTCGTGGTCCTTGTGGTTAGTGTGCATTCAACTTGTTTTCCATAGTGTCTCGGTGTATCTGGACAGTTTTTGAGAATTTGTTTTTTGCCTCATCCGTGCTTGGGGAGTATATTGTGGGGGTTCCAACGGCATAGTACTTGAGGGGAGATGCTTAGTTGTTCGAAAGTAATCTATTTTGTATTAGATTTGATGGGGGCGATAGGGAGGGACCTCGTAGATATCTTTTATGCATTGTTTGGTTCCTGTCCCTCAGTTCCTCTTTTTTTGTTTGTATTTGAGCATCTCCTTATCTTTTTAGTTATAAAACCAATTTCCTACCATTTTTCAAATAAAAAAAAGATAGGATAGACGTATTTCATATGTGGCGTAGACATTTTTTTTATTTTTTTAATGCATAAACTTGATGTTTAATAAAATGGAATCATATGTTGAACCATAAAAATGAGAATAAGGTTTACTGGTTCAACTATCAGGTTATCATATATTGAAACATTTATATCATTATAACATGATTAATATAATTTAATTTTATGTCTTTTAAAAAAACTTCAACTAATCCAAACCAATCACAATAGAACATGTCACTTTTCACTTTTTGGTATGGATTCTTATCACTCTTGTGACTCATCCACACCTGCTTATGTTACAAACACTCTCATTGATCAACCAGTGGGGGTTAAAAGCAATATCTCAGCACTAAAAATCTATTATCATCTGAATTACCCAACAAAAATAAGAGACTTACCATTTTATAAAAAAAAGAAAAGGTCAAAGCTCCAATATTTACAAATGTAATACCATATGATTTTATATCTTAAGCTACAATCAATCACAATGGTTTCTCCACTACCCTAGAAAATGCATTCCAAAAAAGTACTTCAAGGCCCTGAGCGTACAACCCAACAAAATGCAGGGACCCCCATCTAAATTAATTAATTAAATTAATTAAAAAACAACAACTTACAAAACTAAATCCCCCATCCACTTCACCAAAAATTACATCCCCACCCCCCCTACCCCCACCCCCTCCAACCTCCTCAGCAACCCCTCATAACCCTCCGCCGACGCCACCGCGAACTCCCCCAAAGCACCCACCGCCACCGCCAACCCCGCCCACAAAACCCTAATCCCCATCTCCTCCGCCGCCACCGCCGCCGCCATCGCCACCCCCTCCTCCTCCTCCCCCCTCCTCCGCCTCTCCGCCTCCGCCTCCTCCTCCTCCCTCCGCTGCCCACTCACCGACCCCATCCCCGCCGCGAAGAAATCCAGACCGTCGACAGCCCCCGCCTCGCTCACCTCGTCGAGCATCCTGGACCACTGCAGGCATATCCCGTACACCGGGTGCGCGCCGCCTCCGCCGCTCACCCTCGGCGGCGACATCACCGACCAGGACCTCCGATCGTGCGGCCGCGCGCACCGGACCACCCACCCCGCGAGCGCCCTCGCGTACGACCTCTGCTCGGCGATCCACGCCTCGAAGCACGCGCGCCAGTTCCGCACTTCCGCCTCCAGCCGAGCCGCCGCCGCGGAAGACGCCACCGACGCGGCGGGTCTCACGCGCATCGGCGGCGACGCCTCCGCGAGCTTCGCCGGCGCGCGAGGGTTCAGGAGGAACGGCTTCGCCTCGTCGATCGCGCGCTTCTGTGACCGGTGTCCGTCCGCCATGGCCCTCCACATCCTCGCCAACCTGCGCGCGTCAAGTTTGTATCACAAAGATTCGATCTTTTTGAGTTGGGGATTTGCTTTGATTGATTGATTACTCACCCTTGCAGAAGCTCCATGAGCTGTGGCTGTAACTCTTCGTCTCGCAAGTTCTCGATCCGCTCCGCCACCGATTCAACGGAGTGAATGGAGACTTTGATCCTCGTGTGGAGGTCTCTTATGGCGGTCCTCGTCTTGTCCATCACCGATGGGTCCTCCCCTTTCGCGTCTTGGTTCCTGAATTGCATCAGCTTCTTCTCGTACGCGATCCGTATTCGCTCTCCCGACTGTATCCGATCAAAGATCGTAAAAGAATTTAGGGAACGCATAAGAACAGAAGCTTCAAGGCGCGAATGAAAGCTTTCTTTAAAGTGTTGTTCATAGTTTTGTTAAGAGGGGTTTAAACAAAACACTTCCAGTCTTCCAAGATACAACAAATATCTGAAAATCTACATATAACATTATAACAATTATGAAGAACCTGATTTCATTGATGTCTCTCTTTATAAATCGAATGCAATGTTTAGTAGTAGTACCTTCACTTCTTCATAGAGCTTCTTCTCCCACGCGTAAAGCCTATCAAGCGTCGACTGGTGACTCCCAGAGATCACGCACGAGTCTTCCGAGAAATCGCTGCAGCTCTCGCAATCTTCGTCCCTGCTCGAGCTCGTCGAGCCATGGAAGAACCTCGAAGACGTCGAACGCGACGACGCGGACCGCAACAACGCAACTGGGTTCAACATCTTAACAGCTGCAAAAACATTTTTTTTTTTTTAATTCAAGAACAAATGCTTGAACAAAATTCAAGAACCCCAAATCGGCCTAGTTGAGCATGCGCTTGCTTACGGGTGAGTTCCCTCCCGACCGAAGAGTAGTGCGCCTTGTTTGCCTCCAACATCGCCGAGACCTCCTCACCTGAGTCGCATATCACCATGAACTGGTTCTCGATGTCTCGCATGACCTCAGACATGCTTGTTGGCTTCCTGTTCACGTAAACCGTGAAACCCGGCGTTGTCTCTTCCGCCGCGCCTTCTTTCTTACCCTCCACGGCCCGCTCTTTGTCTGTCGTTGCGGGCGCTTCCGACACGCCTACACTCTCCGCACCTTGCGCTCTGAATCCTTTCAATTCATACACAATGTCTTCCTCACCATCATCATCATCATCATCATCGCCGCTTGTCTCTGCTTTTTGCGCGTTTTCCACATTCGCTTCCGGCACCACCACCTTGGGCTCCCGTTCTTGCTGGCGCTCTTGCTTCTCTTCCTCCTCCTCCAATTCGGGGATCCCTTCCTCCTCGCGGAGTTGCCTGAGCCCCGCAACATCGTCGTCATCATCTCCACCAACCATTCGATCGAGGCTGTCCCTCGTGGAGTACCCATAGTTGTCCAGCGACGTGAATGGGTTCCAAAAGTAGTCCCATTGCGTGGTCTGCGGCGATGGGGGGGCAATGTGTGGCCTATTGTACGGCGAAGAAGAGAAGAACGACGGATTCATCGGCGATGGGTTCTGCGTGTAGAAGTAACTCTCCATCCCGAACCGATGAATGGGCGAATACGAATATGATTCGACCCTCACAATCTCCGGTGACCGCGGCCTCTCCTCAACCAAGACCGATGGGTTCCCCCCGCCGGACCTCAAGTAGTTCACCACCACCCGCTTGGACCCGTTTTGGGACTCGACATGCGGTGCTGTCGAGGCGGAGAAGGACTTGAGAGGCACGACTCCGATAATGCCCGGGCTGATTCGCTTGACTGGCGTGAAAGGAGGGGTCATCAGGTACGAATCGGAGAGGAATTCGCGGTGTTGCTGTCGCTCTTCCTCACATTCGACGTAGTCGCAGAGCACGGCGGACACCCGTTTGAGAGATTGAATGTATGCGATGTGTCCGGAGGCGAATAGGAGTCTGTGTTCAATGGCTTCCCTTATGAATCTCTTCCTGTCCTTGCAGAGCTGGACTGCCTCCTCGTCTTCCAATTTTGATGCAGAGCATCCCATCTCTTGATATATATGTATCTCTTATGAGTTGTTCAGACTTTGATCATTCTACAATGCAACCCAAAGTCTGATACAAGAAGCAAAGAAAGGCAGTTCTTTTAAACATATGTGATTAAGAGATGAACATTGGGTACCTCTTACAATAATCTATGGAGACTTTTGAGTGGTGGGTATTGAAGAATTTGATTCCCCCACTGTCAGATGTTCCAGCTTCTGAAGAACTGTAGAAGATCAAAAAGGAAGTGAATTTTGTTTTGGTTCAATTTAAAAGGTTGGGCAAAACATAACTACTACCGTGAACCAGTAATTGAAAAAGTCTAAAAGCAGTGATGATAGAAGAGACAATGAAGAACTTCACTGTACTACTAATAAATAGAGAGTTGTAGAATTTCATGTATGTTGTCTGGCTATGGTGGTGTTTTCTTTCATGAAAAGGAAGGAAAAACCAACAAAGAAGGAGATGGAGCTGAAAATTCAAACCTGAAAAGGAAAATATAATAAAGACCCAATTTCAGAAAAAGTAATCAGTGGGTCTCCCTTGCGATTAAAACCACTTTTTACAGATGAACACAAACCCAGAAGACCAGGGACTTCAAAAGACTCAACAAAGAAAAAAAGAGGGGGACATCTGTAAAAGTGGCAATTGTTGGGGAATGAAATAACAATAATAATACAATTTAAAATATAGTGTTGAGAAGAAATTTAGAAGAAGTTTATTTCTTGACAGTGAAATAAATGAAAGAATTGAATATTAAAAAAAAAAAAAAAACAGGGGAACCACATTGTTGATCAACAGTATCCTTTGAACATGATATTCATTATTTATGAAAAAAAATAAAAATAAAAGAAGGATCTGTGGGGAACAAAAACATTTAAAATCAGAAAAAATCGAATAAACATGATTTTTAAAGAATAGAAACCATGGACCCATTTATTGAGAATCATAAAAAAAAAAATTTCTCAACAACCCAACAAGAAAAAATTTCTGATGGGTTTCTTGAGAGGCTGAAGAAAGAGTGAAACCCATTTGAAAAGGCGAGGCCTTTCAAACTCTAAACAACAAAAACCTTCAAAACCAACAAAAGAAAAATCAAAACAAGTGTCAAATGCGGCTCACAAAACTGACCTGATTAGGAGAGGCGGGAAGAAGAGGCCACTGATCGGAGAGAGAGAGAGAGAGACGTTTGGGTTGCAACGGTCAACTGAGTTTCAAAGAGAATTAAAAAAAAAATAAAAAAAGAACTGAAGAGGTGATACGGCAAAAACGATAAAAAGCAAAGCCAGCCCATGTTGTTTGAGAAGAGAATATTTAAGAACATACGATTACCCTTCTTCTTCGTTTTATTTACGCAAGTGCCCTTAACGTTTTTCTCGGGGTTGCTGTTGGGTCTACATAAATCTGGTCCGTTCAGTTTTCGAGACACACTGATTGGGTGGTTGAGATTTATCGGAAGTGGTGGGTGGAACAAATTGAAGGCTAACGTTAAAATTTCTTGTTCTGGAATAAAAATTTCCAACGGCAACTTTTTATATGAAAATGTATTGCTATAAATAGGACTTCCCCGGACAAATTTGACATCCGTTTATTTGATGGGTTACCACACTGAACATTTTTTTAAACAAAATATTACACTCGGATCACACGTTTTTATTTTTAAAAAATATTAAACATTATATAATAAAATATATGTTATTTATAAAAATAAATATCATTTCATTTTAAATTAAATAAATCTATTTTTAATAAATATAAAAAAAAATTAACGAGTTATATACATTATATATATATTTTATTAGATTTATAATCATTCATATAATAATAAATTTTAGATGATAAAAAAATTAAGTAATACAGTGCACTTTTTGATATTGGTGATTCTTTAGACAAATTGGGGGCACTTTTGTAATTTGAGATATCAGTTGTTTTGGAATTTTGAAAAGGAAAGAAGAAAAAAAAAAAAGTAAGTGCCACCGATATAAAAAAAAAAAAAAAAAAAAGCAAAAGAGAGGGAATCGGATCCCGTCTTTTAAAGCCCACTTACGTCGCCTTCCATGATTGTTCTGTCATACTATAATGTTGGAATAAATATTGATAAGTTCATCACGTTTGCTGTCTCGTCTGTCACCCAATCGAGTATGCATTCTATTAAAATCACCTTCAATTAACATGTTAATTAACGTATTAATATTATATTTTACATAACACATAAAAATATTATTTTAATAGAAATATTAAGAGAAAGTTAAATATAGACCCCATATATCATATGTTATTTTTCATATTAACTGTAGCTAGTGTTTTAGCTAGTCAACTGTGAGCCCTACGTGACAGTTCTTCTTAAAAAATTAATAAAAAAATACATTTAAGATGTTAAGTGGGTGGAGAGGTGGGCCCCACTATTGGTTTAACTAGTTTATTTAGTTAGTCCATTAGAACAACAACAACCAATTAAATAGGAATGTAGTAAATGAGTGTGTAGTGGAGATATAAAATGCTGACATGACACTTTAACATCTTGCTTAGCTAACATATATATTGGAGATGCTCTAATAGAACAGTATATTGGATGTTCTATTACATTTTATATTTTTTATAAAATAAAAATATGCATAAATTTATTTAGATATTTACTTTACCTTTCTAAAATGGGTACAAGATCAAAACGGTTAAAAAGTGCGTACAAGATCTTAAATGGGTCTGAACATATCATTTTTCTGTAAAAATACAAGCGCTGATACATAGTAGAATGTATTAGTCCTGGTATAGTATAGTGGAGTATATACAAGGAGGAGGAGGATGAACAATAAACCAACGCTTAATTATATCATCTTTCTAATGCTTTTGAAATAAAGCATTGTTACAAGCAGTTCTATAAAACAGTTCCATGTATCTTATTAGTCATCCAGCGAGATATATATCTCATTGATGAAGTATATACTTTGATAATTATTTTATAATTGTTATAAATGAGCTCATTTATTTTGAAATTAAGCAATATACTTTTTTTTTTTATCAAAATATGTATCTTATATTTTTAAAAAAAAATTAAAACACTTGAAAAACTAAGCTTTGATTAAATTGACAAATACCTTTTACATCTATGAAAGAGATCAAAAATCAAATCCCATGAACACCATTCTTTATAAAAAATAAAAAATATAAATAATTTAAACGCGTTGGTACTGTCCCTAAAACATATTCCATTGAAATATCCACCCTACAATAATAGAACATAGGAATATGTGAAAGTTGTGAAAAAAAAGTGTACCCAGCCTATAATAATAATAATGAATGTATGATCTGGGGTTCAAAACACATTGCACAGCTCTAATGGATCGCCAACAATTCCTTTTTGGTCATTAAAAGCATGGCCTGTAAACCATGCCATTCCTTAAGTCTTGTATTCAGAGCTTCTAAAGTCTCATTGTCAAATTATTACAATAACATGTGTGGGATCATGTGGTGATTAAAAGCATAGGATACCTTCATATTATCAGATCTCTCCTCTCCTATACATGCATGTAAAAAAAAAAAAAAAAAGTGTCCACATAAGCAACTCACACTGTCACACAAGATTCCCACGCGAGTCCAACGAATTATTTGTACGACCTTAAACGGCTTAATCATTCTCAGCATCACAGTTTTTGGATCAAAAGCATCATAAGTCCTGATTTTTTAATATAGTCCATCAAGCATGCATAATAACACTATACTTTATGTAATATGGTTGTGCAAACACTCCTCAACATTATTAGATCAGACAATGTTGTTTGGTAGTCTTTTGAAATCCATTTAAAAAACAGCTTTTCAATTAAAGTTGTTTTTGAAATCAAACCCTCGAGAAGCATATATTTGTTAAGGCCTCGTTTGGTTGTGTGTTTGGTGCGTTTTTGCTTTTTAAAAAGCTGAAAAGCTAAAATCGTACAGTTAAACGGGACAACTTTTTACAGAATCGAAAGCTGGATTCCTTTTAATTTTTCTCTTGAAATCTGTGTTTTGAAAAGCTCAAAAACAACGTTTTTAAAATCAATTTTTTGAATTAAAAAACAGTTTCCTCTGCCAAACATTAAACTCTTTTCTGATATTGATTCCTGAATTAAAAAAAAACATCTTAAAAAAGTCAAGGTCTAAAATCATTTTAAAAAGCAACTTTATTCCAAAAATTACTTTTCAATCTGTGTTTCCAAACGAACCCTAAGAGTTCGGATCAGATTAATTCATGCAAAAGTAGAAGATTCAAAACATGTTTTCAAACGCAATCTCCATCTATTGAATGGACAAAGGTGAGATCCAACCAATATACATCACAGAATTTATCAGTGCAAGCTAATCAAGACAAGAAGGGGAGAGACATCTCACATGGATAACCCCACACTTTTGCCAATTCTGAGATCCATCCATAAAAAATAATGAATGCAAATATGTCTTATTACAATTACATCATCAGTACATTGACTGCTACAAAAGTTTGATTGATCATAGGGAGAAAAGGAGGAATGGCTGTTACAAGTGGCTACAACTCTCCATCCACCCATCTATGTAGGTCCATAAGACAGATAACATAGATACTATATCTGTAGTTCTATGGGAGGGCTAATCAAAACCTGCTAATCACTTCAACAAGGAAAAAGAACTGGCGAACCATCCCGTTGAAGTTTGCCCTCGGTTACATCGAGCTTGCTCATCTTCTCTTCGCACCAGAGCAGCTGCTCCTTTGTGACTGCAGCCATTCTTAGGACCCTCAATACGACTTTGATGTCGATCAATCCAATGAGTAATTCAGCTTCTTCAGGAGTTGTGGGCCAGGTTTTCTTCTTCCAACCATTATTTTTCCTGCATATGTCCTTCAATCTGATCTCCTTCTATAACATGAAAAAATATGAACTTCAATTCAGAACTATGTTTTCTTGTAAAAGCCAAGTAGAAACATTATCGCATGCACATTCACAAACAACATACAAATTACAAATTACACAATGGCTCCACATGCAGAACTACAGGAGAGGTAAGAAGGAGAGGCTTCTACATAAGAGAGATTAATGCATATTCCCCTGGTCGTTTCAACAAATGGATAAGAAAAGAATATGTTCCATCCACAAAATAACGTTTGTTTAGCATGGGTAAAGTATAATAGTTATGCCTTGATAAATTAATATAAACCCTGATAACTACACCTCAACGAGGCAAGTATAATTTATTCAGGGTTACCCATCCAAAACAATATTCCAACAAGTCAAAACACACAAAAAAGGTAAAATTACTCTCACCAAGAAAGGAATAACAACCAAAAAAAATAAAAATATAATCTTTATTCTCCTCTATCCCATATAACCATCTTATGCTCAGATAAGCTATCCGGAGAACCAAATGTGGGGAAAAGAGATCCATGGTTTTTTATATAATTATAAATTAAACTGAAATATAAGGAGACAACCTAATTGACAATAGGCATGAAGAACTGAACCTTGTCAAGGCAAGCCTGAATTTGCTGAAGGGAGCTCACAACCTGATTATGACCTCTAAACAAAAGAAGAACGCCTCCCGATTTTTTCTTGTCCATTTTCAAGAAACATCGGAAGGTCAATATGCACTCTTCGATTATCTTCCTCATATCAGTGGCCAGAACTGGTATATCATCACAATCATCTGGAACTTCAAACAGTAGTGCACGGTCATCAAGACCAAAATGGTTTCTACAAGATTACTGATTTAATAAAAACTCACCTCGGAGACTGGGGACCTGAAGCAACATAGGCAATGAATTTCGAGTCCGGGCGTATATCTCTACACGCGGGCACTGCTCAAAGGGCTCATTTTCAATAAATCTCTGCAGAAGAACCTGGAATTGCTGGAATTTCTGGGCTGTACAGCTATAACCGGCCAGGTTTTCTGGCTGGGAAGATATTTTATGACATAATTGTGTGTACTGACAATGAAGTGCCTCCCATGTCAAGCAAAGATGTGCGACATAAGCAATCTCGAGGTTTTGGTGGGGATTGTACTGCTGCTGTTGCTGCTCAAACTGCAGATGTTCAGCCTCATCTTGAGGATTCTCACGCTTCTTGAAAGAGAGGTTTCGAAGGGATAATGCTAGCTTCTTGGATGCAAACTTTGGTGATGGGCTTGGAGTATTTCGGCACACTAAATAAAGAAAAGAGGGGGATACAAATGCCATGTAAAAATAAATTAGCAAGCACACAGGCCTACAAAATTTCAGTAGATAAAAAAAAAAAAAAAAAACTAAGATCACTCCTCACCAAAAAATGAAAGATGTCCATTTTAGAAGGCATCAAATGTATATTATTTGATCAATATGAGATGCTCAACCTTGATATTGTTTGAACAATGTGTGCACATATAAATAGACATGGTAAAACAGTTGTATATAATAAAATGAAACACATATATTTCAATTCATTTATTCAAATTGCTGAAGATCACATATAATTTGTATCCTTAATGTAAAATAAATTCAATAGGGTGCTGATACACTCAGTCATTCTTGTGGTCCCTTTTACAACCCCTCACTTCCCCTACCCTATTATATATATAGGTTCAGAAAATGCAAAAAGGTTATACAATCAATCCATTTGAGTATGCACTTCATTTTTTTTAAATATGTATGTACTTTATTAGACAATTATACACCTTCGAAAACACTCAAAACATAACGGGGGTCGCAAAAGAGATTGCAGGAATGACTATCCCTACCATATTCCATCTTGTAATTAAGCCTAGGCCCAAATCAAAGGCAACCAAAAGCACATTCATTGCATAAGAGGTCAATCTCCATCAAAGAATCAACACCACACAAATACAATTCAAACAAAAATGCGAGCAATTCAAGGAAAAAAAACACACACAAAAGCATCAAATCCTCAATGCCCAATTAGAGAAATGACAATGGAGATGCATAGTAGATGCAGAGCAATTCACACATCAAACAAAACAACCCCAAATCAGATACCTGGCTCCTGAAGCTGTTGGGCACTCATTTTATCGAAGAAGAGCATCCGCTCGCAGTACTTATCGTAAAATGCATCGAATCCGATCAGTGGGTACCCGCTCTCCGCCTCCTCCGATTCCTTCCACCCGCTCGAGCTGGTCTCCTCCTGCGCCTCCTCTTCCGGGCTCGGCTCCTCCTCGGGTATCAGCACCATGAAACTGTTCCTCCTCAGCTCCTTGAGCCTCCTCTTCACCTCGTTCGTTATGAAGTCGTCGTCGTCGTCTTCATCTTCCTCTTCGGCTGCTCCATTGTTTGCCGTGTTCGACTTCGGCGGCGGATCGGTCGGTGGCGACTCGCTCTTGAGGGATCCATCAAGAGACGGGTCGACGTTGTTTTCTGGGTTTGGGTCCTTTTGGGGTTTCAATTTCGTGAACCTCACGAGCTTCTTCGCTTTAAAAAAATTCATTTTTGAAATACCCCTCAAAAAATCGGCAGATCAACTAGCTTTCTCGTTCAAAAAGACGATTTTTTCTGAAACCCTTTTCGGAGAATATCTGAGCTCAAAATCCAATCAAGTCGATTGTATTCGAAAAAAAAAAAAGGACAATTTTTTCAAATACAATGATTTCAAATCCCCCAAAAACTCTCAAAATTCCAAGAAATTTAGCTCCACTATCAAAACATTGATTTGAACTAAAATGGTGATCTAAAACGCACAAAAAAAACCCACAAAATGACAACTTGAAACCCACTATTCATATATAGAAGAAGTACAAGAAATCTTTGACAAAGATCTCCATAGAAATCCCAAACCAAGCGAATCGACTCCAGTCGACATTAAAAGCAAACCCAAAACGAGAGAATCAAAGAACAGGAGAGCCCAATAGTTGGCTCAAATGCCCAAACAAATTTTTTTTTTTCATTTATTTATTTCAGGTTATTATTTCGTTTTTTTGTCTCAGATTTCGAAGGCGCGAAAAACAAAAAAAACGTTTTTTTAATTGAGGGACGTGTGTCCTGCCTGAGACCGAATATGTCAGAGATCACTCCATAAACATAGCGACTACGCGGGAGGGGTGTTTTGTAAAATTACCTTAAAACCCCTGTTCATTCGTGTGTAAATCAAATAATAAATAAAATAAAATCACAATAAAATAAAAATAAAATAAATAAAATTGATAATAAATAAAAGTCAAAGAAAGTGGTAAAATTTTCTGCTGGCATGTGTCTAGGATTGATGTTGTGTAACTAGCCAACACAGTATAAATGTATAATCCGTGGTACAATAATACAGAGAATCCACAAAATCTAATGTGTTATAATTGGCGAGAACACATATCTAACTCCCAATAATAACTAATCAAATCCTCTAGTGTGTTACACGAATCTATAACAATCGATACATTTTTGTCACGTGTAAACTCTTAGCAGTAAAAGATTACTATGTTATCCACTCACCTTCATAAAAAAAATAGTCTCTTACCAGTAAGAGCTTACACGTGATAAAATGCATTGGTTGCTACAGGGAATAGTATATAGCGCACTACATACGATTTGACTCTAAATAATCAACCCTCCCCCCGGCCAAAATTTTTCATATTATAATGTATATATGAGAAATCCATCAAAACATGTCTAGATAAACATCGCGTATCCATCTAAGAGTTAAAAATATTTTATTAATTAAAAAATTATTATTTTATTAATACATTTTGATGGACACGTCCATCTGGACACTTATTAGTGAAATTTTCATCAATACATACTAAAACTGTTAAAATGTCAAAAAGGACCCCTAACTTGAAATCAATTAATTAAAACTCCCTCTCTCAAGATCATCAACCAACAAAACAAGCATTCATCGTTTTTCATCTCCTCCCCCCACCCCGACTTCTCCAAAAAAATAAAATAAAAAAAAGAACAAAGAAGTAACAAATGCTGAAAAAGCTTCTCCCAAAACCACCACCAAACCTCAACAAGAAACAACACATACTGACCCTCCTAAAGCAATGCAACTCACTCAGAGACCTCAAACAAATCCACTCTCAAATGCTCATTAACTCCCTCCAAAACCACAACTTCCTCCTCTCCAAGCTCATCCAACTCAAGGACCTCCCCTACGCCACCCTCCACTTCTCCCAAATCCACAACCCCAATGACTTCACCTACAACACCATGATCCGAGGCCTTACCAAAACATGGTCCAACTACACCTCAGCCATCCAACTCTACCACCAAATGAGGTCCTCCCGATTCAGACCCAACAACTACACCTACCCATTTGTCCTAATCGCTTGCGCCAACTTGAATTCCCTCAACATTGGCCGCACAACCCACTCTTCGGTTTTGAAAACCGGGCTCGGCTCGGACGGCCACGTCGCGCACTGTTTGATCACCATGTATTCGAGGTGTGGGCAGTTGGGGTGCGCGCGGAGGGTGTTCGATGGAATTCTTGACAGGGACTTGGTTTCTTGGAATTCGATGATTTCGGGGTATTCGAAGGCGGGATATGCCGAGGAGGCGGTGGGAATGTTTGGGCGGATGAGGGAGGAGGGGTTCGGGCCGAGCGAGACGACGTTGGTGAGTGTTCTTGGGGCATGTGGGGATTTGGGGGGATTGGAGTTGGGGAGGTGGGTGGAGGGGTTCGCGGGGGAGAATGGGTTCGCGTTGAATTCGTTCTTGGGGTCCGCATTGATAAGCATGTATGGGAAATGCGGGGATTTAGAGTCTGCGAAACGAGTATTCGAGGGGATGACGACGATGGATTCGGTCACATGGAATGCCTTGATCACAGGGTATGTATGAATATACGTTTTGTCAATAATGCATTGTTACACACAATCCTTATATGCGGCACTGCAGTGCAGTCATATTTAGTTAGTGAAGTACATTCTTCATCCTTCTTCATTGGATGAAGCATGTGATTTTTTGCTTTTTTACATGAGACCACACCAGTTTTTACAAAGATACATGTTTCATTATATGAAATATAAAAGATAAAAACATGTGGGGGGAGGATTGTCCCTAACATTTATCCTCTGCCAACTGGGAAATGTTTTATCTAGTCTTTTTTTTTATTCACTATTGCATATTACACATGGTTTGATTTTTATTTATTTTTTCGAAGTATAAATTTGTCCAATAAACACATTTTTTTTTAAAAAAATACATACTTGTATAAATTGAATGCATAAACAATTTACGTTTTTCATAATATAGTAAGCATCATATACTGCACTAGGTGTCATCTTCAGAAGTGTCAAGAGTGTAATAGCACCATTGCCAATTCATCATAAACATGGCATTGGTCATGGGTTTTAGCAAATGAGCTAATGAGTTCATTGGAATCCTCATATTCTATGACAAATCAAACAGGTATGCGCAGAACGGAGTCTGGGATAAAGCGATCAACACATTCCAACAAATGCGTTCTGAAGGAACCATCGAGCCAGATAACATCACGATGGTCGGAGTTCTATCGGCATGCGCCTCCATTGGCGCCCTTGAACTAGGATCTTGGATCGACAAACACACATCTCAAAAAGGTGTTAGACACGATGTCTATGTGGGCACAGCATTGATCGACATGTACTCCAAATGCGGGGACCTCGATCGTGCGCTCCAGATTTTCAATGACATGCCTTGGCGCAACACTGTCTCGTGGAACGTGATGATCTCAGCCCTCGCCAGCCATGGGAGGCCACAAGAAGCTCTATCTTTGTTTGGTCGCATGAGAGAAGAGAAGGACAAAAGAGTCTCCCCAGACGACATCACCTTCATTGGAGTCCTTTCAGCGTGCGTGCACGTGGGATGGGTTGAGGAGGGCCGGGGGTGGTTCGAGTCGATGAGGGGTGAGTTTGGGTTGGTGCCGAAGATTGAGCACTATACATGCATGGTGGACCTCCTCGCTCGCACGGGCCGGTTGGATGAGGCTTGTGAATTCATCGAGTCGATGCCCAAGAAGCCAGACGGGGTCACATTAGGGACTGTGCTTTGCGCATGTCGGAAGTTCAACAATGTCAAAGTCGGGGAGAGGATCGCGAACATGCTCTTGGAGGTGGAGCCTTCGAATTCAGGGAATTATGTCATATCATCAAAGTTGTTTGCGAATTCAAAGAGGTGGGAGGACTCGGCAAAGATGAAGGGACTTATGAGGGAGAGGGGTGTGGTTAAAACTCCTGGGTGTAGCTGGATTGAAGGAGATGATCAGGTTCATGAGTTCCGATCGGGGGATGGATCACATTACAGGGCGGGAGAGATATATCTGATGATGGATTTGTTATGCGAGGAGATGAGGATTGAAGGGTACATTCCAAATCCCAGTCTGGTTTAGGCTGCGTCTGAAAACAAGTTTGAAAAACAATATTAACAACATTTGAAAATAGATTTCTCAGAAAGTATACTTCTGTTGGATTTCGGAAAAACTGTTCACTCTTCATAAAAAGCTGGGACCATTGGAGCTGTTTGGAAATGAGTTTGGATTAATTATGTTTTATAAGAGAAGGTGAGTGACGGGTACATTCCAAATCTCAGATGATGGTAAGAGAGACAGCCAAAGTAGATTGAATAAGTCTTGAAGACTCAAAAAGAACTTGAAGTAATCTTGCAAGATGGATAATGGATTCGTTTGGATGGCAAGATTCTACACATATTGGGGGTATGAGCATCTGGAAACCATTTATAAGATTTGCTGCATCTGGAACTATTGGAGATATAGGTTCACAATTGTGGAGGAGTGCATTAATTAATCATAGGTGTTTTTGTTCTGCACTTTGACGTTTTAACATATTTGACTGCGATCAATTTTTTCTTTTGTAACCAATAAAAAGAACTGTTTTCTTTTGTAAATACATATATTTGATGTATTTCCATTATATAAATTCCAGAATAAGAGATTGAGTAGAATTGGAAACATCAATGGAACTTACAGATGGTTGTTATATACACTTCCTTTCTAGAATTTGATCTAGCATTAATATGGAACTCTGTTACATAACACAGAAACAACATATCTGTAATGCCTAATATCCTAACCAAGCAGATGGTATTAGCTGAAACCTCTGTTTTGCGCATGTCAGTGTGTCATAGTAATCTACGTGGTTGAAGCAGTCGCGAAAATCTGTGAAAAGCTTCTCAAACACCCTCCACTGAACTTTGGATGGCCTGAAGTATGGGTATGGAAGGAAAACCTGTTTCACATCCAGAATATATATCAATGAGGGATTTTATAAGCATCAAAGAATCTGAACACGAAAAATACATGTGGGTGTTGATATACAGTCATTCTTGTAATCCTAACAGAGTATATTCAGTTAGATTGAATATACATCGATTAGGGAAAATGTACATAAGTTATGCTACTGTTTGTTCAAGTATACATATTTATTTTGTTTATGGTATGTACTTCATTAGACAACTATAATAAAATTTAAAACATGTCGGGACTGCAAACGTGATTGTAAAATTTTCCAAATACACGCGCATAGGGAGGGGATTGTGTTTACATCTCCTTCTTGTGCCAGATGTTTCAACAGCAGAAATGTATGTTTGTTTTCTTCCAGGTTGTCAACGACTGCCAACCATATCTCCGAAGCAAGCTCGTAAGCCTTATCCCTTGAATTGCCACAAGCGATAAATTGATCTGCTCATAGACAAAAAAATATCATGTAATTGTTAGTAAGCATACCAGACATCAGAGGTCATTTTTACAAATTGTTAAGGATTTTATAGGCATAAAAGAATCTGAACATGAAAAATATTCTGGTAAACAATCTAAGGTTACTCTATAAAAACAACCTTAATTGGATGATTAAATCTGAGAGGCATGTGTTTATTGAACTCCATTACAAGCCATTGCCTTGACAGTTTTGGCTCACCCAAATTCTTCGAATGTCACAAGAAAACACTAATTTTTAACCACCTGTGACATAATATTTACCTACTACCTGATGAAACCACATAATATTTACCACAGTCACATAATCAAAGCATAAATAAGAATATCCATAAGGTCCACAAAATTCAGTACTGATGATCCAGTCTGGAGGGTCTCCAGTTACTTCCCAATAATTGTCAACACATATACATTCAGATAACATAGGAAACATGATTATTGTATCCTTTATATCATAAATTTTGATATTCAATTGTTATTTTTTTCAAAATAGAGGACAAATGCAATTAGTATTCAAAACTAGTGAGAGAGAATGAGATTTAACATAATCCAGGAGACCATACCAATTATGGTGCCATGAAGAATTCCAGAGGGAGGCAGAGTTGAAAGCTCAAGTTGCTCTTTCAGGAACAAATAAGCATGCCCAACCAGCTCATTGATCTCTCCATCAAATGTGAAAAAGTGCTCACAAACATATAAAGCTTCATATCTCCTGGAGAAATTTAAGATGAAAGGCATGACTGGTGCTTTGATCGAACAACTATTATTACATGCACGTCAATGCAACTTCACCCCTTATCTTTCTTTTGAAAAGCCACACATGTTTCATCAGAAAGAAGTACTTCCCTTGAGTGATGGTAATGCATTATTCAAGAGGGAGCATCGCAGTGAGACCTGACTGACACGCAGACATCAATAGTGATCAATGTCACAGATGGCTGTGGATATACTAACTGGTTTGTATATAACATTTGGATGACTTACTTCATCACATGTTCATATCTGTAGTAAGATCACTTATTCTCGGTTATACAATTTGAGCAAATTTGCGATAATGATCCTTAAAGACAACTCTACCGGGGCATACATACACCCCTGAGCCTCAGACAGCTTAGGGAAAGAGGCATCTTCTTATACAATCAGAGCAAACTTATATGCAATCAAATGTTTAAAGGGAATGCCATATGAGATTCACAGGAGTAAGTTGGATTTAAAAGGAAGGCCAACAAAGGGATACAAAATCAGAGAAAATAATATAGAACCTTTCATAATAAAAATCACTGACCTTCTGCTTAAACCTTGAGGGATAGGGCCAGGCCACCGTTTTGCGCGTGCGGCGAAAAGCCACCTCCTCACAATAGCAGTCTGCCACAAGCACTCCCCCCGGAAAAGAGCGGCCCACTGCTTCCTAACGCATGAAACATGCACCCAATCCGAGGTAGGCAACCTGACAAATATCTCTATTAGGAGATGGTCTGGTAGCTTCCCAAATGCATGATCCATGGAGTCCACAACCACACCGTCCTCTGCGAAGAAATAACCAGCCTTCACACCTATGTATGCGTATATGTATGTTCGGGTGTACTATGACACCATAATCAAACACGCATATAAGCATGCATCAAAATATATGAAACACATGGAAATATCCACATCATATAAACACTAAAATTTATTTAATACTTACAAATCCTGTCCATTGATATTATGATGCTACATAACACAATATACAATGAAAATATGCTACTTGCATGCATCAATCAATGCATACACCACATATAAAGAGACCCACATCATATAAGCACTTAAATTTACACACGAAGACATATACATACATGCTGTATCGGTAGAAACCAAGGGCCAATTTAGCGTTCATTCTCATTCTAATTTTACTAGAACACTCTGAAAAATTGCGTTTGGAATCCTCTATTCATATTCATATGTTCATTCTTGAACATTTCCTTTCACGGAAGCTAACTGGATTTCTCAAAAGGAAGTATACTTTCGATTATTCCAAATTTTGAATAATTTCAAAGGGTGAATGCAAGACAAAGCTAACAGTGGTGAACTAATAAAACCCAATCATCATAATGGAAATCAACCCATGATTTCCAACATGGGTTCAATCCAAATCAATTTGTCAATCAATGATAGAAAACATGAATCAATAACAGATTATATTAAACAACAGAGCACACAAAATTTGTACGATTAGAAGGGAAAAAAAGAAAAGAAGATGAAGTACCTGAAGAGGGTGCGGAAATGGAAAAAACAGAGCTCTGATCGAGAAAAAGAAAAACCAGAGAGGCGGCAGATGCCTTTCGTTTTTGGTGAAAGACGTCGACATCTCATCAGCCCTCTTAAGCCTAGTTTAGTAAAATAATAAATTTTTAAGATAAGTTAATGTAATTTTTAATGATAAAAAAATAACTGATAATGTTTTTTATTATCTTTATTTTTTGTGTTTTTATTTTCAATATTGTATTTAGATTAAATATGAGATAACTTTAAATTTTTTTAAAAAATATCAGATCTACCCTTTCTATTAATGGGGTCGTTAATATTGTTTGGTAAAACACATTCTTTTTTATTTTTTATTTTGTTTTTGTTGGGAATGATAGTCATAAATGTTATCTTAATTTTATAAAATTGGAATAACAGATTAAGATAAAGTCCGTTTCACCTTTTACTCAGAACAAATTATTTTTATTTTTTACCTCAAAATGTAGACAATTATTCATATTTTATCTTTTTTTCTAATGTAATATGGGATAATAAATAATTTAATTTAATTTTTTTCTTATCCCACTCCTTTATCCACGTGTCATAGGCCTTAAAATGACCCGCGGGTAAACTTGTCTGTGAATTGACCCGCGATTTCTTGGACCGCCGCAGTCGAAATCCGATGTGGGGATGTTATCCGACCGGACTCATAGAGGTGGTTCACATTTTTGAGGAATTATGGCCGTCCGATACGAAGAGTAGACAGAATGTACGGATGAGATTAGGTGGTCCTCTCGGTTTGGCGAATTGGAGCCCAGCAAGGCTGGTTCGGTGTGTGCATATGATGTTGGGCCTCCGTTTATAATTCGAAGGGAGGCCCATTGGACAACGGTACGTAAATGGGCTCCAAACAGGGCCGAGTGCCCAGTCCCGTTTGCAACCCTAACACGTGTTTTATGAGAATATTAGACTTTTTATTATCATTATTATAATATTATTAGTTTCCTAGTTTTTTTAGTTTCCTTTTCTGATATTTTAGGTTTTCTTTTATGTATCTATAAATAGAGCATTTGGCTCCTCTAATTCAATAACAAGAATTCTCATTATTTCATTCTCTCATTCTAATATGGTATCAGAGCCATTCAAAAAACCCTAGACCCACAAATATTTTCTTTTCTTCTCCCCGCTTTGATTGAGGAATCTTCAATCGAAGCAGAAATCGGAGCAGGGGAGGACTCTTGATATTCATATTTTTCTTTTAGTTGCTTTATTTGCTTCTTGCGCGAATTTTATTCGTTTGCGTCATCATTGTTCTCTCTTTGCTGTGTAATACCACCGCGCCCTCCGCTAGAGTCTTCCGCGCGCCTTTGCACCGCTGCCGCGCAGCCTCGTGCCTCCATGAGCCCTATGCGTGCCATCTGATCTAGTGGACCACCAACTCCGACAGACTCAAGAAGAGCGGGAGCGACTCTGACTGACTCAAAGAGAGGGAGCGACTCTGACTGACACAACGAGCGAAAGCGACTCTGACTGACTCAAGAAGAGCAGGAGCGAAGTGATGGATCCCAAAAGACAGATGACGACTATCAATTCATAAAATCGAGTTTTTCGATTATTGGAGTTGTTTGTTATTTTTGTGTAAACTCTAATGGTTCTACCATTCAAAGTTTGGAATGGGGTGTTAAAGAGTTATTATTATGAGAATATTGACTCTTTATTATCATTATTATGATATTATTAGTTTCCTAGTTTTCCTAGTTTCCTTTTCTGATATTTTAGGTTTTCCTTTATGTATCTATAAATAGAGCATTTGGCTCATCTAATTCAATAACAAGGATTCCCATTATTTCATTCTCTCATTCTAACAATATTCAGTTCATTTTACAATCGATACACAGTCCGCACATGTTTTATTTTTATTTTTAATTATGTGTCTCATCTAATGAGATATGTAATTTATATAATGTGAAGCATATAAATTAAATGGTAACATTTAAATATGTGAAAAATTTCTAACGAGAAACATATCTCGTTGTAGTAAGTGAAGGGAGCTAACAGGATACATGATATTATATTTGAGACCGTAAAAAGACTAAGTGTAACAATACTCTTTTTTAATTGGATACTTAGCCATTTATAAAAAATGATGTATATGGTCACACAATTGAATACATATATTTTAATTTAGAGAAAAATCCAAATAACCCCTGTAAACTATTTGAAATCTATATAATCCCCTGATTTTTTCTAAAGTTCATATAATTCTTTGAAAACACTTATATAAAGCTATGTAGACCTCTGCGTTAAATTTTCATTGACTGATTAAGATTACTATGCAAATATTCTATCTAATTAACTCTGATTGAAAACATAGTATACCAAGAAAAACCCTATAATATGTTACAAATGTAAGAAATCTTCTATAAATGATGATTTTATCCATCTGCTTAGGATTTTATAATCTATCAAAATGATTAAAATTGTCATGTATATAAGATTTTTCATATATTTAATAAATTGTAAGATTTTTTTGATAAATTGCATTTTCAGTTAAATTAACAAAATAAAAAATTCATAGAATATTATTCATTTGTTAACAGAAGTATAAATCATATGACTATTTGAATTTACATAAATATTTTTAAAGGGTTATATGAACTTTAAGAAAAGTCGTGGGGTTATACAGATTTCATGATGTTTGCACGGGGCATACTGATTTGCCTTTACAGTGAATGAGAGGGAAAACGAAGAATAAATTGATAGAGAGATTCGAGCTTTATCAGATCCCTCACTCTCGTCACTGTTCCTAAAAAGGTAAAAGGAAAGCAGAGAGAACCCAACAATGGAGAGAGCATATGTGGCTCTGCTTTAGGAGCAGAATTGCTTCATTTGCGGACAAATCAATGTGCCCTTTATACTTCCACTATTATAACTTAAAACTTAAGCCCTTATTTATTTGGCTAATAGCATATACACAACAAAGACTCTTACCTCCTTTTTGAGGTGGAACATAAGTCAACTAGTCAAGAATAGTGAAGGATATAGAAGAATAGTTCAAACTTAAAAAAAAAACTGTTTGTTTTGCAAGAATAAATCTTAATAGTCATGTCTGAATAAGTTAGAATTAGACCTGATAACTATTTTAAAAAAATGTTAGAATTGTTTATCAGGGCCTATCTATGTTAATGGATAAAAATATGTTTCTCTGTCATTTTAAAAAAATTCTTTCACATAACACTCTCTGCATACATTTTAAAAACTGTCACATCTATCATATCATACACACATCTCTCACACTTATTCCTAAACACAAATAATTTATGTAGAGGTATAATTGTCATTTAAAAAATCATAAACTCTTATCCATCTCTTATTTATCACTCATTATTACTTTATCCATGGTGAACCAAACAATAAAAAGATTATTTTTTCGTTTTCTAATGAAAAAAAAAAATATAACTAAACAAAAATTTATTTATATAACATGTATTATTATCTATCCTAATAGAACTATTAAAAACAAATAATCCTATATTACACTTCAAACGGGGTCATGACATAGCTGCCCCAAAATAAAATGAATGAACTTTCATATACTGCTACTCTTTGGTGACTTTGGCCCAACTTAAACCACCTCATAAATAACTCTCAAACGACAAGATGGACTAATAAAACAGAATAAGTACTTTTGGGATCCTGCAAATTGAATTACCAAAATATTCCATGAAACATGGCATCGAAGACATTTTTTATAGGAAAAAATCCATATAACCCCCTCTAAACTGAATGAAATCCATATAACCCCCTGATTTTTCTTAAAATTCATACAACTCTATGAAAATATCTAGTAAATCCAAATAATCTCATGAATAAAATTTACTTTTACAAATAATGAATATTTTGTGAATATTATGTTTAGTTAACTCTGATAGAGAACACGGTATACCAAAAAATCCTATAATATGTTAAAAATCCTCTGTAAATAATGATTTTACCCCTCTAGATAGAGTTTTATAATATATTTAGAGACAGTAAAATCATCATTTTCATGTGATTTTTCACATTTTGAACACATTGTAGGGTTTTTTTAATATATTATGTTTTTAGTCAGGATTAACCAAACAAAATATTCATCATTTGTCCACAGAAATTTTATTCAGGGGGTTATATGGATTTCAATCAGATTTGAGGGGGTAGTATGGATTCTTCCCCTTTTTTTATAATGTGGTCAAGATGACTCCGGTGTGTGTTGTCATTGTTATGAACGCTATTTTTGGGATACCTATCTTTCAAATGGACACCTTGAGAATTTATTCTCATTTATCCATCGATATCTATAATAAGACAAATATAAAAGTTGAAAAGGTATCAGCAATAATTAAATCATCTATAACCCTTCTTTTTATATTCTTATATAACTACTCTATGTGCTGTTTAGCTGTCTGCCTATCTCTGAAAGAAACGGAGGGAAAACCTCTGAATTTTTTTTGCTTTTGTTTTTTATTGAAACCTTCTCTCATGAGAATCATATGAGTGATGCTTATTTTATACAATGATTCTGTTTGATTAATTTAAGTAGCTTTTGAAGATTTTGCCTAACATAATTTTTTTCAAACGCTTCAAAAAATTTTTTTTTATAAAAAATAACATAAGCATCACTCAACATTACCACTCCTTTGTTATTTTATTTATGTCTTTGGGACTGAAAGTCTGAAAGCACTCCTTTGTTTAATTATAATTTCAATAAAATCGGCTCCACTATGAGCATTAAAGCACGATTTAATCCCAAACCTATGTTCCAATCTTTCTTTCTTTTTTTTGCTTTTTTTTTTTTGGTATAAACCTATGTTCCAATCTGATGCCACCAAAATTAAGATGCAAATATGCTATACATGGACTTAAATAGCCATCCTATATGATATTAATATATATATATACATAGTGTGACACGAAGCGCATTAATTGGAGACCGGATCCAATCAGTTCGGTCAGTATTGAACTGGACGACATGAAAATCGAATTGCACCACCCATAAATTGAACTACACAACCAATTGTTAGGTATATATTTCACTCTCCTATTTGATATTGATGATATTTAAGAATTCATTTTTTTTTTCAATAGCTAATTGGATCCAATAAGAGAGTGAAATATATACTCAATAATTGGTTGTGCAGTTCAGTTTATAAATGGTACAATTCGATTATCACGTCGTTTAGTTCGGTACTAATTGAACTGACCGGATCCAATCCTGACTGGATTCGGTCCCCATTTTCAATACGAATTGGATCAACAAGAACCCAACCCATAATTAAATAAACCAACCCGACCCAACCCATAAGATTAGCTAGGCTTATCTAAAATTTAGATTACCCAGATTAGAAGCTACATAATGAACAGCTATGATTTTTTTTTTTACTATTAGTTTACGGGTTTGGATTGGGTCGGGTTGTGAATAAGGTCAATCCGAACCCAACCCGATTTATGAGTCAACCCGAATTGGTCAACCCGAACCCAAACCCGATTTAATCAACCCAATCCATGTAAAAATTGGATTCAATCGGACCCAAATTGCAACCCTAATATTTTCTGTTGATGCATGCGTGAATATAATCATATATGATATGGTGGGTGGGATGGGCGGTCAATGATAAATGAAAATAATATATCCTGCCACATAAATCATTTTGATTTTTTAAAGTATATCCACAAGTATGAAATACATGTTATTATAAAAATAATATATGTAACTGGCTAGATAAATTGGTACATTTTTTTTCTAAAAAATTGAAAAGATTTTAATTTCTCATATATTGCACTACTGGAATATATACAACACTGAGTGACTGTTTTTGAGCTGCAAACGAGATTGTAAGACAGACTAAGTGTAACAGCACCCATGACAAATTGATTAAGGAGCGCTGATACACTCGGATCATTTTGCAGTCCTATCTGCAATATGAAAATGGTTCTCCAGCTGCCTATACACTATGATACTAGTACAGTATTAAAATTAAATTTTGTATTTTTTTTAAAAATATGGTATGCTGTATTTTCAATGAGGGTTAATCAAACAAAATATTTACAAAATATCCTTCATCTATCAAAATTTTAGTTCATGAAATTATTTGGATTTACATGGATATTTTCAAGGAATTATATAGAACTTAAGAAAAATCAGAAGATTCTATAAAATTCCAGAGAGTTTAGAAGGAATTATTTGGATTTTTTTCAAAAATTTTATCGTTCCACGTATGCATTGACGTGCACGGTATATATGCATCCACGTTTTTTAGCATATATATTATATGGGCACTGTTATTGTGAGATTCATTTTCAATCTCAATTTCAATCTTATATGCATCGATGATAACAAGGTATATGCTTAAAAAAAAAATTATATTTTTTATAAATGCATCAATAAAATTCATTGAAATATGTGTTTTATTTTTTATAAAAATATATATTTTATTAAATAATATATATTATTTTTAAAAATTTTAAAATACATGTAGATTGAATTTGAGATTGAAAATGAAACCGGAGGAAATATTATTCTTATCGTATACGTCAAAAGCGGATTCTTCCAATGATTGGTATGACGGCGGGGTGGGGGATATCGGCCGACTTAATTTTGATTTGTCGGCTGTCCATGCATGCATGAAGCCGCAACCGCGCCAATGCGCGACAACCATCATACATGGATTCTTGGATGGTCCCCCACAACCAAAAAGCAAAAGATAAACCCAACTTTCATGGTCCCACCTTTTGACTTTTTTTATCTTTTTTTTTTAATTGATTAAAGATGATAAATCTCACGCTTTTAGCCATTGAGCTAAGGTTGGTTTCATAACGAGTTTGAGAAGTTTTTGAGTATGGAGAAAATTGAATTTTTAAATAGAATTTATTTTATATAATTTAATTAAAAGCTACTAATTTTATCAAAAAAATGATTAAAAGTTAATTTTTTTATATTATGTGTAAATGTATGTTTCGATAAATTAAACCTAGTTTTAAACTCGTTTTTAAATAGAACCTAAGTACAGAAGTATATGGAGGTTGATGTCTTGTGTTTTCATCTTCAATATATCCTCGACTTATAGATGTTATCAATAGTTGTCAATTTGTTTTGTCTTTTCAATCTAACATATTGTATCCTAACATATAAACTATGTTCACGCATAAACAGACTAAAAGATATGTTTAAATTCGTATTTAGACAAATTCTACGGTAGAATATCAAAAAATAAAAATAAACACAGATCTAAATAGATTTTGGTGTCTCGTTTTTCAAACTTGTTTATTGTGTTTTCTTTACAAAAAAAATAAAAAATCTACTGTTTCATAATCTATGAAAGTAATGAATTTGAGAAGAGAAGTTCCAACCATGAGATTACAAGAATTCTGATGTTTGGATCGCACACTCAAATGGAGCCTAAATCATGGCGTTGATTTCATTTCATCTCATGCTCACCCTATCCATGAGCATGTTGGAACTAAAATCTGAATCATTCAAATTTTGGGCCAACCCCTCTCATGATTTGAGATGCTCTTTTCTGAAGTCACACTCACTCACTATTGTAAAGCTAGCCAATGATTTCTGATACCAATATATCATAACATCTAGTTACATGATAAGATGTGTTTAATTGAGAGTTTGAAAGTATAAGGCAAATGATATGTACACGTGTACACATGCGTGGCGTTACACCAACCATTCGGCACAAGGACTAATTCGATACTAAGAAAAATTTTAATTCTGCGCCATGTGGGCCAGGTATAGCATTATAAATTTAGTGTTATATGTAGACTTTTTTAATAATGTTACTTAAAGCATCTTTTTCAGCCCCCATACATTCTTTTATAAAAAAAATGAAACATATCTTCAATTAATTGCATGGATGTATTTATAAAAGAATATGAAAAATTTCTATCAAATATATATGTTCAGTTAATGTAAGTATATGGTCTAATGATTTTCTATCGACGCAAATGAAATTAGAATTGGGGTTCAGAACAACACTGCATTTGTAGCAACACTTACTTGTACTTTTTTGACTAAAAGATTATAACAATATCCCACAAAACAAACACATCACTATATAGGACTGAGACAGGGAGCCCTTTAGCCCCCACCCCTACTTTGTCTAAAATATAAAATAAAATAAAATAATGATTCTCATTTATCTCTTCACGAAATAAGCCATCTTTTACCAAGTAATTTGTTTTGTTCAATTCACTCTCTGTTACTCTCTGGTTCGATTAATTGGATCATATTTTTCTAACAACCTTCACGTCATGTGTGTAGTAAACAATAAAATGACACAATCTTAACAGGTACCAACCCTATATATATGGATATGGGCGCCAGGAGATCATCAAATCTTAACAACCATATCTACAGTACTACAGTCATGGCCTAGTGACAGCATGCACAAGCTTTCAATAGAAAGTAAAAAAAAAAGATGCATATAAAAATGTGGGAACCACACGAGACAATTCACCTAAAAGTAGGGGAAAAAGTGAGAGGGATTGAAAATATTTGAATGGTTAAAAACAGGTCCCCCTTTGTCCCATGCATGACCCTTCAGTGCCACAACAGGCCACCGGAGAAAATAAAAAAGGATGAGTGAGGGATCTGAATTGGGACCCAATTGTATGGCCTGCTTGGTTGAGATTGAACCACCCATTCATCAAGTGGTTCTCTCCCAAACATGTATATATATAGAGGAATTGAACTCACTCACATTCATATCAAATGTGGAGTGAAGAAGAAAAATTCAAGAGTGTCTTTGAAGAAGTGAATGGCCGGGGAGACTTTCATGGAGAGGCGGAGATCGCGAACGCAGCCAAGGATGACTTGCCGGCTTAGATTGTCGAGGAGGAGACGAGGCTGCCTCGCCTTCCGTCTCCTTTTTCGAGTGCGTCGGCAGGTTGTCCTTGGCTACATTTGGTTCTCTTCCTTTCATGTGAGTTTCCCATGGCCCTTGAAGGCACCAAAACTTTGTGTCCTTAATTCACCCAAGGGAAGTGTAGATTAATATATATCTAAAGAATTTAATTTGTTATTCATGTTGAATAAGAATTAGAGTGGCGTATCAAAATTATATATATTTACTGAAATGTTTCTTGACATGCACGTGAACAAATTATCTAAAATTTTCTGACTCTTTTCTACCGTAGAATAAGATGAATTTAATCAGAAAAAAAAAAATTTATAATTCAAAACAACACTATTGCGTGTGGTCCACATTAGTTTTTTTTTTAATTATTTTTTTTTAGTGAAACACACTAATAAGATTTTGTATATTTTGTCTTGGAAGTAAGTTGGTAATTTCACGTGACCCTAAACCCAGATTTAGCCACCTGTTCAAGTGATTTATCTGAAGAAAGGCACGTGTCTCTCTCTCTCTCTCTCTCTTTTTAAATCTCTCTTAAGAGAGGCCACCGAGTTCTCCAGCATATACTCGACGAAGCACTGTATGGCGAGGCCGGGGTTGTCGGAGAGGAAGCGCGCGGAGGGCGTCCTCGAGGCGCGTGAGGAGGGAGAGGATCCCGGGGAGGTCGAACCGGATCTGGTCGGAGAGAAGCGGGCGCTCAAGGCCGTGGACCGCGTATCTGAAGCTTCTTCGCTCATGTTAGAATTGTTGTCGTCGCTCTTCTTCAACAATACATCACATACTTGGAGGTAGTACTACTAAAAATTTAGATCAACAATAGTCACAATGTTTCTTTAGAAATGTTTTATTCTTTAAGTAGAGTAGTATTCGTTGTATTTTATGGAATTGAAAAGTATGTAGTTCAAATTTAGCTCACAGAATTAGTTGGCTACTGATGTTAGAATGCTATGTTAATCTGATTATGCTTTCATAGGTAATTTAAGAGAATGATCATTAGTCTAATTGTGAAAATACAGCTTTTTTACAAGCAGGCTTCGTAAGCTAGACAGTATTCTTTGTGGTTTTTGTGTCACATGTAAGTTATCACCATGAAGATCATTTGAGTCTTAAACAGAAGAAATCATATTTATATTTGTAATTCCTTTTTATCTAGGTTTAATAAGGAACCTTTGTCAATTGGATTGTAAAACTTCTTACTTTGTATAAAGGAAGTCTCATGTTTAATTCTCTTATATTTTCTCTGGAATGTTTGACAAGAAATGGATCCGGTCAGTTCTATCAGTACCGAACTGGATGATGTGGAAATCGAATTGTACCACCTATAAATCGAACTGATTGTTGGGTATATACTTCACACTCTTATTGGATTCAGTCAACTATCAGAGAAAATATGAATTCTTAAGTATCATCAGTATTCAATAGGAGTGTGAACCCGTGACCTCCCCTTTGGGAAGGGTGCATCTCGACCACTCCGCTGGGAGGGTCTGCTGTTATTATAATAATTTTCAGTCTATGTTTGTAAGTTGTTATTTTTCACAATATTATTATTGTCAATTTTTGTACGGATGGGTAAAATATAATGGAATCTTCTTTTATTCATAGTTGGATTCTTGTATATGTGATGTATAAATCAAATAATTATGATATACCATATTTGATTGATTTAATTAAATTCGGATTATAAATTTTGAATTTGATCTTCAGTATTTGTTTGAATAGTGTGCTTCTGTGTAATGTTTTAAATCACATTCAATATATATATTATGGTATGTCCATGCATGTAAGTATGTACGTGCATGCTTGTGATGATGTTGAAAGAGCATCAATCAAAACATATATGCAATGAACAATATAAAAGAAGTAAAATAAACCAAACAAAAAATTTAACATTCTCAATGAAATTCACCACTAATCACACACACAAAAAAAAAATCACCATCGATTTAAGATGATTCAAAAAAAAAATTAAAGTAAAAAGAAAGAAACGCTCTCTTCAAATTCTATATCATGGTTGAAGGTTAGAAAACCTCGCACCAACTTGTAATCTCATTTTCCTTTTTCATTTTATAAAAGCATTCGTAGCAAGATTTACTGTTTTCTTAAAAAAAAAATGTTTGAAGGTTAGAAAAATAAAATAAAATTTTTTTGTTGTTACACATATTATAATTCATTTTCCTATCCCATGTGTTTCGTTAGTGTCATATTCTCACATTAACCAGGATGTACTTTGATAGAATTTTTTTACATTTTTTATAAATACATAGATGTAATTCATTAGAGTATGTGTTTTATTTTTTCTGAAAACATATGATTGATTATATGGTTTATACTATTTTTTAAAAAATCAAAACATGTGCGGACTGAAATTGGGATTGAATAAGGGACCCTTCATAACATTATCCAAAAAAAACAAAAAAAAAACAATCACCTACAAAAAAAATTTACATAATTATTAGAGATTAAATCCAATTAGTATTGGATCACAACAGCTCTCATCGAATGCCTTCTGTGGTGCTTCGATGTCTTGCAAAGTGTGTTTCCATTCAAGTATTATTGCTATTTTTAATTTCACGTTAGGGTTGGCAATGGGCCATGCCAGGGCCGGGCCCGGCCGGGTCCATTCGGGACCAAGGGGTTTTGGGCCCGGGCCAGGGCCGGGCTTCAAGCATTAGGTTTGACCCGCTAGTAGGCCTAAGCCCGAGCAGGTCAAGTCCAAGTGGGGCTTTGTATCCCATAACATTTTTTATTAGACTTTATATATATTTTTAATTTAACCTAAAACATTAAAAAAAAAAATGAATGGAAGAGTTGAACAACTTAAGTTTAAAAAATTTTGAACAATAAATTTTTTTTTTTTTTTTTTTTAAGATTAACGTTTCAAGATTTGATTTTTTCCAACTAGATTGGCGTTGGACATTTACTATATTTATGTAAATGCAGCTGATAATCACTTTTATAATGCAATGCTGCACGTTGGACTGGACGGAGTGTTATCAGCGCTCTTCACTCATGACTCCTCGACCCCAAACAACGCAAAACGACCACCAAAAACGTTCGAAATATTTGTTCTCTTCAACTGAGGAAGTACCAAAACACTCAAGATTCAGTTCCAAATTTTTTATCCGATGAAACAAAAAACATGTCAATCAAACAAACAGACCCAATAATCCAACTATTACCAATCCCAAAACAACATCCACAACAACAACAACCACCACCCCCACAACCTGTCCAATGGAAATCCTCAATGATCCTCCTCCGCTCCCTCCTCCGCTCCGACATCCCCCCCAAACCCCACCTCCTCGCCACCGCCCTCAAGTCCTCCGCTGCCGTCCGTTCCCTCCTCTCCGGCCGCCTGATCCACTCCCTCCTCCTCAAGCTCGGCCACTCCTCCTCCCCCGTCCTCCTCACCGCCCTCATGGACCTCCACCTCAAATCCGGGTCCCTCCCCGACGCACACAAATTGTTCGACGAACTCCCTCAAAGAGACGCCTTTTCATGGTCTTCCATGATCGTCGGCCTCTCCCATCAAAACCAACACACGGAGTCTCTACATCTCTTCAAGGCAGCGATTCTCGCCTTGGGCGGTCGCCTTGACCCGTACGCCTTCTCCGGCGCCTTGCTCGCCTGCTCCTCCCTCCGCTCCGTCGAACCCATTAAGCAGATCCATGCAAAGATCGCGACTTCCGATTCCTTGAATTCCAATTCGTTCTTGATCAACGGCCTGATCAACGCCTATGCCCAATGCGGCTGCTTTTCTCTCGCGCGGACCGTGTATGCTCGATCCCCGAAAAAGGACGTCGTCGCATTCAATGCGTTGGCTTCGGGGCTCTTGCAGCACGGACGGTGCGAGACCGTGCTGAACCTCCTCGCTTCGATGGTCTCAGAAGGGAAATCGCTGCACGATTTCGTCTACACCGCCTCTGCCAAGGCCTGCGCCGGGCTCGCGTCGTTGAAGCAGGGGACGCAGGTCCACGCGCGCGCCATCAAGTGTGGGTTCGGATCCGACACGCAGTTCGCGTGCGCCATGGTCGACATGTACGCCAAGTGCGGATGCGTCAACGACGCGGGGCGGGTTTTCGATCTCACGCCGCCTCATTCAAGGGACGTGGCGCTCTGGACGGCCGTGATCAACGCGTTCGGGAAGGCGGGGCGCGTGGAGGAGGCGCTGGAGCTGTTCGATCAGATGGACGTGAGGCCCGACGGGGTCGCGTATCTGAGCGTGCTCTGCGCGTGCAAACAGCGCGGGATGGTGCGGCGCGCGTTTGGGTATTTTAAAGCGATGATAGAGAATGACAAGATCGAGCCTTCGCAGCAACACCATGCGTGCATGGTGGATCTGCTGTCGAAGGAGCGTCGTCCGGAGGAGTTGATGGAGGTGATGAGGGGGTCGACGAGTGTCTCGGCTTGGGTTTCGTTCTTGGAGTGTTGTAGGACGCATGGGAAGGGTGAGCTTGCGCGGGTGGCGTCGCGGATGGTGCGGGAGCTGGATCCGGAGAACCATAGTAACCTTGTTTTGCTGTCGAACCTGTTCGCGGAAGGAAGGGAGTGGGAGGAGGCTTGTAAGATCAGGAAGGCTATGAAGAAACGGCGTTTGAAAAAGGAGCCTGGGTGCAGTTGGGTCGAGGGGGATGATGGAGTTCATGTGTTTGGGTATTCGTAGATATACTTGCAATTGAAACACTGTCTTCATTGCCTGATTTTTATTCATGTGTTCAATTTTTTTTTTATATCTCAAATAAATTTTTTTTTTTGGAATCTACTAGAACTAAGCTTGTCAATTATCCGAAAAAATATCCGTATCCGATCCGAATCCGTATCCGAAAATACAAAAATATCCGATATCCAAAAATCCGTATCCATATCCGAACCAAATAATCTGTATCTGAAAATTTTTGGATCGGATATAGCCTATATCCGATCCGAAAAATATCCGTATCCGAACTGTTATTTTATTTATATATGTTAGAATTAGTTTCAACCCTTAGATGAAAATCCAATGGCTCATGATCTAGGACAAAACACAAACCTATTTAACCATGTTGAATACTTATTTAACTATATTAAGATTTGTGTTTTTATGTCTTTAGTGGATACCTATTTAACCATGTTAGGACTTAAGATTTTATAAATTTTTTATATTTTAATCTGGTTCGGATATTTCGGATATTATCTGAATCCGTATCCGGATTTTTGGATCGGATACGGATATGGGTTTTGAAATATCTGTCGGATATCAGATATGGATATTTTTTCAGATATCCAATTCGGATACGGATACAAATATGAGTCTATCCGATCCGTATCCATCAGATTGACAGGCCTAACTAGAACTTTTGATTACTAGGAAGGATGAATAAATAATAAATAGATAAAAAAGTAAACTTTCCTTCGTATTTCTGAGTTTTTGTGAAAAATAGATAGATAAAAAAATTACTCATTTTTCCACTACGGCTTGAGTCATTGAGAATGGATCGTCTGCGTTTTTGCTTGGTTGAATCAAAACAACTCTCATTTCGTAATGAATGGATCGGTCAATGATGAATAGAGACCTTTTATTTGATGATGAAAAAAAGATGGTAGTTTAGAGTATCTTTTCCTCATTTCCTCTTGACCAACCTGGTTTAATAAAATAAAAACATTTTAAAAATAAATGAATCATAACAAATTCTATTAACTCTGTTTGGATATGTGTTTAAGCGGATTCTGTGATAGAAATATTAGACATGGATCCAAAGGAGAATAATACACATTGTGTTTCCCGTGTTCTCCACATTTTTTTCATTAAAAATGTCACATTCCAAACTCTACGGGCTTATTTAGTAAGAGACTAAAGTTTTGATGATAAGTTGTCTTGATTTTAGAGGATAAAAAGTCTATCAGTTTTGTTCATATTTGCATATGTTAAATTGAGATGAAAAGTATGAATAAATGCTATCTCTGCCTTTAGATGGACCAAAATATTTCTATTTTTATTTTAAAACTGTGATAATTATCAACAGTTTATTCCAATTATTTTTTATACCAAACATATATAAATTATCATTTTACTCGTTTATCTCTATAATTACTCTGTATTTCACTATTTATCTCATTGTCAAATCCATCATACGAAAATGACGCTTTTCTAAATGTTCGATCACTTTTTCAAAAGCTAGCATTTAGAACTTACTTTCAAACGAGCCCTTAAACGTTCATTAGATGAATCGCTACAATATCTACGGCCCAACAAGACCTCTTGATGATAGGGGGACCACTGAGATCATGACTCGAGCAGTGTTGGTGAACACGAAAGGGTCCCATGGTTGAGTTCCGGTTGCATTTCGTCTTATTTATCTTCATTGAGTGTCTTTTATCTTATATTTTCACGTTTATTTTTTATTAACTTTATACTTTCTCATCTTCTATTCGGACATAAAGAGTCGACCCTGAGTATAGACAATCAAAACAGTTGCCTAGGCCCCCACATTTAGAGGGACTCGAATCTTAGAAAAAATATTTATCCATAATTTATTGAGATTTTTATTTTGTTATTGTTTTTTTGAATATTTATCTTATATTTAAAAACTTATCCATATTTCTAGTTTAATTGTTTTGTTTCTATTTAATTGTGATTTGGTTTTATCAATTATTTGATTTGATTTATAAAAATGAAACTTTAGTTTTTATTTATCTTTTGTACTTTTTTGTTATTCTCTTTCTTGTTTGTTTTGATTTTTTTTCTGTTTTTCATTCCCTATCTTATCGGGGTTTTGTGTTTTATTATTGGTTAATATTTATTTTGTTTCTATTTTATTGAGCTTTTATTTGTGTGATTTACAAAAAAATAAAAATAAAAAATCATATTGACCAGTTTACACATTATTTTTCATATCATATTTATATATATTTTCATTTTTTTATTTTTTATGTTTATTTTTTTATATTTTATTCAAAATTTCTGATTTGATTATAATTTATCTTTTATTTAAAAATTATTATTTTTGAGACTCATTTCAAGATTTTGTCTTAGGCCCTCTTTTTTTAGTCACTCTCAGGGGTGAACCTCCATAAATGTAATCTCACTTTCATAAATTAAATGTGATGGTGGCAAATGACTATTATTTTTTTAAAAAAAATTTCTACTGTCGTATTTTTGTAATTATACATCTCTTGATGGCTCGGTCATTAAAGGAGTATCGGCAGCTGTGGGCCGTCCGTTACAATGTTCCCCGCCGACTCACAATAAAAAATCAAACCTCACCGTCACCGACCAGTAGTACTCCCTTTGAAAGTCCCATCCATGTTTTTCACGTCAAGAAAATCTCGACCATTGATCGTGATCGGACGGATATTAATACATCCAGATTCACTTCCCCAGTCTGACCGGCATGTGTTTGGTTGACATACAGAACACGTGTACGAAGCATTGCAAGCCATCTTTGGATATTGGTCCGTCGTGATGTAGACACGTGTACGTCCAATAAAACGAGAAATAAAAAAATTCCCTCAACGAAGACGAACAAATACGTTCCTTGCGGACTCGGCCGCAATCGTATTCTTTTTTCCTATTTTGTTTCCCTATTTGTTCTTCTCTTTCATTCGGGAGAGAAGAACGACGAAGAACGATTTGAGAGATCCAATGATGGCGGTTTTGAAGAAGCTCTTGATCGTCTCGATCTTCGTCTGCCTCGTTTTGGGGGAAGTTAGGGCGGATGCGGTGATCGAAGATGATGCCGCCGCGGCGGCAGCAGCGACGGCGGAGGTGGAGATCCACGATTCGCGTCTCAAACTCGAATCGGAGAACCTCAAGTCGAAGATCTCCAGTTTAGGTATGCATTCGATCTGATCACGTGCGAGTATTGGCGGTTGTTCTGTTGCAATCGGTTTCAGAAGTGTTAGGGTTCTGATTTGATTTAGTTGTTCGTGTTTGTAGAATCGATCATCAAAGATAAAGTTCTGGAATTGGAGTCCAAGGACGGGAGCATCGCAGCTATGAAGGAGGCACATCGGGAGATGTCGGAGAAAATTGAGTCACTTCAGGGCGACATAGAATCACTTATGGTGAATTCCTTTTTCCCCTTGGAATCCATGGATCCACTGTATATTTGACTTTAGATGAGTGAACGTTTTGTGATATAAGGTGCTAGATGGACCCCTTTGGGATTTGAAATATATTGAACAAAACACATATTTTCATGGAATTAACATTGACATTGTGTGTTGTGACATGCATACATGTATTCTTGTTTCTTGAACTTGACATGTGCTAGCCGTTTGCGCTCTTCCACACATTGGAAATTACAAGTGCCCAATGCATGGAGGAAGTTATAAAATATTATCGCACATCCTCAAATTGTCGAATTTATGAAAGAAGTTGACAGTCGGTGCATTTTGTTTTGCATTAAGGAAGATAAAGTCATATACAAATGATTATATGCTGTCCATTGATATTTTATTAATCTTGGAGACTGTTTGTGTCCATGGAAAAGTCTCTGTTCTACTAATGGATTTTGGCTAAGGTGCAGATGACAAAGTTCACTCATTGTTGGACCTGCTAATATTACACTGTTGTCCATATGCCATTTGTTTTAATTGGGATGTTATTATATCTCAATTTCTGATGTTTATGTGTTATTTATCTATTTTTGCAGAAGAAGAAATCTATGGATGCTCAAGAGCAGGTGGGAAAGGCGCATGCACAAGCTGGTCAACTTGAGCAACAGGTCGAGAGTTTGCTTCAGATATATCTGTCTTAGATGCCTGCACTGTGCTGACATTTGTTTTTGTACAGGTCAAGAAACTGAAAAATGAATTAGAGTTGGAAAGGAAGAAGATGGCTGATCTGGAGAACCGGGCAATTAAAGCGGAGAGCCAAGTGCAGGAACTGAACTTGAAACTGGAGAGTGTAAGCGTCATAACAATAATGTTCTTTTACACTACTTTTTTATTGACGTAATGGTAGGGATTCTACCACTAAATATTATTAAAAAAGGTATAATTCCAGCAAGCAAAGGTAGTTGTTGGTGTACATGAGGCATAATCTTGTCCTAGATGCCTGTGGTGGTATTTTATTGGTTATATGTTGTAGGGTATTTTAATTTGCAGATGTCGACTTTATTGAGCTGATCCTTTGGGACATCCAATAAAATTGAAATTTATATTGAACTGATTGTAAAATTAGAACCTTAAATTGTTAGCTGCATTTACAATTTTTGCATGTTATGGTGACAGCTCATGTTAGGTAATATTATGTGTACAATTTATCATATTTCTTTGACGTGTGCTTATTTTGCAGCTGCAGAAGACGAACGATGATCAGAAGCGCTTGCTGCAAAGTACTAAACGTGCTCTTAGAGCAGCAGAGGTTTGTTCTTACATATTATTTCTTTCAGATGCAGCTTGCAATCAAGTAATTGATCATACTCTAATTATATTTTATTTTCAGGAAGATCTGTTAAAGGCACAGAAGGAAGCCAAATTAAAGGCAGATAAATTGGGGGAGGTGAGGAAAATAGGTGTAAAATATTGTAGCAATTTACTTTTATAGTAGATCCATGTTAGAATCTTGACATGCTGATCACACCATGTTTCTCTTATCTTATGTATGGCCAAACCTAATCATAGGCTCATAACATGTTTCTTGTTTTGATGACAGTTGTATGAATAAATCTGTTTAACAAATTCTATTGGTTTAAGTTCATGTGACTAGGATTTTGATGCAAAGAATATTTTTTAGCAGAAATGTGAAAAAATTCTTTGATTGAATACTTGTTTTTTGAGGAAAAGTGGGAGCAACTGGTTGAATTTATTAAATATCAGAGGCATACTTTTAGGGGGGAAGAAGGAAGACAACCTCCAACAAAGAATGAGTAACAAAAGAAAGATCAAGTGGACTTCAGAATTCTCCAAGAAGGCTCAGAGAGCCACCCCACCCGAAAGCCCTGGAAGAAAGAAATCACACCCCCTTTTAAACCTTTCCAAATCTCCATACTCTGGTGCATCACAGTGTTATTCATGTGAGTCTGTGACATGGAGTGTGGTTGATGCAGCATTACAGGTTTCCTGTGGTTCAAGGGTTTATTTATTCTCACTGGTTCAATACTAACCGAAGATGCTTGAGATCATGCTGTTTCCCTGAAGCTGTCCACCCATGATGGCTTGCTTCATTTATTTTAAGCTTCCATTTTTTTAAAAAAATTCTACATATCAGCATCAAAATATATAATAAAAACTTGGAGTTGAGTGCAGTTTCTATGATTAATCTCTTATTTAAGTTCTGGTCTTCATCTCAGAAGCCATGGAGTATAGCTATATATTGGTAACTTTTAAAAATATTTGCATGTAATAACTTAAAAAATTCAAATAGCTGATTTTATGATATTATGGATGAGGTTGTTGCTTCCTTTTTTCAGTGGCGTTGAGTGTTGTATGATTGATTTCTTCTTCTTGTGCACTTGTGCCACCATTTCTGGTTGTTGCACTGACTTCTTTGAGTCTTTTGATTCTGAATCAGGTTCATGGAGCATGGCTCCCCCCTTGGCTTGCAGCTCATCTAGATCTATGTCAGGTAAAATTTTCATGTACTGAATGTTAAATTTGCAGCATTGCAGAATATTGAGTTTCATTTCTCATCGCAGGTCTTTGTTGTGACCCACTGGAATCAGCATGGGAAGCCTGTGGTAGATGTTATTGTTCAGAAGGTGATTACTCATACTTAATATGAATCCGATTTGATGAACATGACGAGGATTTTTTGTTTCATAATTTCTATTTTATATTGAATTTGATATTCCAGAGAATAACTTTTATTTTTAAGAAGATTCTTTAAATTAATTATTTCTTTTTATATATCTCAGGCATCAGAAAAATCTGCACAAGTACAAAAATGGGCTGAGCCTCATGTTGCAACAGTTTATTCTGTAAGTTGCTGTTGGAGATCTTCAATGTCTCAACTCTTTTTTAGAATATGGACCTACTTTGGTTTTTGATAAATAATCTTGTCATTGTGAGGGCTAGAATTAGGGGAAAGCATTATTACATTATGAAGGATCAAGGCATATAACATAGAAAAGGAAGGATACAAATAATCTTATACTACTTAGAGTTTGTTTAAATAAACACGAGAATCTCAAAATTTAATGATAAACATCTTTATTTTTATTTTTATTTTGACACGGAACTAGAAAAAAATTGTGATGATGGAGTGCAAATGAATGAGATTAGTGGGGACATAAAAGAACTATATGTGAAGGTGAACAGTTCTAAATATTCATTTTTGGGATGTAGGGTTTTTGGGTGATTTTGATATCATGTTAGAATTTTGGAGAAGGCATCATTAATTTAAGAGATAGCAAAAGCCCTCATATAGATATATGTCAAAGCATATAACCCATATAGGGAAAGATACAAGTGACTCTATATTATATATCTTAGCAGTTACAATTAATCATACTAATTAAATTACTCTTTGAGTTTGTTATATATATATAATTATATAAATTGTGAAGGAATCTAGCAATTACTTGACTTACAATTTTGTGTGTTGCTTGAAGAAATGGATCCCTGCTGCCAAGGAACAGTGGGTGGTACTTACAACCCATGTGGAACCATACATACAAACTGCATCTGCTAAAACTGTCGAAATTTATGAGACATCCAAGAGCACTCTCAAACCACATATCATCAAAGCACAAGAGTTGGTTGAGCCCCACCTTAAGGTAGTAACTTTGTGGTTTACTTGTCATATAGTATTTACGTGCATTGGATGATGTTGTCTATATTTCTGTTTATCTGATCTGCTCCACACAATTTAATAACAACTTCTATGGTTGCAGGAGGCAAAGAAGTTCTGTAAACCCTACATTGATCAAGCAGCTACTGTTTCCAAACCTCATGTTGATAAAGTGCAAGTTGCACTGAAGCCATATACCAAAAAAGTAGCTCGTTCTTACAGGAGGTTTCTTAAAACAGCAACCATGTATCATCATCAGGTAGAATACACCAGTCTCTTGTTCTCAGCCCATTTGCTCAATTTTCTGGAAAAGTATCATGTTCTATTTGCTGTTGATGGTGAAAAGAATGAGTTGTTGTTAATTTAATGGTTAACACTTACAAATTAACTGAGACTAGAAACACAGAAGGTTATTCACATGAAGGTTGCTTTGGGGTGTCTTGATGTTGGATCACCCACTTATGGGTGTCCTTCTTTTCTGACACACATGCAGAGCCGTTTTAGATGTTAAAAGTAGTTTCTGGTGGGGTGGTGTTTAGAGTAGTAGACCCACTTGGGATTAGGTCGGGGTATGGTGTTGGACATTGCTTTATGTGATCATACATTGTGTTCTGTACAAACTCATACATTTAGGATTTTATTATTTCCACCTTTACTACCCATTGGGTAGCTACACCAGGAGTGTTGGCACTGATTACTTCAATGAATTTATACACTTATAACTATAGTATTTGCATATTATAATGCATGTATGATTATACAAGTACGCATAGGACATGTATGGTTGTGTTTTTTAGTATTTACATTTTTTATATAAATTATTTACCATATTTGTATCCTAGAATAGGAAATTTTGATTGTATCAATCATAGTTGTCTGGGCGGCTAGGCGAGCCTAGGCGGTAGCCAACCGCCTAGCTGTCTAGGCGGCGCTTAATTAAGATTTTATTATTTAAATTGGTAATTATATTAAAATTATTTATCTGCTTATCCATTTTTTAATTTTTTCATGAATATTACTTAAAATGAAGAATGTTATTTATAAATAAAGAACACATGGATGTAATTTATTGGTGCATGTCCATTTCAAAAAAATTAATATAATCTAACCCTAGTGACATTAAAGAAGGAGAAAAGGGGGAAGAGATTGAGGGAGAATGTGATAAAAACTCAGGAGAGATAGGAGGGAGAGACAAAAAATCAATGGAGACTCACTTAAGACTGGGAGAATTTGCTCCACTGTTGGCCAGCATGATAGGTGATGTTTCAATCTTTCGATTGTGTTTTTTTTTTCTTTTATTTTTTAGGTTAGGCGAGGGATTGTGTAGGCTAGGCGTGATTAAGGCGGGTTAAGCATGATTTAGGGGGTAGGCGGGCCCGGGCGCCCGCCTAATTAACATGCTATTAGACGAGCGGTCGCCTAGGTCCCTTTGGACCGCCTAGTTGCCTAGGCGGCGCCTCAGACAACTATGGTATCAATAGGTTAAAGGAGCCACTGAAATTTTGAGGAAAAGTGAATCATCAATACTGTGAGGTATCAAAGATTGAAAGTAATACAGGGATGTTGAAATTACTACCTCATGAGTATCAGCATGATACTTCTCATGATTTTATTATGTATGTGTTCTGATGTGACCTTGTTTGATCTTTCACCTTACTACTCCTATTCATTTCCATTGGTTTTGTGATATATAGTTTAGACACACACAGGCAGGCATAGACAAAGCATAATAAGAACTTGTTGTCTTTGTGTCCATTCTATGGCCTTTGGCATTGGGCCATTGGAATTGATGAAACTCTACTGCCCAAGTACTGCTTAAGCCTGATGTTCTCTCATCTCCCCTTACAGCTTTACCTGGATAATTTTTTTTGTGTGCACATGGATGATAGATACAGTAGCTGTCAGCAGATTTCCCTTTGTCCAATCCAATGTCCTATGAAATTGAAGTCAATAGTCTATCTGGAGTTTTCTTTTGTCCGAAGTGCATGCATCTTTTTTTATAAAAAAATCTAAAACGGCAGTGCTGCCTCATTTTTCTTTGAAGAATTTATAAGAAAAATATTGTGGGAATAGAGATAGCATGGTTATATCCAAGTGTTAGAGCTGATTGAGATTCAATGAGGAAAAAAAAAATTAAAATTGATTTCACCACCAAAATTTGAGGGTGTGTGCCTCCAACCGCTGGCTGTGATCATCATTGGTGTCATTAGATAAGCTGATAGTGAAACGAAGTGCTTAATTTCATCCTGATATCTGCTTTTTCTTCGACTTCTATAATTGCACTTTGTACATTATATCATGTGAGAAGAGTCTGCCTGAGGAAATACAGTTGAGGATGATGAAATGAAAAAAAAAAGAATTTGATTTCATCACCAAAGTGTGTGGCTAGTTCTCGTCTAATCCCTGGCTCTGATCATCATTGGTTTTATTGGATAAGCTGGTAGTGAAAAGAAGATCCTAGTCTCGTGGTGTGATCTGCTATTCTTCAACTTCTATAATTGCACTTTTGTATTATATCATGTTAGAAGAGTTCATATCTGAGGAAATACCGATTTTGAGGATAATGAAATCAGTGTGATTTAAGCAAGGAATGGGTCCAGGAGATGTCAGTAATAGTTTGCTATAGTTTCCTTTTAGTGTGCTTAAACTATCTATATGAAGGAATATCTAAGACATCATGAAGATCATTATCAAAAAACCATTTCTAATCTAATTTGTTTGATGCCATGATAGGTTCAAGCTGCTCTCCAGGAGGAGCTTAAGAAACATGAGTTTACGAAATCTCTTGCAACCAAAGAGCTTGTGTGGTTTTTGGTACGATTTATTGGATTTATCTGTGTCCAGGGTCCCATTTAATGCTTTACTGACTTTTCTGTTTTTTCACTTACCACTATATTAAATATATTATATTAATATTTGTGTTGCAGGCCTCTGCATTGTTGGCACTTCCTGCTTTAATTCTATACAAGATGACTTCATCATTGTTCTGGTTAGCTTTTTTTTCAAATTGTTTTTTTAAAATTTTTATAACTTGAGATGATTCATCTATAGAAATTGTGTTACATTCTTTTATTATTCTTTGCTCTTGATGGATGTTATTTTAGAGAACATGATTGTTATTGAATTGATATTGTTTTAGCAAAAAGGCGAAAAAACCTGCTCGTACTGTCCACACAAATCAACCACAT